>OZ022498.1:43610788-44213639 GCA_963989385.1 Ctena decussata | reverse complement strand
CATTTTAGTTGGCAACTAAAATGACCTACTTTCGTTTCCAATAAGTTGAATATAACGGTAAAAATACAATGTACAGCCGTGGAGCCCCAATCACTATCCTGCCTATGTCTATATAGCATTGCTATAGAATAGGAAATTTTATTTTGTTGGACGATTTGTTTATTTTTCAAAAACTTGGTTTCTCTACTTTTTGCCAGTTATATGACTCAATATATGCACATACACCCACATTTTATTGCCAAACGTGAAGGTTGAACCGCTTTCTTCAATGATTTGAATGTAGATTTTTTATCGCTAACAGGACTATGCGTACTGAAAATACTAGAACCAGTGTACATATCCGCTCAGAATGATAGAACTTGTAATTGTTCACTTACAAGGGCGTAGCTACCTTTACACAAATACGCAAGTGCGTATTGAAATTTTGTCAAACTGACAAAATTTCAACACGCACTTGCATATTTGTAGGCTGTAATTTTGTAAACTGGACAGAATTTAAGTACCAACTGCCAATATATTTTGACACTATGAAATATTTTAGGGGCCTAACCCCTAGATTTCCTCTCAAAGATAATGAAACATGATTGTGCGTATCAATATATTGCCCCAAGCTACGCCCCTGACTTAAGTGGCAGAAAACCAACTGATCAGACTGCGTGAAGGCGCACGTTGAATCGAATATTTCCAATCAGCACACGCTGCAATGTGTCTTTTTTTAAACCGATAAAAAAGCGGCGAGACAAACGTTTGCCCATCCAAGGCTACAAAAGACGAAGAGATATAAAACCAATCAGCACATTGGATACATTCTTGATTTTTCAGAGAGCAAATGATAATTTGTTAATGTCATACATGTACATGTCAGTCACTTGAGGCAGAATCTGTGAGTTCTGATAAAATATTGGTGAGATTCTATAAAACTGAGAATCTCATAAAAAGTTTATCAACCTTTAGGGGAGCGAATTCTTTACATTCTGAATAGATGGATGGATGACTTGCGATTTAACTTCCTTTTCAACAGTATTTCAGTCATATTAAGACGATGGATGAGTGATAATAAAAGGCAGTGTGCAATGGAACCCCGTTAACGATTGAAAAGAGTCCCGCCTACAGCGGGACTCGAACCCGTGACCGCTATGTCAATAGGCCACTGCTTAACCTGAGCTACCAGGGCTCCCTTAACTACATTAAGAATTGGGCCATACTGGGATTTGGTTGGTTGGTTGTTATGGGTTTAATGGCCCTTTGAAACAGTATTTCAGCCTATATCGGGCCGTCTCCCAAAGAGAGGGAGAAAATAGAGAGAAATGATAGACGAGAGAAAAAATGTCAAAAAAAATCCCACCCGCACCTACTGCAAGCACAAAAGGCCCTTGTCCCACCATTATCCAAAATCAGTACGACGTATCGAAACTGGAGGCTATATCCAGCACCATTGCACCCTCCAACCACCCACGCCATACTGAGCCATACTGAAAAGGGAGACAAATTAGTAAATGCTAAGTTGCTTCACATGACGGTGTACCCATAAGGGAGACAAATAAGTAAATGCTTATGTTGCTTCACATAACGGTGTACCCATAAGGGAGACAAATAAGTAAATGCTAATGTTGCTTAACCTGACGGTGTACCCATAAGGGAGACAAATAAGTAAATGCTAAGGTTAGTTCACTTAACAGTGTACCCATAAGGGAGACAAATAAGTAAATGTTAAGGTTGCTTCACTTAACACTGTACCCATAAGGGAGACAAATAAGTAAATGTTAAGGTTGCACCACCTGACGGTGTACGCATAAGGGAGGCAAACGAGTAAATGTTAAGGTTGCTTTACTTCACGGTGTACCCATAAGAGAGACAAATAAGTAAATGTTAAGGTTGCTTTACCTAACGGTGTACCCATAAGGGAGACAAATAAGTAAATGTTAAGGATGCTCCACCTGACAGTGTACCCATAAGGGAGACAAATAAGTAAATGTTAAGGTTGCTTTACCTAACGGTGTACCCATAAGGGAGACAAATAAGTAAATGCTAAGGATGCTCCACCTGACATTGTACCCATAAGGGAGACAAATAAGTAAATGCTAAGGTTGCTTTACCTGACAGTGTACCAATAAGGGAGACAAATAAGTAAATGCTAAGGATACCTGACAGGGTACCAATAAGGGAGGCAAATAGGTAAATGCTAAGGATGGTCCACCTGACAGTGCACCAATAAGGGAGACAAATAAGTAAATGCTAAGGATGCTCCACCTGACAGTGTACCAATAAGGGCGGCAAATAAGTAAATGCTAAGGATGCTTCACCTGACAGGGTACCAATAAGGGAGGCAAATAGGTAAATGCTAAGGATGCTTCACCTAACAGTGTACCCATAAGGGAGACAAATAAGTAAATGTTTAGGTTGCTTCACCTGACAGTGTACCCATAAGGGAGGCAAATAAGGAAATGTTAAGGATGCTCCACCTGACAGTGTACCAATAAGGGAGACAAATAGGTAAATGCTAAGGTTGCTTCACTTAACAATGTACCCATAAGGGAGACAAATAAGTAAATGTTAAGGTTGCTTTACCTAACGGTGTATCCATAAGGGAGGCAAATAAGTAAATGCTAAGGATGCTCCACCTGACAGTGTACCCATAAAGGAAACAAATAAGTAAATGTTAAGGTTGCTTCACTTAACAGTGTACCCTAAGGGAGACAAATCAGTAAATGTTAAGGTTGCTTCACTTAACACTGTACCCATAAGGGAGACAAATAAGTAAATGTTAAGGTTGCTCCACCTGACGGTGTACCCATAAGGGAGACAAATAAGTAAATGCTAATGTTGCTTAACCTGACGGTGTACTCATAAGGGAGACAAATAAGTAAATGCTAAAGTTAGTTCACTTAACAGTGTACCCATAAGGGAGACAAATAAGTAAATGTTAAGGTTGCTTCACTTAACACTGTACCCATAAGGGAGACAAATAAGTAAATGTTAAGGTTGCACCACCTGACGGTGTACCCATAAGGGAGGCAAACGAGTAAATGTTAAGGTTGCTTTACTTCACGGTGTACCCATAAGGGAGACAAATAAGTAAATGTTAAGGTTGCTTTACCTAACGGTGTACCCATAAGGGAGACAAATAAGTAAATGTTAAGGATGCGCCACCTGACAGTGTACCCATAAGGGAGACAAATAAGTAAATGTTAAGGTTGCTTTACCTAACGGTGTACCCATAAGGGAGACAAATAAGTAAATGCTAAGGATGCTCCACCTGACATTGTACCCATAAGGGAGACAAATAAGTAAATGCTAAGGTTTCTTTACCTGACAGTGTACCAATAAGGGAGACAAATAAGTAAATGCTAAGGATACTTTACCTAACGGTGTACCCATAAGGGAGACAAATAAGTAAATGCTAAGGTTGCTTCACCTGACAGTGTACCCATAAGGGAGGCAAATAGGTAAATGCTAAGGATGCTCCACCTCACAGTGTACCCATAAGGGAGGCAAATAAGTAAATGCTAAGGATGCTCCACCTGACAGTGTACCAATAAGGGAGACAAATAAGTAAATGCTAAGGTTGCTTTACCTAACGGTGTACCCATAAGGGAGACAAATAAGTAAATGTTAAGGTTGCTTCACCTGACAGTGTACCCATAAGGGAGGCAAATAAGTAAATGCTAAGGATGCTCCACCTGACAGTGTACCAATAAGGGAGGCAAATAAGTAAATGCTAAAGATGCTTCACCTGACAGGGTACCAATAAGGGAGGCAAATAGGTAAATGCTAAGGATGCTTCACCTGACAGTGTACCAATAAGGGAGACAAATAAGGAAATGCTAAGGATGCTCCACCTGACAGTGTACCCATAAGGGAGACAAATAAGTAAATGCTAAGGATGCTCCACCTGACAGTGTACCCATAAGGGAGGCAAATAAGTAAATGCTAAGGATGCTCCACCTGACAGTGTACCAATAAGGGAGACAAATAAGTAAATGCTAAGGTTGCTTCACTTAACAGTGTACCCTAAGGGAGACAAATAAGTAAATGTTCAGGTTGCTTCACTTTACACTGTACCCATAAGGGAGACAAATAAGTAAATGTTTAGGTTGCTTCACCTGACAGTGTACCCATAAGGGAGGCAAATAAGGAAATGTTAATGATGCTCCACCTGACAGTGTACCAATAAGGGAGACAAATAGGTAAATGCTAAGGTTGCTTCACTTAACAATGTACCCATAAGGGAGACAAATAAGTAAATGTTAAGGTTGCTTTACCTAACGGTGTATCCATAAGGGAGGCAAATAAGTAAATGCTAAGGATGCTCCACCTGACAGTGTACCCATAAAGGAAACAAATAAGTAAATGTTAAGGTTGCTTCACTTAACAGTGTACCCTAAGGGAGACAAATAAGTAAATGTTAAGGTTGCTTCACTTAACACTGTACCCATAAGGGAGACAAATAAGTAAATGTTAAGGTTGCTCCACCTGACGGTGTACCCATAAGGGAGACAAATAAGTAAATGCTAAGGTTGCTTCACTTAACAGTGTACCCATAAGGGAGACAAATAAGTAAATGCTAAGGTTGCTTCACTTAACAGTGTACCCATAAGGGAGACAAGTAAGTAAATGTTAAGGTTGCTTCACTTTACACTGTACCCATAAGGGAGACAAATAAGTAAATGTTAAGTTTGCTCCACCTGACGGTGTATCCATAAAGGAGGCAAACGAGTAAATGTTAAGGTTGTTTGACCTCACGGTGTACCCATAAGGGAGACAAATAAGTAAATGTTATGGTTGCTTTACCTAACGGTGTACCCATAAGGGAGGCAAATAAGTAAATGCTAAGGCTGCTTCACCTGACAGTGTACCAATAAGGGAGACAAATAAGTAAATTCTAAGGCTGCTTCGCCTGACAGTGTACCCATAAGGGAGGCAAATAAGTAAATGCTAAGGATTCTCCACCTGACAGTGTACCAATAAGGGAGACAGTTCAGTAAATGCTTATGTTGTTTCACCTGACAGTGTACCCATAAGGGAGGCAAATAAGTAAATGCTAAGGATGCTTCACCTGAAAGTGTACCAATAAGGGAGACAAATAGGTAAATGCTAAGGATGCGCCACCTGACAGTGTACCAATAAGGGAGACAAATAAGTAAATGCTAAGGTTGCTTCACCTAACAGTGTACCCATAAGGGAGACAAATAAGTAAATGCTAAGGTTGCTCCACCTGACGGTGTACCCATAAGGGAGGCAAACGAGTAAATTTTAAGGTTGCTTTACCTCACGGTGTACCCATAAGGGAGACAAATAAGTAAATGTTAAGGTTGCTTTACCTAACGGTGTACCCATAAGGGAGACAAATAAGTAAATGCTAAGGTTGCTCCACCTGACGGTGTACCCATAAGGGAGGCAAACGAGTAAATTTTAAGGTTGCTTTACCTCACGGTGTACCCATAAGGGAGACAAATAAGTAAATGTTAAGGTTGCTTTACCTAACGGTGTACCCATAAGGGAGGCAAATAAGTAAATGCTAAGGCTGCTTCACCTGACAGTGTACCCATAAGGGAGACAAGTAAGTAAATGCTAAGGCTGCTTCACCTGTCGGCGTACCCATACGGGAGACAAATAAGTAAATGCTAAGGTTTCTCCACCTGATGGTGTACACATAAGGGAGGCAAATAAGTAAATGCTAAATAAGTAAATGCTAATGTTGCTTCACCTGACGGTGTACCCATAAGGGAGGCAAATAAGTAAATGCTAAGGTTGCTTCACCTGACAGTGTACCAATAAGGGAGACAAATAAGTAAATGCTAAGGATGCTTCACCTGACGGTGTACCCATAAGGGAGACAAATAAGTAACTGCGAAGGATGCTTCACCAAATCCACGCATTCACCTTAGTTTGAAATTGCAATAGTTCATGTGCATTAGCTTATTTTCTAATCACCATATTATGGTAATAACTTGCGAACTTAGAAACCTGCATTAACAAGTATATAAAGTACTTCTTCTGAAGGATTGTTAGAGGTAATTTGGTACAGCTACATATAAATGTCGTCATTACAAAGAAGAATACATTTTGTGACCGTTCCTGTTAGCTTCACTGTAGGACGTTTTCCATCCAAGAAGGGGTATACTCTTTACAGTTGGAACGCAGCTCCAAGGAGTAGGGATATAATCAAGCCCATAGCAACAATTTTTTGTTCGAAATTGTCGCCATCAAAATGGCTATCGACGAACCCCATAGTACTTTAACGCCACCATACAGATTAATCAAATCGCCCCACCGGTTGAAATTTTAAGAGCACATTTTCTGACTTCCATTATTGAATATTTCTGTTAAAATAAATTTCAGGATATCTTTTTCCGCCTGTGTAATTGTTGACGAAACAGTGCCCTTTACGTCAGCGTCAAACATGTGAACAAAAAATTACGATTTACAGCTTATTCGACTTTCTCCAAAACGCAGACCTATGCCATGATAAATATTGATATATATTTTACTATTATGTGAAAGGGGGGTGCCTATAAGGACCTTTTTCTGCCCAAGAGCAAAATGTTTTATTTTCAGCTGATGATTAGACTATAGTGTCCGCTATACTGAATCAATAGTGGTTAAGCTCCGTAAGCCCTACTTTTAGAATAATGGGGTTATTAAAGTGGGTGGGGTAAATCAGCATGAACCAGGGGTGTCATATTATAAGCTATATTTCTCCTTCAAATTTAATGGCACTCATAAATACCTTTCTTTTTAAGTTGAAGTAATGTCTTTGGTGACATCTTTTCTCAAATTCCATTTTTTAAGTAAAATCTTATGTCTGCAGAATTTCTTTTAGAGACACTGTCAATTTTCATTAATTTTGGTACTTTGAATTCAATATATTCTACCATATCTCTAGAACCAATGGATGACGTCTTACCAAACTAACATGGGTTCGCCGTTGGGAGAGTGCAAACTGTTGATTAAATTTTGGTGACCTTGACCTATGTTTCAAGGTCGCAGTAAGACTTAAAATGTTAATTTTAAGTCACGTTTTGGCCATTGTCTACACAGTAGCTCCTAAACTGATATGAAATCATGACCGAAGTGGCCTAAAGTAAACATTATGAGGAGTTATGCACTAGGTAATGATCAAATGGCCACGACATCATCTTCAAGGTCAAGGTCAAGGTTAGACTAGACAGAGTTTAACCAAATATCTCACACAGCTAGTAAGCAGAAATTTAACAAATATGTATGTTTCTATTTGTAAAACAATGCTCAATATGCATAAAATGACCTTGACCTTGATCTGAAGGTCACCAATACATTCAGAAGTTCATTATTTTACTATAGACTTTTCTATAACTTTAAGTTTAACCCAATTCTGTTTCATCATGTTTGGCTAATACTGACCTTCAGACCAAGGTCAAGGTCATTCTGTACACAGTAAACATTAATTTTCAAATGAAAACACTCAGATTTGGTACATTTCTGCCGCCTGATTGATGAAATCTATGATTAAACTCTGTTTAGTCTAGCCATGACCTTGACCTTGAATATGATGTCATGGCCATTTAATCATGATGTCATAGCCATTTAATCATAACTAGTGCTCTAACTCCTCATAATGTTTAATTTTGGCCACTTTGGTCATGATTTCATATCAGTTTAGGAGCTACTATGTAGACAATGGCCAAAACTTGACTTAAAATGACATAATAAGTCTTACTGTGACCTTAAAACAAAGGTCAAGGTCACCAAAATTTAATCAACAGTTTGCACTCTCCCAACGGCGAACCCATGTTAGTTTGGTAAGACGTCATCCATTGGTTCTAGAGATATGGTAGAATATATTGAATTCAAAGTACCAAAATTAATGAAAATTGACAGTGTCTCTAAAAGAAATTCTGCAGACATAAGATTTTACTTAAAAAAATGGATTTTGAGAAAAGATGTCACCAAAGACATTACTTCAACTTATAAAGAAAGGTATTTATGAATGCCATTAAATTTGAAGGAGAAATATAGCTTATAATATGACACCCCTGGTTCATGTTGATTTACCCCACCCACTTTAATAACCCCATTATTCCAAAAGTAGGGCTTACGGAGCTTAACCACTATCGATTCAGTATAGCGGACACTATAGTCTAATCATCAGTTGAAAATAAAACATTTTGCTCTTGGGCAGAAAAAGGGCCTTATAGGCACCCCCCCTTTCAGAAAATTTGGTTTTGGAACATTTTAAAATTGCAAAATAACATATGACCACTCGGTATGAAAACAAACCGAAAATGGCGTCGAAATCATGCCAGCCTTACGCGCTAAGTGTTCACTGCCAATAACAAACTCACAATTCGGCCTGTCCGTAGAAACGTAACACCTCTCACTGATTAATCTTCAACCAAGACCGATTAAAACAGTCAAGTAAATTCATTTTATTCATATTTTATTGTCAGAAAGAATTATGTCAACTCTCACCTCTATGCTCTAGCAAATCGTAAACATAAGTTTATGACGTGATTTTGAATCGATTAGAAGTTTGTATAATGATGGCTTAAAAGACGGTCTTAATCAGCAATTGATGTTCATTTAGGTACAGTTCATGCTATCGTTCAGGATTAGCCTTTCCCCTCATAATTGAACGATAATTTAATGGTTATTTCTTTTTTTAATTAGCAGATAACGCGCTTGATTTCAAAAGTCAAATAAACTGTTGTATGTGAGTAACCTGGGAGGGATAAGGAATGCCCTCCCTCCACCCCCACCCCCCACCCCCCTCGTGGGACGGTTAGAAGCAGGAGTGTAGGGGTTATTACACTTTACGCACAATTATTTTTATCCTTTGAGAGCAAGAATAAGAGGTGGGCCCCAAAGATACTTTATATAGTCGTGTCTGCTTGCCGCTACTATTGAAATCTTGTTCAATTTACAAATACCAGCAACATCAAATATGGCGATACCTGTTGAAATTTTGTCTATTTGACAAAATTACAATACGCACCTGGGGCCAGTTTCACAAACGATCTAAGCAAGAACTTTTGACTTAAGTTATAACACTTGGGGCCAGTTTCACAAACGATCTAAGCAAGAACTTTTGACTTAAGTTATAACTTAAGTCAAAAGTTTATGCTTTTGTGGTTTCACAACAAATCTTAGTTTAAACTCTTTGCTTAGATTTTGCTATAAACTTAAGTCAACCAGCGAGGTGTAAGGTAGATATGCTGATGATAGGCTGTCATATTTCAGGAGATACCACAAAATGCGTGAAGAAATGAAGACTGTTTTGTTCATCCAGTATGCGTCTCGAAAATCTAACTTGTATTTTATGTTGTAACCTATAAGCGGTTTGAAACACAAGCAACTTTGCTACTGTACGTCCAATGTTGTTTTCTGTCTCGGCTCTTCTTTGTTCATTTAGTAGGCACTGTGCATGATAGGGTTTGATTGTGTCCTCCTTCAGTCTTCTACTGGTCGTGCTTCGAGAACCCTTTGTCTGTGATTGCGACCATTTCTGGGTAAATTCATAACTCTGCCATAGCTGAACCAATTTTCATGAGTCATATAGACGAGTACTTCTCAAGGTGATGAAGACAGGGCTCGGATTTGACCCATCCCCTGGGGCACTAAGTGCTTATAAGGTAAAAAAGACAAGAGGGCCATGGTGGCCCTGAATCGCTCACCTGAGCATTAATCAGTTCACTGGCTCTGGTGAAGATTTAAAAGAGTTTTACCATACATGGGAATGGCGGCCACCTTGGTCATGTGACCAATATCATTTGAAGAACTTTCAATCCTTTCACCAATGTGCAGACTCCATATGAAATTTGAGTTTAGTCTGCCCAGTGGTTTCAGAGATGTTTGAAAATGTTTATGGATGGGTGACAGAGGCAGCTAACACCAATACTGTAAGGCTCAGGTGAGCTGAAAATGGCAGAGTTGCTTCTCCGACAAGTACCTGTTCATGTTGAGTTCCTTTGATGGATTTGAACTAGACTGAACTAGGCAAACACAAATGATAGAATGGTAGCATCATTATCTCACTGTGGTGAAACTAATGTATTCCAAGGAGTTGTGGCTGGCATCATTGTAATGTTAGTTCTGATTCTTGCAGCATAACTTAATTTAGATATGACCTAGTGACCTAGCTTTTGACCCGACATGACCCAGTTTCAAACTTGACCTAGATTTTATGGAGATAAACATTCTGACAAAGTTTCATGAAGATTGGATCAAAACTGTGCCCTCTTAGGTGTGCACAAAGTTTTTCTAAGATTTGACCTAGTGACCTAGTTTTTGACCTGACATGACCCAGTTTCAAACTTGGCCTGGATATTGTGAGGATAAACATTCTGACAAAGGTTCATGAAGATTGTATCAAAACTGTGCCTTCTAGAGTGTACACAAGGTCGTTCTTATATCTGACATACTGACCTAGTTTTTGACCCGACATGATCTACTTTCAAACTTGGCCTAAATATTATGACAATAAACATTCTGACAAAGTTTCATAAAGACTGGATCAAAACTGTGTCCTCTAGAGCGTACACAAGGTTTTTCTAAGATCTGACCTAGTTTTTGACCTGACATGACCCAGTTTCAAACTTGGCCTAGATATTGTGAGGATAAACATTCTGACAAAATTTCAATAGGTTTGGATCAAAACTGTGACCTCTAGAGCATACACAAAGTTTTCCTAATATTTGACCTACTTTTTGACCCGACATGACCCAGTTTCAAACTTGGCCCGGATATTGTAAGAATTTACATTCTGACAAAGTTTCATTGAGATTGGATCAAAACTGTGCCCTCTGGAGCGTATACAAGGCCGTTCTTATATTTGACCTAGTGACCTTGTTTTT
This sequence comes from Ctena decussata, assembly GCA_963989385.1. Taxonomy (NCBI): domain Eukaryota; kingdom Metazoa; phylum Mollusca; class Bivalvia; order Lucinida; family Lucinidae; genus Ctena; species Ctena decussata. The sequence continues at coordinate 44,202,807 of OZ022498.1, read as the reverse complement.
GACCCGACACAACCCAGCTTCAAACTTTACCTAGATTTCATAAAGATAAACATTCGGACAGAGTGTCATGAAGATTGGATCAAAACTGTGTCCTCTAGGGTGTACACAAAGTTTTTCTAAGATTTGACCTTGTGACCTAGTTTTTGACCTGACATGACTCAGTTTCATAGGGGGCTTACATATACCCTGGACAATAAAGATTTCGACATAGTTTCATAAAGATTGGATCAAAACCATGCCTTTTAGTGCGTACACAAGTTTTTTCTAAGATTTGACCTAGTGACCTAGTTTTTGACCCAACACAACCTACTTTCAAACTTGGCCTAGAGTTTATGGAGATAAACATTCTGACAAAGTTTCAGAAAGATTGGATCAAAACTGTGCCCTCTAGAGCGTACACAAGGTTTTTCTATGATTTGACCTAGTTTTTGACCCGACATGACCCAGTTTCAAATTTATCCTAGATATTATAAGGATAAACATTTTGACAAAGTTTCATGAACTTTGGATCAAAACTGTGCCTTCTAAAGTCTACTCAAGGTTTTTCTAAGATTTGACATAATGACCTAGTTTTTAAACCAACATGACCCAGTTTCAAACTTGGACTAGAGTTTAAGGAGATAAACATTCTGACAAAGTTTCATAAAGATTGGATCAAAACTGTGTCCTCTAGAGCGTACACAATGTTTTTCTATGATTTGACCTAGTGACCTAGTTTTTAACCTGACATGACCTAGTTTCGAACTTGGCGTAGATATTATGAGGATAAACATTCTGACAAAGTTTCATAAACTTTGGATGAAAACTGTGCCTTCTTGAGCGTACACAAGGTTTTTCTATGATTTGACCTAGTGACCTAGTTTTTGACCCGACATGAACCAGTTTCAAACTTTTTCTAGATATTATGAGGATAAACATTCTGTCAAAGTTTCATGAACTTTGGATGAAAACTGTGCCTTCTACAGCGTACACAAGGTTTTTCTAAGATTTGACCTAGTGACCTCATTTTTGACCCGACATAACCCAGTTTCGAACTTGGCCTAGAGTTTATGGAGATAAACATTCTGACATAGATTCAGAAAGATTGGATCAAAACTGTGTCCTCTAGAGCGTACACAAGGTTTTTCTATGATTTGACCTAGTGACCTAGTTTTTGACCCGACATGACCTAGTTTCAAACTTATCCTAGACATTATGCGGATAAACATTCTGACAAAGTTTCATGAACTTTGGATCAAAACTGTGCCTTCTAGAGTCTATACAAGGTTTTTCTAAGATTTGACCTAATGACCTAGTTTTTGACCCGACATGACCCAGTTTCACACCTGGACTAGATTTTAAGGAGATAAACATTATGACAAAGTTTCATAAAGATTGGATCAAAACTGTGTCCTCTAGAGCGAAAACAATGTTTTTCTATGATTTGACGTAGTGACCTATTTTTTGACCTGACATGACCTAGTTTCGAACATGTCCTAGATATTATAAGGATAAACATTCTGACAAAGTTTCATGAACTTTGGATGAAAACTGTGCCAACTAGAGCATACACAAGGTTTTTCTATGATTTGACCTAGTGACCTAGTTTTTGACCCGACATGACCCAGTTTCGAACTTTTTCTAGATATTATGAGGATAAATATTCTATCAAAGTTTCATGAACTTTGAATGAAAACTGTGCCTTCTAGAGCGTACACAAGGTTTTTCTAAGATTTGACATAATGACCTAGTTTTTAAACCAACATGACCCAGTTTCAAACTTGGACTAGAGTTTATGGAGGTAAACATTCTGACAAAGTTTCAGAAAGATTGGATCAAAACTGTGTCCTCTAGAGCGTACACAAGGTTTTCCTATGATTTGACCTAGTGACCTAGTTTTTGATCCGACATGACCCAGTTTCAAATTTGTCCTACATATTATGCGGATAAATATTATGACAAAGTTTCATGAACTTTGGATGAAAACTGTGCCTTCTACAGCGTACACAAGGTTTTTCTAAGATTTGACCTAGTGACCTAGTTTTTGACCCGACATGACCCAGTTTCGAAATTGGCCGAGATTTTATAAAGACTAACATTCTGACAAAGTTTCATAAAGATTGGATCAAAACTGTGCCCGCTAGAGTGTACACAAGCAAAAGTTGACGGACGTCCGTACGGACGTCCGTCCGTCCACACGTACGACGGACGACGGACATCAGGGTATCCCAAAAGCTCACCCTGAGCACTTCGTGCTCAGGTGAGCTAAAAACGGTATGTACATGACAACCTAGGCCTGTACATTCAGGACGCTTTCTCAAGACATGGCCAATAAGTTTATAAAGCCTCATACGAACGCATTTGTATATGTATGTGTGTTTTTTGTATGCCTGTTCCTCTTTCTATCAATATGAAGAAATTATAAACTAAACCTGCACGCGGGCTCCATGTAGAGTGACGCCTAACCTGCGACTGGTAGATTGGGTTTACCTTAACGGCTCCGTTGAGACAGTATTTCACTGAAATACTGCACTTATTGCAAAAGTGGCTGGTCCTTCGGACGTCGAAAGTTCGTGGTATCTTTGTCATTCTTATGTGCCAGTTTGCGGATGGTCTGCATGATCATTCGGGCGTAAATGTTTTTGTTTTTTTTTACGTGCGTGCCCGCTAAAGGTGTATTTCAGATCGAGGAATTCAGCTATGATGAGAGTTGGAAATGCCAAAGTCCCACAAAATTCTCCTGTAGCCATGTTTAAGTGGAATACAAGAGTTAGGTGTGGGTGAGTGGGTGAAGTGATGGATGGACGGATGGCGCGTTTTTACGTCCTTTTCAACAGTATTTTAGTTATATCAGGTCGATGAGACGGTGATATGACAGGTTGTGTGCAATGGAACCCCGTTTACGGTAGGAAAGATTCTCGCCTCACGCGGGGCTCGAACCCCTTCCGCTAGATCAGTAGGCCAGCGCTTAATCCACTGAGCTACCGGGGCTCCTGGTGAAGTGAGGAAGTGCCTATCCGATAAGGGTATATTTCACTCTTTTAGGAAAGAAGAGCAGTGCTCCGGATAAGAGGGGTAACAGGGATAATTCTGAAATAATTCTCTTTATTTCTGAAGGAAAACATATGTTGTGACCCTAATTCGAACCGTCTCGGCAACACGGTTCTAATGAGGGGTCACAACATATTATGCCTTTATGGAGAAATATTGAAAATTGTCCCTAAATTATCCGTGCTTTCCCCCTCTTATCTGATTACAGAAGGAGGGACCCTACTTTTTGGCACTGACCATTGTACACACTGCTGATAAAGACTAACGGTCTCAGCAGTTCTAAACATTTCTGATGCCAGCAATATCCTTTCCATTGATCATGTTTTCGACCAGACAGCTCTATCACTTCCGCACAGTGGCACTTACTGTGTCTGCCGCAGTTGAACGAAGCATTATAAGAGATTGGGGATTTGGTTGGTTGGTCGGTTTTGGTTTAACGGCTCTTTGAGACAGTCTTTCAGTCTATATCTCAAACCGTGTCTCAGAGAGAGGGAGAAGGAAAAGAGATAGGATAGGACAGAGAAAAAATGTCCAAACAATACCCGCCGCACCTACTGCAAGCACAGTTGGCCTTTGTCCCACTATTATCCATATTATGAGGACGCCCTAGCACTGAAACTTACCCAGCTCCATCTCTCGACCACGACCATCCCACAAAGGTTGGGGAAGCGTAGTTTTCAATAACGATAAGCATCGTATACTCCGTTTAACGTTAGAATGCATAAAAATTAGGAAACACATTCAAAGCAGTACCATATTATATTAAAGTACCGTATATAAATAATATAAGAAATAATAAAATAAAACAAACTGAAAAAAAATGGGAAAAGCGGAGTTTCGAACCCGTAACTGTCTGTACTAGAGCGCAAAACGCTATCCACTACACCACCGCCTCCGAAACGTAAACATGTGGTTTGGTACATGGAAGTAAATTGCAGACATTTAACACGGCTAAAAATAGACTCCTAAAAATAGACAAGACTTAAGTCAAAACAGGTTAAGTTTTTGCTAAGATACATTTGTGAAACGGCTTACGTAGGAACTTAAGTCATTCTTACTTTTTTACTTAAGTTATAACTTAAGTTGTAACTTAAGCACAAATCTAAGATATGTTCATGAAACTGGCCCCTGGGTATTAGCGTATAAGCAGTTACGCGTTTGAGAAGGGTTAGCAGTGCACTGTATGCATGCGATGTTTTTGCATTGCCTGTATAAGTTTGAGAAACTCGTCAGGCATCTGTGTGTGTGTGTGTGTGTGTGTGTGTGTGTGTGTGTGTGTGTGTGTGTTTTGGGGGAATGGGGGGGGGCAACATTTACAAATCTAAATCTGCAGGTACACGGGTAGATCTCATAAAATAATAGGATAGAATAGAACATTTATTTCTCCAATATCGGACCCTTTCGGTTATACAGTCACATATAAACAAACAACAAACACATTTACTAACAATTCAGATCGTGTTTTCCTATTTCTCTATTAAAATTACTGATGTTGCCTCATATTAGAGTAGTCTTGGCGAGGATGTTCTATATACAGCCGCAACACGTTTTCATGGATAACTGGCACAAAGTATCGTAGACTTATTATCAATACACAACTTTATTAATTTCCTGTTAGTTTTCCTCAACTGGGAGACTCTTTAAAAATTCTTTGCTCCCAAAGGAGCAAATGCTTTCCCATCGGAAAGGTAGGATAAATCAAAAATATTATTGCCGAGATACTTCCCCTGAAAGTGTACCCGGTTGCCCTAGGCCCACACATTTACATGTACACTCTCATTTTCAGTTCCTTCCAATGTTTAACATGTTCATTCTTCATTTGTATGCCGATTAGAATTGTAACATTGTAATTGTCCGGTTGACCAGCAGGCCCGGGCATCTTGCAGGTCACCAGAAGATTTGATATTTTTGCATTTACGAATCGTTCCAAAGGCACATGTAAAGGGCAATCCAGTACACGTTATACTCAACTCTGGGCTTATTCTTCATACTCTGCGTCCTGAAATTAAATAATTGGGCGGTCGATTTCCGAATTGAATAGGACAACTGTCGAAATACATTCGTTAGGCAATGATAGGTATTGAGCTAGCGGCCTTCAGATTCTCATCTGAACACCCTAAGCTACCGAATGTGGTGACGTGCGGGAAGGTTTTCACTTTTTCCCTTACTGTAGTATTTTCTGAGGGTCAGTAAGTACACGGGTGACCTGCAACAAGCAAAGACTAAGATAGCTAGCACTACAAATGTTATAAAAGTTAAGATAAACAGCTTGCATATGTGCATTCTATTATGGATCGTGGCTGGTAGTTTTTTGTTCATGCACATTTTGCGAAATGAAGGCAATGATGGGTTGCTTGAATAAGTATACAAAGTTCATGCGTATTTCAACAGTTCCTCACACGCCTGCTATTTTCAACTTTCAAGCAGATTGTTTAAGTATACTGTCAATCGTCATTACGCTTGTTCGGGATGTGGAATTTGCCAAAGTGGAGCGATTCGTATACAGTTTAAGTTCATGTACAGTACTTTGCTTCCATGGAATAAATGGCTGTTTTTTGTGCAACGTGCCAAACGTCGAATGGCACGTAGCAAGCCTCCAAATTTTCCCCACACCTCCCACATCCGCACACCCCGACACATTTTCAGGCTCATCATCGAACACACGAAATGCTCTTAGTAACTTAATTCAGAACGGAAAGAGTTTGCTTGCAAGCCAATTAGGGTTATTCGCTTATATATACTCGTACCGTACATCTTGGTATCTTGAAGCAGTCTTGTTAGACTAAGCAGATTTTGCTGTTATCATATCCGACAAGATTCATCTGTCCCTGTTGCGACTCAACTGTTGGTAAGATTCAAATGATTGTAATAAATCTCAGTGTAACAACAATGAAGCCAACTCGGGCAGAGACAGAGAGAGAGAGAGAATACGCAATCACAGCAACGACTGTTCAAGTCATGTTTGGGACATATACATCACTTCAAGCATGAGTCAAGATGAATTCCCCCACTTCCCTGCCCCCCACCCACCCCCACCCTCGTCACTAACCGCCTCCTTCCATCCCCACCTGGCTTGTTTCTTTCTAAGTAACTTGAGCCGCGATGCAAGAAAACCAACAATGTGGAACCTTGTGCGCTCAGCGCAGACTAAGATAATCCTGGGCATCCGCCTAGTCTGATCTGAGTCTTCGCTGTCTGCTGAAGATAGCTTAGACCCTTATGACCCCCGATGAAACTACCGATACAAACGCCCATATGAATCTACACTGGCCGCACTTTGTAAAGTAGAAGAAATCCAGGTCGTATATACATTTCAAATGACACATTACATCATAACTGACAATCATTTAAAATTACAATGAGGGGCGGTGGCAATATTTGAATCATTTTGTGTCAAGAACGGCTTAGTTGGGAAATGCACTGATTGGCGTTACAGTTACAGTGTAATAAGGTAAGAAAATGTGTTGTTTCGTTTTTATTTGTAATTTTCAACTTAACTTAGCGCAATCAGATTGTTCAAAGGCGAATAGAAAACGGCGCTTACACTTCAATAAATCCCTTGGACAGAAACTTAGAATAAACTTGGAACTTTTTTTTGCGGTGAGTTCTAAGAAACTCAGTTTCTAAACTAAGAAACGATATTGAGATAATGATGACCAAGCGGGTATGATAAGAAATTTATTGAGATCACTTATATTGACTTTATCAATGTCTAAGCGCCAGCGAATCACAAACTTAACTTCTGGCTTTATTCAGCTCTGCCTGTGTTTCGTAAGCATTAACACCTCCACGAAGTGATTACTTTTGTCGACAATTTGATTAATTTGTTTTCAGAGTTTGGAGGTTTCAGTATAATTTCTAAATTGTAATTCAATAATAAAAGAACCATAGACACAAATGTACCTGTACCAGATCCTACACTGTTTGCCTTCAAAACAGAATTTTTGACAACAATCAAACTACATACTCTCATATTGCAAATGGACATACCCAGAAAGGTTGACCTAATGAAGTCGTACTGACGACGATGCGACGTAATGACGTCGCGTTAACATCAGCACGACGTCATTTCGACGTCATATGTGCACTGGCACGGTACTGTCCATACTGTGAGGCGGAATAGGAATAGTTTTCTAGGTATCAATATGTTAGGAAAGTTTCAGACGGTATTTTGTTATGCTAATGACCAGAATCAAATCTGATCTGTTGATGTTGCTGTGGAGCAGCTTGGTTTTAACAGTTCTGCTCCGGTTAGTTAAAATGTAGCCCTGTTGTTAACAGCTGTATATCCAACATTGCTCCCAATAGAAAGGGGTTGCAGGAATAATTTAAGGATCACTTTCCATATTTCTCCAAAAGCGTATGTTGTGACCCTTTATAATAACCGTCTCTCCAAGACAGTTATAGTGTGTGGTCACAACATAAGTTTCTCTAGGAAATAGGAATATCCTTGAATTACCTTCAGAACCGCACCGCAATTGGAGCTCTGCTCCGAGACACTTTGGGCTGCTTTTCCAGTTATTTTGCCATCTGATTCTTAATGACCGTCCTTAGGACAATTTGGCATCTTGTTATGATATGAAATTCGAGTCATGCTAAAGACAGACTTCGTTTTGGTTGTTTTATTGATTAGAAAGGAGCTCCGTGGTCTCAAAGCAAAAGCTAGCGGATCGTGTTCGAATCCCGCTTTGATTAACGGATGACAAGAGTTCCAACTCCTGCAGGATCAGACCTAGTACCGTTTGATGAACAGGCCGGCGATTAACCACTGAGCTACCAGAGTTCCCGAGTGGTGATATCTGAAATTGCAATAAAGGTATTGTAGACCTTATCAGACGCCGCGATTTAGGGCGTCTGATCTGGGTCAACATTGATTGCCCATGTTTGTTATCGTACACCAGGCACATGCCGGCACCTCTGTGCGATCTGGTCGGTATACATGTACTCTATCTTTGCATCAACAATCAACAATCAAACAGGGCAGAATTTCGCGTATGATTTATTCTGTTTTTGGTTTCAGAAAGTATTGACAATGAAGATCCTTGTTATACTGGTGTGTACGTTGCCGTTGGTGTTGACAACTTCCCATTTTGGCCCACACAGTCATTCTAATGCCATACACGTTTCAACATTCCCGTTCACAGGAACACAAGGCATTCCTTCAATTGGATTACAGAATGTTCCATTTGTACACACGCCATTTACAGGAGCATTGCCCGTCATGACAGCGCCAGTTCACGTTGGAGCACAAGGGTATCCTTTCACAGGACAGCGTGCCTTTTTCGTACTTGGGGGATAGAAAGACTGCGTTGAATCTTCCATTTGCTCTATCAGTGGTGAACATGAACAATTTAGTCGTGAATTATCGCTGCGTGCTTCTCACAACAGTTTTGTCATTGAAAACGACCGGGAATAGCCAACTATTAACAAATAAAACATCCCTGAGTTTTACATAAAGAGGAAACCTTAAGAATTATTTGAGTCGACTGAGTTGACAACTAAAATAGTTTTCTTTCGAGTTTTTAACTTAAATTAAATGGTAAAAATACGATGTACCGGCGTGGAGCACTATTCATTGCATCGTATTTGTTGAAATGAACCAGAAAATATGTAAGGAAACGTTACATTTTAAGATGTGCAAATAAGCACATCCGGTGCATACAGCCAATCCTACCTGTATTGACTTTCAAACACTAATTATGTTTTGTTTCAAACAAGGGGAAACTTTTCAAAATACTGCCTTATTATTTGCTTATTACTTGCTTTTATACGATTTGAATTTGTTTTTGCGATAGAATTAATCTCAATGTATTGATTCTAGCTCTTTGTTCGCAACCGAATTTTTTAGGCGTGTCACATTTCTTTCTAAGAATGAAAAAAAAAAGTTGCAAAAGAGAATCTTGGTGAAAGGAGATGCACACAGAAAATATGTTGCTAGAATCATTACAGTCTGCTAAATCAAGTCATTCGAGCGTCATCGTCAAAAAAAGAACCTCCCAAAAAAACTTTCAGCATAACGCAGTATAACAGAATATTGTAGCTGAAACGGCATCATCAAACAGAAATGCTGAGAATTGAGCCGCGACACGACAAAACCAATAAAGTGGTTGTGCGCTCAGTGAAGACTCAGATCAGCCTGTGCAGCCACCAAGTCTGATCAGACTATTCTCTTAGCGCTTAACGGGTTGCTAAGAGTTTAATCTACGTCCATGCGGACAGCGAAGACTCTGGTCAGTCTGGGCGGATGCCCAGGCTGATCTGAGTCTGCGCTGGGCGCACAACCACTTTGTTGGTTTTCTTGTGGCGCGGCTCAATTCTCAGCATTTCTGTTTGATGATGCCGTTTCAGCTACAATATTCTGTTATACTGCGTTATGCTGGAAGTTTTTTTGGGAGGTTCTTTTTTTCGACATTGTTTCGATTTCCCGTAAAGGGAGTTTGTCAGGCTTGTTTTGAAATAGTTTTTTTTTCTGTCCTTAAAATGACAATGTCCCTAAGCTTCTAACTTTGTCTAAATGTCATTATGTAACTTTGTCTAAATGTCATTATGTCCGAAGACTGACAAGAGCCCTTTTTTGTCGCACCTGCTTTAGCAAGGTGCGATATAGGAGTTCATTTTCCGTCCGTCAGTCCGTACGTCCGTCCGTCCTTCCGTCCACAATAACCTCGACCCTAGTGTTTAAGTCAATTTCTCCCAAACTATAATACCTACAATCATCAAACCTGGTATAAAGTTTCTTCTTAGAATGTTCTCGAGGTATGTTGCACTTTTATTTTATCCTTGACCTATAATTCAGGCTCTGCTGACTTTGTAAAATTGCATGTCCAAAATTAACTCGACCCTAGTGTTTAAGTCCATTTCTCTCAAAGTATGATACCTACAATCATCAAACCTGGTATAAAGCTTTTTCTCAGAATGTTCTAATCGAATGTTGCACTTTTTTTATATCCTTTACCTATATTTCTTGCTCAGCTGACTTCGTAAAATTTAATGTCCAAAATTACCTCAACCCTAGTGTTTAAGTCCATTTCTGTCAAACGTTGATACCTAAAATCATCAAACCTGGTATAAAGTTTCTTTTTAGAATGTTCTCGAGGTATGTTGCACTTTTTTCTACCCTTGACATATATTTCATGCTCTGCTGACTTTGTAAAATTTCATGTCCAAAATTACCTCGACCCTGGTGTAAAATTATACACCCAATATTGCTATTACCCAAGCATTTAAGTCCATTTCTCTTTAAACACAATGGTATAAGCATCAAACGTTGTGCTTTGTTGGATCTGGAAATTTGTAGGTCAACCTGGCATCCACAAATCGTATGTACTCCAGCATTAAAGTACATTTCTCACAAACTAACCAGACATGGCATAAAATGTTTTCTTAAGCTGGTCTCTTGGATTTTTTTAACTACTTTATACTTTTAATGATTATTTCATACTCCGTTGACTGTTGAATTTTATGTCCAAAATTACATCCTTCTTAGCTTGCAAGTCCAGTTTTCTCAATTTTTTCTACATGAATTCATCAAACCTAATCTAATCTAACCATGAACTCTGCTACTGTGGAAGAGGAAGTCAGGTGCGACATAGCATTCTGCGGAATTCTTGTTTGTCCTTATAATACTGCTGACAAATTGGATCCTCAGTTAAAAATACAGACAACGTGATCGACTCATTTCTAAAAGTCCGTCGTTTTTTTTCCGTCGGATGAAAAAGACAAAAACAGCAGACAATTAAGGTGCATTGAAATCTTTTCAGGGGGAAGCAACTCTGAATTTCATTTTTGTGTGTTCTTAATGGGGGCGACTCTGACAATAGAAAATTGCTTCTGATGGACTAAATGGTTTATTGTTATTGTTTTCATAGGATCCGACCCATTTTAAGGTCCTTTCGTCCAGGAAATCAAACAGGAAGTAACAGAAAATGCTTCCCTCTGTACATGTACAAGTGGCGGAAAACATGTAGGTGAAGCCATACACCTTAAGCGTAGTTAACAGTGTATTAACACTTTACGCGTTAGTGACGAAAATAGCAGAATTTGCAAACAACGTAGATCCTGGTGCGGCGGCTCATCGATCCGCCTCATCTTTATTTACACTGTTTGCTCCATAGTCTTTGAATTTTCAGTGTGATATATTTATGTTTGTTTGTGTTACATTCAAAAAATGCAGATGTAAATTTTGTTGTCTGCTTTTGACGCTGAAAGGGTTAACGCAGGGTATGTTGTGATGCTTACAGATAAATTTACATAACCAGGTTTTTTATGTTGACAAACAGCAGAATTGAAGAGGAATCAGGAGTCTGTGAAAAGCTACATTGCATAGCTGTATCCTTGGTTTAAATTTGAAAGCTAATAATCGTTTTTCAAAAAAAAAATGTTCCATATAGTTTTTGTCAGTTATATATCTGTCGATATAGGCACATCAACCCATAATTTATCATTCGAAGTTTGAACTGCTTTTTAAAATTTGTTTTGTTATTCATCCTTTAGATTCATCCTCCATAATATTAGAAACTTATACTATAATAAAGTGTAAATGAATGGGTTAACAATTTAGTTGGCAACTGAAATGTCCTACTTTTATTTTTATTAATTTATGTATATGTACATCGTTCCACAATATCACCAAATGTGATGGTTAAACCGTTTAATTTTTTATTTTATTTTATTTTACTCTTTAGGTATACACTTAAAGGAAAGCATTTGCTCTTCCAGGAGCAAATACTTTCCTTTAAGAGTAGACCTACACTGAAAAAAGGAGATCCAAATAAGACCGATATAGCTGTTTCCCTCGGTAATGTATCAATTCATCTTAAAAGAATAAGCGAGAAGGTACACAACACCGAAACATAAGACCACTTACACCGTCATTTGTGACAGCGTCTGACATTTTGAGCCTTGTGGAGGTGCGACGTTGGAGTCAAAAAACGCGAATTCTAACACAGTGCGCCTATAGAAGAATATCCCAACCTCTATAACCCAGGCGTGATCCATTACGTTAAACTTCATTCATCACGCAATGAGTGTAGTGAACGAAATGAAGTGCATCCGGGTTATCAAAGCTGCGATGAATGTAGTGAACGAAAATGATGTGCACCGATGACAATATCCATTCAAGAATTAGAAGGGTCGAAACTATTATTGATTCATTCTTTGCAAAGCAATGCGCATTTCTTATGGCGTTACTGGGATCGATGTCAACGTCATTTTCGAAAAATTGTAGCGGCTTCATTTTTTGCAATAATTTCAATCTTTATTTGACAGGTTTCTATTGGCCCATGTAAAGGCTCTTGCTGACAAGAGTTCGAATGCGAAGACATTTATATTGTTACGCAATTATCATTTGAGCCGCAACACGTGAAAACCAACAAAGTGGTTGTGCCACCAGCGCAGGCTCATATCAGTCTGGGCATCCGTCCAATCTGATCAGAGTCTTCGCTGTCCGCATGGAGATAGTTTAGACCCTTAGCTGCCCTTTAAACGCTAGCAAATAGTCTGATCAGCCTGAGAAAATGCTTAGGCTGATCTGAGTCTTCGCTGGCGCACAACCATTTTGTTGGTTTTCTCGTGTCGCGGCTCGTTATTTTTTTAGTAGAAAGGGAGCATTGCTATTACATGAGATGCGGATAATTTAAATTCACGGGACAGAATGGATACTTAATTCAATAAGCCACGACACGACAAAACCAACAAAGTAGTATGTGCGCCCAGCGAAGATTCAGATCAGCCTTGGCATCCGCCCAGTTTGATCAGACTCTTTGTTAAGTGCTCAAGGCGTAGCTTAGGATCTAAGCTACCTCCATGCGGACAGCAAAGACTCTGATCAGACTTATATATTGCCCAGGCTGTTCTGAGTCTGCACTGGGTGCAGAACCACATTGTTTGTTTTTTCGTGTTGCGGCTCAGCTATGAAATCCGCAATATCTACAGGATAACGTTGTCTGGGGCTTGCCTTTAAGAAACAATGATAAAAAAAATCGCCTTCTAGAGTAAGAATATACTGTACCTTTAGGGTTCACCTATTACAAAAACGAGCGAAAATGTGTCCTGTAATAAAATTATAACGCCTTTGCAGATTTGTCTAGCATAGATTTATGTCATTTCACAATCAGAAACTCTGTCTTATAGTGGTTAGCAAGATATTACGTCACAAAATCGCAGAACTTTCTGAACGCCCCTCGTAGATGCCCAAAGGTCTACATATGGTCTTCATCTGACAGCAACAAGCATTCCGACGAAACTACCTATACAAACGCTCATATGAATCCACACTGGCTGCACTTCGTCAACTACAAGAAATCCAGGTCGTGTAAACATTTCAACTGACACATTACCTCAAAACTGACACTCATTGAAAATTACAATGAGGGCCGGTGGTAATATTTGAATGATTTTGTGTCGAGAACGGCTTAGTTAAGAAATGCTCTGACTGGCGTTACAGTTACAGTGTAATTAGGTAAGAAAATGTGTTATTTCGATTTTCATTTGTAATTTTTAGCTTAACTTAGCGCAATCAGATTATTCAAATGCGAATAGAAAACGGCGCTTACACTTCAATGAATCCCTTGGACAGATACTTAGATACTGCGGTGTGTTCTAAGAGACTCAGTTTCTAAACTAAGAAACGACTTTGAGATAAAGATGACCAAGCGGGTATGATAAGAAATTAATGGCGATCATTTCTGTGGACTTTATCAATGTCTAAGCGCTAGTGAATCACAAACTTAACTTCCTGCTTTATTCAGCTCAGCTCTGTCTGTTATTTATCAGCGTTTACACCTCGATTAACTCCACGAAGGGATTACTCTTGTCGAAAATTTTATTAATTTGTTGTTAAGTATAATTTCTAAATTGTAATCAACAATCAAAGACCGAGAGACCCAATGTACGTGTATCAGACTTACACTGTTTGCCTTCAAAACAGAAATTTTGACAACAATCAAACCACATACCCTCATATTGCAAATGGACCTTCCCAGCAGGCTTGACCTGGTATTAAAGTCGTGCTGGCGTCGACTCGACGTCATCACGTCGCAGGACGTCATTTTGACGTTATATGCGCACTGGGTACCGTCCACACTGTGAGGTGGAATAGTTTACTAGGTTTCAATGGGTTAGGAAAGTTTCAAACGGTATTTTGTTTTGCCTATGACCAGAATTAAATCTGAACTGTTGATGTTGCTGTAGAGCAGCTTGATTTTAACAGTTCTGATCCGATTAGTTATAATAGTAGCCCTGTAGTTAACATAGCTGTATGTCCAACAGTGCTCCCCATAGGAAGGGGTAGCAGGAATAATTTAAGGATCATTTACGTGCTTATAACAGTAGATACATACTAGATACCCTACACGATTATAACACTACATTCAGGGAAAACGTCTGCTTTTCTCTTCCGAAAATTAAAGGATTTGGGAAGAAATCATTTGCTTATAGTGGTTGTGACTAATGGAATGAACTTCATTCAAAATATAAAACTATTACTTGTCTTCGGAATTTTAAACTAGCTTTAAAAACATACTTTTTAAAATGTTCAAGGATTGGTAACTTAATTTTTGGTGTTCGCGGATTGGCTGTTTTAAATTTTTGGTGTAACTGAATTTATAATTTGTCATTTAGGTTTTACCTTATTTATGACTTTATTATTTGTATCTTTTTATCTTGCCTCACTATGTCTTGCAAATCAATACTCAGGGACCACAATGGAAATAATGGCAATCACTTTCTCTTTTTTGTGTTATCCTCGGTACTGATTAGCAAGCCACGGAACAGTGCAATGTTTGGATGTTTCATATGTATCTTTTATATGTGTATTTAACATCTTATGTATTGTATTCTTTTATCATGAATGTCTATGTTTTGAACCTGTGACACCACGATAAATCAGTCAATTTTCCATATTTCTCCAAAAGCGTATGTTGTGACCCCTCATAAGAACCATCTCTCCAAGACAGTTCTTGTGTGTGGTCACAACATAAGTTTCTTTGAGAAATAAGAATGTCTTCTTTGAATTATCTTCAAAACCCCGCCGCAATTGGAGCTCTGCTTCAAGACAGTTTTGGCTGCTTTTCCAGTTATTTTGCCATCTGATTCTTGATGACCGTCCTCAGGACAATTTGGCATTTTGTTATGGTATGACATTCGAGATATGCTGAAGACAGACTTCGCTTGGTTGTTTTATTAATAAGAAAGGAGCTCCGTGGTCTCATAAGCTAGCGATCCGTGATGAAATCCCGCTGTGATATACGGATGACAAGAATTCCATCGCCTGCAGGAATCAAACCTATTACCGCTTGATCAACAGGCAGCGATTAACCACTGAGCTACCATCGTTGCCGAGTGGTACATGTAATATCTGAAAATGCAATAAAGGTATTGTAGACCTTATCAGACGCCGCGATTTAGGGCGTCTGATCTGGGTCAACATTGTTTCCCCATGTTTGTTATGGTACACTGGGCATACGCCGGCACCTCTGTGCGATCTGGTCAGTTTACTCTTTCTCCGCATCAACAATCAAACAGGGCAGAATGCCGCGGTCATTTATTCTATTTTTGTTTCAGAAAGTATCCTTGTTTTGCTGGTGTGTTCGTTGCCGTTGGTGTTGACAGCTTCCCACTTTGGCCCACACAGTCATTCTAACGCCATACATGTTTCAACATTCCCGTTCACAGGAACACAAGGCATTCCTTCAATGGAAATACAGAACCTCCCATTTGTACACACGCCATTCACTGGAGCATTGCCAATCATGACACCGCCAGTTTACATTGGAGCACAAGAGTATCCTTTCACAGGAGCGCATATCATAGCCATAGCTGCATGCTAGAAATTTAAAGAGTAACTACACTTCAGGAACTGACTGAATCAGATCCCAAACCCTATCCCCAACATCAAAGGGAAAGATTGACAAAGACATCCCAACAAACAATAAACTTTAAGTGATAAGCCGAGTCAGCAGCTCTTTCCCAAATAGGTGGCAACTCAGCTATCTTTATTGAACTAAATAATTTAGACCAACAGAATGGTTACAACAGACTAAGCAAATTATACGAAAAACATTTAACAGTTATTTTTACCTATTTTCAATTTTATTATAGTAGGGTTAAAATGAGAACACAATAAATTAAACAGCACCTAACATAAAACAAATGCAACCGCAACGAAAGTACCGCCTTGGGACGGTCAGTAATAACTACTGGGCGTTTAAACCGGTTTTACTGGGCCCAAACCATCACCCTCACCCTCCGCTGCGGTGCACACAATTAGTTGGTAGTTCGGTTCGTATGGCGATCCCCTAACTCATCAGAGAGTCATCACGGTCAACAATGAAGATCAAGAAAAGACCGTGATGAAGCAAGGATGAGGTCTCGACAGCCAAAACGTGTTGAGACACCTGGAGATCCCTGGGGCGTCAGCAACACCACTACAGCACTGGAGCAAAAGAAGACCACCAGTTGAACCCCGGTGGGCCAAGAAACAGACAAACATCCGGCCCCAACTAACTGATATATAGCTTTATGTAGGGGCTATCATAGAGTCTGAACCCCGACCCACCGGCGTGCAATTAAAGAGGACAGCAAAGTTGGCAACCGTGATTGGGTTAACCACTAAGCACGCAGACAGTCGCATTACATCTAGGCTATAGCCAATGCGTTTAAATCGTATGATAATTTTCTTAAATTGATCAGGAAAAATCTGTTTTCCCTACGATTTACTAAGTCACCATAAAATTCAGGTTCCGATAGGCCTTGTTGCAAAAGTGACCTTAACCCTGTATCATATTTAGAAACCAATTCAAAGTGTCTACGATAAAATTTAGAAAAAAGCTTCCCGAAGTTTATGATACCGATACCCCTGCTGTAAAAGCTTTGCAATCAAACTTTTATTACGAGCATTGAAATCAGCCAGATGACTAGACACCCTAGCGAAGCGAATAAGCTGAGAAATGTAAACACCATAAGAAGTGGTGCGGGGAACATCATCATCCAAAAATGGAAAATTAACAATGTCGAAATCAAAATCATCGCGTTTGTCATAAATTTTAGATGAAACAAATCCATCTAAAATAGATAAATGTAAATCCGAAAATGGGGCCTCGGTATCAGAAGTATTTGCTTTATTTAACTGCAATTCAGCAGGATAAATTTGACTATGTTGATTACTCCTTTGCTCCCTCAGTGGTGGAAACCAATGAAATGAGCTGTGGCATGAGAAAACCAACAATGTGGTTGTGCGTCCAGCGAAAACTCAGGTCTGCCTGGGTATCTACCCAGTCTGATCACACACTTTTCGAAGCACTTAAAGCGAAGGTATAGGTCTAAACTACCTCCATGCGGACAGCAAAGACTCTGATTAGACTGCACGGATGCCCAGGCTGATCTGAGTCTTCGCCGGGCGCACATGCCACAGTTTTGCTTTTGTCGTGTCGCGGCTCAAATATTTAGTCGTGAGGTATCGCTGCAAGCTTCTCACAACAGTTTCGTCATTGAAAATGAACGTGATTAGCCAACTATCAACAAATAAAGCATTCCTGAGTTTCGCATAAAGAGGAAGCATTAAGAATTATTTATCCTCTTTCGAGTTTATTAACTTAAATAAAATGGTTAAAATACAATTTACCGGCGTGGAGCCCCGTTCATTGCTCCGTTTTTGTTGAAATGAACCAGAAAATATGTAGGGAAACGTTACATTTTAAATGCTGCAAATAAGCACATCTGTTACATACCGCCAATCCTATTGACTTTCAAACACTGGTTATGTTTTGTTTCAAACAAGGGGAAAGCTTTTAGAATGCTGCCTTATTATTTGCTTATTACTTGATTTGAGTTTGTTTTTGCGATAAAATTAATCTCACTGTATTTATTCTCTAGCTCTTTATTCGCAACCGAATTTTTTAGGCGTGTAGAAAAAATATTGCAACAAAGAATCTTGACGAAAAGAGATATACACCGAAAATATGTTGCTAGAATCAGTACAGTCTGCTAAATCTACAAGTGTCATTTGAGTGTCATTGGCCAAAACATAATTGCACCGAGACACCAGAAAACCAACAATGTGGTTGTGCGCCCAGTGAAAATCAGATCAGCCTGTGCATCCACCAAGCCTGATCAGTCTATTCGCTAAGCGCTTAAAGGGCAGCTAAGGGGTTAAGCCACGTCCATGCGGACAGCGAAGACTCAGATTAGACTGGGCGGATGTTGGTTTTCTCGTGTCGCGATCTACATTTCATTATCTTTAGCATTTTTCTGTTTAATGATTCCGTTTCAGCTACAATTTTCTGTTATACTGCGTTATGCTGGCATTTTTTTCTGCGTCGATCCGATTTCCCGTCAAGGGAGTTTGTCAGGGTTGTTTTGAAATAGATTTTTTGTGTGTCTTTAAAATGACAATGTCCCTAAGCTTACGACTTACTGCTGACAAATTGGATGCTCAGGTGAAAATACAGACAATGCGATCGACGCATTTTTAAAAGCCTGTCGTTTTAATTTTTTCTATCGGTTGAAACGATAAAGCAGACAGTAGGTTAAGATGAAATTTACCATCTTAGAACTGATGACTTGTTTACATAAAAGCAGACATTTAAGGTGCAGACATCTAAA
Organism: Ctena decussata; assembly: GCA_963989385.1. NCBI lineage: Eukaryota > Metazoa > Mollusca > Bivalvia > Lucinida > Lucinidae > Ctena > Ctena decussata. Next base: position 44,184,177 of record OZ022498.1, on the reverse strand, counting down.
AGCGGACATTTAAGGTGCATTGAAAGTTTTCAGGGGAAGCAATTCTGAATTACCACGTTTGTGTTTTCTTCATGGGGTCGACTCTGATACATGTAAAAGGAAATTGCACCCGGTGGTGTAAATTCTTAAATGTTATTTTGATCATAAGATCAGGCCCACTTTAAAAGGGCCCTTTGGCCCAGGAAATCAAACAGGAAGTAACAGAAATTGCTTCACTCTGTACATGTACAAAAGGCGGAAAATATGAAGGTCTACCAAATGATACACCTTAAGCGTAGTTAACACTGCATTAACACTTTAAGCGTCAGTGACGAAAATAGCAGAATCCGCAAACAACGTTGATCCTGATCAGGCCGCCTCATCTAGATCAACACTGTTTGCTCACTAGTTTTTGACTTCTCAATACGATATCTTTATCTTGGGTTTAACACCTTTTAAAAATTTGCAGACGTAAATTATGTCGTCTGCTTTTTGGGCGCTCAAAGGGATAACGCAGGGTATGTTGTGATGCTTACAGATAAATATACACTGCAAAAAATCCGTAGATTATACGGTAGAATAATTGGCAACCAGCTCTAAGTCCATTTACCTTTATTTTTACGGGCGTTTGCCTGTAGAACATTTGTGGAAGTCACGAAAGGGTAGGGTTCTATTAACTGGTTGCACCCAAAAATACCTGTATAGTGTTGAAAGGTTATATGACTAAAACAATACCTGTGCTAATCTACCCTGCTCTGCGTGCTGATGCCTGCAAATGTTTATAGCCCCGTAAAAATTACAGGAAATGTACTGGCAGTTGGTTGCCAGTTGTTCTGCCGTGAAATCTACGTAGTTTTTTTACAGTGTACATAATATGGTTTTTTATGTTGACAACCAGCAGAATTAAGGAGGAATCAGAGGTCTGTGAAAAGCAACAGTCCATTCCTCTATCCGTGGTTTAAATTTGCTAGCTAATAATCGTTTTTCGAAAACATGGTCCATATAGTTTTGTCAGTTATATATCTCTCGATAAAAGCACATCAACCCATAATTTATCCGTGAAGTTTGAACCGCTTTTCAAAATGGTTTATAGTCATCCTCAAATATAAATAAATGGGTAAACAATTTATTTGCAGCTGAAATGCCATGTTTTCAGTTAATTAAGTTAATTGAAATGCTAAAATACCATGTAAAGGCACGGAGCCCATTTGTTATCCTGTTATTGATTTTGTTTAAAACTCAGTGATCGACGGGGAAACGAGTTAATGTACAAGAAATTGTATTTTTGAAGCAATTCGCTATTTCAAAGAATATGCCTTAACACGATCCCCTCACGCTTTCGTCCCTCCCCGCTCAATCATATGACTCAGTATTTAACATCGATCCACAATATCACCAAATGTGATGTTAAACCGTTTTAATTTTTATTTCTTTTATCTTACTAGTATTTTATTTATTTTTGTAATTATTTGCATTTAGGCACCTTTAGCACTGGGAGTGCAACGGAGACTTTAAAGGTATACTCCCTCGTATTTCATTACGAAATAATCACAAAATTATGAAGCTGGTTAGTTGTATGCAACATAATTAAGATGTGTTAAAAAATCTATAGCTAAAACATCTTTGTTACGGAGGCAGAGACGATATAACAATGCGCACCCTTCTTGAATATTCACGAATATTTTGTCGTCATAAATTGATTGACTCCCACAGGCGTTTCTGCAAGCATGTTTTGAATTTTATGATTGGTGGAGTAACTAACTTAACAATAGCATTAACCTCTAATCTGTGCACGTGAGTTGTTTTCAGCCAATAACTGTCTACAGTTGAGTAAAGAAAGGGCTTAAAATTAATCATGATATAACTTAAACCTGATTAACTATGATTGCTGGGCGTATCAAGTCTTCAGTTTTGGCGGGAATGGTGACCCGCTATTGCCGCTCTTTTTGTGTATTTCCTTAAATTCTCCTATTTTCAGTGACCATCACAAATCATAAATTTGGCAGATAAATGTACTTTTAATAGCAATCATTATCATGCCCAGAATATAATGTTTTGTGAGAAATTTAAAATTCAATAGAAATATTGTGGGTGTAAATCTTTAAGCTCTGTGCGTACGATTAAAACTGCGTGTCTGTGAAAAATGACCAGTCTTCACTTACCAGACTGATGGCATATATAGGCTTTGTCTATATTTATCATACATGTAAAAGCAATACCAGACGCTGAACAGAACCGCATTTCATATGCATGCATACTTGGCTTAATAACCGGTAACTACTTTTTCAATAGTATTTGCCTTTGAAGGAAGAGTGAATTTGAATCTTATTTGCACAAAAGCAGTATTGGGAGAAAGTGTAGAACTGAGCATGTTATTTTGACCTTTACCATCTTAGGACTGATGCCTTGTTTGCATAAAAGCGGTATTGGAAAAGTGTGCAGAACTGAGCAGGTTAAGGCGCCCTTTACAATGGTAGGACTGATGGCTTGTTTGCGTCCTTTGTTTGCATCACTTGAACTAAATGGGGGATTTGCACATACCAAACTAGTATGGATTCACGGATGAGTTAACAACAATCCCTTCCTTCAGGTTTTGTTTTCCTTTGCCCTAGTTGTGCTGGCAAGATCCCTATAAGACCATGTCCACTGTTTAATATAGTCTTCCTACTGCTTCTTCTGTCTACTTCTTTTTTCCTTTCGCCGTGCCCTGTGGAATCGTCTTTTCTGAGCCAGAGGACCTTAAGATAGGGTTAAACCGCCTTTGTTTGTAGAATGCGCAGATTTGGTTCATTGAATGTTTTGGGTTAACAACCCATGGAGACTACATTTTCAGTCTATATCAAGCCATCTCCCAGAAAGAGGGAGAAAGTTAAGAAACCGAGTAGAAGAGTAAATAAATCCGAATTACCCCTTTCCCGCGTCTGCTGTAAGCACATAGAACTGGAAAGACATACACACGGACAAACCCACTACATGTAGCTGTTCAATATGTTATCTGAAATGGTTATTATTATTATTTTTTTTTTTTGATATTTGTTTAGATACGAAAATGCATCGCGTCGTTGAATTGTTGAAGAAAAAGATTCTTTCTTACAGTGATCTGTTACCCAATATATCACTGGTTGGTCAGTCGTAAAGGAGAAATATCACGAGCGCGATGCGCGAGTGATATAGTCACTGACGACTGACAGACAAAAATAATATATCGGACAAGAAATCACTTTTTAGCAAGAATCTGTTTCCATTCTAACACGCAAGAAACGACGAAAATGCAAGTGTTTCCTTCAGATTTTTCCAGTTACCCGTCATGATTACATGAAGAATTCCCACCATCAACTTTGTTACAGAAGCATTTGCATGGATTTCGTAAATTTTTTATGCGGAAAAACGTTACACCGTCTATCCTCATGGAAATGAAAATTGACATCACCAACCAAATTAAAATGACGTCTGAAACGCGCTAAACAACGTCACGCTAGTCCGCCCAGTGATTGTCACACAATATATCACTAGATTTTTTCAATGGTTATATAGGCGACCAGTGTTAGAATTCGTGATTTTTATTTTCCATTCAACAAAATGGGTACATGTAGCTGTAAATATCGTATCTTGCGAAAAAAAAGAAACTCCAGTAAGGGCTGTGAATCTCGAACTACATACAATATCAGAGCCTGGGATCCGCGTCTTCTCTGAAGAAGACTATCGATGGTGAGCTTTCCGAATAATACAGGTACAGTTAATCCGCTAATGCTTGGTGTACTCATCTTCCCTTATAAATTGGACAAGAACATTTCCTTCATGATTAAACATGTTAAAGTTATTAAAGGGATTTAATTTAAGAGGAATGAATTTCATTTTTCTGGTGTTTATCGAAGTATAAATTACATTGGGTAGGGTGCAAAGCTAGTGAAACCCATGTAAACTTTGCTTGCAACCCAATGTAGTTCATACTTCGATAAACACCGAAAAAATATAAGTTCATTGCATATATTAACATTCTTTTCTATTATTTTAACCACAAATTTGCGTTAGGGCTACATTTGAAGCAGAAAAAAACATTTATACGCAGAACAGCGTCAACGACGTTAAACGCCGCCTACGTCCAATCAGATTAGAGAGAACCATGGTTTAATTTGACGTCACTTAACCTCATGTAACGTCGCGTGAACCGATGTAGTTATTGAAGTATAAACTACATTACCTTCTAATGGTTTACCATATAGGGCTTTACAATAAATGCACTGAAAATGTAAATATTTTATTTTTATCTTTGTTTTTGCAAACAGTGCAGATCATGATCAGATGCGACATGTTGCGGCCTCTGGTCTTGATCTGCACTGTTTGCCTTTATCCTTTTTATGGGAGGCTAGGCAAAAATGGGTTACGACCCTTGCTCTCACTATAAACCTTGTAATGCCAAAATACAATGCCTTGCCCTTGATTTGTCCCATAAAATTACACAACGCTTTATTTTCCATTTGATATATAACAACGGTCAAAAACATGAGAAATACCATTACAAATGTTGAAAATGTGACAATTTGAAGCTGAAACAGGCCTTAGTCAGTCGTAAGGATCTAGGCCATCTTCGATCCGCAACAACCGATCAGATCATGGACAATGGCTAGCTACATGGAAGCTTGAAGATCTACGGACTGTTGTTTTGTGAGCAGCAAACACTCTTTTAAGACATAGGCATACAGACCTACTGTAATTGTAGAAATTTTCGCGGTATACTAATTTTTGCGATTTTCGCAGTAAATATAAATGTTCAAACTTTAGTACCCGTGAACATGATGATTTTAACGTAGGATATCATCAAAAGAAAAACAAACAAATATGAACAGTGACACTTGAGCCCTGTAGCTTTAGAAGTGTTGATTATAAGGGATATCAACCCAGGCTGATGAGTCTTGCTGCACAAACATGCCACTTTGTTGGATTTCTCGTGTCACTGCCAATTATTTTAAATCTTCTCTAATGTTTAGTTCACTATTTCAGTTGTTATCATGAGCCATACCATGTGATTTCCAACAATGAGGAGTTGGTGAGTAGCAAAGGCTCTGATCAGACTGCACCTAAATGCAGACTGATCAGAGCCTTCGCTTGTCACAACAGCCTTCTATGGAAGTGACCCAAGCCATAGAGCCATTAGTGAGTTTTCTGTTTACCCTGTGTGGAACTTGACTTGACTTGACTCGGAACAGGAGAACGATGTGAATATCGTATGACAAATTGCGACATTGTTGGAAGTCACTTGACGTGGCTACTCAGAAGTCAATACTTTATTTAATGTCAATAAATTCCCTGAGTACGAATGCTCTACCATGTGCAATCTATAGTTGTAATTTGGGTCCTGAAACATATACCGCGCCAAAACACATACCAATCAACTTCGTAGGTCAAGTGATTCAGAAGTTGCCATTTCAAATAAGCTGTTTTTGTCTCACGGAATCTGCCAAAACTATGAATCATTTCTTTCCTATCTCACCCCAACATGTATATTAAAAATCAAGAACTTCCTTACATTTCGTGGCCACAAGTGTTCCTTTTTATTTTCGACAAAGAGGAGACAACTCTAAAGTTACAAGTTTGGCATAGAAATACAGACTGGCTCATTTTTATGACCTATTCCTATACTTAATTAAAAAACCTACGCCCAGTGGTTCTTAAGCCTTGTAGCGGCAAAAAGTGCTGAGCATCACAGGAAAGAAATCAGTGAAACGAATACAAAGTTACTAAACTATTTAAACCATCGATGACTACTATTACACCGAATATCAGCTTCCTAGGTCAAGCGGTTTGGCAGTTGGAAAAGTACCTAATTCAAACAAGGGCCACAGTTAAACCAAAATTTTACGCAACTCTCCGAAAAGTTAAGCAGGTATTTTTTTTTTTGCTTGTACTTCTTTAGAATACCAACTTGAAGGTCATAGCTAAGATTTTTTCAGATAATTTTAACAATATATTCATCTCACTTTTTAAAAGGGGCATAACTCTGAAAGTCGCGTAAGCTGGAAAAACATGTATCATTTACTTTGACAGGAGTTATCCATACATGAAATTTCAAAACCCCAGCTCTCAGGTTTCAAAAGTTACAGCAGGCATGAAAAAGAGTGATGCACGCAAGGACAAATGCATAGATGAACTAGCGGACAAGCCTGGCGCATTATGCTTAGCCAACTTTTACAGAGATAGGGCATAAAAATTGTTCTCATAGGCAAAAGGTAATTCTAAGTAGAGAATGTCCCATTTAGGAAGTACTTAATAGACTACAGAAGCAAAAAGAAAACTAGTAAAGTTGCTCTCATTTGTTAAATGCGAGAAAACTATAGCGGTGTACATGTGCAAATACAAGTGAATTAGCATAATCATTAAATCACAATTGATGTAAATTTAAAATTGTAATGAGACCATTAGAAATCCACTCAGAGTACAACCATATAAAATAATGAATAGCTTAGTTTGAAAAGGTTTTATAAATTAATGCCGAGTAGTGTAGAAGCTGCAGAACAACAAGGTAAGAAAATGTTTATTTTTCTATTTGCATCGTAAAGCCCATGATTAACGGGAAACCAAGTTGTATACTCGAGGACTTTAAAAACGCTTCACCCAAAAATGTGATGCATTTTAGTAATTCCACATTTCAAGTTATTTAACATGACTTGGTTTTATTAGAAATTGTAAAACTTGTCAAATTTAAGAAATTGCGGGAATTTATGTCATCCGTGACGACCTGTGCACATAACTTGTCAACGTCACCGCGCCGTTATTTTATTTAAATCTTCCTTTGGGGAGAGTCGGGTAACTTCGGACAGGCGGGTAAATTCGGATATACCATTGCAAACAGTGAAAACCCAGATGAGACGGCTCATAATGAGCCGTCTCATCAGGATTTTTACTGTTTGACCAGTTGTTTTTGTTTTAGTTCCAGACAATTGACATATAAAGGAAACAATGTCACTATCCGAATTTACCCGCTGTCCGAAGTTACCCGACTCTCCCCTATGTTATGGCCCTTGAAGTCGATCTCAGTTTGTCCATAAAAGATATCCTACGGCGAAAACACAAAATTAAGGTTGTCATACTTTATTTGCTGTCAGGCAGCATAAATTAAAAACTGGAACACGCAAACTGGGATCTCAAAAAAGTAATTTTCTTGGAAATAACGTAATTTGACGTTTTACACGTCATATAAACAGTATTTGATACAAATATCTTACAGATTTACTTTCTAAGCATCCGCCAACATCAATGGATGTTTTGATGATAGCACCAAACGTGTGTTTATCTGCACAGTACATGACGTCAAAGTCATTGATTCCCCTCTTAACGGACGCTAAGCTTCACATTTAAACTACACGCAGTTCTACAGTAGACCACTGTGAGCCGTAAGATACTGTTTGAGTGAATTTATTGCTGTAGGTTTAGGAGTTTGGTGCCATGTTTAAAACGCCAGTTTTGCATTCCGCGAGCGTTTGCTTACCTCGCTTCAATTCAGTACTTGTTCAACTTAGCGAAAGAAGGGACCAACGCTATACTCCGATAAGCAATTGGACGGCGCATTTTAACCGTTTGGTGATAATCCCCCGTTATAAAACACCCTTTTATCTTTGTCGCGTGTAATTAAACCTTTTAAATTCTAAGATTGTATAGATGATTGTCTCATGCCTTTGATATGTGTATGCAATTTTATTTGTCATTAGCTTTGTTTAAGCTGATAATAAAATAAATGCAGCATTTCAATGTCTTTCAGGTGAGGCGTTTTTAAAGTCCTCGAGTATATAATACTTCAAACATTTTACAAGGTTTACCGTCTTTACATTGCTAATACTCTGCATCATGCTACTTTTTGCAGTACTATACTACACTTTTGAGATAGAATTTCTTCTATTCCATACTACTTCTAGTATGTTTTTTCTTGCATACAGTGAATCAGAAGTCAAGTTACAGGGTCTGGGTCACAGTCACAGTGTAAATACCTTGGAAGAAATATGTTTCAAGCTACATCGTGTATCAGCACAAAGAATAAGAAACAAAAGTTATATGCTACACGAAACATGTTACTTGGTTTACTGTGTATTATGGCCTTAACCTAAGTTCATAAGCTAATGGAATATTTGAAATTGTTAATGCATAACAAATATAGTGGATGCTAGTCCAAAAGAGTCCGTAAGGCCCTCGAGCCAATATGGAGCTGTCGGGACCAATATGCCTGGTAAGACGACACCTGTCATGTAATAACCTCTAAATATTGTTCGCATTAGTTATTATAGATTGCTTTCAATACGTCTTTAATAAAATAGATTTATAGTATTGATTTTTGAACCTGTACCCAACTCGTGTGTAACAGTTACTAGAATATAACTGGAAGGCCTTATGCTTATGGTCCATAATTGCCATCCTGAGTTGACTTTTCCAAGCTTATGTTCTAGACTTTAATGCAGCAGGAGTTACGTTCCATGAGGAGATCGTCAAAAGTCGCGTTTATCACGGTGGAGATTTAAAAATATTTGGCCCCTTTAGGATCATTGGATTCATTTGGACTCGTTTTGAAAATAGGGCTCTTATAAAAGTGTTTCAGTCATCATTTATGGACGGGAACTTAATCACACTGAGTCTGCAATTTTCACTTCTTAGGTGTATTCCTTGCTATGCAAGCACATAATCTTTCAGAATTTAATTCCTTTAAAGATTTGCAACAATAGCACCATTTTGCATGACTGCTGATCTTATTTTGAATGAGCCGCGAAACGACACATCCAACAACGTGGTTTTGCGCCTAGTGCAGACTCAGATCAGCCTGGGCATCCGCCCAGGATGCTCAGAGTCTTCGCTGTCCGCATGGAGGTAGTTAAGACCTTTTGCAGAGTGAAGTGTCTGATCGGACTGGGCGGATACCAGGCTGATCTGAGTCTGCGCTGGGCGCATAACCACTTTCTTGGTTTTCTCGTGTCGCGGCTCAAATGTTAAGACATTTGACTAACAATTACTTTAAATCAGAAGCATTGCTTTATCGAAACGTTTTTTTTTAATGGATTAAACATAGTAATATGTTCCGGAAACTATCTTTTACCATAGATCAAGATTGTAATCATTAAAAGCATGGAAAATGCTGTTCCTCTGACCACAACCGTTCAGCACTACGAATCCTTAAGCACCCCAAAAATAAATTCACATAATGTGGAAAAAATGATAAACAGATTTACATTAAGATATTTTGCGGTCGAAATTATGAAAATAAGTCTTAATATATAATTATTGTTCCAAATCGTCTTAATAAAACTGCTTTATAATTTATAAGTTACCTTTTTATGTCAAAAAATAGCCTGCACATCTGCCTAAATTTACCATCGGCTTTAACGGAAATCCATGCAAAAGCGTCAAGAAACTTTTGAAACATATTGGAGCGTTAAGAACGTTTCACAAGACTTCTATGCTATAACCCATGATTTGCATGAAGTAATTTAGAATTTCATTACATCAAAAAGATTTTTTTTTTCGGTACTGTTGATGCATTACATGCAGTAACAATGCATTTTCCGTCATTGGTCCTGCACTAAAGAAAGCGCCAAGAGATGTTAAAGCATATGAGCGTCAACAACTTTTGCTGCACAGCTTTAGTGTAAATCAAGATTCGCATGTCATGCTATTCAACGTTACCTCAAACCTTTTTTTTACAGATGCATTATTTTTCTTTCTAGTCCAATGCATAAAAAATGAATAAAAATAATAAGATTTCGGATGAAGGACAAATGATTTTTTCCCAGCCCAGTTCTAAAAAAAGCCTCAAGAAAACATTGAAGACCACTTGAGCGTCAAGAACTTTAAATTTGCTAGACATCTTTAGTATATATCAGGATTCGCATTCCGTGCTATTGAACGTTATTTCCTCAAACTGTTTTTTTTTACGGATGCATTATATTTCTTCCTAGTCCAATGCAAAAAAAAAATAATAATAAATAAATAAATAAAAATAACAAGCATCAAGAAAATTTTGAAGCCCGAGTCATTTCGTTTGTGGATCATCATATGACACTCTTTTTGCTCAGTCCAAATTGCCTACTCTGAAGTAGGACAATGGCACTGGGAGTTTTTAAAATTGTATATGAGGAAACTTCTGCCGTGTTTATTTACATGACTTAGTATGCTTTAAAAATAACCATTATACTGAATGGCCGAGACCCTACATACCTCTAGGTATAACCTCGCAGAATATCCTTCAGTCAAGGTTACTATTTTTAGAAACACCAATACTTAATTGCCTCTAAAGCCTTATTGTAACTTTCAAAGTGTAATTTTATAGCTTTTATGCTAAATTCACAGCTGCAACTAATATTTGGTGATTCAATCTGTTATCATGGACACGTATTCATGGTTTGTTTAAAGAATCAAATTTAAGGTCTTGCTGCCTAAAATTGTTCCAAAGTGTAGTTTGTTCCCTAAGGTATACAGGTAAAACCACAAAATTTGGCTCAAGCTCCTTTCGTTCCAGTGCAGCGAAATTGTGGAACTCTCTTCCTCAACATTTCATTCCACAATTTCAATCACTTTAAAAGTCTAATAAATGCCTGGAACGGACGGGACTGTGCCTGTTCTCTTTGTTCTGCATGTTAGCCTCCTGCATGTTTTTAGACACTTTTCCTATTATGACCCACGACACGAGAAAACCAACAAAGTGGCTGTGCACCCAGCGCATACTCAGATCAGTCTGGACGTCCGCTTAGTCTGATCAGAGTCTTCGCTAAGCGCTTAATAAAGGGTACATGTAGGTAAGGGTCTAAGCTAGTTCCATGCGGACAGCGAAGACTCTGATCAGACTGGGCGGATGCCCAGGCTGATCTTAGTCTGCGCTGGGAGCACAACCACGTTGTTGGTTTTGTCGTGTCGCGTCTCAATTTTGTGTTTGTTTTCATTGATATTTCAGTGCTATTTTGATTTAGTTGCTTTTGAGTTGCTCCTTGTTAATTTTATAATCTATGTGCTTGCTAGTTTAGCTCTGTGCTTTGCTTTCATTAACCTGTGCGATTGTTTCCTTTTAGTTTTAGTCGGTATTGGTATATCTATCTTTGCTTCTTGTCTTTTTCCACTTTCGCATTTTGGCTCAAGGGTCCTCGTCTTGTAGCTCATGTGTTCTGTGGGGACACTTAATGCATACACAATTTCGTTTTTCGCATTTACTCTAGGATAAAAAGCAGGTTGCAAAGGTAGAATATATGTTGCTTGGCTTCAGTCTGATCTGGAACATTGGCTGGATGGTGCCGGGGTGGAGCCTGACGTTTAGTAATTGAGTTGCTACTCGCGAAGCGCCACTATCTAGCACAATGTATTGGCATACAAATCAGTATCTTGCTTTAGCTAACGTCACATGTTTCTTAAAAGTAGATTATCGCGCGTGCATGTGAGCCGCGACATGACAAAACCAACAATGTGGTTGTGCGCCCAACGCAGACTCAGATCAGCCTGGGCATCCGCCCAGTCTGATCAGAGTCTTCGCTGTCCGCATGGAGGTAGCTTAGACCCTTAGCTACCCTTTAAGCACTTAACGAAGGGTCTGATCAAACTGGGCGGATGCACAGGCTGATTTGAGTCTGCGCAGGGCGCACAACCACGTTGTTGGTTTTGTCGTGTCGCGGCTCATGTAATTATGTGCTACCATATACGTAATTTCTCGTCGCTTTCTGCCAGGCGGCCCTGAATGGGACTTGGAAATACTTTATGATTTATTGAACGAAAAAGTATTCAAGATATTGTACTCACATAAAAGATTTTCTACACTTGCCGTTTTGTCAAAAAATAATCTGCTTGTGCTCCAGGACCATCCATATTTTCTTGACGCTCTATTGTCTTGTCTCGTTTTCTGTGATTTCTTGCCGGTGTGGTGGATATGAAGTGGGGTTGGGGTGGGAATGGGATGGTGTGCACGTTAACATTTTGAAATAATGAGTGCATATTCATGTATACTTATATAACTCTTCTTTGAGGTTTAATGGATATATGGTGAAAGTAGAAGTAATAAAGAGTCATGTTTTGTAAAACAAAACGATTTGTGCTGTACGATTTTCTTGACGCTTTTCATGTGGCTTCTTGTCGGTATGGCTTATAATATGTCAGTGTGAAAACCATTTGAGCGGATATATACTTGTGAATACTACTCTTATTTGAGGTAAAGGTATCTGGTAGACGTACAAGGGATGACAAGTAAGTTTTGTCAAAAGGATCAACATTTTGAGCTCTACGATTCTTTAATATTTTCTTGACGCTTGATCCTACTGTCTCCGCTTTACATGTGGTTTCTTGCCGGTATGACTTATAAATCAGAGACATTTAGGGACAACGAGCGCAATTTTTTGAGAATAAATAGTGGATCTTACATGAGTGCTCATGTATTATTGAATTTATTAAACGAGTTGGGGAAAACGATAAGATGCGAGGCTATGCCGATCATCTTATCGTTTTCCCCAAAGAGTTTAATAAATTCAATAATACAGGAGCACGAATGCAAGATGGGAGAGGGAAAACGACAACAGGCCGCGCATGATCTGGCAATGCGCATGCTTAACTATATACTATTAATAGCTCGTTTAAATATAGCACATATCGACCGATCTATTTTTAAGTCGCTGCACCCGTAGACAATTTAGGAATTGTATTCAATTAAAACAGACAGCTTTTATGACTGTGGTGTGTGGATCACGCAAAGATTATCGTTGAAGAATTTGAATACGAAACATGTTCATCTCTTTTCGAAGTTCGAGCAACAAAAATGTTGGCCAGTTTGATATATTTACCTGTAGATCTAATAAACAAACAACTGACATTGAATATGTTTCATTGGTCCTTTTACTGTATGCAAGTATTAGGGACGAGTCATTTATTATAAGGTTGGGGGCCGGTACATTCAGGAGGGTATATGTGTGTGTTTGTGGCAGAGGGGGGGGGGGGGGGGGTGTTTGGTGATCTACTGGGAGGGGAGGGCGTGGAGTGTGTGGAGTGTGTGGAGGGATGGCAGGGTTGGGGCTTGCATAATTTCTTTTTTAAATAAAGTCAAATGGAAAAAAATCCATTTGTCTTAATCTAAAAATAATGTTCAAGACTCCCCATTACACATACACGTTCAAATTAATTCTATTCTTTCAAATTTAAGACTTACAAACGCTTACAAAGAGGAAAATACTGGGGTCGCTCTATTCCCCCTCCCCAGCCCCCCCCCCCCCCCCCCCCCCCCCCCAAAAAAAAAAAAAAAAAAAAAAAAAAAAAAAAAAAAAAAAACATTGATGTATTTGTAGGAAAATATACAATGAATGGTCTTAAAAACATGTCGATCAGAGGATATGTTCTCAAGTAACGCCTGCGCTGCGTTTGTGACGGTTCTTTGTCATCAGTAAAAAACTGCTCTGGAATCTGGGGACTGGGCCCAACAACGCCCTTAATGTTATTATCAGCTTTATAGAGCATTCAGCATCAGTTTCTTGGTGGACATTTGCAGAAAAAAACGAACTATAAATCGGTATATATAATTCACCTGTAACAATGAGAGAAATTTCTTTGTATTTTGTGCCCAAAAGTTTGATTGAGGTCTGTCTATTATAAAGTTATAAAGGTTCTTAATGTCTGTTTTACATTAGGGTTGTGGGGGTTTGGGGTGGGGGGATGGGTCATAAACATTTTGTCACCTGTCTGGAGGGGGTGGGGTGGGGGGTGGGGGTGAAAACCAAATATAATGAAACTGGTAGGTAGTATGATTTCCAATATGACAAATAGGGCCCGTGATGCAGCTGTTGTTATAATTTCATGATTACAGCTGGAGCACGATCTCCTTTAGCCTGACAACAGCTACAGCTTGGCCTCTGTTAGTGTTTACTACAGCACAGCTGCAGCACGCTCTCTATTTGCCATATAAGAAACCATAAGAACAGCTGGAGCATTGTCTCTGTTAAGTATATAGGAAATCATGCTCCACATGTTGTCATGAGAGTATAACAAAAGCTGGAGCATGGTCTCTGTTAAATATATAGGAAATCATGCTCCACCTGTTGTCATCAGAGTATAACAACAGCTGAAGCATGGTCTTTGCTAAGAATATAGGAAATCATGCTCCACCTGTTGTCATGAGAGTATAACAACAGCTGGAGCATGGTCTCTGTTTAGTGAATAGGAAATCATGTTCCACCTGTTGTCATGAGAGTATAACAGCAGCTGGAGCATGTTCTTTGTTAAGTATATAGAAAATCCTGCTCCACCTGTTGTCATGAGAGAATAACAGCAGCTAGAGCATGGTCGATCTTATGTATATAGGAAATCATGCTCCATCTGTTGTCATGAGAGTATAACAACAGCTGGAGCATGGTCTCTGTTAAGTGAATAGGAAATCATGCGCCACCTGTTGTCATGAAAGAATAACAGCAGGTGGAGCATGGTCTCTGTTTAGTGAAAGGAAATCCTGCTCCATCTGTTGTCATGAGAGTATAACAACAGTTGGAGCATGTTTTTTGTTAAGTATATAGAAAATCCTGCTCCACCTGTTGTCATGAGAGTATAGCAACAGCTTGAGCATGGTCTCTCTTGAGTATATTGGAAATCCTGCTCCACCTGTTGTCATGAGAGTATAAAAACAGCTTGAACATGGTCTCTGCTAAGTGAATAGGAAATCATTCGCCACCTGTTGTCATGTGAGTATACCAACATCTGGAGCATGGTCCCTGTTAAGTATACAGGTTATCATGCTGCACCTGTTGTCATGAGAGTATAGCAACAACTGCAGCATGGTCTCTCTTATGTATAGGAAACCATGCTCCACCTGTTGTCATGAGAGTATAACAACAGCTGGAGCATGGTCTGTGTTAAGTGAATAGAAAATCATGCGCCACCTGTTGTCATGAGAGTATAACAACATCTGTAGCATCGTCTCTGTTAAGTATATAAGTAATCATGCTCCACCTGTTCTTATGGGAGTATCACAACATCTGGAGCATGGTCTCTGTTAAGTGAATAGGAAATCAGGCGCCACCTGTTGTCATGAAAGTTAAACAACATCTGGAGCATCGTCTCTGTTAAGTATATAGGTAATCATTCTCCACCCGTTGTTATGGGAGTATAACAACAGCTGAAGCATGGTCTCTGTTAAGTATACAGGAAGTCATGCTCCACCTGTTGTTATGGGAGTATAACAACAGCTGGAGCATGGTCTCTGTTAAGTATATAGGAAGTCATGCACCACCTGTTGTCATGAGAATATAACAACAGCTGGAGCATGGTCTCTGTTTAGTAAAAAGGAAATCCTGCTCCACCTGTTGTCATGAGAGTATAACAACACCTTGAGCATGGTCTCTGTTAAGTATATAAGTAATCATGCTCCACCTGTTGTTATGGGAGTATCACAACATATGGAGCATGGTCTCTGATAAGTATATAGAAAATCCTGCCTCATCTGTTGTCATGAGAATATAACAACAGCTAGAGCATGGTCTCTCTTATGTATATAGGAAATCATGCCCCACTTGTTGTCAAGAGAGTAAACAACAGCTGGAGCATGGTCTCTGTTAAGTATATATGAAATCCTGCTGCTCCTGTTGACATGAGAATATAACAACAGCTTCAGCATGGTCTCGGTAAATTATACGGGAAATCCTGCTCCACCTGTTGTCATGAGAGTATAACAACAGCTGGAGCATGGTCTCTGTTAAGTATATAGGAAATCATTCTCCACCTGTTGTCATGAGAGTATAACAGCAGCTGGGGCATGGTCTCTGTTAAGTATATAGGAAATCATGCTCCACCTGTTGTCATGATAATATAACAACAGCTGGAGCATGGTCTCTGTTTAGTAAAAAGGAAATCCTGCTCCACCTGTTGTCATGAGAGTCTAACAACAGCTAGAGCATGGTCTCTGTTAAGTATATAGGAAATCCTACTCTACCTGTTATCATGAGAGTATAACAACCGCTTGAGCATGGTCTCTGTTAAGTATATAGGAAATCATGCTCCCCTTGTTGTCGTGAGAGTATAACAACAGCTGGAGCATGGTCTCTCTTACGTCTATAGGAAACCATGCTCCACCTGTTGTGATGAGAATATAACAACAGCTTGAGCATGGTCTCTGTTGAGTATATAGGAAATCATGCTCCACCTGTTGTCGTGAGAATATAACAACAGCCCGAGCATGGTCTCTGTTGAGTATATAGGAAATCATGCTCCACCTGTTGTCATGAGAGTATACCAACAACTGGAGCTTTGTCCATGTTAAGTATGTAGGAAACAATGCTCCATCTGTTGTCCTGAGAGTATAACAACATCTGGAGCATGGTCTCTGTTAAGTATATAGGAAATCATGCTCCACCTGTTGTCATTAGAGTATAACATTAGCTGGAGCATGGTCTCTGTTCAGTATATAGGAAATCATGCTAAACCTGTTGTCATTAGAGTATTACAACAGCTGGAGCATGGTCTCTGTTCAGTATATAGGAAATCATGCGCCATCTGTTGCCATGAGAATATAACAACAGCTGGAGCATGGTCTCTGTTAAGTATATAGGAAATCATGCTCCACCTGTTGACATGAGAATATAACAACAGCTTCAGCATGGTCTCTGTTAAGTATATGGGAAATCATGCTCCACCTGTTGGCATGAGAGTATACCAACATCTGGAGGATGGTCTCTGTTACAAAATATAGCAAATCGTGCTCCACCTGTTGACATGAGAATATAACAACAGCTTCAGCATGGTCTCTGTTAAGTATATGGGAAATCCTGCTCCACCTGTTGTCATGAGAGTATAACAACAGCTGATGCATGGTCTCAGTTAAGTATTCAGGAAGTTCTGCTCCACCTGTTATCATGATGAGTATAACAGCAGCTGGAGCATAGTTTCTATGAAGTATATAGGAAATTATGCTCCACCTCTCGTCATGAGAGTATAACAACAGCTGGAGCATGGTCTGTATTAGTATATAGGAAAATCTGCCCTATCTGTTGTCATGAGAGTATACCAACAGCTAGAGAACAGTCTGTGATTAGTATATAGGAAATCATGCTCCCCATGTTGTCATGACAGAATTACAATAGCTGAAGCATGGTCTTTGTTCAGTATATAGGAAATCCTGCCCCACCTGTTATCATGTGTGTATACCAACAGCTGGAGCATGGTCGCTGTTAAGTATATACGAAGTCATGCTCCTCCTGTTGTCATGAGATTATAACAACAGTTGGCGCATGGTCTCTGTTTAGTATATAGGAAATCCAGCTGGAGCATAATCTCTGCAAGTACTGTAGGTATTCATGCTCCACTGTTGTCATCAGATTATAACAATAAGTGGAGCATGGTCTCTGTTAGCACTACAGAAAACCATGCTTCTCCTGTTGTTATCAGATTATAATAACAGCTGGAGCATGGAACCTGATAGTACTATAAGAAATCATGTGCCTCCCGTTGCCATCACAATATAATAACAGCTGGAGCATGGTCTCTGAAAGTACTATAGAATACCATGCTCCTCCTGTTGTCATCAGATGATACCATCAGCTGTAGCATGGTCTCTGTAAGTACTTTAAGAAACCATGCTTCTCATTTTGTCATCAGATTATTACAACAGTCTGTAAGTATTACTGTAAAACACTTATATTTGGCGGCAGCAAAATTTGGCGGTTTTTATAAACGGACCTTTTGGCGGATTTTTATTTTGGCGGTTGTGCGATTTACAAAAAGAAAAAGAAAAAAAGAAGAACAAAAATGTGAAAGCAAAAGAAACCAAATAAACGGAGAGAGGTGCCATAGTCTTATAGCTCATTTTAGTCCTAGTTCTAATTGGCATTCTTTAATTATGCGGCTGATTGCAGTGATTGCATTTCACTTATATCATTATAAACAAAACTGTTTACATAATACAGGTTATTGTGTTGCTTCTGATGTAATTAAATTGGCTTGGGTACTAAGTAGCATGACATAAACGTCGCTACACTCTGTTTCGCCTGGGTGTTTTACTTGGACTTCGTTCTACTTTGATACTATAATGGAAGGAATACATATCTCAATGATAGCATTTCCCCTTGATCAGCAGTTTAATTGGCGGCATTTTAATTTGGCGATTTTCTTCTTTTCCGCCAATATCGCCAAAATAAAGTGACCGCCAAATATAAGTGTTTTACAGTATAGGAAACCATGCTCTTTCTGTTTTCATCAGATTATAACAATATTTGGAGCGTGCTCTCTTTTAGTACCATAAAGTTCAGAAATATGACAAAACACAGGTTTTCACGTTTAGACTTTCGTCTTCTTCAGAGACTAGACTGTATTTGAAAAACATGTAACGTTACGTCCGTTAGTACAATAGGAAACGATGCTTCTCCTGTTGTCATCATATTAAAACAACAGCTGAAGAAGGTCTCTGTTAGTACTATAGCAAAGTAAAAAGATAGGCAATGCTCAGGAATTAATACAATCAAATCCCACATTCCGCTTTCAAAACCAATAGGAAAGAAGCACATACATACACACAGATTGTCAAAAGTGTACCAAAGACATGCACAGTTAACCGAAGCAGCTCTGATAGTTCTAAAGGAAACCATGCTCCTCCTGTTGTCATCAGGTTATAACAGCAGCTGGAGCATGGTCTATGTTAGTACTTCAGGAAGCCATTCTCCTTCTGTTATCATCAGATTATTACAACGGCTGCAGCGTGGTCTCTATAAGTACAATACCTGATGTCATCAGATGATCACAAAAGCTGAATCACGGTCTCTGTTAGTACTATAGGAAACCATGACCCTCCTATTGTCATCAGATTATAACAACAGCTGGAGCATGGCCTTTGATAGTACTATAGGAAACCATGATCCTCCTGTTGTCCTCAGATTATAAGAACAGCTTGAGCATGGTCTCTGTTAGTGCGATAGGTAATTATGCTCCACCTGCTGTCATCAGATTATAACAACAGATGGAGCATGGTCTCTGTACGTACTATAGGAAACCATGCTCCTCCTGTTGTCATGACATGATACATGATGTAACAACAGCTGGAGCTCTGTCTCCTTAAGTAATATAAGAATCCATGCTCCTCCTGTTGTCATGAGAAAAAAACAATAGGTGGAACATAGTCTGTATTTGTAAGTTTCACCGGAACTGCTTCAACTCTTTGGATAACCGCTTGTTACCGAAAATGCTCTTATGTTACATGCAGTCTGCTGTTTACAAGGCTAATTACACAAAACATCTTTCATATCAAACAAACAGAACAATAAAGAGTGTTTTCTTCATACATTCGAGATCAAACGCAGGCTGTCGACTGTTACGACAACTGTAACACTTTTTTTGAGGTCAGAAAACGTAACTTTTAATTTTTTTTGCACGAAATTTGGGACGAGTAATTTATTATCAGGTGTGGGGGAACTGAGTACATTTAGGGGATCGGAAGTGTTTTTGGTGATGTGGTGATGTACTGGGGGGGGGGGGGGATCGGAAATCAATAAGCCTCGGAGCAAGGGGGGGGGGGGTCATATATTTAATCAAACATATTGTGGAGGGTGGGGTGTCAGAATTCTTACGTCGACCTTCATTTTTAAAAATGTCTCGGCTTCTGGGGAGGGGGGGCTTCCAGGTCTCCCATTACTCCTAAAACTTCACTCTTTTTCTTTCAAACTCAAAACTTAAGGGCATATATGGAAATGACGCACAAAACATTGGCAGCTTCATATAAAAAAGACAGTTCTTTTCATTGATTTGCTAGAAAACAACAGTATGAAGGTGTCTATAAAATCATGTCAAGTAGATGATTTTGTTCTCAATTAAATTTAATGTCTGCATTTGTGATATCAGCTCTCCAGGTGCCTTTTCATCAGCAGAACTACTGTGGCTTCTGGGGCCGCAGCCCCCAGACCCCCGCCACCCAGACGCCCAAGTATAAGCTTTAACAGTTATAATTATTAAGCTGTTAAGCAGTAGACAACAGATTGCTGGATGGCCATTAGCAGAAGAAAGTTAAAAAATGAAGACAAGTTTACACAGACCATGAATAATTAACCTGTTAAAATAAGAAAATGTTCTTTGTGTTTCATATATGTTTTGAATGAGGTCAGTCTGACATAAAGTAGGTAATATGGTGTAGGTGTGTGAAGGGTAGCTGGGTGCCGGGGATCATAAAATTGTTTGTCATCTATTTTGGGGTGGGGGGTCGGCAAAATAATACTAGTGAGACTGGGGTGGGGGGTCGGAAAAATTTTGGTAAACCATATGAAAATTTACCCCCCCCCCCCCCCCCCACCTCCACCTGATAATAAATGACTCGTCCCTTAAAAAATTACTAAAATATTCCTTATTGTTCGAAAACAAGACCATAGAATACCCTATTCTCTAAGTTAAAACGAGACCCTCCGATCCCTAGGTGATGTCGGCAAATACAATAATTTCAGCTTCCGCGTAAAAATGGCCAGATTGATCTTCTCACGTTCTTTATTTCTTGTCAGGTAATAACATAAGCTCCATTCTGTTATATCTCTAAACAGGATTTTATAATATCTCAGAAGAGTCTGAGATATCACAAACTGGATGATTGTCAGCAAAACTGCAATATAGTGGCGATGATGTTGTGATATCAATAAATCTCTAATTTGTCCTGAATTTTTTCTACAAAATACATTAAATCTTGTCATAAAGTTGTGTTTATTTACTGACACTACAGGTTGGAATTAATGATACCTCATTATAGTTTTTTGTGATATGAAAAACTCAGAATAATTTTTAATAGGAATTGATGTTTTGTCATATTGACCAAACTGTTTGAGTAATATATATGTATCACAAATTCTTGTCGATTTTAGTGCGACTTTGCGAAGCAAAAGTAGCGCTTATCATGTGCGTCTGCATATGCGTGCGCGTGCGCCTTTATGTACGTTAGCAAAAATATTCACCTGTTGCGTTTGGCTTAGTTTCTAAGTTTAACATAGAGTCTTAAAAACTTGCTCCATATATACAACTAAGAAAGATCTACTGAAAGCAGCGATGCACATTGGTCTGTGGCCTAGATTTTACGAATCATCGAACATAGACAAAAATATTCACCTGATGCTTTCAGCTCAGTTTCTATGCAACCAATAGGGATAGTTTCTTCAAATTTGCTCCATAGGTACATTTGGTGAAGATCTACTTAATGCAATGATGCTAATTGGGTCATGACCTATAATTCACTGATCACTGAACATAGAACAAATATTCTTCTTTGCGTTTAGCTCAGTTTCTAAGTAATCAAAAGGGATAGAGTCTTCAAACTTGCTCAATAGATACATCCGGTGAAGTTCTACAAAACGCAGTGATGCATATTGAGCCATGACCTATAATTCACGGATCATTCAAAAGAGGCAAAATATTCACTCGTTGTGTTTAGCTCAGTTTCTAAGTAATAAAAAGGGACTGAGTCTTTAAACTTGCTCCATAGGTACATCTCGGGAAGATCTACTAAATGCAGTGATGCATATCGGGCCATGGCTAATATTTTACAGATCATTGAACATAGAATAAGATATTCACCTGTTTCGTTTAGCTCAGTGTTTTAAGTAACCAAAAGGGGTAGAGTCTCATACTTGCTCCATAGGTAGATCCGATAAAGATCTACTGCATGCAGTGACGCATATTGGGCCATGTCCTATATTTCACGAATCATTGAACATAGAAAAATATTCACCTTTTGCGTTTAGCTCACTTTCATACTATCTATATATCTACTGAAAGATCTACTGAAAGCAGTGACTTTATTTCATGGCCCAGTGATTGAAACTGTTTGATGTATGAACATTTATGCTTGGAGTAATAAGTCAGTATGATCCGTTGTTTGACCACAAACAAAATGTAGGCCATAGTGACCCATATTTCAAGGTTCTGTTATTTGCCTTATATCTTGAAGTTTATGTATGAACATGATTGCTTTGAATAATCACTCAGTATGACCCGATGTTTGACATCAGAATGAAGGTATGTCACAGTGACCTATATTTATGGTCCAGTGAGTTGGCCGCATATTTCTAATACTATTTCATGGATTTACCTTATACTTGGGCGAGTGGTTTGGGCTTAACACTGTGAGTGACCTCATACAATAGGTTGGTCAGTGTGACCTATAGTTAATGGTCCAGTAAGTTTGCCTCATATTTCTATCACTATTTTATCGGTTTCCATCATACTTAAGGTACATGGTTTGGGTTGACACTGTGAGTGACCTCATATTAAATATAGGTCAGTGTGACCTATATTTCATGGTTGAGTGAGTTTACTTCATATTTCTAATACTATGTCTTGATTAAATGGTTTGGGCTACTGTGAGTGACCTTATACTAATTGTAGGTCATAGTCCAGTGAATTTGTCTCACACATTAACGCTATTATATGGATTTGCATTTCACTTGGGTTAATGGTTTGGGTTGACACTATGAGTTACCTCATACTAATTATAGGTCAGTGTGAACTATATTTCATGGGCCAGTGATTTTAGCCAACATCTAAAAAAACACTATTTCGTGGATTGCATTAAGATAGGGTTAATGGTTTGGGTCGATTTTGTGAGTTACCTCATACTAACTGTAGTTCAGTGGGGTCTATATTTCATGGCCCAGTTATTTTAGTTAATATCTCTAACACTATTTTATGGATTTGCACCATACCGGCGCAGAACATTTGGGCGGATTGACAGGGCATTTTAGTGGAAAAATGGACGTTTGAGCGGCATAAAAGTGGATATTTGAGCAAAACGGAAAATAACCCTTTTGAGCGGATTACCTGACTTACTTTGACGCTTTGTCTTGTGCCCCTTCCGTTAGCCAGTTAGAAAATGTCCTTTCAAGTATTCAAGTTAAGCTAAGCCTATCGAAAGTCTTAGGCTTACATCTTCAGCCGCATTTTCTGTTGGTGACGTGGTCAACTTGGTCATGAGAATGTTCGTTTTTTTTTGGGGGGGTGGGGGGGGGAATGACTGTGGTACATATGCTATCTGTGCTCATGCGAGCCTTACATTTCTCTTTAGTGCAGCTCCATGAAAGATAACCACCTTTTAAGGAACTATCTAGTCTGTATCTCAATCACTTTTAAAGGAACTATCTAGTCTGTATCTCAATCAATCACAGATCACGATTTGTATCTACAACAATAATATCCATCGAACTCCTACAAAAAAAAACAACCCTAGCTGCATGGGTAAAATATTCATTTCAATTGAAAATCATACTAACTAAACATTTAAACGGGAAAGGTTTGCATGTGAATACCGTTCACCTGCAAAACTTACATGAAAATCCAAATCGATTTCGCTAAACTGTCCATCTTAAATCCGCTCAAATGTCTAAAGTAGGGTTCTGGTTTTCAGCTCAAATATCCGTCGCATCATACTTTGATTAATTATTTTGGCTGACACTATGAGTTATTCGTAATAATTGTGCGTCGATGTGACCTATATTCTATGGTTTAGCGATTTAGCCATTTCGCTGTCAAGCCATTTTTTCAGTTGTCTGCCAAATTTCCATCACGTCGAGCTCGTTGATAATAATTGGTTACTCTGTCTGATGCTAATAGTACGGTGCAAATTATGTGATCGAGTGGCCGATAAAGATCTACTGCATGCAGTGACGCATATTGGGCCATGTCCTATATTTCACGAATCATTGAACATAGAAAAATATTCACCTTTTGCGTTTAGCTCACCTTCATACTATCTATATATCTACTGAAAGATCTACTGAAAGCAGTGACTTTATTTCATGGCCCAGTGATTGAAACTGTTTGATGTATGAACATTTATGCTTGGAGTAATAAGTCAGTATGATCCGTTGTTTGACCACAAACAAAATGTAGGCCATAGTGACCCATATTTCAAGGTTCTGTTATTTGCCTTATATCTTGAAGTTTATGTATGAACATGATTGCTTTGAATAATCACTCAGTATGACCCGATGTTTGACATCAGAATGAAGGTATGTCACAGTGACCTATATTTATGGTCCAGTGAGTTGGCCGCATATTTCTAATACTATTTCATGGATTTACCTTATACTTGGGCGAGTGGTTTGGGCTTAACACTGTGAGTGACCTCATACAATAGGTTGGTCAGTGTGACCTATAGTTAATGGTCCAGTAAGTTTGCCTCATATTTCTATCACTATTTTATCGGTTTCCATCATACTTAAGGTACATCGTTTGGGTTGACACTGTGAGTGACCTCATATTAAATATAGGTCAGTGTGACCTATATTTCATGGTTGAGTGAGTTTACTTCATATTTCTAATACTATGTCTTGATTAAATGGTTTGGGCTACTGTGAGTGACCTTATACTAATTGTAGGTCATAGTCCAGTGAATTTGTCTCACACATTAACGCTATTATATGGATTTGCATTTCACTTGGGTTAATGGTTTGGGTTGACACTATGAGTTACCTCATACTAATTATAGGTCAGTGTGAACTATATTTCATGGGCCAGTGATTTTAGCCAACATCTAAAAAAACACTATTTCGTGGATTGCATTAAGATAGGGTTAATGGTTTGGGTCGATTTTGTGAGTTACCTCATACTAACTGTAGTTCAGTGGGGTCTATATTTCATGGCCCAGTTATTTTAGTTAATATCTCTAACACTATTTTATGGATTTGCACCATACCGGCGCAGAACATTTGGGCGGATTGACAGGGCATTTTAGTGGAAAAATGGACGTTTGAGCGGCATAAAAGTGGATATTTGAGCAAAACGGAAAATAACCCTTTTGAGCGGATTACCTGACTTACTTTGACGCTTTGTCTTGTGCCCCTTCCGTTAGCCAGTTAGAAAATGTCCTTTCAAGTATTCAAGTTAAGCTAAGCCTATCGAAAGTCTTAGGCTTACATCTTCAGCCGCATTTTCTGTTGGTGACGTGGTCAACTTGGTCATGAGAATGTTCGTTTTTTTTTTGGGGGGGTGGGGGGGAATGACTGTGGTACATATGCTATCTGTGCTCATGCGAGCCTTACATTTCTCTTTAGTGCAGCGCCATGAAAGATAACCACTTTTTAAGGAACTATCTAGTCTGTATCTCAATCACTTTTAAAGGAACTATCTAGTCTGTATCTCAATCAATCACAGATCACGATTTGTATCTACAACAATAATATCCATCGAACTCCTACAAAAAAAACAACCCTAGCTGCATGGGTAAAATATTCATTTCAATTGAAAATCATACTAACTAAACATTTAAACGGGAAAGGTTTGCATGTGAATACCGTTCACCTGCAAAACTTACATGAAAATCCAAATCGATTTCGCTAAACTGTCCATCTTAAATCCGCTCAAATGTCTAAAGTAGGGTTCTGGTTTTCAGCTCAAATATCCGTCGCATCATACTTTGATTAATTATTTTGGCTGACACTATGAGTTATTCGTAATAATTGTGCGTCGATGTGACCTATATTCTATGGTTTAGCGATTTAGCCATTTCGCTGTCAAGCCATTTTTTCAGTTGTCTGCCAAATTTCCATCACGTCGAGCTCGTTGATAATAATTGGTTACTCTGTCTGATGCTAATAGTACGGTGCAAATTATGTGATCGAGTGGCCGATAAAGATCTACTGCATGCAGTGACGCATATTGGGCCATGTCCTATATTTCACGAATCATTGAACATAGAAAAATATTCACCTTTTGCGTTTAGCTCACTTTCATACTATCTATATATCTACTGAAAGATCTACTGAAAGCAGTGACTTTATTTCATGGCCCAGTGATTGAAACTGTTTGATGTATGAACATTTATGCTTGGAGTAATAAGTCAGTATGATCCGTTGTTTGACCACAAACAAAATGTAGGCCATAGTGACCCATATTTCAAGGTTCTGTTATTTGCCTTATATCTTGAAGTTTATGTATGAACATGATTGCTTTGAATAATCACTCAGTATGACCCGATGTTTGACATCAGAATGAAGGTATGTCACAGTGACCTATATTTATGGTCCAGTGAGTTGGCCGCATATTTCTAATACTATTTCATGGATTTACCTTATACTTGGGCGAGTGGTTTGGGCTTAACACTGTGAGTGACCTCATACAATAGGTTGGTCAGTGTGACCTATAGTTAATGGTCCAGTAAGTTTGCCTCATATTTCTATCACTATTTTATCGGTTTCCATCATACTTAAGGTACATGGTTTGGGTTGACACTGTGAGTGACCTCATATTAAATATAGGTCAGTGTGACCTATATTTCATGGTTGAGTGAGTTTACTTCATATTTCTAATACTATGTCTTGATTAAATGGTTTGGGCTACTGTGAGTGACCTTATACTAATTGTAGGTCATAGTCCAGTGAATTTGTCTCACACATTAACGCTATTATATGGATTTGCATTTCACTTGGGTTAATGGTTTGGGTTGACACTATGAGTTACCTCATACTAATTATAGGTCAGTGTGAACTATATTTCATGGGCCAGTGATTTTAGCCAACATCTAAAAAAACACTATTTCGTGGATTGCATTAAGAAAGGGTTAATGGTTTGGGTCGATTTTGTGAGTTACCTCATACTAACTGTAGTTCAGTGGGGTCTATATTTCATGGCCCAGTTATTTTAGTTAATATCTCTAACACTATTTTATGGATTTGCACCATACCGGCGCAGAACATTTGGGCGGATTGACAGGGCATTTTAGTGGAAAAATGGACGTTTGAGCGGCATAAAAGTGGATATTTGAGCAAAACGGAAAATAACCCTTTTGAGCGGATTACCTGACTTACTTTGACGCTTTGTCTTGTGCCCCTTCCGTTAGCCAGTTAGAAAATGTCCTTTCAAGTATTCAAGTTAAGCTAAGCCTATCGAAAGTCTTAGGCTTACATCTTCAGCCGCATTTTCTGTTGGTGACGTGGTCAACTTGGTCATGAGAATGTTCGTTTTTTTTTTTTTGGGGGGGGGGGGGTGGGGGGGAATGACTGTGGTACATATGCTATCTGTGCTCATGCGAGCCTTACATTTCTCTTTAGTGCAGCGCCATGAAAGATAACCACTTTTTAAGGAACTATCTAGTCTGTATCTCAATCACTTTTAAAGGAACTATCTAGTCTGTATCTCAATCAATCACAGATCACGATTTGTATCTACAACAATAATATCCATCGAACTCCTACAAAAAAAACAACCCTAGCTGCATGGGTAAAATATTCATTTCAATTGAAAATCATACTAACTAAACATTTAAACGGGAAAGGTTTGCATGTGAATACCGTTCACCTGCAAAACTTACATGAAAATCCAAATCGATTTCGCTAAACTGTCCATCTTAAATCCGCTCAAATGTCTAAAGTAGGGTTCTGGTTTTCAGCTCAAATATCCGTCGCATCATACTTTGATTAATTGTTTTGGCTGACACTATGAGTTATTCGTAATAATTGTGCGTCGATGTGACCTATATTCTATGGTTTAGCGATTTAGCCATTTCGCTGTCAAGCCATTTTTTCAGTTGTCTGCCAAATTTCCATCACGTCGAGCTCGTTGATAATAATTGGTTACTCTGTCTGATGCTAATAGTACGGTGCAAATTATGTGATCGAGTGGCCAGAGCGACTCGGTTTTAGTGCAGAAAGTCACATGAAGATTGTGAGTTCGAACCTTGGCTTGGCCATCCGACAACTCGAAAACTGTCTCAGTCAACCAAGCAGAAAATGGGTTCCTGTTTCGAATCAGGGAAGGATAAGGCAGCGAAAGGAGAGTAGAACCACTGCCCCTACGGCTACTAGGCTAGGGGGGGGGCGGCGGAGGGCCGGAGGCGGAGTGAGTATACTATACCCAGCTCTTAGAAAATAATGCGTATATCTCTCCTAGTTCATTAACTTGTGTGATCAGTCCCCTTAACCCCATTAACCGGTAAGAAACCCATTGAGTCTTGGACACAACATATTACAGCATTTTAAATTTCCGTATAACATTTTGGTATTCTTTTACTCATTCCGTAGTCGAGAGTTTTTCAGAAATAGCTAGAAGATAAGTGCTTGTGTTTCAACCACACAACAAGGACTCACTAGATCCCTAAATATATTGTTATAGCTCTCTGTATCCCCAATGCGTTTTTTTTCTTGGTTTGACTTGCCCCGAAGAATACAAATATTTTGAATCTCGCTCAGCCTGCTTTACCGGCGCAGGACACGGCGAGAAAATGTTTTGTTTATAAAAATGTTTTTTTTTTTTCTTTACCTATTTCTCTATTTCTAACAGAACTACGATGGCCCAAATCATCGGGCTCACTTTTCATTTTCACACTATTTCCGAGTTCAGAATTCCGAATTCTGAATTCCGAAATTCGTAGAACAAACTGGACTTGATAATTCTTATCTATTTCATATCGCCAAACCTTCAAATGAAATGTTGATGCACAGCATTTAACAAATAAGATTCAGAATGCAAAAAGACTCTTTCGAGCATAAATTCAATTAAAAGGTCATGAAATTCTAGAAACAAAAGAAAGAAAGAATTACCCCAAAATGAAGCGGGAGATATTTCAACAGAAAACCTTATTCTAAATATAAAAATATCTTACATCACAGTCCCCAAATACCCCCATTTTAGCAAGAAATACTTTCTTAAGAACAAAACCTACACTGATGCCTGTAGGGGACCGATAGCTCAGAAGGTTAAGCGATGACCTGCTGATCTAACGGTCCCGGGTTCGAGTCCCGCTGGAGGAGGGAATCTTTTCAATCGTAAACGGGGCGACAAAAATTGCTGTTAGCCAAATAAGATTGTAATTGCTATTGCTATACTCTCAAGACAACAGATGGAGCAAGATTTCCTATTCACTTAACAAACACCATGCTCCAGCTGTTGTTATACTCTCATGCCAACAGGTGGAGCATGATTTCCTATATACATAAGAGAGACCATGCTCCAGCTGTTGCTATACTCTCATGACAACAGGTGGAGCATGATTACCTATATATTTAACAGAGACCATGCTCCAGATGTTGTTATACCCTAATGACAACAGGTGGCGAATGCTTTCCTATTCACTTAACAGAGACCATGCTCCAGATGTTGTTATACTCTCATGACAACAGGTGGAGCAGGATTTCCTATAGACATAAGACAGAACATGCTACAGCTGTTGCTATACTCTCATGACAACAGATGGAGCAGGATTTTCTATATACTTAACACAGACCATAATCCAGATGTTGTTATACTGCCATAACAACAGACGGAGCATAATTACCTATATACATAACAGCTGCCATGCTCCAAATGTTGTTATACTCTCATGACAGCAGATGGAGCATGATTTCGTATATTGTTATCAAAGACCATGCTCCACCTGTTGTTATACTCTCATGAAAACAGGTTGAGCATGATTACCTATATACTTAACAGAGACCATGCTCCAGATTTTGTTATAATCTCATGACAACAGGTGGCGCATGATTTCCTATTCACTTAACAGAGACCATGCTCCAGCTGTGGTTATACTCTCATGACAAGAGGAGGAGCATGATTTCCTATATACATAAGACAGACCATGTTCCACCTGTTGTTATACTCTCATGACATTAGATGGAGCATGATTTCCTAAATACATAAGAGAGACCCTGCTTCAGCTGTTGCTACACTCTCATGACAACAGGTGGACCAGGATTTTCTATGTACTTAACAGACACCATGCTCTAGATGTTATTATACTACCATAACAACAGTTGGCGCATGATTTCCTATATTCTTAACAAAGACCATGCTCCAGCTGTTGTTATACTCTCATGACAACAGGCGGAGCATGATTTCCAATATACTTAACAGAGACCATGCTCCAAATGTTGTTATACTCCCATAACAACAGGCAGAGCATGATTACCTATATACTTACCAGAGGTCATGCTCCAGATGTTGTTATACTCTCACGCCAACAGGTGGAGCATGATTTCCTATTCACTTAAAAGACACCATGCTCCAGCTGTTGTGATACTCTCATGACAACATGTGGAGCAGTATCACTTATATACATAAGACAGACCATGCTCCAGCTGTTGCTATACTCACATGACAACAGGTGGTGCAGGATTTCTTATTCACTTAACAGAGACCATGCTGCAGCTGTTGTTATACTCTCATGACAACAGATGAAGCAGGATTTCCTATATACGTAAGACAGCCCATGCTCCAGCTGTTGTTAAACTCTCATAACAACAGGTGGAGCATGATTTCCTATATTCTTACAAAAGACCATGCTCCACCTGTTGTTATACTCTCATGACAACAGGTGGAGCATGATTACCTAAATACTTAACAGAGACCATGCTCCAGCTGTTGCTATACTCTCATGATAACAGGTGGCGCAGGATTTCCTAGTCACGTAACAGAGATCATGCTCCAGCTGTTGTTATACTCTCATGACAACAGGTGGAACATGATTTCCTATACTCTTAGCGTAGACCATGCTCCACCTGTTGTTATACTCTCATGGCAACAGGTTGAGCATTATTTCCTAAATACATAAGAGAGACCATGGTCCAGCTGTTGCTATACTCTCATGACAACAGATGGAGCATGATTTTCTATATACTTAACAGAGACCATGCTCCAGATGTTATTATACTCCCATAGCAACAGGTGGAGCATGATTACCTATATACTTAACAGAGGCCATGCTCCAGATGTTGTTATACTCTCATGCTAACAGGTGGAGCATGATTTCCTATTCACTTAACAGAGACCATGCTCCAGCTGTTGTTATACTCTCATGCCAACAGGTGGAGCATGATTTCCTATATACATAAGAGAGACCATGCTCCAGCTGTTGCTATACTCTCATGACAACAGGTGGAGCATGATTACCTATAAACTTAACAAAGACCATGCTCCAGATGATGTTTTACTCTCATGACAACAGGTGGAGCATGATTTCCTATTCACTTAACAGAGACCATGCTCCAGATGTTGTTATACTCTCATTACAACAGTTGGAGCAGGATTTCCTATATACATAAAAGTAAAAAGTATGCAAAGACCATGAACTGAAACAATCAAAATCCAAATCCAGCCCTCAAACCATAGTTGAAACAACTTAAATTACAAATAATCAAGATACAGAGAACATATGGCCAACCGAGTGAGCAGCTTGTTCCCGAAAGGTGGCCACTCAGCAACCCAAACCGAACCAAAAATAAAATGAACATACATGAGGTAAAACATCACAGAAACTCTGACACAAAAAACAGGCAACAGAGAACCACAACAGAACTACCGCCTTGGAACGGTCAGTAATGAATTTGGGGGGGGGGGGGGGGGCTTAAATCGATTTTACAGGCCCAACCTCACCCTCAGTTTCTGAAGTGGTACAAAACATTTAGTTGGTTGTTCGGTTCGCATGATAACCCTCTAACTCGTCAATGAATCATCACGGTAAACACATAAATCAAATTTCAACACCATGAAGAAGCAAAGACGCGGACTCAACAGATACAACGGGCCATCTGACAGCTGGAGATCCCTGGCCTGCCAAACAACCCCACTGAAAATCTGAAGCAAAAAAAGGTCACCAGTTGAACCCCGGTGGACCAAGCAACAGACAAAAAGGCTCCGGTCCCAACCAACTAAAATATATAGCTTTAGGTCGGGGCCATCATAGAGTCTGACGCCCGATCCCCCGGTGTGCAATTAAAGAGTGCTGCAAAGTTACCAACCTTGATTGGGTCAATCACTAAGCATGCAGACTGTCGCATAAGATTTAAATTATAGCCAATACGTTTGTGACGTATTATTATTTTTCGGAATTGATCAGAAAAATCAGTCCTACCCATAATCTTTTTGAATTTGTATACTAAGTCACCATAAAATTCTGGTTCCGATAGGCCTTGGTGTAAAAGAAATTTTAATCCAGACCATGACAGACATAAGACAGACCATGCTCCAGCTGTTGGTATACTCTCATGACAACAGGTGGAGCAGGATTTTCTATATACTTAACAGAGACCATGCTCCAGATGTTGTTATACTCCCATAACAACAGGCGGAGCATGGTTACCTATATACATAACAGAGGCCATGCTCCAGCTGTTGTTATACTCTCATTACAACAGGTGGAGCATGATTTCCTATATTCTTAGCAAAGACAATGTTCCAGCTGTTCTCATACTCTCATGACAATAGGTGGAGCATGATTACATATATTCTTAACAAAGACCATGCTCCACCTGTTGTTATACTCCCATAACAACAGGTGGAGCATGATAACCTATATACTTAACAGAGGCCATGCTCAAGCTGTTGTTATACTCTCATGACAACAGGTGGCGCATGATTTCCTATTCACTTAACAGACACCATGCTCCAGCTGTTGTTATATCTCATGACAACAGATGAAGCAGGTTTTCCTATTCACTTAACAGAGACCATGCTCCAGCTGTGGTTATACTTTCATGACAACAGGTGGAGCAGGATTTCCTTTATACATTAGACAGACCATGCTCCAGCTGTTGCTAAACTCTCATGACAACAGCTGGAGCATGATTTCCTATATTATTACCAAAAACCATGCTCCAGCTGTTGTTATACTCTCATGCAACAAGGGGGGGGCATGATTACCTATAAACTTAACAGAGACCATGCTCCAGCAGTTGCTATACTCTGATGATAACAGGTGGCGCATGATTTCCTATTCACGTAAGAGAGACCATGCTCCAGCTGTTGTTATACTCTCATAACAAGAGGAGGAGCATGATTTCCTATATACATAAGACAGACCATGCTCCACCTGTTGTTATACTCTCATGACAACAGGTGGAGCATTATTTCCTATATACATAAGAGAGACCGTGCTCCAGCTGTTGCTATACTCTCATGACAACAGGTGGAGCAGGATTTTCTATATACTTAACAGAGACCATGCTCAAATGTTGTTATACTCCCATAACAACAGATGGAGCATGATTACCTGTATACTTAACAGAGACCATGCTCCAGCTGTTGTTATACTCTCATGACAACAGGTGGAGCATGATTTCCTATATACATAAGACAGACCATGCTCCAGCTGTTGCTATACTCTCATGACAACAGGTCGAGCAGTATTTCCTATATACTTAACAGACACCATGCTCTAGATGTTATTATACTACCATAACAACAGTTGGCGCATGATTTCCTATATTCTTAACAAAGACCATGCTCCAGCTGTTGTTATACTCTCATGACAACAGGCGGAGCATCATTTCCAATATACTTAACAGAGACCATGCTCCAAATGTTGTTATACTCCCATAACAACAGGCAGAGCATGATTACCTATATACTTACCAGAGGTCATGCTCCAGATGTTGTTATACTCTCACGCCAACAGGTGGAGCATGATTTCCTATTCACTTAAAAGACACCATGCTCCAGCTGTTGTTATACTCTCATAACAACAAGTGGAACATGATTCCCTATTCACTTAACAGAGACCATGCTCCAGCTGTTGTGATACTCTCATGACAACATGTGGAGCAGGATTACTTATATACATAAGACAGACCATGCTCCAGCTGTTGCTATACTCTCATGACAACAGGTGGTGCAGGATTTCTTATTCACTTAACAGAGACCATGCTGCAGCTGTTGTTATACTCTCATGACAACAGATGAAGCAGGATTTCCTATATACGTAAGACAGCCCATGCTCCAGCTGTTGTTAAACTCTCATAACAACAGGCGGAGCATGATTTCCTAGATTCTTACAAAAGACCATGCTCCCCCTGTTGTTATACTCTCATGACAACAGGTGGAGCATGATTACCTAAATACTTAACAGAGACCATGCTCCAGCTGTTGCTATACTCTCATGATAACAGGTGGCGCAGGATTTCCTAGTCACGTAACAGAGATCATGCTCCAGCTGTTGTTATACTCTCATGACAACAGGTGGAACATGATTTCCTATACTCTTAGCGTAGAACATGCTCCACCTGTTGTTATACTCTCATGACAACAGGTTGAGCATTATTTCCTAAATACATAAGAGAGACCATGGTCCAGCTGTTGCTATACTCTCATGACAACAGATGGAGCATGATTTTCTATATACTTAACAGAGACCATGCTCCAGATGTTATTGTACTCCCATAGCAACAGGTGGAGCATGATTACCTATATACTTAACAGAGGCCATGCTCCAGATGTTGTTATACTCTCATGCTAACAGGTGGAGCATGATTTCCTATTCACTTAACAGAGACCATGCTCCAGCTGTTGTTATACTCTCATGCCAACAGGTGGAGCATGATTTCCTATATACATAAGAGAGACCATGCTCCAGCTGTTGCTATACTCTCATGACAACAGGTGGAGCATGATTACCTATAAACTTAACAGAGACCATGCTCCAGATGATGTTATACTCTCATGACAACAGGTGGAGCATGATTTCCTATTCACTTAACAGAGACCATGCTCCAGCTGTTGTTATACTCTCATTACAACAGTTGGAGCAGGATTTCCTATATACATAAAAGTAAAAAGTATGCAAAGACCAGGAACTGAAACAATCAAAATCCAAATCCAGCCCTCAAACCATAGTTGGAAACAACTTAAATTACAAATAATCAAGATACAGAGAACATATGGCCAACCGAGTGAGCAGCTTGTTCCCGAAAGGTGGCCACTCAGCAACCCAAACCGAACCAAAATTAATAAGAACATACATAAGGTAAAACATCACAGAAACTCTGACACAAAAAACAGGCAACAGAGAACCACAACAGAACTACCGCCTTGGAACGGTCAGTAATGAATTACTGGGGGGGAGGGGGGTAGGGGGGGGCTTAAATCGATTTTACAGGCCCAACCTCACCCTCAGTTTCTGAAGTGGTACAAAACATTTAGTTGGTTGTTCGGTTCGCATGATAACCCTCTAACTCGTCAATGAATCATCACGGTAAACACATAAATCAAATTTCAACACCATGAAGAAGCAAAGAAGAGGACTCAACAGATACAACGGGCCATCTGACAGCTGGAGATCCCTGGCCTGCCAAACAACCCCACTGAAAATCTGAAGCAAAAAAAGGTCACCAGTTGAGCCCCGGTGGACCAAGCAACAGACAAAAAGGCTCCGGTCCCAACCAACTGAAATATATAGCTTTAGGTCGGGGCCATCATAGAGTCTGACGCCCGATCCCCCGGTGTGCAATTAAAGAGTGCTGCAAAGTTACCAACCGTGATTGGGTTAATCACTAAGCATGCAGACTGTCGCATAAGATTTAAATTATAGCCAATACGTTTGTGACGTATTATTATTTTTCGGAATTGATCAGAAAAATCAGTCCTACCCATAATCTTTTTGAATTTGTATACTAAGTCACCATAAAATTCTGGTTCCGATAGGCCTTGGTGTAAAAGAAATTTTAATCCAGACCATGACAGACATAAGACAGACCATGCTCCAGCTGTTGGTATACTCTCATGACAACAGGTGGAGCAGGATTTTCTATATACTTAACAGAGACCATGCTCCAGATGTTGTTATACTCCCATAACAACAGGCGGAGCATGGTTACCTATATACATAACAGTGGCCATGCTCCAGATGTTGTTATACTCTCATTACAACAGGTGGAGCATGATTTCCTATATTCTTAGCAAAGACAATGTTCCAGCTGTTCTCATACTCTCATGACAATAGGTGGAGCATGATTACATATATTCTTAACAAAGACCATGCTCCACCTGTTGTTATACTCCCATAACAACAGGTGGAGCATGATAACCTATATACTTAACAGAGGCCATGCTCAAGATGTTGTTATACTCTCATGACGACAGGTGGCGCATGATTTCCTATTCACTTAACAGACACCATGCTCCAGCTGTTGTGATATCTCATGACAACAGATGAAGCAGGATTTCCTATTCACTTAACAAAGACCATGCTCCAGCTGTTGTAATACTTTCATAACAACAGGTGGAGCAGGATTTCCTTTATACATTAGACAGACCATGCTCCAGCTGTTGCTAAACTCTCATGACAACAGCTGGAGCATGATTTCCTATATTCTTACCAAAAACCATTCTCCAGCTGTTGTTATACTCTCATGCAACAAGGGGGGGGCATGATTACCTATAAACTTAACAGAGACCATGCTCCAGCAGTTGCTATACTCTGATGATAAGAGGTGGCGCATGATTTCCTATTCACGTAAGAGAGACCATGCTCCAGCTGTTGTTATACTCTCATGACAAGAGGAGGAGCATAATTTCCTATATACATAAGACAGACCATGCTCCACCTGTTGTTATACTCTCATGACAACAGGTGGAGCATTATTTCCTTAATACATAAGAGAGATCATGCTCCAGCTGTTGCTATACTCTCATGACAACAGGTGGAGCATGATTTTCTATATACTTAACAGAGACCATGCTCATATGTTGTTATACTCCCATAACAACAGATGGAGCATGATTACCTATATACTTAACAGAGACCATGCACCAGCTGTTGTTATACTCTCATGACAACAGGTGGAGCATGATTTCCTATATACATAAGACAGACCATGCTCCAGCTGTTGCTATACTCTCATGACAACAGGTCGAGCAGTATTTTCTATATACTTAACAAGGACCATGCTCCAGCTGTGTTATACTCTCATGACAACAAGTGGCACATGATTTCCTATATACTTAACAGAGACCATGCTCCAGCTGTTTTTGTACTTTCATGACAAAAGGCGGAGCAGGATGTCCTAAATACTTAACAAAGACCACGCTTCAGCTGTTGTTATATTCTCCTGACAACAGGTGGAGCATGATTTCCTATATACTTAACAGAGACCATGCTCTAGATGTTGTTATACTCCCATAACATCATGTGGAGCATGTTTGCCGATATACTTAACAGAGACAATGCTGCAGATGTTGTTATACTCTCCTGACAACAGGTGGCCCATGATTTCCAATTCACTTAACAGAGACCATGCCCCAGCTGTTGTTATACTCTCATGACAACAAGTGGAACATGATTTCCTTAACACAAAAGAGAGACCATGCTCCAGCTATTGCTATACTCTCGTGACAACAGGTGGAGCATGATTTTCTATATACTTAACAGAGACCATGCTCCAGATGTTGTTATACTTCCAGTACAATATGTGCCGCATGATTTCCTATTCACTCAACATAGACCTTGCACCAGCTGTTGTTATACTCTCATGACAACAGGTGGAGCATGATTTCCTATAGATATATAAGACAGACAATGCTCCAGCTGTTGCTATACTCTCATGACAACAGGTGGAGCATGATTACCTACATACTTAACAGAGACAATGCTCGTGATGTTGTTATACTCTCATGACAACAGGTCGCGCATGATTTCCTATTCAAATAACAGAGACCATGCTCCAGATGTTGTTATACTCACATGACAACAGGTGTAGCAGGATTTCCTATATACATAAGACAGACCATGCTCCAGCTATTGCTATACTCTCATGACAACTGGTGGAGCAGGATTTTCTATATACTTAACAAAGACCATGCCCAAGCTGTTGTTATACTCTCATGACAACAAGTGGCGCATGATTTCCTATTCACTTAACAGAGACCATGCTCCAGCTGTTGTTATACTCTCATAACAGCAGGTGGAGCATGATGTTCTATATTCTTAACAAAGACCATGCTCCACCTGTTGTTATACTCTCATAACAACAGGTTGAGCATGATTACCTATATACTTGACAGAGACCATGCTCCAGATGTTGTTATTCTCTCATTACTACAGGTGGCGCATGATTTCCTATTCACTAAGCAGAGACCATTCTCCAGCTGTTGTTATACTCTCATGACAACAGGTGGAGCATTATTACCTATATACATAAGACAGACCATGCTCCAGCTGTTGCTATACTCTCATGACATCAAATGGAGCGGGATTTTCTATATACTTAACAAAGACCATGCTCCAGCTGTTGTTATACTCTCATGACAACAGGTGGCACATGATTTCCTATTCAATTGACAGAGACCATGCTCCAG
Organism: Ctena decussata; assembly: GCA_963989385.1. Lineage (NCBI taxonomy): Eukaryota > Metazoa > Mollusca > Bivalvia > Lucinida > Lucinidae > Ctena > Ctena decussata. The sequence continues at coordinate 44,146,203 of OZ022498.1, read as the reverse complement.
CTGTTGTTATACTCTCATGACAACAGGTGGAGCAGGATTTCCTATATTCTTAACGAAGACCATGCTCCACCTGTTGTTATACTCTCATTACAACAGGTGGAGAATGATTTCCTATTCACTTAACAGAGACAATGCTCCAGCTGTTGTTATACTCTCATGACAACAGGTGGAGCAGGATTTCCTATATACATAAGACAGACCATGCTCCAGCTGTTGCTATACTATCATGACAACAGGTGGAGCATGGATTATTTCCATTTGTCTTTATTTAAAAAAGAAATTATGCAAGGCTGCCCCCCCCCCCCTATCCCTTCACACACTCCCAGTAGATCACCAATAAAATCCCTCCCCCACACAAACTAACACACACACATACCCTCCTGAATGTACCCGGCCCCGACCTGTCTATTAATGACTCGTCCCTAATACTTGCATATGTAGTAAAAGGGCCAATGAAAGATATCAAACAATGTCAATTGTTTGTTTATTAGATATACAGGTAAACATATCAAACTGGCCAACATTTTTGTCGATACGAAGGGTCTCTAAATTCCATCGCCCCAACAGCAAACCCTTACGATAGTAGAACATTATATCGTCGTGCCCAATGAGTTTTGCTCATTTTGTTCATTTTTAATCTATTTAGGGAAAAAGAAAGAATTAAAAATAAATAAATAAATTAAAATAAAATAAATATATAAATAAATGATGAATAAATAAATCTACTGAAATAGTGTTTGCAGAGAGCTTTAACGTGCTAGATAAGCCACTGTTTTAAGTGCAGCGCTATACAATTATTATTGGATTTTCCGAACGCTATTTATAACTAAAAATGGATTTACCAATGTCTATTAAAAGTAACTGACCGACGCATGCGCAATTAAAAATCATGCGCGGCCTGTTGTCGTTTTCCCTCTCCCATGCAAGATTCTATTTATCATATGACACTAAAATCGCATTTTATGAGCAAATTTTGCACTCAAACGTCACGATTTCGCCACTAGAAAATGCGATGTTTGCACATGGACGTCAACGCATAGCGTTACGACGTAATTTGCATATTGAATCCACTAGTGGATTATCGTTTTTAATGCATGGCTTTATTACACTCTCAGATGCGACGTTATATGATAATACTCTTTATTGAGTATGAAAAGGTACCTATAAGAAAGATATATAAATAAGGTGATTTTACACTTCTTTCCCTTTGCTAATTTCTGTAATATTTTCTTGTCGCTAGGTCGAAAATACCGCTTGGGTCATTGGCCGACGCGTTTGTTTCACAAAGGCTTTTATTGCCTTTGTATATATTACATGGCCATTAAATGTTATTAGAAACATGTCGAACGCTATATTAAGTTAGAATATAATATTTAAATGATAAAACAACACCAAAACATGTTCTTGTCGCTTCTTGACACTTCTTGACTCTTCTTGACTCTTATTTGTGAGACAGTGGTCTTTACTATCTACTCTATAGATAATCCAACATCTATTGATTGTATTGATTTTCTACTTTCCTCCTATTTTTCAGAAAATGCTGAGCTTGAAAATTCTTGTAATATTAGCGTATGTGGTTTCGATGACGACAGCCAGTTTCCACTTTGGATCACACAGTCACTCTAATGTTATGACTGCACCAACATTTCTGTTCGTAGGATCACAAGGGGTCCCATTTATTGGATTACAAGGATTTCCTTATGTAGGACAACGGCTCGCAGGAACCTTTCCATCCATAGGACAACCGGTGTATACTGGAGTAGAGAGCTTCCCGGTCACAGGGGCTGTTCGTAACATGGGATTAGCATATGGCTATCCACATATAAATCTATTTTAGTGGTTTAATGTTTGTATCAGAGTTGGAAGACATACATTCCAATGGTTCACATTATGTTGGCTCTGCAAGACGTGAGAGCACGTGTAAAACCACGTTACCGTATTTTTTCGGACATAAAAACCCTTGTCAATCAATAGTACCGTATTCGGAAATGAAAACACGTGTAAAACAATAATACCGTATTTCTTCGGATATGAAAACACGTGTTAAACAGTAGTACCGTATTTCTTCAGACATGAAAACAAATGAGCCGCGACACGAGAAAACCAACAATGTGGTTGGGCGCCCTGCGAAGACTCAGATCAGCCTGGACAGCCGCCCATTTTGATCAGTCTCTTCGTTAAGTGCTCAAACGGTAGCTCAGGGTCTAAGCTACCTTCATGCGTACAGCGAAGACTCTGATCAGACTGGGCGGATGCCCAGGCTGATCTGAGTCTGCGCTTGACGCACAACCACATTGCTGGTTTTGTCGTGTCGCGGCTTAAATGTAAAACAACAATACCGTATTTTTGGTTATAAGACGGACGGTTTTCACTTCCAACACAATCCGAAGGTCATAAGGTGGATCTGGATTTTCGGGATAGTTTTGGAAGGGAACCCCATTTTATTGCAGAATTTCACGAGACTGGTTTAAATACTTATGATCATTTTAAGGGGGGGGGGGGGGGCATGTTTTAATTTAAGAAATAAAGAACTTCTATGCTTAAGGCGAGGATTTTCCCCATTAGACCGACACGACAGGCTCGAATTTTCAAAAGTGCAAATTGTATATAATTTCCTTATAGTGGAGTGGCTTAGAGTGAAGATTTAAGGAAATACTTCACTTGATGATACAAGCATGAAATTTTCACTAAGTGTTCCTTACATGACCCAGATTCAAAAATGATCGAGGGCCACTTAAAAATCATCCATTTTAAAGATGGCCGCCAAGTTTCAAAATGCTATCGTTTTAATTTATAACATGCTTGTAGTCCGCAGGCATATGTAGTGCCCGTGGGCATGTGTGTAATATTTTGGCAATATATACATGTAAAAACTTCATCATTTGAGTGTTCACAATGGAAAAGCACATGTTGTCAATTTTTCCAACAACTCTTTGGCCATAAACATCGATTATATACGTTACCTATGTGTATTTAATTTAAAATTATATAATTTCAAGATACACTACTTTTTTATTCTTAAATGCGTTTTCTCCATAGAATCATCGTTAAGTATTAGAAAATACATTTTAGTATGTTGTTTTAATCATTTATTACTACTTGTAGTCACGTGAATAACTATACTTTATAAGTTAGTCCATTATAATACGAGTTACGGAATTTCTTCATTATTTCTTAGAGAACAATTATGAATTTTATATCCTGGCACTTCTTAAAAAACACTGTTTTCTTGGAACTATCAGCTTATGACTAATTTAGGGACTTCATGAGGTACGTTTTATACACGACGAAACTCAGAATATTGCAAATAATAAATGGAGACTTGGCAAATGCCATACACGCACAGCAGGTTTTGCTGCTTGTTTTTCTTTCTAATAGCATATATCTGCACCTTTAATGATTATGCCCAGCTACTCAGTCTTACTATTCTTAAGACAGTAATATACGTGACATTGTTTGTATAATCAAAAACTGCAAAACAAATACATTTCATTTGAGGAAAAATGCTGCAATTATAAGCCAGCAAATAATTTGTATACATGCTTCAAATAAAGCAATATATAGTCGGTTGGATAATGAGTCGATTTAGCATGGAACCAGCTTCAGGGCTTACTTTGAATTTGACGAATATTTTACGTTTTAAGGGACCGAGTTCTACAGAATTCTAAGCAACAAAATTAAGTGGCAAATCAAAACGACAGCATATTTGATGCGGGATATTTCTGGGCAAATATCAGTTGTCCTAAAGAATGTATTGACCTGTAGTTTCACTTTGCAGTACGGTAACAAAACAAAGAGAAGGATAAGAGATCGAATAATGTATACAACCAATATTCGATATTTATAAATTCCTCATATCTCATATGCTTAAACAGTAATACATTTAGTTCTGAATTAAAAATTAGCAAATGACAGGATAATGCATACTATTGATGTCAAGGACAAAACTTGATAAATCTATTTTCAGATGACCTCCTTGACTTTGAAGATATTACTATAATTATTATTATTTATCATTGTTTAGCAATAATTACGGGGTTAACTGCTTATTATTGAAGTCTTACCGCTTTTCTGAATGAGGCTTGACCGGATATTTCATATACAGTAAGAAAATGCAGCTTTCTGATACCATTTATATCAATACAATGAGAGAAGAAGTATACATATCAAAAGTCGAATGATCAAAACTAAATTTGTCTTTCGTTACATTTAATGTATTGGTAATAATGTATCAGAACGCAAACAGGGGATGTACAGAATTATCTGACCAAATAAATCTTGGCAACGTTACAATGAGAGATACACATCATAAACAGACTCATGAAAAGATGCTTTATATTTGTCTCCTAAAGTATATCATTTTCCATTGCTTAATTGACAGTGATAATATGGTGCAGTGTAACTGATGGGAGCAACACAAAAAGGTAACGTTGATTACAGTCAAGCACGATGTTAATAACTACCAAGTGAGCCGATACTTTATCAGTTGCCTCAGCTGACTGCCATTTTTGCATGTAGGTTACCTGATTGTTTCGGTAGACAGCACAGGTAGGGACACAGGTATCTCTCGTATGATAATTCTAAACCTAGACATGGATCCGATAGGTCAACTTATACATATTATACTGGTCCCTCAGGATTTTAAATGATGCGATTTGTGATGTTGCTGTAAGTCATGTTAAATGTTAAGAAAATTTTCAATGCTTCAGATATTCATGTTGAGTTCTTGTGAGTGTAAAAAAATATATATATTTGCTGTTTTAAATGCTTTCTGGCATCCATGAATTGAGCCTTTGAAAACAAGTTACTCAAATAAAAAAAAAATTTATTCCTACTACACTACAGATATGTACCATAATGTTACTGTTACAATGCCTTTCAAATACAGGACAACCCCATATTATCAGACGTGGAGGCATAAACAGTGGTATTTCTTCATGGCTGCTTCACATGTGTAAACTTAAGACCTAAACAGTTACACTGAAAGGCTATATCATATACAGTTAGATATTTTCGTCGGTTTTTGGTGAAAATCCTAAAGAAAAGTTAACTTTTCTCTTCAGCTGGCAATGCCTCACTTACTGCAGAGAAGTGACAGAGTATGTTGATTAAGGACCATTCATATAAAATTCATTCCAGCGATTCTTGTTTGTTAATTGTGATTTAGTCTCGGTTATGTATCTTACTGGTCTTATTTGACTGATGACTATTTCTAAATATGACAATATTATTATTAGCTCACCTGAGCCGAAGGCTCACAGGTGAGCTTATAGTATAGGCAGGCATCCGTCGTCCGTCGTACGTCGTCCGTCGTCCGTCCGTCCGTCCGTCCGTCCGTCCGTCCGTCCGTCCGTCCGTCAACATTTTCAAACGACATCTCCTCTGAAACTACAAAGCCCATTGTTACCAAATTTCATATATAGCATCTATAGGCAGGGGGAACCAATAATACCGTTTTTTATCCAAATCGCTTCAGAACTTTGGTTGCTATGGCAACTTAAAGTTTCCATTGACTTGTATGGGAAAAATTGAAAATTTGCATTTATTGCCATTTCTCTGCAGATAATTTGATAAATCTTTTACAGAAATGTTCCTTGAGTAGTTCTCTATCAGCCACATGAAATTTATGTTAATTGCACAATTTGGCTGGTTGCCATGGCAATCGAATGGTTAAAAATAGAAAAAATATTCAAAAATCATCTCCTCAGAAACAGTGCAACCAATAAATCTCAAACTTCACAGAAAGGATCTTGGTACTACCCTCTATAAAAATACTGTTTTTCTTGGCAATTGCTCCAGCAGTTTGGTTGCTATGGCAACTTAAAGTTGCCATTTACTTATGATGGGAAAATGGAAAATTTGCATTTATTGCTACGTCACTGCAGATATTTTGACAAAACTTTCATAGAAATGTTCCTTGAGTAGTACCAAACCAGCCATATCAAATTTATGCAAATTGAGCTATTTGGCTGATTGCCATCGCAACCGAATGGTTAAAAATAGAAAAAAATATTCAAAAATCATCTCCTCAGAAACTATGCAACCAATAAAGCTCAAACTTCACAGAAAGGATCTTGGTACTACCCTCTATTAAATTACTGTTTTTCTTGGCAATTGCCCCAGCAGTTTGGTTGCTATGGCAACTTAAAGTTGCCATTCACTTATAAAGGAAAAATGGAAAATTTGCATTTATTGCTATGTCACTGCGGATATTTTGACAAAACTTTTATACAAATGTTCCTTGAGTAGTCCCCAACCAGCCATATCAAATTTATGCAAATTGAGCTATTTGGCTGATTGCCATTGCAACCGAATGGTTAAAAATAGAAAAATTTTAAAATATCATTTTTGCAGAAACTATGTGGCCAGTAAAGCTCAAACTTTACAGAAACGATCTAAGTACTAGCCTCTATAAAAATACAGTTTTTCTTGGCAATTGCCCCAGCAGTTTGGTTGCTGTGGCAACTTAAAGTTGCCATTGACTTATAATGGGAAAATGGAAAATTTGCATTCATTTTTATGTCACTGCAGATATTTTTACAAAACTTTTATAGAAATGTTCATTGAGTAGCCATATCAAATTTATGCAAATTGAGCTATTTGGCTGATTGTCATTGCAACCGAATGGTTAAAAATAGAAAAATTTTAAAATATCATTTTTGCAGAAACTGTGGCCGGTAAAGCTCAAACTTTACAGAAACGATCTTAGTACTAGCCTCTATAGAATTTCTGTTTTTCATGGCAATTGCTTCAGCAGTTAGGTTGCTATGGCAACTTATAGTTTCCATTGACCTATAATGGGAAAAATGGAAATCCGCAATTTTTGCTATCTCACTGCAGTTATTTGGATTTTTTTCCTACAGAAATGTTTCTTGAGTAGTCCTCTATGATTCATATTCATATTAATTTTGTCCAAATCACCGAATTTGATTAGTTGCCATGATGGCAACATAAAGGAAATTTTTTTTGAAAAATTATTCAAAAATCTTTCCTCAAAAACTGTATATTGGGATGAAGCTGATTCTTTGCATACATGTTCATGACATTAGCCACTACATAAATATTGTTTTCTATTATTGTTGCCCACGTGGTTTCATTGCTATGGCATTTTAAAGTTTCTATAGACTAACAACTCATTCAAAGTTGAAATTAGGCCACATTGTACAATTTACTTTATAGAGTTACTACCCTTGAGTGCTGAGGATGAATGGACTCAGGTGAGCCACAGGACCAATGGTCCTCTGGTTTATTTAAATATAAAAATCATAATGCTTTTAATTGCTCTTTACATTTATAACGTGAATTGTTCCCTACATATCATTTGTAACAGTTTGCTGCTGTAACATGCTGTTACCCCACCCGTTACGTTGGTCACTTTCTAGGTAAAACACATAAAATGATATAGCAACGACCATTTTTGAGCTGCTGAAAGACTGCTTTAATGATTATGATAACAACATTAAATTGAAGTTCATGTCTAAACGAGGACTCCATTTTTATTACACATGGCCCTGGATTATTCTTCCAGGGACGGATTTCGATTCTGTTACGTTATATTACTGTTTGGGTGCCTTTCAGATACAACCTTAAGTTATTATAGTCTAATGAATAAAAGAATGGCATTTTACATGCGTACTTGTACACTTTTTCAATTTAAGATATAATACACACTACAGCTTGTTTATTTATACTTTCTCACCAGTGTTTCGGAAATTCGGAAATTCATAAGAAATAAGTTACATTCTGTCTTCAACTGATATTGCCACAACTAACCAAATTGATTCAAAATATATCAAGATATTCTGTCAAAGTTGAGATGAGCATGAGTCAAATAAGAGCAATGGATTATGCTCATTTAGGACCAAATGTAAAAGTTTCATTCCACCGGTTGGTCTGTTTCTCATTGATCATTTGTATTTTAGTTACAGTTATATACGTTACAAATATACCATGCTTTTTGATCATCATTTCCAGACTTCAGTTTGCTTTTTATGTATTAGAACATTTGAAAAGGGATATTTATGACACAAAGTATTTTCTACATTGCGTTTATTGCTTTTAGGTGCTGTAATGGACCAGTGTTACCCCACCCACCACTTTGGCCATTTTTTTCGGTAAAGTTTTGAAAGAAAAACTGGCAACAGCCATTTTGCAACTCCTAAGTGACTGCTCTAAGTGACTATGATCAGGGCATAAAATAAACATCCATGCCAACGGGCCCCTGGACTATTACCTGAAATAGTGTGTTGAAAAGTACATAAAAATGGCGGACATTTTGTTTTTGCGGCGGCCATCTTGAAAATGGCATAATTTCAAGTGGCCCTCGATCTTATGTGAAAGTGCATGCCGGGTACTTGCTATCCTGTAAATTTCATGCTTGTATCATCAACTGAAGTATTTTCGCTATATCCCGCTCCACTATTAGCAAGGCATCCACAAATAAGTAAACCGTATGAAATCAGAACATTTGTGATTCAGACTCAAATACATTGAGAGATAACCCAGGCTGAACTTACCTATCCTAAATTCAAGCTTTTCTCATACCTCATTTGTTGAGGTAATAAAAATATTGAGATCAGTCGATGATTCCAAAAGTTTTTGTCACACGCGCATGCTAAATACATGCATATCACAATACAAAGGAACGATTTTCTTCTTGTGACGCTTGACTGGTATCAAACTTGCAAAACCACAGTTACACTTCCGGTCAAAACGGCCAAAAGGGAACGCTTCACTATAATTAAAATTAAAGTACCCCCAACCCCATGACCCAGCATTTCCTTTATGCAGCAGACTTGTATATGGCAAGTACACAATATATATGAGTGGGAAGCTGGGTCACAGGGGGAACGATACTCAGTAAGCTAAAGAAGAAGAATGGTCAAAAGAAGCACCGTGATATTAAAGGATTTAATTGTGTACCATGACTTTGGATGCGGTCAAGGTCACATACATATAATCAAAACTATCAAGTGCTGTCTGTTATGTAAGTAGTGTAAGTAAAAAAAAGTACGAAACGCATACAATAAATCATTACTTCAACGATTAGTTTGAGTATAATTTACAAGTAATCTCATCAATGACTTCAACGTCAACGTATGTATAACGTTCTTAACATAGACACAAATGCTTGACAATTCATTTGTCATGCAAGTTACATGTTACAGACAAAAATGCAAACCTAAGTCAGTGAACCGTATAACTTTTTAATAATGGGGAAACCTCACGCCTTAAGCATAGAAATCCTTTCATTTTTCCGATGTTCATGGTGGTCCCGTGCAAAGGAAGTTACGCCCGTAGGGCGTTCTCGTTAACTTTGCACGGGACCCGTTGTGTTCATACTTCCATGAACTTCGGAAAAATTATATTTTCACTTAAAATAACATTTAAAGTGAGGTGTGGGTAATTGACAAAACACATGATTTTTTATACTTACATATACCCTTTATTGTACATTTTCGGTCCCTCTTTCAGAAAATGTAATAAAAAGGGGGCTCCGTTAATGGCATTCATAAATACCTTCCTTTATAAGTTGAAGTAATGTTTTTGGTGACATCTTTTCTTAATCTCTACCTTTCAAAGTAAAATCTTATGTCTGCAGAATTTCTTTTAGAGACACTGTCAATTTTCATTAATTTTGGTACTTTAAATTCAATATATTTTTCCATATCTATATATTTTACAACCAATGGATGACTTCACGAAACTAACCTGGGTTCACCGTTGGGAGAGTGCAAACTGTTAATTCACTTTTTGTGACCTTGACCTTTGTTCAAGGTCACAGTAAGACTTTAATGTCAATATTTAGTCAAGTTTTGACCATTGTCTACACAGTAGCTCCGGTATTGATATGGAATCATGCCCAAAGTAGCCTAAATTAAACATTATGAGGAGTTAGAGTACTAGTTATGATTAAGTGGCTATGATATCATGATTAAATGACCATGACATCATCTTCAAGGTCAAGGTCAAGGTTAGACTACACAGAGTTTAATCATAGATTTCACACAATTAGTCAGCAGAAATGTACCAAATCTGAATGTTTTCATTTGAAAATCAACGTTTAATGTGCACAGAATGACATTGACCTTTGTTTGAAGGCCTAACATTATGAAACAGAATTGGGTTACACTTAAAGGTTATAAAAGTCTGTTGTGAATTAATGAACTTCTGAATGTATTGGTGACCTTCAGATCAAGGTCAAGGTCATAATATGCATATTAAGCAATGATCGTTAAATAGAAACATACAAAATTGTTAAATTTCTGCTTACTGGCTGTGTAAGATCTTTGATTAAACTCTGTCTAGTCTAGTCTTGTCCTTGACCTAAAAGATGATGTCATGGCCATTTGATCATAACCAGTGCTCTAACTCTTCATAATGTTTAATTTAGGTCACTTTGGTCATGATTTCATATCAGTTCAGGAGCTAATGTGTAGACAATGGCCAGCTTAAAGTGACCTTGAAACAAAGGTCAAGGTCACCAAAATTTAATCAATAGTTTGCACTCTCCCAACAGTGAATCCATGTTAGTTGGTAAGAAGTCGTCCATTGGTTCTAGAGATATGGTAGAATATATTGAATTCAAAGTAACAAAATTAAAGAAAATTGGCAGTGACTCTAAAAGAAATTCTGCAGACATAAGATTTTACTTTGAAAGGTAGAATTTAAAAAAAGATGTGGTCAAAGACATTACTTCAACTTATAAAGGAAGGTATTTATGAATGCCATTAAATTTGAAGGAGAAATATAGCTTATAATATGACTCCCCCGGTTTATGCTGATTTACCTCACCCACTTTAATAACCCCATTTTCCCAAAAGTAGGGCTTACAGAGCTTAACCACTATTAATTCAGTATAGCGGACACTATAGGCTAATCATCAGCTGAAAATAAAACATTTTGCTCTTGGGCAGAAAAAGGGCCTTATAGGCCCCCCCACCCCGCCTTTGTCTAGGTGCCTCATCACTCATGATTATCATGAAAATGCAGGGGAAAGGTAGATATTATAGTCCTTTTTCTCTCAATCCCTGCATAAGCCGTCTTGGCTAGCATTTTTTTTTAAATAATAATGAAAAAAAAAAGAACCGAAAACATTGCCATAACGCCCTCCCATAGAGTTTACATGCAACCAAGATGACAAACTCTCTGAAGTAACTAGGGTGGGCTACCATCTACGTGTTATGAAATTTGAACAATTCCCTTGTCCGCTTGTCGTTTGTACAAGTGTTCCTGACCCGACCTAAGTAAGAGCATATAATATTCTGCACTATAACCTAGCGTTCTAACGACTGGACTTCGGCGACTCTCTCTCTGAGAAAATGATATGCAGCTTGGATTCTTTTATGTGAGTAGGAGATTCAATGAAACGACTCTTTGATATGTACTAAAAAAAGAAAATGGAAGACAGAAAAGTGAAAGAAATGCAAGGAAAAAGGAAGGCAACATTATTTTCAGCTTATTGACAAAACTGATCGTTGAATTTGCGTATCAACGTTGATGAAAGGTCCTGACGACCTTGCATAGATCTACGTTGGTACGGCTATATAATTGAGCCGCGACACGACAAAACCAACAATGTGGTTGTGCGCCTAGCGCAGACTCAGATCAGCCTGGGCATCCGCCCAGTCTGATCAGAGTCTTCGCTGTCCGCATGAAGTTAGCTTAGACCCATAGCTACCTTTTGAGCACTTAACGAAGAGTCTGATTAAACTGGGCGGCTGCCCAGGCTGATTTGAGTCGTCACTGTGCGCACAACCACATTGTTGGTTTTGTCGTGTCGCGGCTCATATAGCATTGTCCAAACGCTTCGGACAGTCTCAGAATTTTTAATATAACTGAAATGTGGCATAACTTTTGCTAATTAGTGTTTTGAGTGTGGGTGGTATGATAGCACCTGAGGAGTCTCGGTAGCTCAGTAGGTTAAGCGCTGGCCTGCTGATCTACATGTAGCTGCCCCGGGTTCGAGACCCGCTGGACGCGGAAATCTTTCCAACCGCAAACGGGATTAGGTGGAGATAAAGAAGATTTATTTAAAGTCGCATATCTGAAACAGACAACACAAGCTGAGTAGAGCTTTTATTGCGACAAAGTATCCAGTAACAAATCATACCTACCTGATGACTTCCCTTTATCTTCCTAGGACGACCCTTTATAGGTGAGCGTCAGCTAAGGAAGTTCCCAGTACTTCGGAGAAGTTGAGGGGGTATATTGGTTTGGGCCTGTTTAGGCAGCTGGGAAACTCAAGAACCGCTTATGCTAGGATCTTGAAATTATATATGTGGTATGTACATGAAAAATAAGCGTACCCGTATTTTTTCTTTTTTCTGCGGGTCAGGTATTTCCAGAGTTATGCCCCTTTTTCGACTTAGTCTGTGGAGCCTTGTGGACAAAAGATCTCAAAAATCCCTGTTACTAGGATCATGATTTTTTGCAGACCTGATTAACTTTTGAAATAAATGTAAATATTTGACCCCTTTTTCGACTTAGTGCATGGTATGCCTATGCAATCATGTGAACAAAATATCTCAAGAACTCCTGGTGCTAGAATAATGATTTTTTTCATGAAGAAATTGCTCAAGATGAAGATGACCTGCTTAACTTTTGAAAAAAATTCGTGAACTTTTGACCGAGTTATGCCCCTTTTTTTGACATAGAACATTGTAAGCCTATGAAACCTTGTGAACAAAATATCTTAAGAACCCCTGGTGCTAGGATCATGAATTTTTGACCGAGTTATGACCCTTTTTCGACTTAGTGCATTGTAAGCCTTTGGAAGCTTGTGAACAAAATATCTCGAGAATTCCTGATGGAAGGATCATGTTTTTGCAGGAATCGCCTTAGATATAAATGACCTGAATAACTTTTGATAAAAAATCGTGAATTTTTTATGGAGTTTTGCCCCTTTTTCAACTTAGTGCATTGTAAGCCTATGGAACCTTGTGAACATAAAACTTCAAGAACCCATGATGCTAGGCTCATGATGTTTTTGCAAAAAGACATTGCCTGAGGTGTAGATGACCTGATTAAGATTTGAAAAACATTGGGGAATTTTGACTGGGTTATGACCTTTTTCGGACATAGGTATTTTGTATAGGAACAAGCTTATGAACAAAATATCTGAAGAACCGCGGAAGATAGAATCCTTATATTTGGCATGCAGGTTTGGACCAAGGTGTAGGTGATCTGATTAACTTTGAGCCTATTTTATAAATTTTTGGTAGAATTTTTCCCGTTTTCGGACAGAGGCATTTTGTTTATTATGAATAACTTGGTGAACAAAATATCTGAAGAACCACTAAGCTATGTTCCTTATGTTTGGCATACAACTACAGGCTAAGATGTAGATGAACGGATTAAAACCCCTTTCTGACTTAATCATTAGGGGATAACTCTTGTATAGAGGCAAGCTTACGGTTTTTCAAATACACATTTTCTAGGTACACATTTGAATTCGAACCGACAACCTCCCATTCCCGAAGCGGACGTTCTATCACAATTAAGAGCTATCGGGGCCGGTGTAAGCCACTGTAATGGAATTTCATAACACAGCCTTTCATTATAACCCTCCCATCGTCCTGATATAACTGAAATACAGTAACTGTTAGAAAGGACGCAAACTCGCGTCATCCATCCATCCATGATAACACCTGTCTGTGGCTGCTACCAGGTTTTATTGTTTATTTAAGTCTCATCATGGTACATAAAATATATATACATATACATAAAATAATGATACAAGATAATGAACAGTACCATGCCATTCTTAGATAGCATTATAAGAGACTATCTAAGCTGTACAACATACAATGATTAAAATATTTTTCTAGAAATAAAAGCATATAGTATACAGGTGGTCCAGATAGGTGGGAGCAATTGACAACAACAAGGAATAATCTTCCCCATTTCCAGCAGAAAGTTGTGACCCTCATCTGAACCGTCTCACTGAGGCAGCCCAGATGAGGGGCCACAATATATGCTTCCCCACAGATCTAACACAAACAGTCCCCAATCATCACCAAGCACTCCCTCCCATATAGAGCCCCATATATACAATATGCCTTTTTCCCAATTTAAAACTGTTAAGAATTAAAAAAGATATCGCCACGCAATACAGGTCTTCCTTTTCCGCTCAAGACCAGCACCGTCCCACCATCCAGACCAAGCAGAAGGTTAAAAAGTCACAGTATTCACAGGATAACAGTATAAATACCCACTTTCCCAGTTGTACGGACAGTCCACACTCACTGTAGAAATGCGATATCCACACTGTCACACTGTGTCAAAACCTTAAGAAGAAGAGTATGGGACTATGGGACAGTGCAGCTATGAATCAACGTAAGGAATATTTTATATATAACAGTCTCAACTGAACCTTTAAATCTATTTTCATGACCTATCATTACATCATGACTGAACACAAGGGAGACAACTGCAGCATTGTCTCATGGGCACAGCCAGGAGGCCTGGAAACCCAGCCTTTAAAATTAGATTTCCGTTTGTTCTTAAAATGAACTGATAGGCTCTCAAGGGAAGCAACTCCGCACCCTCTTTGCCTCCCCCTCCAGCAGGGTTCAACTCCGAAGGAGAAGAATTTGCTCCTACAGGAGCAAACCCTTCTCCCCAAGAGCCCATTCCCAACCAAAGGGATTCTCGTTCCAGGGAAGAAGAAAGGAAACCACAAAAATTGTTCCCTCTAGTAAAAATGGTGGAAGGGGGAGAGCTTCCATATTAGAGTGATCTGCCATCGAGGTGCACACATTCAGCTATATAAATAGGTCTGACTATGCCCAAGACACATAAAATTGTTCCATTTGAGCTCTTGAGACACACAACGCAGTCACTTCCTGAATTGTGCACCTGAAGGGCCCATACTGTGCAAATGATGACCAACTCTGGTGCGAACTTAAGCGTCTTGCTCTTTGTTTTTATTTGTTTTGTTTTTATATACTTAGTTTTGTCTAATGTTTACATGGAGACTCATCTTCTTAAATTACAAGTACATAAAAATGAAACAATCAATGTACAGAGCTAAAGATAAGAGGGAATATCGAGTATGATTAGAGTTGTCTTCAAATCATACTCGATATCCCCTCTCATCTTTGAGATACTGCACAAATTTGGCGCAAAAAATTAATAACACTATTTTTGTAAGCTATACACATATGGTTACATGGGTACAAAATAACACACGTGCCAATCATCAGAGTATTCAATTGACAAGTACAAGCAATATAGTTCCTACTGTAGACAGTAAATAAGTAAAAAAATATGAAAATAGAAACGGCCATCTTTTGTTAAGTTAATGTACATTGTCTACAACCTATCTACATTAAGGTTACAAGTCGGCACAATCACGCACATGATGATTATATACTGCGTACAAAGTGAAAATAGAAGAGGGCATGTTTTGAAAAGGCTATATACATTTAATACAGCCTAAATACATAAGGATACAAAGTGGCACACGCCTTACTTGATGTCTTCTGCTAATATTTTATATTGTGCATCTCCGAAAACCTGGGTACACTGCGTACATTGCTTACAAGTGAAAATAGAAGAGGCCACATTTTGTAACGTCTATGTACATCGTCTACAACCTATCTACATAAAGGTTCCAGGTCGGCACAATCGCAAACTTGATGATTATAGACAATATTCTAATCATGCAATACCTCGAAATATCTGCTAACACTGCGTACACTGCGTACAAAGTGAAAATAGAAGAGGGCGTGTTTTGAAAAGGCTATATACATTTAATACAGCCTATCTACATAAGGGTACAAAGTGACACACGCCTTACTTGATGTCTTCTGCTAATATTTTATATTGTGCATCTCCGAAAACCTGTGTAAACTGCGTACATTGCTTACAAGTGAAAATAGAAAAGGCCACCTTTTGCAAAGTCTATGTACATCTTCTACAACCAATCTACATAAAGGTTCCAGGTCGGCACAATCGCAAACTTGATGATTATAGATAATATTCTGATCCAATACCTCGAAATATCTGCTTACACTGCGTACACTGCGTACAAAGTGAAAATAGAAGAGGGCGTGTTTTGGAAAAGGCTATATACATTTAAAACAGCCTATCTACATAAGGGTACAAAGTGACACACGCCTGCTAATATTTTATATTGTGCATCTCCGAAAACCTGGGTACACTGCGTACATTGCTTACAAGTTAAAATAGAAAAGGCCATCTTTTCAAAGGCTATGTACATTGTCTACTACATATCTACAGAAAGGTTACAGGTCGGCACAATCGCATACTTGATGATTATATATAATATTCTGATCCAACACCTCAAAATATCTGCCTACACTGCGTACACTGCGTACAAAGTGAAAATAGAAGAGGGCATGTTTTGAAAAGGCTATATACATTTAAAACAGCCTATCTACATAAGGGTACAAAGTGGCACACGCCTTACTTGATGTCTTCTGCTAATATTTTATATTGTGCATCTCCGAAAACCTGGGTACACTGCGTAAATTGCTTACAAGTGAAAATAGAAAAGGCCACCTTTTGTAAAGTCTATGTACATTGTCTACAACCTATCTACATAAAAGTTACAGGTCGACACAATCGCATACTTGATAATTATAGATAATATTCATATCCAATACCTCGAAATATCTGCTTACACTGCGTACAAAGTGAAAATAGAAGAGGGCATGTTTTGAAAAGGCTACATACATTTATTACAGCCTATCTACATAAGGGTACAAAGTGGCACACGCCTTACTTGATGTCTTCTGCTAATATTTTATATTGTGCATCTCCGAAAACCTAAGTACACTGCGTACATTGCTTACAAGTGAAAATAGAAAAGGCCACATTTTGTAAAGTCTATGTACATCGTCTACAACCTATCTACATTATCTATAATCGTCAAGTATGCGATTGTGCCGACCTGTAACCTTTATGTAGATAGGTTGTAGACAATGTACATAGCCTTTACAAAAGGTGGCCTTTTCTATTTTTTACTTGTAAGCAATGTACGCAGTGTACCCAGGTTTTCGGACATGCACAATATGAAATTTTAGCAGAGGACATCAACTAAGCCGTGTGCCACTTTGTACCCTGATTTAGATAGGCTGTATAATATGTATATAGCCTTTTCAAAACTTACCCTCTTCTATTTTCACTTTGTACGCAGTGTACGCCGTGTAAGCAGATATTTCGAGGTACTGGATAAGAATATTATCTATAATCATCAAGTATGTGATTATGCCGACCTGTAACCTTTATGTAGATAGCTTGTAGACAATGTACATAGACTTTACAAAAGGTGGCCGATTCTATTTTCCCTATTGAGCATTGTACGCAGTTTACCCGGGTTTTCTGAGATGCTCATAAATAAATATTAGCAGGAGACATCAAGTAAGGCTCGTGCCACTTTGTACCCTTATGTAGATAGGCTGTATAATATGTATATAGCCTTTTCAAACATGCCCTCTTCTATTTTGCACTTTGTACGCATTGTACGTGTGCCAATTTGTTTATATGTAACAGTTATGTATATAGGTTGTAGATATATTTATAATTCAGCTGTAGGAACTATATTGCCTGTACTAGTCTATTGAATAGTCTATTGATTGGCACGTGTGTTATTCTGTACCCATGTAACCAAATGTTTATAGCTTACAAAAATGGTCTTGTTAATTTTTTGCGCCAAATTCGTGCAGTAAATGACTCTTTCCACCACCAAAGCAAACACATGTTGTAACCCCCCATCAGAATCGTCTCCGCAAGACAGCTCTAAAGAAGGGTCACAAGATATATCTCTATAGATAAATACGAAAACTATACCCAAACCATCCCCGTCACCCCTCTCATCTGCAGCACTGACATAAAATATTATTTATATAAAAAAGTAGCCCTTCTATGCAATATTTGATAACAGGTTTTTGCTAATGCCCTTGTCATATCCACTGAGGAGAACAAAAAATACTAAATGTTCCTTTTCCGAAATATTACCGAAACTAGCACTCACTTCACATGCTTTTCTAAATAGAATAGTTCTAATATCCGCATAAAATGGACAATACAATAAAATATGTTTTTCATCTTCAACTGAGCTATGTCACGTTGGACAAATTATCTGATCTACTTCTAAACCTTCAAACCTTCCAGTTTCCAGGCGTAGCGGAGCTACCCCACATCGAAATTTTGACAGTGCACTTCTATGTTTAAATGGCATAAACAATTGGCAATATATGGCTCAGCACCATAGTTGGTTTTAAACAAACTATATGTTCTAAGTTTATTGCCACCTTGCCCCCGTCTACCAGTATCATTTTGGATTACATTTAACCTTCTGTTCTAGCTTATTTATTACATGTGATAGAAAATAGTTTTTACTACACTCAAATGAGCCAGTGCTAAATCTGTCTAGGTCCAAACTAAAAAAAGCATTTCCTTAACATTAAAATACCAATTTTTACAAGATTGATTTGCTTTTGATTTACTCCATAGGAATATACGCTTATTCAATTTGTTCCTTACTACCCTTGATCGACGACATTAATATAAGGAGCGGTGGGGGCATTGGTGGGTTGGGGTAGGTGGGGGGGGGCGGACCTGAAACCGCTGAGCTGTTAAATATGTTTAATGGTGAAATATATTTAATTTGACATTCTTTTGAATATCATTTTCGATCTTTAAGAGCATAATTTTCGATTTTTAAGAGCAACATTTGTAAAATATACGATAAAAAGCTGTCGCTAACCAACAGGTAAGCTGCTTACGTTAAACGGCCGTGACAATGACGTGACGTCGAAAAGAATGTTACAACAGTCAATGGCGTCATTTGTTTACCCGACTGTTCTTCATGGAAGTATGAACACTGTTTCTCCGAAATAGGTTCATCTAATGAAAATCAAAGGGAATCTAATTATAAAATAACAAACATTCAATTAATCGTTTTGCGTTGTATAAAGGGGTTAAACGCTAACACTAATTAAATGTCATACACTTTATTCACTGTACTGCATATTGTTTCAACAGGTTATCACTTAACTGACGTTGCCATGGTTCAGTTGTGACGTCATGACGTGACATGACGTCACTAAGTATTGTTTCCTAAAGAAGAGCATTGTAATCAAGTAGAAGAGTTACCTAACATAAAAAGAATAGTAATATACATGAAATTAACATTAATTATACTTTTCCTTTTTGAGTTCCTGGTAGTCAGTTGTATAATTATTTAAAGAAAATAAGTAAAAGAAGTTAGTAAGGAACAAACTTGAAAAATAAACAAGTAGATCTCAATAAACCCTGATGCTGATAAATTATTATTTAAAGTTTTAAAAAAAGTCCTCTGGCATCCTTCCATCTTTTAATACACTTAGTACGCTGTACCCAGAAGTTCCATGTTTTGTCATACAGTCAGCCAAATGAACTTTACCAGGACACCATTTTATTTCATTCACTTCGTTTTTCGCCAGGGATTGACTAATAGCAGCGATGTCTACTCTGAGCCTCTTGTCATCAACTAGTTTTGTTGAGTATACAGCTTCTATAACACTCTTATTGTCGACATAAGCAATAACTGGAATAGTTTTAGTTGATATACCAAAAATATCTTCCAGCATCTTTCTGTAGTAAAAACCACTCTCTAGTCCTTCATGTAAGCTAAGGGCCTCAGCGGCAATTGTGGATCGTACTACCCGCTTAATCTTACCGGCATGCCAAGACAATGGGGAACATTTTCCATGGCAATCCATCAACCAGACAATATATGCTGCTGTACTTCCAGTTCCATTGTTAAGATTACATAAAGATGCATCTGTGAAGACCACAATCTTCAAGTCACTAACTTTGTTGCTTAAGTTTGGGAATGTAATCACAGACCTAATGTCTTTTATTCGATTGACTACTTTAATAGCCCGAGAAAGATCACCTATTGTCCCCTGCTTAAGTTTTGTGCTTAGGTCTATGAGTTCAAAAGCTATGTCAGGTCTGGTTCCCTGTACAATCCAATTGATTTGACCAACAAGCTGCCGATATTTCGTCTGCTCCTCTGAAGTTAATGTACTTTGCTTGTCCTGTGCTCTTTGAGGGTCAATTGTTATATTCTGTATATTTGTCACATAGTTTGACTGATCTAATGCTATAGCGCCTTCTTCCTGAGCAACTTTAAATCCTATATAGTTAAAGTTCCCTTCTTCAACTTTACCTGCCACAAACCGTTTTCGTTAATTGACCATTAAATGTTCAAGATATTTGTCACCAGCATGGAGAAAGTCATCTACATGGCAGCATATGATGCCACTCAGTTTACCTTCTTTGTGCAGAAAGAACATTGCTGGATCTAGCTCACTCATTTTACATCCCAACCTCAATAATTCATCTTTCACGCTCATGTAGAACTCCAGCTCCATCTTTCAGCCCATAAAGCCCATGTTTTAACTTCCAGACTATCCCTTTCACTGTATTGCTCTCCTTTGGGGGTTTGATGTATATATCCCGTCTTAATTCTCTGCCCTGCAAAAACGCAGATTTAATGTCAGTTGTTTTAGCTGTCCAGTTCTTGATCGATGAAATAGCCAAAAATATTCTCATCGTTCCTTTTCCTACTGTGGGACTGTCCTTGGGAATAGTAAATTCTTCCTCAAAACCTCGTACCACGAGCCTTGCCTTTGTCTGTCCTTCTTTATTTGTAATAACCCACCTTGTTGACAGTGTTTGTTACCCACAGTCTTTCACTTCTTCATAGGTGTGAAATTGATTCAGTTTCTGTAACTCCACTAATTTAGCTGCAGTGGTTTCATCACTAGCACTGTTTTGTTTCATGACTAGGTTAACAGTCTCATCATCATTTATCAGCTCCCATTGTACTTGTTCAAGATTTACACTTTTCTTTTCTTTGGTAGTGTCCTCTTGTATATTATACCAGTGTTTATTCATACCTGTGGCTTTTCCAGCTCTTCCAAGTACCTTTGCTTTAATCCATTCACCAGTATTTTGCATCTTATACTGGATGCTATCATTTGGTTTCAGAGTTATTCTGTTCTGTTGGATATTCTGTCTATCCATCCTTTCAGGCTCTGAAGCTGGTATATCCTCTGATATTGTGTTGGGTTCTTCTAGATCTTCATTGCCCTTATTTTCATCAGTTTTGTCCGCCATACTGTGCTCAACTTCCTTCTCTTCCTCCTCTGTCAAATTGCTGTTAACTCTCTGAAGTCTGTTTGGAGAAACACGTACAAACACTCCACCATGTCTAACGAAAACTACTTTCCCATCTTGGAACACTACCTTTCCTGGACCAAGCCAACGTTCTTTTCCTTCCCTTTTGTAGAAGACCCTATCACCATGTTCAAAGACTTGTTCAGATGCCCTGACTTTATTCCGGAGAGCTCGCCTTATTCGTTCATCAGCTTCTGTTTGGATGAATGCTTTGCGGGCAGCATGCAGGGCATTTAAATGCTGTGCAAAAACCTCACTGCTTGTTGATCCCTGTAATGCTGGTAAGGTATCATTCATAATGTTCGGCAGGTTAGGATTTTGTCCAAAAACAAGTTGGTGGCTGCTGTACCAGTTCCACATTTGTAGCGAATTTCTTGCCATGTTTGCCCAGGAAAGTAGGGCTTGAGAGTTTATCTTCCTGTAATCAGCCTCAAGTTTGAGTAACATCGTATCTGTAACCGCATGAACCCTCTCACATACACCATTTTGAAATGGGCTTTCTCCTGAGGTTGTACATAGTTGAACATTCAAAATAGATGTGATTTCTCTTACCTCATCTGCATTAAACTCACCCCCGTTATCTGTCATTAAGGCTCTTGCCGATCCACTCTGTCATCAATGCATCTATTATGTTACATGGCTTCTTTCTGTTAACAAAAACAGACAAAGTATACCTTGACCACATGTCGATAATGTGTAGTATCCAACGACCATTCCATTGTTTGAGGTCCATTGCCACCTTTTCATTGAATCTGGTGGCCGTTGGCATACCTACTACTGGCCTTTATGGAGTTTTGGCATATATCTTGCAAAGTTCACATTTTTCGCCTATCTCTGCTAGAGGTTCTTCATATTCTTCCTTCCAGACTCCAGCATCCTTCAGGAGAGCAATCAGTTTATTCATTGGAGGATGGGCAAATTGTCTATGTAGTTTCAGCAGTGTCTTGTATCTATCCTTTCTGTTCAAAACATCAAGCTTGACAGCACAAATATTCTCTACAGGGACTTCTTCTGATTTGTCTATAGGGATACAGTAATGGCCTGATGATGTCAGATTTAAAGCTACCTCTTTCCCCATTATTACAGCTGTGTCATTTTCCAAATCCAGTTTAATAGCAGCCTTCTTCATTGCTGTTCGTGAAAGTAACAGAGGGATATCAGATTCGACTACGTCTGTCTTTATTATCACCTCTTTTCCAGCAATAACTGCGGGCAAGCTATATTCCCCCTTTGACTTCAGACATGTTCCTCCTCCAAACTTAAAGACTTTCTGACCCTCAGATTGTTTCACCTTTACTTTATCATCCTTGTCTAAAGATTGAATATAACTGTTTACCCAGCTGTCACCACAGACTGTACTGCTGCACGCACTGTCTAGAACTGCGCAGTTGCGTGCATCAATGCCCAAACGGCGTACCTCTTCAGTATTGTACCCTGTAAATAAAACCGCATGTTCCTCATTTGCAATATTGACTTTTGCCATGTTTTCCCAGCTGTCTGGGCATGCTGGTAGTAAATGGCGGTACGATCCACATGATTTACAAGTTAAAGTACGACCATCTGACCCCACAGGATTTATGTTCTTTCTCTCTCTGTTACTAGGTTGACTGACTCTTGACCCAGATTCTGTATGCTGATAATCTCCGCCTCTTGCTGTTGGTCTTCTTGACTCTGGACGCTGAAATTCTCCTACTGCTGCTCCCTGTCCTGACTTTCCACGCTTCCATGTTGCCCCTTTCTCCCGGCCATAGCTTTGACTATTAACTCTATGGTTCAGTTGTGACGTCACATGACGTCACTAAGTATTGTTTCCTAAAGAAGAGCATTGTAATCAAGTAGAAGAGTTACCTAACATAAGAAGAATAGTAATATACATGAAATTAACAGTAAGCTGCTTACGTTAAACGGCCGTGACAATGACGTGACGTCGAAAAGAATGTTACAACAGTCAATGGCGTCATTTGTTTACATGTGACATTGCGTACCGACTGTTCTTCATGGAAGTATGAACACTGTTTCTCCGAAATAGGTTCATCTAAGGAAAATCAAAGGGAATCTAATTATAAAATAACAAACATTCAATTAATCGTTTTGCGTTGTATAAAGGGGATAATGGATCATTGTGCCATTTGATATTTTGTGAGACCTTTTGTTAATACAAATGTTCACCAATATTTGAGCCACGACACGACAAAACCAAAAAAGTGGCATGTGCGCCGAACAAAGACTCAGATCAGCCTGGGTATCCTGTGCCCTTAAAGGGTAGCTGAGGGTCTGAGCTACCTCTATGCAGACAGCAAACACTCTGATCAGACAAAGCCAAGTCCAGGCTGATCTGAGTCTTCGCTGGGCGCACAACCACTTTGTTGGTTTTCTCGTCTCGCGGCCCATTTGTAAGCAATGCCAAGAGACAAACGAATGAGTTGTGGTCCACGATGTAATGACTCAGCCGGGAAAGATTCAAATCAGTCTGCACAGTCGCGTTTTCTCATTTTTCTTATACCTGTTTAATAGAATCTGATACAGATATTTCTAATTCTGTACATGCCGAAAGACTTTGCTCATGCTGTGAATGCACAGATTGCGTTGAGTCTTTTAAGTGCTGAATCTTCACTCTACCTACCCATGCATCATGTACTTGATCAAAATCAGAGCTGGAAGTAGGAGGATTATTTGGTAACAAATTGGATTATTTGGAGGTAATATAAATCTGATATAAATTAAAACTTTGTCGATGGCACGGTTCTAATAAAGGCCAAGAAATATATTCCGATGGTGAAATCAACTAATGAAACTCAACTATTGGAAGTTACGCGTCTTCCAGACATAAATACCCAACCACATTCTCTACATACACGTAAGTTATCCAACAAAGTAGATATGAAAGGAAATTATCAGGAAATTCATATGAAATTTATGAAACGAGCCTTGGGCGAGTTTCATAAATTTCATATGAAATGACCACGAGTGTAAGCTTTTGATTATCATATGACCCTTTAACATGGGATTTTAACGCCTTCAAACTGAACATTATTTCAATAAGAAAACCCATTGCTGACATGGACGTTTTCAATGACGTTACATGTACGCGCAAAAGTGTTATTACACGTGTGGTCATAGGATTCTTATGACATGACGTTATTCACTGAATAACAGCAACGTCATATGATAAAATTGATTTCTACATCCTGCCCGTAACACAAAACATGGAAAGGAAAATAATAAAGACAAGACAAAAAGACAAGACACAAGACAAACGAAACTTAAAAAATACCCTTTATTCAGCAGATGGCCGCTTGGCTATCCCACATAATGTACAAAATGTCAAAGACATTAGCTGACAAAAAGTGACAAAATTAATAAACCATAATAACAGCACCACATAGGATATTACTTGGGGTTGAAACCGGTTTTACACGCCTCTTACTCTAACCCTGGATTTTGTTGTGATTCATAAATACTCAAGTTGTTTGTTCCATGTAAATGACTAAGATAAGATAATAATAATATGTAGTTTTGTTTTAAAGTTGTTCCGCTACATGTATGTGCAAAAAAAAAAAAAAGAAATAAAAAACTTACATTCCATATACAGTTACTAATTCATCTACAGTCGATTTATTTTGATCAATAATACTTTTCGTCTTCTTCAATGAAGCATTTGACAGTCAATACATCTTGGAAATTGAGAAGGCTCAGAAAATAACCGTGTCTGGGAAAAGTATGCGTTTATATTGTTATTTGTCTTGCTTTAAATTGCTTGACGATCATACTTAATCGTCGTGTCGGTAAAATAAAAACAACATTGAAATCGTTGACTTGACCTTGGTCCGAGCTGATGTCATACAGTGTGCGGTCTCGTTCTTGCGACATTATAGCCTATCCCCGATACATCGCTTCATTGATTGATTGTTTTCCTTGATGTTGAATATGTTGACGAAACTTGGTATTTCTGTTATTCAGGTTGAATCGATAAATGTTTGAAAAAATATTTAGTTCAATCTGTAATAAAGTAAAATACGAATATATTTTTTCTTTTCAAAAAAAATGAATTTTCTAGCAACAAACATATTAATTTTTTGTACAGATACCTTTCATCTTTGTTATCAGAAAATATTAATGTAACTGCTAACAGACAGAAAGCTAGATTTAAAGGACACTAGGTACATTGATAAGGTGTGTGGGTGAGTTAGTGAGTGAGTGAGTGATATGGGGTTTACGGCACATCAGCACAAAAAGGGTTATTTCTCGACAAAACGCTAAAAACGTTTAATATGCATGAGGTCACAAATGAAAGCACAATATTAAAATGGTATCAACATGCATGCAAAATTTGCATTTCAAAGCACGCTAGATAAGAATCATACACATATGCACAAATTCCGCAGGGGCGGTAGCTAAGTAAATTATACCGAGTGTTCTCTGCTGGTTAAAATGTTTCTCGAAAATCATGGGTATTTACATGACTTGTTTTAGTAATGTGCTATATTTCTGTAGCTCACTTTTAATTACTCAACAAAAGTACACATAATCTGACTCACATAGGTGAATCAGATTAAACATCTATACCCATACAGATGCTTAACTATTTATTTCTAACATTAATCGGGCACATACTTATATTTTTTGCAAATAACATTATCTTCGCATAAATGAGTTAGAGCAGTTAAATTAACAGGAAGAGAAATCTGCTTTTGGAGCAACATTGTTAAGTGACATAATTCATTTGATTTTTATGTCGAATTCTATCTACTACAAATTAGCTGTCCCCTAAAAACTGCTAAAAACTTGTAAGGTTATTGAAAATAGCATTCCGACTTCGTACGTCATTGCAAAAAATTATACCAAAAAATTCATGTTTTACAGGCCTCTCGCGATTGTTTTATTTGGCATCTTACGGTAGCTATGAATAGGTTTATCGGTGGCTATTTATAGAACAATACAGGTGGCATATTGTAATCAAAGGGCCAATAGCCCTGAAATGACAGATTCTATCAGAATAAAGTCATGCTACATCGGCTCAAAATAATTTCAAAGTTCAGTCCTGTTGTTAAAGGTCCAGCTACATTTATGTAAATAAGCCATTCAGCGCAAATCACTTCATGCACCTGCAAAAATTCTATCTCTTGTACACAAGTAATTTTTGAATTCTGACAACGGTTACTGCTTTTCACTGACTTTAAAGCACTCAGTGTTTGCGGTATTTCGCATAACCTATAGACCACGAGGATGTCTACTCCAATGTTTACAATATGGCAATTTTATAAATAGCCACCGATAAACACATAATTACCGTATGATGTCCAGTATAACACTTGCGAGATATAAAGTGGATAAACCTACAGAATATCTTACATTACATTCTCTGCAATGATTGACATGCTCGGAATACTGTTTTAGGCAAGTTTACAACTGTAAAACAGTTTTTTTTTTCCAGCGGCAGCTGATTTATTTTTACTTAATAACGTATGAGGGGTGCTTGAAGAGGGGGCGAATACGGTAATTGGCGGATTGATTTTTAATACTCAGTTTGTATTCGTTATATTTCTTGACCGCTGATGTCATTAGTTGGATACTTCTTATTTTACAAAACTACTTAAATACTTATACCTGCACAAGAATACGTCATATAAGTTCTCATTCAACTTCGAACAAAAGTTATTTTCAATTCCAGACGTTTTTCTACGAAATGACCTTACGATCACTTTATTTCTGAGCGGAAGAATACAGCTGTGAAAGCCACTTTCCAAAATACACTTGTGACAGCATTGAATGACTCATAGAATCAGTCATTAAAAATGGATCGGACACCCTTTATCAAAGACTAACCTTTCACAAAACAACTTGCCTCACCGCCAGCAATAAATACTAAGAACCATATCGATATGTTAAGCCTTTCCCTTATTTTCTTGGTCGTCATGACGCTTGCAATAGAATCAGGCTTTAGACAGGACTGTGTCCATGTGATTCTTTTTGGGTTTTTTTCCTTTGTGTGCCTTATCAATTGTAACGGAGATTATCCTTGACGAATTGCCGAGAAAATCCCCAGTTCAGGCGCACTATCTGTGAAAAGAAAACCAGTGAATTTATAATTTAATATATTTGGAAATCCGCGATTTTCAGCATATTAACAACTGTTATCACACAGGAATTCGCCGTTTTATAAAATATACTTACCCAAATGTGCAACGTAGAAAAGTCTGATGGCAGGTAAGTTCATTCAAGTGAAAAATCAAACTCGGTTTTGAGATAGACTGTAAACCCCGGTAGCTCAGCGGGTTAAGCGCTGGCCTTCTGATCTAGCGGTCTCAGGCTTGAGCCCCGCTGTAGGCGGGAATCTTTTTAATCGTAAACTGGGTTCCGATACACACAGCCTTTCATTTTCACTCTACCATCATCCTGATATGACTGAAATACTGTTGAAAGGGACGTAAAATCGCAAGTCATTCATCCATCCATTGAGATAGACTGATTTTGAGTTTAAACACGATTCAGCTTTGATCAAAAATCAGACCCATCATCCGATGTACAATTTTGGACGTATATATTGAGGGTTTGGGAAAGGTAGGGACGGGGCGATGGTTTGAGAATGCTAGATGATGAGATTGTTTATTTTTTTAGCTATTCAGCAATGAACTGGTCGGCACAAATACTTTGTACAATACAGTTGAATTACACTACACTCTAAATGTTAGTGTTGCTGCACTGAAATGTCAAATTTCGTAGATTGATAATTAGATGAAGAACTAGCGCAGCGCAGTAACATTGCCATTCCAGGTGCCCTTCGCCGTGCTTTTTTTTCTTTTTTTTTTTTTCAGCAGAATTCTTGGACCCTGCCCGTTTTATAGTTTGGGGTAAACACTGAAGGTCTGAAGCGAACTAGACTAAACCTTACCGCCTTGGAAATAGTGTCAAAATCAACACACTTGAAAGTCAGTGAAACTAGTTGTCGGGATTCAGAAATAACGTGTTTTCAGGAGAAAGGATTTTGGAAGGTGTTTGAACTGACTTGCGCTAAATGGTTCATTTACATACATCTACTTTATGTATTAAAGTTGAACCACACATCGATGAGGGACGCATGGAAATGATAACTCAATAGCAATTTGAACCTTCTTTGATGAACCGACCAAACATTTGTACCAAAACTTTATTTGGATAGAATCTGTCATTTCAGGGCTATCGAACCTTTAAATATACATGTAGTCAGAAGCAATTTATTTCAGCCATGTCAAGCCAATTTGAGCTTATCCACTGCGCAAAAACTGAATATCAAGAGCAGCCTGTGCATTCCCGGGGTCTATTCAGGGTGTTATCTAACACTGCAGAGAATCTTCATAGATAGACACTATGCAGTGAGGTGTTCAGACTGCGCACACCTACAAACAGCCGCTCTGTGTCTCCGCTGTTCGCATACTTAATAAAACGCTTGTTCCTCTGCCGGGGCCTTTCTGATTGAAACTGATCAGTTTTTCATCGTTTAGCTGATCAAACAAGTACCACATCCATCTGTTTGATACATTGTGTGGCCATCATTAAAATTAAACAAACACCTTTTTATTTCGTATTAGGGACGATGCAAAAGGAGTGAGAGTGTTGATCCAAAAAGTCAGGTTTTTCAAGTCATAAAACTCAGGTAAGACAAGTTACAATATTTTCAGTTTGCGTTGTTTTTCATATTCATGTATTAGGCTACTAAATGCCTAAATGCTCGTAAAATGCTTTAAGCAATACAAGATGTCAATCTGTGCTCCAGATAAGAAGTAACAGGACTAACTCAGGGAAATTTTTTACATATTTCTGCATAAAAACGTATATTGTGATCTATCATTAGAACCGTCTCGGCGAGACGGTTCTTATGACGGATCACAATATGATTTGTGACTTCCAGTATGCTTCCCTGGACGGAGGACCCCCTTTTAAAATAGGTCTTTTCTTAGAGAAAAGGAGTAGGAGCAAATTCTTCTCTTTCAGACTTGACCACATTGAGAAGGGAGACAAAAAGAGAAAATGACAAAATTCAGGGCTCCCCCCCTGAAAATGTACCCAATCACCTTCACGGTGACTTTTCTGCAATTACCACAAAATTAAGATAGTAATTATCTAATGAATGAAGAAAGCAAAGGAAAAAATATTCCAATTTTCTTCCAGTGTTATTGCTGTCAAAGGCCGTTTGAACCTTTTGAACAGTGGCTTTGCAAATAGCTGAACTGACTGGCCCCAATCTCTAGTTGGAACTAATACAATAATAATAACTGATTAGTTGAATCTTTTAATTAATAACTTCATTTTATTTTATTTTTTTATTTTATTTTTGTGTGATTTCTTATAAGTCACTGTCAGACTGACGCATCATTCTGGTCCATCGGGAGATATTTTTTGTGGGCGAGAACTCGTCGCCTGCGGTGACTTGTTTACAATCACATCCAAAAAAATATCTCTCGATGGACTCGAATATCAAACCATCCCAGCAGGCACACATCATTGAATCAACGTTGAATCAACGTTGATTCAACGTCATGAAGTTGAATCAACGTTCATTCAATCTTGATTCAATGTTATGTGCCCAGTGGGATAGCTGAAGCTTGAATCAGTCTTTATTAATTAGGAGTCTTCAGATACAACCTATACATATACACGTGTCTACATGATTTTATAGTACGGGATCTGATAGAAAGCTTATATAAAATAAACTCCTGGGCCCAGTTGTTCAAAACTAACGACGTCGTTAGTTAACGTGACGTTAAAATTTCAAACGTCAATATCACAAATATGCCAGTATTTTTGTTGCAAAAATGTGAGAAGCTTTTCACATTTTTTCAACAAAAAATATCTGTGTATTTGATTATAAAGTCTCAAAACACTTAACGAGTTGACCTCTTAACGAGCTCGTTAGGCTAACGATGCTTTGAACAACCGGGCCCAGATAAATGTATCAAATGATCTCGGTCTGCACTGTTTGCTCAGACATATCCGTCCCAATATTCAGAGTTTTACGATGTAAGTTTTTTTTCAAATGTTAAAGATATGTCCGTTTATTTTCAGAGACAATTCAAGTATGAAGAACCTTGTCATATTTCTATGCATATTTGCATATGCAACAGCCACTCCTGGTTTTCTTCCTGGTGGTTCTGTATTTCCTAGAGGTCCCGCAATCCCAGGCTTTTTCGGTAAGCATTATTACTGCCAACATACGGGTTTGAACGCCCCTCATTATTATTTTTACTAGCATGGCAGTCCTTGAGTTTTCGGATTTCCTGGATTTGCTATTAAGTAGGAACAACTGCAGCAAGTAATATACACAGTTCGGAGCTACACCCAAAATGTCACTCAAAATCACGTGATAGCGTTTACCTGGCCAATGTAACGACATCTTAGCACGTGACATAGTCTCACAAACATATCGGCCTAAGTTTAAATGAAAGTTAAAAGAAAACAAACTGACACCACTATTAATAAACTTACCCTGCTTTGCAAGAACAGATCGCATCGGAAATGCATGATGGGCCAACTTCCATGTGTAGGTCATGAGGAGGCTGATTTTTCGCCATAGATCTCCAACATTTAGCAGACACTTGCATTTCTCATTTGTTTTTCCGCCATATTTGTGTAAAGCTTGTGAGACGTAGTAACAGTAACTAAGTAGGCAGAGCTAAGCGGCTGTTCTCGGAATTGTGTATTGTCTTTTGCTGCCAGACCTACAGGGAGTTCCTGGACTTATGGGTTATCATAATAATTACTAGCAGGTGGTTTTCCTAGCTGACACTTGTAGAGTTCAGGGAATTCCTAGATTTGCAGATAAGCATTATTATTACCATCAAGTAGTGTTCAATGACTCTTGCCTATATCTATTAACCCTTAAAGCACCAAAAATGAAAAATTGTAGAATTTGAAAACAGTGTAGATCAAGATGAGGTGGCTCATAATGAGCCACCTCATCTGGATCCACACCATTTGCCCTATAGTCTTTAAATTCTCAATATGACAAAGCTTGGACAAAATTTTGTTTTAAATATCTGCAGACGTAAATTTTGTCGTCTGCTTTTTGGCGCATTAAGGGTTAACATCACTAGCTGTAAACTACAGTTTCTGTTTTTCCTAAATATGCTACACCAGCAGTTTTTAACGCCTGTTATGATAATTATTACATGCAGCTGCCACTCACGGAGATCCTGGTTTTGTGGGTAAGCATTTTTCTCACAACATAAATCGGTAGTTTTCAGTCCCTTGATTTTATGTTGTATCATTAGCTGACACTTCTAAGATTCTTAGCTTTGCTGGTAAGCATTTTTATCATTTAATCATTACTTGCTGCTACTCTTGGAGTTCCTACATGTATAACTGTTGGCTTTCAACAGCTGGTAAGTATTAGTACTGTTAGCACATTACATTAACACTCCCATAACAAGGTCCCTTACCAGGGTCTTTACCAGATGATAATATTTGGTATCTTTCTTATTTTTGCTAAAATTTTGGTAAATTCCGGTACCCATTGAAGCTGTCCCAATGAGGACTAATACTGATGTTTTTGAGCCGAACTAAGTAAACTGTCGTTTGTCCCTGCAAGTTCCGCGCATTCGGGAATTCGGGAGTTTTAGCTATTTTCAGCATTTAAACATAGGCCGATCATTCCACAAAGCCTAGTAATCATTCGGAACTTGGCCTACGTCATCCTGCATGTGACAAATTGCCCAAAGCATTATCTTTTCGAACAATCATCTTTTCGAAGGAATCGGAAAATCTCTTGGCATTTATATGTGTATGCACCCAATTTACATGTGTGCTCATAGGAATACATTGCCAACCGACTGACCCGCAAACATTTTGACAAAATGTAAGGCCATTACAGTAAGTGAAGCATGTTCGGTCGGCGGGATTGCAAGATCAAATCAATTTCAAGAGCAGGCTTGTATCTAGAAATAGATCTAGTACACCAGTGGCTGTTTGGAGGCTTTAAAAAGTACAAGATTTACTGTAAGATTCCGGAACCCGATCATACGAAACGGTGTTGTAATTTCGAGAATATGTCACAGGTTGTGGAGGGTGAGTACAATACTGTTACATACACTGTAAAATTTTTCCGTAGATTTTACGGTAGAATTCCTGGCAACCAGCTGCCAGTTCTTTAACGTTATTTTTTCGGGCGCCCGTAAACATCGGTGAAATCATCACGCAGAGTAGGGTAGAATAAGACAGGTATTGTTTTGTTAGCTCACCTGAGCCGAAGGCTCACAAGGTGAGCTTATAGTATAGGCTTGGTCCGTCGTCCGTCGTCCGTCCTGCGTCGTACGTCCACACTTTTGAACATTAATATCTGCTAAAGTAGCTGGCCAATCTTGATCAAATTTGATGTGTAGCATTGTTGGGTAGGGGATTGCTTGCATATAGTTTTGGGACAGATTGGTTTACAACTGTGGTTACCATGGCAACAAAACGGTCCTATAGACTTATAATGGAGAAAATGTTGTCCGGGCCCTAGCTTCTTCAATTTTGATCGCAACTTCTTGTAACTTGCAGGTATCCAGGACAGTCAAAACATCTCGGACCAGTTCGAATTTAGGTCAGGTTGGATCACTCATTTCAGAGTTACTAGCCCTTGACCGATGAAATATTTTCCCATAGACTTATAATGGGGAAAATATTGTTCGGGCTCTAGCTTCTTCATTTTTGATCGCAACTTCTTGTAACTTGCAGGTATCTAGGACAGTCACAACATCTCGGACCAGTTCGAATTTGGGCCAGGTTGGATCTTTCTTTTCAGAGTTACTTGCCCTTGAGCGATGAAATATTTTCCCATAGACTTATAATGGGGAAAATGTTGTCCGGGCCCTAGTTTCTTCATTTATGATTGCAACTCCTTGAAACTTGCAGGTATCCAAGACAACTAAAACATCTTGGACCACTTCGAATTTGGGCCAGGCTGGATCATTCGTTTCAGAGTTACTAGCCCTTGAACGACAAAATATTTTCCCATCGACATATAATGGGAAAAATGTTGTCCGGGCCCTAGCTTCTTCATTTAAGTTTGCAACTTCTTGTAACTTGCAGGTATCCAGGACAGCCAAAATATCTCGGACCAGTTCGAATTTGGGTCAGGTTGGATCATTCTTTTCAGAGTTACTTGCCCTTGACCGATGAAATATTTTCCCATAGACTTATAATGGGGAAAATGTTGTTCGGGCTCTAGCTCCTTCATTTATGATCGCAACTTCTTGTAACTTGCAGGTGTCCAGGACAGCTAAAACATCTCGGACCAGTTTGAATTTGGGTCAGGTTGGATCATTCTTTTTAGAGTTACATGCCCTTGACCGATTAAATATTTTCCCATAGACTTATAATGGGGAAAATGTTGTTCGGGCTCTAGCTTCTTCATTTATGATCGCAACTCCTTGAAACTTGCAGGTATCCAGGACAGCCAAAACATCTCGGACCAGTTCGAATTTGGGCCAGGCTGGATTATTCTTTTCAGGGTTACTTGCCCTTGAACGATAAAATAATTTCCCATCGACATATAATGGGAAAATGTTGTCTGAGCTATAGCTCCTTCATTTTTGATCGCAGCTCCTTGAAACTTGCAGGTATCCAGGACAGCCAAAACATCTCAGACCTTTTCTACTGTGGGCCAGGTTGGATTATTATCCCCTCGCACAACGAAGCTATGGAGGGGATATAGGGTCTGTCCCGTACGTATGTATGTATGTACAAATGTTAACCTTTTGTCATCGCTCTACATGTAGCTAGCTCATTTACTTACCGATTTTGATGTAACTTCACACAAGTATTGGATATGACATTACCTCGAACGAATTCACGTTTCAGCATGATGGGGTCAAGGTCAAGATCAGAGTGGCTATTTTTAGTAAAAACTTTGTCATCACTCTAACGTCTTCATTTGTGAACCGATTTCGATTTAACTTCACACAAGTGATTAGTATGGCAATATCTTGGACAAGTTCGCTTTTCAGCATTCTGGGGCAATGTCAAGGTCACAATGGCTATTTTTAGAAAAACTTTGTCATCGCTGAAGCGCCTTGATTTGTGGACCAAATGCGATTTAATTTCACACAAATGTTTAGTATGACAATATCTTGAATTAATTCGCGTTTCAGCGCCCTAAGGTCAATGTCAAGGTCACAGTGGCTATTTTTAGGGAAAAAAACTTTGTCATCGCTCTGGTGCCTTCATTTATGGACCGATTTCTATTGTACTTCACACAAGTGATAAGTATGACAATATCTTTGACAAGAACGCGTTTCAGTATTCTGGGGTCAAGGTCAAGTCACAGTGGCTATTTTTTTTGAAAAACTTTGTCATCGCTCTAGCGCCTTCTTTTGTGAACCGAATTTAATTTTATTAGTATGACAATATCTTAGACAAATTCGAGTTTCAACGTTGTGGGGTCAAGGTCATGGTCACAGTAACTATTTTTAGAAAAAACTTTGTCATCGCTCTAGCGCCTTCATTTATGGACCGATTTTGATTTAACTTTGCACAAATGTTTAGTATGACAATATCTTGAACAAGTTTGCGTTTCAGCGTTGTGGGGTCAAGGTCAAAGTAGCTATTTTAAGAAAAACTGTTCCATCCCTCTGGCAACTTCATTTATGGACCGATTTTGATTTAACTTCACGCAAATATTTAGTATGACAATATCTTGAACAAGTTCCCTTTTCAGCATTCTACGGTCAAGGTCACAGTTGCTGTCTTTAGAAAAACTTTGTCATCGCTCTGACGACTTCATTTATGGACCGATTTTGATTTAACTTCAGACTAATGTTTAGTATGACAATATCTTGAACAAGTTCCCTTTTCAGCATTCTAAGGTCAAGGTCACAGTGGCTGTTTTTAGAAAAACTCTGTCATTGCTCTAGTGCCTTCATTTATGGACCAATTTTCATGCAACTTTGCAAAAATGTTTGGTATGACATTATCTTTGACAAGTTCTCATTTCAGCATTCCAGGGCTAAGTCAAGGTCACAGGGGCTATTTTTACTGTCAGTGCAATTATCTCACCTTCCTCGTAAGCTTATTCTGTGACAAACAGGTAGGCCTAATTTTTCAATTACACCACATGTGCTGTCCGCAAAGTTTCCTTTGTCTTTGATCAGCAACGACTAAAACAAGTTGCCGATTGTGATGAAACAATATTCTCGTATAACATGTACTTAAGTTGATATTGGTTTGCATAAGAATACGCAGAATTTAGAGTATAAAGATTTAGATGTTTCTGAGGACGCCGTCAAGTACATTAAAATAGACTACTACTGACGACTCTAAGATATTTCACTATGATGGCGGTCTAGCACGTGTTCAAGTTCGGTTAAACGATATGTAAATTTTATAAAGGTTTATCACATAAACAAGAACCGTTACCGTTTATCCATGTTCACGTAGAAGCCCTAGGTGTAAGTAGCAGCACTATTCAGATGAAAGCCGTGCAGGTCAAAAGTTAGGTCAGTAGGTCAAATCTTAGAAAATCTTAGAACAATCTTGTGTACACTCTAGTGGGCACTGTTTTTATCCAATTCATGAAACTTAGTCAGACTGTTTATTTCTATGAAATCTAGGGCAGGTTTGTAAGTGGGTCATGTCAGGTCAAAAACTAGGTCACTAAATTAAATATGAGAAAAAGCTTGAGTACACTCTAGAGGGCACAGTTTTGGTCCAATCTTTGTTCAGAATGTTTATCTCTGTATACTTTAGGACAAGGTGCTCTAGTGACTTCCTTTATTAACCAGTTTTGTCACCAGTATAACTTCACAGCTATATTGGATTTGTTTGACATCAAAATCTGCACTCTTCTAAAACCACTGGTTTAAAATTTGTAATAAATTAGTGAAGTGACAAAATGTGTCTGTTGACAGTAAGATGTCAGCTGAGCTACAGGACCACTGGTCCTCTTGTTCATAAAACCCTTCAACACTATAAAGGTAATTTTGAGTGCGGTCAATTAGCATAACTCTACCATATCGAGATTTCTAAAAATATTTTAACGGCAAACGCCCGTAAAAATAACGGGAAGTGAACTGGCAGCTGGTTGTCGGGTATTCTACTGTAAAATCTACGGGTTTTTTTACATTGCAGAGCTCCAGGTGAGAAGGGGTAATAAGGATAGATCAGAGATATTTTTTCTTATTCCTTAATGTGAACATATGTAGTGACCCCTCATTAGAACCGTCGTCGACGGTTCTAATTAGGGGTCACAACGTATGTTTTCATGGACATCTAAGACTAAATATTCATAAGTTATCCCTGTTATACCTTCTTATCTGGAGCACTGAATGCATGAAAGAATTGTTCACCCGAAAATTGCTCAGGCAAAATGTATGTTACTAGGGTCGATTTTCTTATTTAATCCTCCGGTCAACTCTTACTGTTACCCTGGCAGTGATATTGTTTTCCCTTGCTTATCATTCATTTCACTGAGTAAAACTGCAAAGAACCAGGCTGTTTATCTTGTCAGTTTCACAAAAATCGTGCTGATTCTTCACTGTGACAATGGACTGTCAACGAAATGCAGTTCTTCTCACGTTCATGACGCTTCTCTTAAACACAGAATTACTTCTAACGTTACTCCAGTTACATTAACGATAAAAAAAAAGCAAAACTAGCACAGTAAATCAAATTGACTCTTGTTCCTTGAAGCTAAATCAGGTACCAAATTCTTATCTGTGCAAATGATCCATTCACTGAATCAGAGATACATGTATACAACAATAAATAAATAAATAAATAAGTAAATAAATAAATAAATGAAATAAAAAGTAAATAAATAAAACAAAATAATAGTACTGCTAAATTATCGCATTCACACTTTATAGATATACTTTGTTTTTCGGATTTAAGAGATTATTTCAATATTAATTACTAACTATTGCTACAAAATCGCTCCAGCAAACAATAAATATTCGGTTCGGGCTGCTCTTCTTCGAGCAGTCTGATCAGAATCTATACCGTTTGCCAACAGTATTCCATGGTCTTTGCTAGATTGGATAATCTGTATACTAGAACCGTCCAAAAAGTGCTAGATTGGATAATCTGTATACTAGAACCGTCCAAAAAGTGCATGATAAAAACCTTGCTGTGAAAATGTTGAAGAAACTCATATAGTTTCATTTGATTTTAATCTTCTTTCAGGTCCGCGTCCGGCTATGTTTCCTGGGGTAAATGGTGGACCGTATGGTAGTAGTCCTTTCATTGGTCCCGTAACAGCAACTAGTCCGATCAGTAGCGGTGCCGCGGTATCTCTTGGGCCGATGGTCCGAAGCGGACCTGCTATCTATGCCAGTGGTGGGGAGATCGGTACCGGTGTACCAGGTGTCTATTCCGGCGGAGCAGATGCACCAGCTTACATACAAGCTCCATCTTTCTATTCCACTGGTAGCTCGCCTGGAATGACGTATAGCAGTGGTGCTTCCGGGCTGGTATATTCAGGTTTGCCAAGTGCAGCGGCTAGCTATAGTTATGATCGCTCCGGATCTGGTCTATATACTCCCGCATACACAGGCTCAGCAATTTCCGGACCTGTTGCAACGGCTCCAGTAGCATACGATCTATCAGGGGGTGCAAGAACAGCCGCACTTACTTACGCTCCGGCAAGCACTACATATGGATCTTTCGTTGGCACTAATAGCCCCGGCTTTTACACTGCTGGCCCGGCTTATTCTGGGGCTTCGGCTTTGAGGGTAGGTGCAGTAGAAGGAGCAGGCATAGTAGGAAACAGAGCAGTATATGCCACCCAAGGCACAAGCGGAGTTTCAGGTGTTGCTTATCCTCAAGGATTCTACCAACCAAGTGAATCAGCCTTAAATTCAGCAAGTCTTAACACTGGTTACATTACTGCCAGCAATCCTGCGACTTCTGGTGCCACTTTCGGCGTTCACCGTGAGACAAGCGCTGGCGTACTCGGTAGCACTGATATACAAACCGGAGGCGCTGTCGTCTCCGCTCAAAGGTCAGGATCCATTTCTGGAGGAACCCTTAATGGTGTCTAATCACATATGTCAGAACTGAAAGTTTATTGACAAGCAAATTTAAAATACCATTTTTAACACAAATCTGTGAACACTCTGAGTAGGCAAACAGTAAAAACAATAGGAACAGTCTGATCAAGGTATGCAATAAGAAAAGATCCTTAGATGCATGAAGGACAAACATGCCATATTTCTTCAGTTTCAAGATGGCTGTTTATTCTGTCTAAAACTATCATAACAATCTAGATCCGTCTTTAGAGACGGATCTAGATTGTTTGGATAGTTTTAGACGGAAAGACGGATCTCGTTATTTTTTATTGTTTTAGAAGGGAAACCCTCATCTCACAGCAGTATTTCACAAGACTGATTTTGATATTTGGGATTATTCTAGAGATAGAAAAAAACATCATTTCGTACAGCCAAATGAATACCGTGCCTGCCCTGAGTCGAATGAACGAGTTCATTAAAGAAATGGGGGAAGGTTTAAATATTTTAGTTAAATACGGTAAGCTCAATATTGCATAGGGTAACTGTAAAAAAATCATTACACCAAAAATCATGACGTGAACTGGACTTATTGAATAAAAAAATCGTTGAATCAGCATTAAATCAATGTCATTCAGCTTCGTCGTTGAATCAACGTTGATTTATTGTGGATACGCATTGTGTGCTTTGTAATGTCTGCCCGTCTACTTGGGTTTAAGGCGGCATGTAAACCCTAAATAATTCTCTTCAGTCATTTTATTGAAAATAAAATTTATTCAGATTTTAGATGATACTATTTTTACTTCCTGACACCTACAGCTCGACGCTTTTCGGACAATTTAGCCGCAAATTGAATTTGTTTAACCCATTAATGCCCAGTGGACTCTGCTATTCTTATTATGAACATTTGAACACAAGTCTTACAGTAAAATATCTTGCACACTTGCAAGTGCACTCAAGTCAACAGTGCTGTAGATAAGAGGGGTATTTGATGATAACTGCGGGATAATTTTTCTTATTTCTCATTTAAACCATATGTTGTGACCCCTCATATGAACCGTCTCGTCGAGACGGTTCAGATGAGGGGTCACAACATATGTTTTAATGCAGAAATAACAAAAATTATCCTTAATTATCACCAAATACTCCCTCTTATCTAGAGCTCTGGTCAATGGAAAAGATATTTTGGGGAAAGACTTTTCACACTTGGCTGTATGAAAACAAGGGGTTCCGAGCAAAGTTAACGTGAACGCCCTTTTGGCGTCACTTATTTTGCACGGGACCCAATGTGTTCATACTTCCATGAACATCGGAAAAAATGAAATTTATTTCTTAGGATACAACCAGTATCCTTTGACCCAAATCTCAAAATGCTTCAAACCCCTATGCGGCATGTTAGAACGAAACCCGTTATAACTAAGGTTACAGTAACTGTTGCGACTGAATAACGACTGTTACCGGTTTAAACTAAGCATTGGGGTTCTACTAAGCGGCGTTACAGATGCCAAGATTAATAATGGTCGGGGCTGTCCGTTCATGTGTAATATTTTTTCTTCTGCAGTCCTCTAAAAAGCTTTGCAGCACACCACAACATTTTGACGACGCCAGTCTTACAAACCTAATAGAATACATGGGAATTAACCATGTATGAGCCGCGACGTGAGAAAACAAACAAAGTGGTTGTGCGCCCAGCGCAGACTCAGATCAGCCTGGGCATCCGCCCAGTCTGATCAGAGTTTTCACTGTCCACACGTAGGTAGCGCATACCCTTAGCTACCCTTTAAGCGCTTAGGAAAGACTCTGCTCAGACTAGGCGGATGCCCAGGCTGATCTGAGTCAGCGCTGGGCGCACAACCACATTATTGGTTTTCTCGTGTCGCGGCTCATATATTATGGTACTGTATAAAATTGAATCATTGCGAACATATTTGTTGCAAATCAACTTCAGGTTCGCGTTTCACTAAACGTCTTTATCCCAAGATTTTCGTGCATGTAAGTAATATTCAGTTTCCCGTTTCACTAGACAACTTACGCCTACGATGTTTACTGTATGGAACTCACAAATTCTCAGGCTTAGGATGTTTAAAGAAACGACCACCAGTTTTATTTTCGGTATGCAAATTTCCTGCTGTATGTACTTCACTTTCCACTCGGTCTACAAGGGCAAACATGAGTCTGTTCCCAATTCACCATCGGTCCTAGTCTGACATTCGTACAAACTTTCGGCTCTCTTTACCATAGAGTATTCATATGAAATTTGGCTACAATCGGCATAGCGGTTTTTGAGGTGAAGTCGACTGTAAATGTGGCGGATGATGACGACGGCGAACGGACGATGGAGCCTAACTATTCTATATGCCCCTTCCAAATTCCTTTCCCCCTCCTTTCCTGGAAGCTAATGCAAGTTGTTGTTTCCAAGATTTGTAGAAAAGTATTAACCCATTCCATTCGGGATACCCCTTTAGGGGTATCTGAGCAAACAGTTTGGATCTCAGAACGTGGGGCCCGATCTGAGATCCAAACTGTTTGCTGCCTAGACATCATTTCTACAAGAGTTGGTAGGACCAATATTGTCAAAATATTCTTGATTTTTGACAGTTTCAGCAGACAACAAAAATACCCAGAATGTAATGGGTTAATATTCATCCACAACAGGTGCCATTGACGCATAATTTCTGAGCAAT
Organism: Ctena decussata; assembly: GCA_963989385.1. Classification (NCBI taxonomy): domain Eukaryota; kingdom Metazoa; phylum Mollusca; class Bivalvia; order Lucinida; family Lucinidae; genus Ctena; species Ctena decussata. Next base: position 44,105,366 of record OZ022498.1, on the reverse strand, counting down.
GATTCACATCGTTTCCGCCGGGCCGGGTAGCGCAATCGGTAGGGCACCTGACTCGTAAGTCAGAGGTCCTGGGTTCGAATACCGGTCTGGCCACATACTTTCGTTTCTCCTTCCGCTGATTCAAGAAGGGCAGTTGTCAGTTACTGGCGAAAGTATGTGCACTTAGTACTGGTTAACCGCTTAGGAGGTCTAAGCCTGCCCAGGAATAGTGTGGTTAGGTTAACTGACCGTCCCGACATGACCTTAGTTGTTTGCCGTGGACGTTTGTAAGGTCCCTAAGTGTCCGACAGCCCTAAATGTCCGACAAAATTTATTTTTTTCTAAAAATGGCAGAATAGTAAAAGAAACAATTATTAAAAGCATAATTAGTAAATATTTCAAAAAAATAATTAGTGAAAAATACTCAAAATCTAACTTAGAAAAAAATTTGTCGGACACTTAGGGACGACCCAAAGGTCCCTAAATGTCCGACAACCCTAAGTGTCCGAAAAGTTGAAAATCGATATAAGGTTTCGTTATAAGAGTAAAAACAAGAAATATGATCGTAAAAAAGTGAACAAGATACTTTTTGTATATAGTAATAACAGTAATAATGATAATAATAAACACAAAATGCCGGGAAATGTATCAAGTTCGTTACTGACTCCATATAAATGACAGTAAAAAAGTAAGTGTCAGGCAAAATTTTAGGGTTTCTAAAACCATTATAAACCAACACATCGTTTCCGCGAGGATGTCATATAAGTCGTATTACGCACTTGTTTCAAAATACCGTATTCACAAGAAATATTCATCTCAGCCACTGCTATAAAGGACTCTCCTGTCGTCGAATGTATGGTGAACGGATGTACCCCTATTTTTCTGCCATTTTACAAAGGGCAACAATTTTGCGACTGCCTGTTTACTTTTCCGCCCACGTTGTCCTTCCAAAATGGGGTCAGCTCCTTTAGGGAAAAATAGTTCCTACGGTAACATGTTCCCCCCGCACCGTGACACACACACGCAGAACCTCACTTCCCCCGCCCCCCGCTCACCCTCCAAAACCAACACCACCACGGAGAAAGAATGCAGACATGACAATGACAGGATTGCTCCACCTGATAGTGTACGTACACCTTCTTGCCCCTGAAATACTACAATACTATTGTCAAGCAATGCAGACTGGTAAACAGCTATGGTCATGTCGGGACGGTCAGTTAACCTAACCACTCTATTCCTGGGCAGGCTTAGACCTCCTAAGCGGTTAACCGGTACTATGTGCACATAATTTTGCCAGTTACTGACAACTGCCCTTCACGAATCAGCGGAAGGAGAAACGAAAGTATGAGGCCAGACCGGGTATCGAACCCAGGACCTCTAACTTATGAGTCGGGTGCCCTACCGATTGCGCTACGCGATCCGGCTCAGTTTGGATCTATTGATCTTAGGATACTGTGGAAATGATACTAGGCAAGATCGAAGTGTCAGGCCAAACTTGCTGGTTTTTATTCTATGACTGTTAACATAGTGATTCTGAAAAATAAGATTAGGGCGTCTAGAGAAAACGGATCAAACGCAAGGTTTCAAACCAGCTGACACGAAAATGCACAGACTGCTAAAGAGACCCATCGCAAGGATTTGATTTAGCTGAGCCACGACACGAGAAAACCAACAATATGGCTTTACGCCCAGCGAAGACTCAGATCAGCCTGGGCATCCGCCTAGTCTCTTCAGACTCTTCACTAAGCCTTAAAGGGTAGCTAAGGGCCTAATCTATTTCCGTGCAGACAGCGAAGACTCTGGTCAGACTGGGCGGATGCCCAGGCTGATCTGAATCTGCGCTGGGCGCACAACCACTTTGTTGGTTTTCTCGCGTTGCGGCTCAGTTAACTATTCAAGCACACCATTACACCATAAAACACTTGGAGGGGATAAATGAAGAGCAAGAAGTCCGTGGAACGCGATGCCTGTTTGCGCATTGGCACCTAACAGAACTTAACCAGGAAACGCGACGCAAAGCCGTTTTACGCTGCGACGACACAAGTATGTATCGCTTCCTGCTACATGTAGCCGATGTAGACAAGACAATTAAAAACGAACTGGGTTCGAGGTTATAAAACTTGAGAATAATCGCAAACTTAAAATAAAGCACACTGATTGGCTGCTTCCGATCATGTGCTCAGAAGCAGCCAATCAGTGTGCTTTATTTTTAAGGTTGAGAATGTACTCAAGTTTTACATGTATAACCACTAGGCCTGATTTAATTAATTGTTACATAATTCAGTGTACGAATAAATAAATAGATAATACATGTATAAATGAAAATAAAGAGGAAGGGTCGTTATGGGTATATACTAGATAGTAGAGAGACCACAAACCAAGTTTTGGAATGCAGTTTATTCAGCAACATAACCTATAAAATTAACTACACTAATGAGCAAATTTCGCTGGCCTTTGAGCTTTCCGTTCGATGGCTCTATATTGTGTAAAACCTTGTCGCTCACACGATAATAATTTGAGCCGCTACACGACAAAACAAACAAAGTGGTTGTGCGCCCAGCGCAGACTCAGATCAGCCTGGGCATCCGCCCAGTCCGATCACAGTCTTCGCTATCCGCATGAAGGTAGCTTAGACCCTTGGCTACCCTTTGAGCACTTAGCGAAGAGTTTGGTCAAACTGGGGGGGATGCCCAGGCTTATCTGAGTCTGACTGGGCGAACATATCACATTGTTGGTTTTGTCGTGTCGCGGCTCTATCATAACAAAGTTCCAAAATCTAGATAAGAGGTTTATCTGATATAATTCCACTGTCTCCATAAAAACTTGCTTTCGATGGTTCTTCATTCTGTAACCTAATGAGCTGTCACAACATAATTGAGCCGTGTAACGACAAAACCAACAAAGTGGCATGTGCGCCCTGAGAAAACTCAGTTCAGTCTAGGCATGCGCTGTCCGCATAGAGCTAGCTTAGACCCTTAGCTACACTTTAAGTGCAACGCAAAGGCCCTGATCAGACTGGGCGGATGCCCAGACTGATCTGAGTCTTCGCTGGGTGCACATACCGCTTTGTTGGTTTTGTTGTGTCACGGCTCAATCATTTTGTGAAACATCACCAGAAATTATCCGTGAATCCTGTTATCTAGAGTTATGGGTTCTGAAACGACCAGCTACACTCCGTTCCTTAACGTAGCCCAGAGTCTTATCTCCAGAATCGTAACAGTCAGTTCTAGATCTGTTTCAACACACAGCGATAGAGGTTTTACCCAATACATGCCACGTAGCCTGAATCATGTCCGTCCGATGGTCTAGTAGTACTTTTTGGCTGCAAAATAGAAAATAATACTTAAAAGATATGACAGAGAGTGATCATGTGGCGGAAGATCCTTTATAAGACGTTTTGTAGTAAGATGTATTTAGCACGGACTCTGAAGACTTTAAGAATGATTTTTCAGCAAAGCTACCTTAAACCAAGACCTAAAATGAATTTTGTATAAGTACGGACCGTACTCGAAACCGCCTCGTTAGCTAAAATAACTATTTTGCTTCCGCTACTTCGTGATAATGACTATCACGTGCAAGAATCAGAAAAAAAATCCAGGTATCGTGCCCCAACGTACGGTATAATTTCAACATTCCTATAAGCTTACGGATGTCTCAATCAATATTTTTGATTTTGATATCATTTTTCTTTTTGTTTTTTGTTTTCTTTTTCAGAACTAGATATGATAATAAATTATCTAAAAATAACTTGCACATCTATTTATTTTGGAGATGTTGAAAGATTGAGGGAGTTTTCTTAATACTTAAACGGATCCGTAAAGTTTTCATGCAAACGTCGAAGAGCCAGGCCTCGCATTTATAAAACTTTTTCCATGCTCACCTCAGCTGAGCATGAAATTTTACCTGCTAATTAATAGCAAATTACTGATAAGTGCATTTGTTTTCTTGCTCAGTTTAGCGGAGTATGAAATTTTCTCTGCTTATGAATATGAAAATGCCAACCTTAGTATTTATCAGCAGAAAAAATCATACTCAGCTTAGCTGAGCATGGAAAACGTTTTATAACATTGGGACCTGGTTGGACTGCCCCGAGCCATGCCTGTTCAACCATGATATTCGGCATCTTTTCGCGCCACATGGTCCGTGTTAGAGCGATATGATTCAGCGACATACATGTAGCATTAACAGGTAACCGAAGTACACGTGCAAACAGTTTAGAATAAGATCAGCCCAACAGACTGGTCAAAGCATTTAGACGCTTCAGGATCTGTAAATAATTCTTGCGAGCAGGGAAGACTCTGATGACAATGCGCTAATGCGCAGGCTGATTTAAATCTACGGTGGACCCTCTTTACAACGACGCCATTTGTTTCCAAGCATTTTGACGTCAAACTGAATTTGCTGTTAAAAAGAAACATATTTTTGAACAATAAAGCCATTTTGTGCATATCAAAATGACGTTGTGAAGAATTTTGCTTTTTTATGAGTGCCGTTATACGTGCAAACAGTTTAGAATTGAATTAGATCAGCCCTACAGACTGGTCAAAGCATTTAGACGCTTCAGGGTTTAGGTAATTCTTGTGAGCAGGGAAGACTTCTAAGGTACAATGTATAGCTCTACAAGACGACTCCTATTATTACACTTACGATAATGACCGAAACCACGTCCGTAACCACCATAGCCACCATAACCGCCGTAGCCACCAAATCCACCGTAGCCACCGTATCCACCGAAACCACCATAACCACCGTAGCCGCCATACAGACCACCGTACCCACCAATTCCGCGGCCATATCCATACATAAATCCTCCGCCTGGATATCCTCCATAACCATAGTGACCTTCAAATTCAGAAAGAATTAAATTGAAATAAGACGATATTTGAATTGACAAAAATAATGAAAACTTTGTTTTAGATACTCTATAAACACCGAATCGTCTTCAAGCCAGCACACTGTCTTATTCGTGTATTATTTCATCTAAATATATCAGTGCAAAATTTTAATTCTCCAGGATCGCGATTGGCCAGTCATAAACAAAGCATACCCGACTTTCTCATAAAAAGAGTTTGAAATTATTTGGGATATTAAGGTAGGCATTTAAACACTATAATACGACCTTGCTCATTCGTAGTTATCATTTTTGTTTATCGGGGATTCAGAAACAAAAACAGTCCTTAATGGATTCCTTGGATAAGCAAGATGTCAGTTCTTCGCATTTTGCCAGTTATACGACACAATGTATGCATATTGCATGTTGGCATTAAAAGTAAAAGGTACAACCGCTAGTAATAATAATATACGCAGATATGTTAGTCAGGGCTTGAGTGGAAACATGCATTCGCCTAAATTTCCAGGTGTTTATCCGCCATTCTGTCACACTGTGACAACTTTGTAACATCCTGTTTGCTTCCCTAGGTAACGCACACCTTCCAGAAAACGAGCTACTCTTTAACCCTTAGTGCGCCAAATAGCAGACGACAAAATTTACGTCTGCAGAATTTCAAAAAATGTTTTGTCCAGGCCATATCAAATTGAGAATTCGAACACTAGAGGGCAAACAGTGTAGATTCAGATGAGGTGGCTCATTATGAGCCACCTCATCTGGATCTACACTGTTTGCCAATTCAATTTTAATTTTTGGTGCTTTAAATGTTAAAGACAACATTTAGGTGTATAAAAAGGACGTCAGATCGAAAGTCATTCATCCAGTTTCAAAAGTTCTGCCATGTTTATTTTATATGTACATGTACCATCTGCATGGTTGACTGCCAGCTTATCAGAATTCCAATGGAATTTCATGCGCAACACCATCTGTCAATTTCATAATTTTGCGTGCAATTTACATGACAGGTAAGAAGTGAAGTTGTTGAAATTAACATGATAGGTATAAAGTGTAATTGAAACAGCTGGCCGGGATCGAAAAATCTCAGACAGGCCTAAAAAGGTATATTATCATAATTATGACATTGCATCTGAGAGTGTAATAAAGTCATGCATTAAAAACGATTATCCACTAGTAGATTAAATATGCAAATTACGTCGTAACGTTAAGCGTTCAAATCCATAAAACGTCGCGTTCTCTAATGGCAAAATCGTGACGTTTTAATCTCAATAGTGCAAAATTTGCTGTTAAAATGCAATTTAAGTGTCATATGATAAATAGAATCTTGCATTCATGCTCCTGTATTATTGAATTTATTAAACTTGTTGGGCAAAACCGATAAGAAGCTCGGCGAAGCCTCGCATCTTATCTTTTTCCCCAACTCGTTTAATAAATTCAATAATACATGAGCACTCATGTAAAATCCTCTATTTATTGCCTGACGGGTGAGAAAACGAACAGTAGCCATGCAAAAAACAGATGCTACATTCATATACGTGTCATGATGAGACTAACTGTAACCGGTAAATAACGAACGCGAACGGAGCGAAAAACAAGGAACTAAAAGACTTTCTTACCAATTGTAGCCAGCGTTACTGCCAAAAGGCTGGCTAAAACTATGAGGATCTTCATGGCGACTTCTTTATTCTCTGAAATTAAGGCAAGAAAAGGCAATTCATATACTACCACTTATGGTGAATGAGTACACTTCCATGTTGTTGTTTTTTCGCCATCTTAAAAAAGGGCACAGCTACTGTGACTTCCTGTAAGCATCCCTGGATTATGATACCCTCTCAAAGGATCTACTCCAAAAAATGATACCCTCTCAAAGGATCAACTCTTAAAAGTAAGAATTTGCTCCCGTAGGAGCAAATTCTTACCTTTAAGAGTTGACCCAAATTGTGAAGCTACGCAAAAGAGAAAATAATGGAGTTGTTGTTCCTGAAAACGTACCAATTAATCTTAAGATACCCTAAAGTATGACCGAACAGCGTAGACTCAGATCAGTTTACTCATCCGACAAGCATGGCAGTCTTCGCTTTTCGTTATATATTCCTCAGAATGGTGGCTGATGGTAACAGCGAGGACGGATCAGCGACAGTGTAACAACTTCAGTAGACACTAAATTAACCAATTTACGAGTATGCCTAGTTGTTTCTTCTACCCATATAAATAAGATGAGAAATAAGATGAGTCCAGTCATCAGTTTAGGGGCGTGGTAGGGGGCGGATGGTGGTCGGACGATGGTGCTGGTTATAACTTCTAGTCCAGTCATCAGTTTAGGGGCGAGGTAGGGGGGCGGATGGTGGTCGGGCGATGGTGCTGGTTATAACTTCCGGTGCAGAGGCGTCCTACTTACTTGGATAAAAGTAGAACAATGGCCTACTGTGCTTACAGTAGGTGCGGGCGGGATAGTTTGGATATTTTTTCATTCACCTATCAATCTCTTTTCTTTCTCCCTCTCTCTGGGAGAAGGCCCGATATAGACTGAAATACTGTCTCAAAGGGCCGTTAATCCCAAAATAATCAACCAATCAACCAAGTTTAGGGGTGTCTAGTATATTTATTAATATTATTTTTACAAAAAAAACTGTGAAATTTAACAAATAGTGTAGACCCTGATCAGACTTCGCGTTCTGTGGCGTCTGAACTGGGTCTGTCCTGTTTGCCTATATGTCTTCTTATGAGACGCTGGGCGTAAATTTGTCAGTAAACAAATTTGTTACCAACATGGTTTTTAATGTATTTCGATTTTTTTCTTGCCTGGTTACAAAAATATCAGGCGATCAAATGTATTATTACCAAAATTATATATTTGTGTTAGGATTTTATTAAACACAAATACAGCTTTTTATGCTATACCGGGCTTTACAAGCTCTGAATCTCCGCAAAAACGCTCGACCTGCAGAATTTACCAAGAAATGTTTAGTTCGAGCGTATGTTTCTATCGTCCATCTATCAAAGGAAATGATACAAAACTATCTGGCTAGTTCTAATTATCCAATCTACATGTATGACTTGAGTTTTCTACCCAGTTCCAAACAGGATATACGGCAGAATCTATTGTGACTCATACTAATGCTTCTGTCTGTATTTCTTGAGTGTCATGGAACTAACCAATTATACTTACACAAAATACTGAAAATCTTTTATCCGCAGTGCCTTCAATTGTGTTGCTGGATTCCTAAGACTTGCACTACTGTCAGAATCCTGTTCCAAACCGCGTGACAAGAGGAATTTGACAGTAGCTGATTTACCACTCTTTATATCCTATATAAAGCTACTCTTTCGTAAAATGCAACGGACGCTCGGCGCCCCGTTACTGCGGCTATGGATTCGTTCCGCTGAGGTGCGGGGGTAACGTCGATATGAGAATTGAAATATGATGATGAAATGCAACACACGTCGGGCGTTTAACAGGATTAATACAGTATTCAAAAAGCATTCCTTACTTTCGTACTTATAAAATTACATGCGCTTATGATGATGATCTAATAACAGTAAAGATAAAACAAAAAATTGAGCCGCGACACGAGAAAACCAACAATGCTGTTGTGCGCCCAGCGCAGACTCAGATCAGCCTGGTTATCCGCCTAGTCTGAGCAGAGTCTTTCCTAAGCGCTTAAAGGGTAACTTAGGGTATAAGCTACCTTCATGCAGACAGTGAAGACTCTGATCCGACTGGGCGGATGCCCAGGCTCAGACTCAGATCAGCCTGGGCATCCGCCTAGTCTGTGCAGAGTCTTTCCTAAGCGCTTAAAGGGTAACTAAGGGTATAAGCTACCTTCATGCGGACAGTGAAGACTCTGATCAGACTGGGCGGATGCCCAGGCTGATCTGAGTCTGCGCTGGGCGCACAACCACTTTGTTGGTTTTCTCACGTCGCGGCTCAAATAATAATATTTGAGCCGCATCATGTGACCTCCAACAATGTGGCAGTTTTGTCATGTATATCCGGATCATTCTTATTGTTTACACAGGATATGTAGAACTCACTGTTGGTTGTATGGCTTTGGCCAGATCCATAGACGGCTCATGTGACACGTGACGGCTCTGTACAGAGCTTTTGCTTGTCACTAATGTCACATTGTTTCAAGCGACATTTATAAAATGATAATAGTAGTAGCACTTAAAACATATAAATTACAGAATGCTGTTCTATGAGAAGAAACAGAAGGGTCTGTTGTTATTGATTGGAGAGAGAAAAACAGAACAACTACGGTCGCAACCCTGAAAACTGCGACAGAATTACTAAAGCAGAAAAAGCGAACATATCAGACCCGCATCGAATCAAATTGGTCTGATTAGGATGCATACTGGCTTTTACTAACATCTGAGTGCTTTTTCTTTTCTATTTTTTTTTCTTCAAATTTTAAGATAATAACATGTATCGAATTATATATCCTAAAATGTAGGCCCTGTTAGCACATAATGTTGAAACAACATTGAATCAACTTTGATTCAATGTTGTTTCAACGCTGTGTGGTTGAAGCGGGCTCTACGGAAACACGAGTTCCTTACCTTGGCACTAGGCTACCGATCCACTTATTCTGCTGCTTGTTTGGAAGAACCGTCCGGCTGTTTTTATAACAAGACGAGGCCCTTTTAATGTCGATAGGCGCACACCATAACTGTCAATCAAGGCCTTATTGATACTACTGCCATCTTGAGAACCTGTCACGAGAAAAAATAACGTATGATCAATAAGAACAGCATAAATGTGCGTCAGCGTGGCATGCTGTCTTTTCTTTTTCTGTTGTTATCAAGATTTTACAATACTCCACAAATATTACCACCTAGACGTGCTCTAAATGTCTTTACAATTTTTGAGAATTGGAAATATACGCTGAATGTACATTGCGGGTTCTACCATGACGCGGACGGTGTATTAAATGCTTAAATGAGCATAAACTGGCGGTTTGTATTTTAGCAGCCCTAATTGATTTTTGTCATTTTCGGAGTAAGGTAAATTGTGGATCACCGCTATAAAAAGAGAAATGATATATATTTTATATCTCCTTTTTATTATCATGACATGCGGAAAGTATCAAAAGTTCATGTGGGGTTTCATTTTCGAGCGATGACAATTAAGCGGTCGTTACATTCATCCTCCGATGAACTTGAATATTGGTCTGCGTTAATATTGTAAACTCTGACCAGACTGCAGTCTGATTAGAGTCTCAGCGTCTGCAATTCAATAAGCAGTATGAAGAGAGCAAAGAGAGCTTGTTCTGATTTCAGGATATAAACGTAACACTCATAGCACTAGAGTGTTTTGGCAAACGAGTTGGGTCGTCAGGTAAATTCGGACAACAGATAAAGGACTTCTATGCTTAAGGCTAGGATTTTCCCCATTAGATCAGCACAACAGGTTTGAATTTTCAAAAGTATCAAGAGTAAATATGTTTCTTAGCGGAGCACTCGGTGCCAAGTGCGTGCAACAATGGTTACGTACCACTGAGCCACTTGGGGAACGTCGTTAGAAGAATTGAACTGAACTGAATTAGCAGAGCCTCCGCAAATATGTAAACCGTATGAAATCAGATCCTTTGTGATTCAGACACGAAGACATGGGGAGATAATCCAGACTGACCTTACCTACCCTTAATTCAAGGTTCACGGATACCACATTTTTGAGGTAATAAAAATATTGTAAACAGTCATTAATTCCCTTAATTTTTGTCATAAATGCACACTAAATATATGCATATCACAAGACAAAACAATGATTTTCTTCTTGTTACGCCTGATTTGCATCTAAACTTGCAAAACCAAAATTATACTTCCTGGTGAAAACGGCCAAAAGGAAACTATATTTAAAATACAAGTACGCCCCCACCCCCGTTACTCAGCATTTCGTTTCCGCAGCAAGTATACGATATATATGAGTGGGAAGCTGGGTCACGAGGGGGGACGATACTCAGTAAGCCAAAGAAGAAGAATGGTCAAAAGTAGCACAGTGATCGTAGAGGATTTAACTGTGTGCAATGACCTTGAAATGCGGTCAAGGTCACATGCATATAGTCAAACTATACAGTGCTGTCTGTTATGTAAGTGATGTAGGTAAAAAAGTGTGAAATGTGTACAATTACTCATTATGTCAGCGATCAGTTTGAGAATAATTAACAATTAATCTCAACAATGGCGTCAACGTCAACGTATGTTTAAGGATGTTCGCTGGTGACAACTTGAGACTTCTGCGCAACGCGAACTGCCAACGACGGTTCGGAATGTTGCGTGTCGGCTGTCGTAATTTTGCCGGCTTATATTTCAGAATTAATGAATAATCACTATGTTTTTAAAAACTTTGGTTGCTCTTCTATAATTTTTATTCGAGCTTGACAAAATATTCGATTTTTTAACGAGTTTCGGAGTAACTTCAATAAGTTGACGCAATCCATACACCCCACCCACATCTGGGCGAGAGAGGCCAAATCCCTGAGAAACCACAGACACTTGAGGTCAGTAGGTGCATTTGGTCGAAAATTGATCTCCTGCAGTTTTTTTCTCACTTATTTTTACATTTTAGTATACCTGAACACCTCCTTAACTGAGATAAATGGTTTGGTCATGTATAGAAAACGCTTGCAATTATCGATATTTGCTCCCTTGGCTTAAAAAACACACAAGATATCAACTCTGTTTTGATCAATTTTGACCCCTCTCTCGGTAAACAGGGGTGCGCCTTTCGAATTCAACGCAATCATCTAAGATACTTTCGTCCCTCAGTTCGCCAGACATTGGCCTTTATGTGGACACCGGCATCATTTGAAACTTCTCTCAAATTCTTGCTTTTTTCTCATCGAATATGTTGAAAAATAAGGACAAAACTCTTGATTTGCAGCGCCTATAGTCAGGACGCTGAAGCCGAAAAAATGCAAATTTAATGCCCCGGCGATTCGAAAGGAAATTTTTACCAAATTTGATAAGCAAAACATTTGGGCTTTATGATAGGGTATGATGTGGTCACTGAAATAGGATCCCGTGGTTTTAATTACCCCTTTTTATCCCTACCCCTTTTAAATCTTAATTTGCTCAAAATGAAAACGCTATAACTCTGTCCATTTAGAGGTGCACTAAAGTTTTCTGATTAATTCATGAAATGATGTATTCGTGTGCAAAGTATCAGTCTCTGTAATAATTAACAAAATGCATGCTTAAAATATTAAGAAAACCAGTGTATACATATATTTACACAAGGATAATTCATCCTACCAATTGTTGGTGTTTGAAGGTACTAAATTTCATTTTAAATCGCTGCCTTTCAGATTCTCATCAAACTGCTCATAGAATTATAGGACAGCTGACTCTCAAAATATCCAATGATAATGACAATGTACTCTGTACTTCATAAAGGCTTCTCTTTGGAGTCTAAACACCACCATGGGTCCCGTTTTCCTCAGAAACTCATTTCAATTTGAATTTCGATTTGAATTTTTCCCCGTGATGTGCAGTTTTAACAAGAAAACCAGCCCAACCACTTCTGGGATTGCGAAGACTTCCAACAACTTACGCATTCAAATTATCACTGGCGTTTCTCTGTTACAGCTCGATCGTTACATACGTTACTTAATATAATTTTGTTAAAAAGAATAATGAATGAAGACGATTCAGAAGATATATAAAAATGTAGAATACAAAAACATGATCGTATTTGTTTTACTGTATTAGAGTATAGTTACTATAATTTGTAAAAAAAAAAGTTTCGAAAAGCTTTTCATAGCAAATAATACAAATTGTATATGTTACCCATGAAACGAAAATAATAAATAAAATGAAATAATATTTCAACTTTAAATCATTTCGTCGTTCAAATACGTATTTGAAAATAGTGCTTTTAAACTCTGCATTTTCCCTTGTCTTAAAAGCTAATTCAGTACTTTAACAAAACAAAGTTTTATACATGTAATTGGCATTTAGTGTGTAAATGAAGTATTTTGACATCTGTAAATACGTTAAGTTGGATTGGCACTAATGTAATGAAGGAAGTATCAAAACTGAAAAAGACAATGTACTCTAAAGAATATTTGCACTAACTGACAGGCGGAAAAATGAACGGCATTCAAATTTATGTTCAAACAATAACCAAACGTCATGGTTTGAAGAGTAATTACAACGTAAACTACTTAGATATCAAAAGAAGCTATTCAGTAATATGCATATGGTTGATATTAGCAGAGTTGTGGGATCACTGTTTCCTTCAGTAGGTGGTTAAAACCATTGTGAACAGCGTTATTTTGCAAGTTCGTACGTTTCCAGAGAATAAAACTCGTTTACATGTTGACAATTTGTTTCTTATTTTTTTTGTTACAGTGTATTTATTAGATATGCATGAAGACCCCAGCTTACGTATATGAGATGTAGAAAACGTACATAGAAAAATGTAAATAAAATGACCCAGGAATGGCCACAATTACAAAACACAGCCCACCCAAGATACCGAAAGAAGATGGGAAACATGCATACGACAAAACGGAACAGCACATCTTTGGTAACAGACACTCCATTCCAACACAGAGGAACTGTACATAGAAAAAATACAAAATATATTCAAATATATAATACATCTAATTTTACCTATTTTCTATTTTAAACCACAAAACAAAGGACAGCTATACAGGCGACCACAAGGCAAGAAAAACAACCAATGGGATTCGCTTGTAGAAGTTTTCATATTTGTATAGACAGTTGTACATAATCTACCAGGGGCTTTAACTAATTTTATTCGCGCAACCTCACACTTCCTTCTGATGCAGGAAAACACGTAGGCGTTGCGTCATAATCACGGATGTTTTTAGATATTTTAATGCGCAAAGAAAAATGAAGTTTCAAACGGCTCAGTCAACAGTCATCATATGTTTATCACTTATATAACAGAAGAAATAAAAGCATCGGCACAGAATTCAGTGTCCGAATAAAAAAGTAAAATGAAAGATTCTTTCTAAACATCTAGTATAATTACTCAACGTAAAATCTTGCCTATCGTAGACTTAACTCTTTAAACCGCTCTTTAAATTAACTGCTTGCAACATTTTGAATCAGTGGGTGCTGCACTGACTATACCAGGTGAATACTTATTAAAACTTTTTTTTCTAAGAAATCTAACATATGCCGAAAAACTTCGATATATGAAGAATAGATAGCCATAGGTGCTACAGCCATTGATTATATTTGAAAGTAGTGCGTGAACATGCCACCATGAAAATAAATAAATAAGAAAACGAGATTGTTAGAGGTATTTAACTTCCATCTGTTTGGCATGTGTCTGAATAGACGTTATACTGCGTTACATAATTGTAATTTAAACATTGTTTCATTCAGTACCAAACGATAATATTTGTTTGTGAATAAGCTGCTTTCAAGGCCTCCATGTCTGCATGCCTCAAGCCCTAAGTCTTTACAATTAACTTATTATGTGTCTTCAAAGTGTATACTTTCATCATTATTGAGCATAAAATCGCAAGAATGAAGCACGTAAGCTTTTATAGCTAACATATTATGATACTTCATTCCATCTCAACTTAAATCTAAAAAAGTCTCAAAATTGAAATTGAATAGCTTATTCGACCGTTAATAACGTATCCATTTAAAGAAACTATCAGTGTTTCAATTAAGTACCAAGGTTTGCCTGCTGAAATGTTATCAACGTTACCGGTTTGTAGCGCTCTCATCAGTTATAAGGCAAAACATTAAAAATATTCTTGTTGTGACGAGTTAACGAAAGAAGAAAATACCGTAACTTTAAAGATGCCCCATCATCAGTATATTCAGGAGTTTTGTCAGTGTTTATGGTAACGGGACGGGTAATTCACAATATTTGCCACATTATTCCTACATGGTATTATCTGCACTCAAAATGTTGCACAAAATGATACATTTTACTTACAGTCCGGCGACGAGTAGTTGACCGGAGGCTGGAGGCTGTGAAAATACATTTTCTCAACGTGTAGCATATCGGCAGTGAAAATTTTGATTAGCAGTAACATTAACTAATAAGAAGTTTACATGTTTCCGATGTTGTACTACCAAGCGCATGATGTGTCACCGTCTTTAGGGACTTTAAAAACTAACCAAAATGGTCAATGCAATGAAATATCGTATTTTTTTTTATATCATTGGGCTGTTCCTTGATTTTGACTGAAACTTTCACTTGAGCATTGTCGTTTTTATTGGTAACGAAAAATACCTCCATGCAAGTCTGAAAAAAGAATGCGTACTTTGTTACCAGATGCTTATTTTCGATTTGACAGATTCTTTTCTGTGCCTCATGTCATTAAATTCCAGTGTGTATTTAAGTTTTCTCACCTTTCTGTAGTCTTTAATTTCTATGCTCTATGATTCGATTTTTTTTTCAATATTCAATGTAACAGCAGGCTTTGTAGTGTAAATTACTAGTAATTCCCTAATTCTATATTTATTTATATTAAAAAGAACGACGGTGTTTGATTGTCACTTGACCGACACCACTATGAATAACAATGTTCAAAGCATCAGTAGTTTTATTTCCCTTGGGGTAATATCTTCTCTATTTCTCAATTTATATATTTGTCTCTTTTTATTGCTTTGACTAAAAGTCACGTACGTTAGTGTCATGAGAAGCATAGCAAGAAAACTGAACCGTTATATAATCATGTCAGCAAATGTGTTGAGCGTTGCTACAAGAAGAAACAAATAGCAAAAAAGACTGTTTGTTCAGTATTTGTCAAGTCTTTTAACACATAACAACTCTCTGTTCTGTTTCACGTATAAAACACAGCTTGCGAGGGCCTTAAACTGCTAGGTGAAAATAGCGACAAACTTCTATCATCAGTATTTCTTAAAAAATGTCTGAATACGTATATTTGAGCGTTTCCTGAGGTTGGTGACGGTTGCCGATTACCTGTGATATAATGGAATACATTTTGTATAAATGTTATCTACGTTAATTCTACGTTAATTCAAGTAGTAACATAGGCGAATGACACGGAATCAAGCAGACTGTTATTCTTCTAATATTTAAAGATAATTTTAAAGGAGGATATACTAGCCAAAGAAAACAAAACGATTATGTCTTCAAATTATTTACATTTTGGGAATATTTTCATATGTAACGTCCATAACCGAATGTTACGGGCTTAAACCAAAATGGATAGAAAGCTAATAAGTATCAGTCGTTAGCAATGTAATAGGCTTCTTCTAAAACTTATCTTGTTTGCTTGAAACTCCGCTCCAAATGACATGAGAATAAAGAGAAATGCAGGCGATCATTTTTAGCATTTCTTTGGTACCCAGTTATCTCCCCTTATTTTACATCCTGGATCCACTTTTCAGGACCACATCATACCCTAAACTAAAGTTGGGATGATAAACTTTCATAATATACCAAATTCATCCTTTCGAATTGTCGGGGCATTAAACTCGAAAAATAGGCCCCTTTTGAATTTCAGCGTCCTGACTACTAGGACAATGTTTACAGTTGACTGGTTCCATCCCCTAATATTTAGTCACAAATATTGATAGGAAAACTTGGGACCAGTTTGTGAACCGCAGTTGCGCATGACAGGAGACTGATTCTCTTTCGGAATTACTATACGGGAACTACCAAATGCCTACTAAATTTGAAATTCAGTCTACCTGTCGCGCGCATATGTGTAAACATTGTCCCAGGCTAATATCAGACCTAGTTCTAGGTATGCGGAGCAGCCCTGAAATCCTCTAATGTCTGCAAATACAATGTGCACAGCTGTTTTGTTTCGGTTCATTTGCACACGTCACGATGACGTGTGATGTTGCTGTCCATAATTTAGAATCTACAGCTGACTTCATCTGAAACTGCTATTGAACTGCTCTGCGATGCGTTTAACTTAATTTTCGATATTGGTTATAGAAGTTGGTTGGTTGGTTGTTTTGGGTTAAACGGCCCTTTGTGACAGGATTTCAGTCTGTATTGGACCGTCTCCCAGAGAGTTGGAGAAAGAAAAGAGAAATGACAGACGAGAAAAAAATCCAAACAACCCCCGTCCGCATCTACTGCAAGCACAGTAGTCCTTTGCCTTACTTTTATCCAAATAAGTAGGACGTCCCGGCACTGGAAGTTATAACCAGCACCATCTCCCGAAAACCACCCACTATTAGTTATTGAAAGTACTAAGGTTTTCGCGCACCTGCAACAAACAGCTTGCAAGTGCAAAAACTGAGCAGAGTAGTAGTGGTGAAGTGAAGTTTCTGTCATTAGTGAACTAAATGCGCTGAAAGCCTATACATATAACGAAAGCAGGCCACAGTGAGTTTGTCTATGTTCTTGAGACTCGACACCATATCAAGGTTTTGAGGTTAGTCCTATCTCTTGGATACAAGGTACAAGATACAAGAATGTTTAGTTAGAGACAGTTTTAGTATTTATAACAAAACAAAAACAAAAATACATTAGCTACTAGAGCTATTTTACGACAAACATTGGGCGGTATGTTTGGATGTTACATGTACCCGCGCACAGTGACATGAAATTAGAATTGACCAAGTCGGCAAATCAAATAACAGTTGGCCTTTCTAACTTCACCAGGGCATGCATCACACCGCTCCAACAAAGTGATTCCTGTTCCTCACCATTGAGCGACACACACATTTTTTTATTGTTTCCAATCAAAAATATTTAATATTTGTTAACACCACTGGAAGCCCCAAAAACAGGAAAAAGGGGTTCCAAATACATCTATACTTTACAAAGTCATTGTTAAATCGATACGCTGGGTATGGTGGTAATTTAGTGCCACCCAGAGCCGGGCATCAGATGCCGGTGTAAAAAATGTTGGAATCTACAAATAAGGTCACCGCAATGGGCGCACGGCATAGAGCCTGTCCAGATTCAATGTTGCGCACCTGCTCTCTTTTAACATTCAACTGGCTTTACGATGTAATGTCATAACCATGATTGTTTGAATGTTATAGTTGATTCTCTTGCCGTGGTCTGGCGATGGTGGTGGGTAACTTTCAGTGCCGGGGCGACCTATTGTAATACATGTAGTAGGGCAAGGCCAACTGTGGTGCTTGCAGTAGGTGCAGATTTGGGTTGTTTTTGGATAATTTTTCTCTGCCCCCCCCCCCCCCCCCCCCCCCACACACACACACACACCTATCATATATCTCCTCTCTCTCTCTCTCTCTCTCTCTCTCTCTCTCTCTCTCTCTCTCTGGGAGACGTCTTAAAGAACTGGGAAACCTAAAACAACCAACTGATCAATCAAACATCAAACCGGGATATTCATAAAACGCTTATAAATACTGAGCACGTATGGAATGCAACTGCGCTCTGTCTTCGTAGTTCTTAATTCCTTTTTTTATCTCCTACCACTTGGAAGTAAGAACAGAGAAGTGAGAAGTAAGAGACGAGAAGTCAGAAGTAGGAAGTAAGAAGAATGAATTGAAAAGTAGGAAGTGAGAAATGGGGAACTGAGAAGACGACAGTTGAATAGGAAGTAAGAAGTATCAAAAAGAACGAGAGTGGCAGGAATCAGGAAATACGATTTAAGAAATAGGAAATCAGAAGTAGTAGAAGACTTTGCGACCCCTCACTACACTGAACAAAATTTCTAATTGGTCACTTCTTTCATAGAATTAAGCCTTATGCAAATTCAAATTTATCTGGCTACAAATTAGGAAGAACAAATGGAAGTATATGCTTGTATTTTACAAGCAGTACAATCGCTGATATACTTTAAAAATGAATTACTACAATTTGAAGCCTGCAAAGAAAGCTACACAAACATCCCACTGGAGGTAATTTCAAAACTTCAATATAAAAATTAATATTGACAAGAATTTCACGAGGATTTAGTATAATTTTCATGTTTTTATAATGGACAACTTAATTTACCTCTGAAATGTAACGATTTTGTGGCAGTTTCGTGCAGATTTTATGTGTTTTCAATTGTTCTATGGTATACAAACAAGGGGTCATAACTCTGATATTACAGTAAAATTTTGATTACAAAATTCAATTTTAATAAGTGGATGAAAACCTAAAATGTTGATTATAATAATATTCAAAAATATTATTTATAAATCATATTTCTGCAAAGAAGAAAACTGACCAATTAGAAATTTTGCTAAGTGTAGAACTGATTGCCGAGATAGCTTTTATTGGGAGTATATGGCGGCTTGGTGCTGAAATACAGTAACGCCTATTAAACTAATAGATATAGTTGTAGACGCAAAGCTGGGTCTGTTCCAGCAACACACCTTTAAAATAAAAATTAAAAAAAAAACGCAAACAACAAGGCTGCGAGCAATGAGGACGCCATTTCTTTTAAAGAAGTCACATCTATCAAAAAGACTAAATAGTTTGAGAAAATGGAAACAAAACAGAGTAGGACTCGAGATGCGTGGATGTCTAGGCCTAGGCGAAATAGGGGCGGGGGTATTGATCTCTCTTTATGATGCATTATAGGCCTCAATCTCCCCAATTTATTTATGGCATGGCTAATACCGCGGCACAATGTGGGAAATTCTCTTTCGAACATTATCATAAAACACACTGGCTTTCGTAGAAGTTTGTAAATCTAATTTGTGGACAGATCTGTTGCATTTGATGCGAACTCCGCCATAGTATCCGCTCAGTCAATTATTACCTTAATGCGCACGTGACGAATTGTCGTTGTGACGTCACTGGATTGACAGTTTAGTTCAATATTGCGTAAAAGTATATATTTTCAAAAGTGACACGGACAGGTGTTTCTATTGCAGTGGTCCAGATCGAGTGTACAAGTCTACTAGACTGGGATCAAGCTGCGCTCATTACACTTGCTGGTTAACATGATGGTATTCAATGCTTCAAATGATGTTAGGTCAAAAAGTAAAATGCTACCCTACATCTGGAAGTAGCTATAAAGAATTTTCAGAACATATTTGATCACATTTCTTTTCAGTTATGAGTTTGAAAGCTGGTGATTAATTAGAGTAGGCCTATCTTGAAAAGAAATTACAGCAAACTGCACATTTAGATTGTACCCATGCATACATTCATTCAGCTTTCCTTTAAACTTTCTACCTATTGCTCACCAAAGCTCGAAAATTATGCAGATTACAAATTTTTGGAGTCACACATATATATCTTGCATCCAAAACTATTTTACATGTATCAATAAATTTAAGGCACATACATGTACATATAGTTTAAGATATTCACACTGTCTATTCATCTTTATTTTATTTATTTAATTTAATTCTCTATCATGCTCTCTAAAGTTCGGAAATAATGTAAATTGCCAAACTGTTGAGTCAAATGATACACATGAGCATGCATGATTCAAGCTCATTTATACATGTATAAATAAATGCGTACCAGATAATGATCAAGAAATCCATGTTGACTGTGTGTCATGTTAAAATCAGATCAGTCAGTGTTGAAGTGGGTGGGGTAATTACCACTCTAAGACTGGTTTTCCATATAACAGCTTATTTCTGCCATATTTTTCTATATGCAATTTAACAATATATCAATGTGTAGTTAAGAAAATAGCATTTGGAAATGATTTTATCATAAATATGAAAGAAACTTATTAAAATTTGTCAACACAGCCAGCCATTGCTTCAACAGGGGGTGGCTAAGAATCTGCTTCGATTATCCTAAGATCCAATTAGTTGTTTATGAAGTTTTCTTTGGTTAGGAAAAGACTATATAATCTTAGAGTAATATGGATATTTTCATTTTACATAAATATTCTTTCCTCGGATTAGATAGATAACTATGATGCAGCCGTAATTTCTCTACTGCATTTTTTTTTTTAAAAATAGCCAAAAATTAGAGGGAGTAGACTTAAATTTTTCAGGTTTTCTTTCTTTTTTGCACACTAACCTGAAGGGTATCGTTCATCTGCCATCAATTAATTTGCCACCATGTGCAAACATGGTAAATTTCATTTTAATCTGACTATAAATAAAATAATTATGACACGATAACTGAAGAACCCCCGACAAAACTCCAATTTCCCTATCATTTTCCTAGCAAACACAGGCTTCAAGGCCTTGTAGCTAAAAATTTGCACATTAAGGTGCCTTTATTTTGCTCTCAGATGAAACATGCTGACAAATACCAACTTATGAGAAAGATTTAGAAGCTTCTTATTATTCATTCTTACAAAAAGGAAGCAAATTTATTTAAAAAATGTGATTTTCCCTATCACTTCCATAGTAAAATCGCAGAAGAAGGGTACCAATATATAAATTGCTCTATCTCAAAAAAATTAACATTAACATATTCTTTTCTGCACCTCATATTGCTTATATACTTTCATGGTTTAATTATAAGCAACTTATTTCAACTCCTTGTTACTCTGTCAAAAAATTTTCTCAGACCAGCGAACATCCTTAACGTACTAACATATACATAAACACTTGAAAATTCATTTGTCATGCGAGTTACATGTTATAGTCATAAATGCAATTTGAAAGCAAAAGTCAGTAATCCCTATAACTTTTTTAATTAAGGAGAAAATTCACACCTTACGCATAGAAGTTCTTCGGACAGTGACATTGTTTCCTTTCTATGTTAGTTGTTTGGAATTTAAACAAAAATTACTGGGCAAACATTGAAATTTCTGATGAGCCGTCTCATCTGGATTTTCACTGTTTGCAATGGTATGTCCGAAGTTACCCGACTCGACCCTATTCATTTCAATCATCTGAGTCACAATGGCTCATAGTGGGATCAAATGGTGGTTCAAAGTTTTTCTCGATTTATTTGTCCATTTTCTCATGCTTTAAGGGAAATATTAGAAAAAATGATTAAATAAGATCCACCTACACTCGTATGACTTACTTTCTCTTACGACTTACTTTTGGTTGAATATCGTAGCTGCCGAGCACAGAAGCAGTTGCTGAGAGCTTTATATAAAGAGGGCTTAAATAAAGCCGCGTAGACTACGAACGTCGGCGCAACAAAGTCAGCCTTAACTCCAAGTGCAAATAAAGCGATCGTACGTCAGACAATAGTTACGACTCGAGTATTTTTCCTAATATACTAAGCACAGCTTCTAACCGACCACTTGCTTTGTCTTGAACACTGTCGTTTGAAGATGGTATCCGGACATAATTTTCTTATATTCAGTACTCTCGATGTGTCGTGTAAACGTTGTTAAATGTTTGAGCTCAATACCTTTAGAATCGTTTTCCAGGCAGCAGAGGATGCAAATTTACCCCCATTTTCGAAATTCGCAAACATTATGACTATGGTGGAGAAGGTTATTTAATTGTGACTAAAATTTTGAATTCTGTATTAAAATAATGCCTTATTATGAATTCTCAAGTACATTTAAACATTTTCTAAATGTTCGCACAAATCATAAGCATATGCTTACAACATTCCGAAATGTGGTTCTGTCCGAATCGTGAAAATCTGTTGAAATGTTGCGATTTCAGAAACAGGGGTACCGTTATCTTTCACTTATTTAATGGTATACGGATAAGATTTTTATTTGAGAGTTGCCTGATTTACTTTACCAATAACACAAGTTAATTAAAGATGGAAACATATGTTCGATTGCCCTTTTTATTTAGCGGAAAACATGCTATAAATAAGTGGTCGGTTAGAAGTTGGTTCTAGTATATATATATTCCCATATATTTACATTATCCATGCATTGATTGAAAAGCCCTAGAACGTAATGTAGTCTATACTTCAATAACCACATCGTTGTTACGTCGTTGACGCTGTTCCGCTTTTAGTAAAAATACTGCGTATAAATGTTTTTGTGCTTCAATGTTGCCCCTAATGCAAAGTGGGGGTGGGGGGGGGGGGGGAGGGGGAGGCGCTATAAGGCCCTTTTTCTACCCTAGAGCAAAATGTTTTATTTTCAGCTGATGATTAGCCTATACTGAGTCAATAGTGGTTAAGCTCCGTAAGCGCTACTTTTGGAATAATGGGGTTATTAAAGTGGGTGGGGTACATCAGCATGAACCAGGGATGTCATATTATAAGCTATATTTCTCCTTCAAATTAAATGGCATTCATAAATACCTTCCTTTATAATTAGAAAGTAATGTCTTTGGTGCCATTCTTTCTTAAATTCTACCTTTCAAAGTAAAATCTTATGTCTGCAGATTTTTTTTAGAGACACTGTCAATTTTCATTAATTTTGGAACTTTGAATGTTATATTTCCTACCATATCTCCAGAACCAATGGATGACTTCTTACTAAACTAACATTGGTTCACCGTTAGGAGAGTGCAAACTGTTGATTAAATTTTGGTGACCTTGACATTTGTTTCAAAGTCACAGTAAGGCTTATAATGTCAATTCAAATCTCTTCACTTTTAGCACATAGATGCATGTGATAAGTACAAGTAATGTTAAAGGCCATCCCTAAATGAGGATGGAATGCTAGTACATGTATCTGCATTCACTGCATGATATTTTGCCATTAGCTCTTTCATTTTTCTATTTACAGGTCATGACAACTGAATACTTGGATCAGCCATTCTTCATCCCTTATTAAATTCCTAAAATGACACTTTTACTATTAACGTTTTCATTCTCACCATCAGAACTTAATTCTAGCAAGACTACAAGATCATAATAACACTTTTAATTTCATTGGAAAACAATAATATAACTATTGTAAATTCCATATTTATTACACTCAGAAAAGAAGTTCAACACCATCAAATCAGTGTCTGAGAAATCTTTTACTATCTGACCTGACCAGACCAACAAAGGGTAAATCTATTTTAGAGGGTTCAAAGTCAGTAATAATTTCCCATGTCAAATTGGGAAGGTGGTTATATGATATTTATAGCACTGGTACTGAAGACATAACTGTTGCTCAGATTAATGGCTTTACAGCCTAACCCAGATAGCATTCCAACGTTGGGCCAACGTTGGCATAAGGTGTCACCGTTGCCTGAGCGTTGGCGTTGGGAGTACAACGTTGGCCCAACGTTACTACAGCTGGGTATATTTTTGCTTTAAGCATACAGGAATTAATTATACTTCGAACTATGCTGGTTCAGACTTTATTTCATGGCATGCTGTGTACATTTTTCGTAAAAAAAGTGTGTCAGTTATTTAACGGTCAGCCACGTTTGACCAACGTTTTCACATGCGTATAAACTTTGCTAAGTTGTACGTGGGTTGAATCACGTTGGCCCAACGTTGACTAGATGTGGGGAATTGAACACCAGGTTTCAGTGATCATTAGAAATGAATGAGTCGATTTAATTTTTAGATAACGTCTACATGTATGTATGATTCAACAGCTCGGTATCACAATAATCATTAAATTTGTTTATGTTAATTTATTTATATTTATTACTATTTGTCTTGGTATTGCATGCTCTGACGTTGACTAGCATGTATTAATAATTCTATGAAAAGATTATTAGTTTTTGCATTGATAGATTTTATTGAATAATATAACAATATAGATTTAGGCATGATGATAATATTTATCATAAGCTTTGGTTATTTACACTATCTGAACCATGTACATAGAAAAGTGGAACTCAATTCAAGCAGATTGTATTTGATTTTTGGTGAATTCAGCTTACTACATTTCAACCTGAATGTCTTCGCGCGACCTTAGGCATATGTATTCAAATCAGCCTCCACAACTACGCACGGAGAAATGTAGCTTCACATTTGATTAACCAGGATTCATCGGGCAGATTGAATGTGTAAGCGAAGAGGGAATAATATGATAATAAAGTGGATATGCGAAGGCTGATTTTAGTCATAAAGTATATGGAAACCGCATTAAGTGATCAAAGATGCGCAGAATTGTGTTTTGGGATTGCATTTAAAAGTCAGTATACGTTTAAATTCTTCTTTGTGGGCATGGAAATAGTTACTTTTACTGGATGCTTTGCAGAGAGGGATGATTTTTTTTCAAAGTTTATGCTGGTTTAAGGTGGCTCAACTTGGCCAAAAGTGAAAGTTTTGCGTTGGCTGATTGTAAGCGATATATGTTGGTGCAACGTTCGCCCAACGTTGTAGGAAAAATCTTACAACGTTGGGCGAGCGTTGAGCCAACATGTTGGTTCAACGTTCGCCCGATGAGCAAAGGGACGTTGGCCCAACGTTGGCCAAACCAAACTGACCAACTTAAGCCAACGTTGGCCAAACGGAGGCATGTTATCTGGGAAGCCAGATTACACCAGGCTAAATGGTTGGCCATCAGAATAAAAGGAGCCATATTAAGAGTTGTACCATTTGAATACATATAACCATTAGTTGTACCATTTGAATACATATAACCATTTAGCCTGGAAGCCAGGCTATAGGCTTATCATCAACTAAAAATAGAACATTTTGCTCGTGGGCAGGAAAAGGGCCTGCCCCCCCCCCCCCCCTTGAGGTGAAATAATAGATAGAAAAGAATGTAAATATAAGCAATGAACTCGGTTTTCTGGTGTTCATCGAAGTATAAACTGCATTGGGTCGCTAGCAAAGTTTACGTGACCAACTTTGGGTTTCGCTTCGCTTACTCTGCACGCGACCTAATGTAGATTATACTAAGATAAACATCAGAAAAATGAAATTAATTCCTTAAATGTGTTAGTAAATGATATGACGCGTCATGGATATCTGCGAACAGCCAGGACCAAAACAGGCTGTGAATTCATCAATTTTATCGAGACCTCTCTTTGAACCTACATATTCCACAGGGTCCATGTACGGTGATTTTAGACAGAGCGTTTTCTATTTGCATACGCTTAAACAGCATTTTGCTGGTATCGGCTCAATCAAAATCGTTCGAGATGCATTTACTCTCTTTCGTTGTAATTCTTTGACACTATTTTATGTAATGCCATGAACATGTTTGTTTAGATAAAAATATTCTATCGAAGACATAAAAATACTTCATCACAGAAAAAAACATTGTTTAAGGTGGAATAGGACAAAACCCAAACTTTCAGTTTTCGTGTAAAAAGAACAACGATCAAGAAGCTCAGCACTTCCTAAATTACAAAATGATTTTCTTTTAAGTGTGAAACAAATATTTCGTTTTCTATGACGTCATGAAAATGTGAGGGTTTGACGTGTTTTTACGTAAAATAAATAGCTCTGGTTTATATATGATTTTCGCATTTGTCTTGCTGTGTCCGCAAAGATATTGCAATAAATTTTATACCAAAGTGCGAGCCGTCAAGAGGCCTTTAAAGATATGTTATTACTTCTTTCAATTATTTCCGCAATTTGTGTTGATTTAGGCAAATATGACCTTTCATTAGATATCGAACATTGCTTAATTTTACATAAACGCTTAAATTTAGAGAAAAAAAAAACGTCTCCGAAAAATATATCTGAAATTTTGATATGTTTTGATAAAATATGTTGACATGTAATTTTTTAAATAATTTCAAGCTTGTACCATGCAAATTCTTCACAAAGTATATTTGTTTAACTATACCCCGTTTCTTTCGACGTCAAAGAGAGATTATTCCTAAGAATGTTTTCCAGTTAACGTTTTGTTTCTAGTGAAACGTTTATGATCTCTTCTAGAGAATTTAGCCTCACGAAAAACGAAAAAACTGAATTAATATCTTATTCCGTCTTCCAGGGAGGAAGATTTCAATGCATCAGGGGTTCATTTTTGCCATGATATTTATTTTTCGTAACATGACGTCCCGTTAATTGAACTCTTACGAACCGCATATTTCGCGACGTCAATTACTTCCGAAAACAGCAAACCGGGAAAATGAACCCCTGACCTGTTTGAACTCTTCTGTCTAGAAAACAGAATAAAATATTTCTCCGATTTTTTCGTTTTTCATTTTCGTAGGTTTTCTAGACTAACTCGGAATTGCTTTATCGGAATTAAAAGATATGTTGGAAACCGCTCTTAGCGCCCAACTTAGTTTGACGTTAAAAAAATCGACGTTATTTGAACAGGGGGTATGGTTTGAAAAATATACTTTGAGAAATAATTACACGGTAAAATTTTAATATTCTTTCATTAATATTCCAACTTAACATTTCATTAAAACATATCAAAATTTGAGATATATTTTTCGGAGACGTTTTTTTTTTTTTTTCTATTTAAATTTTTACGTGAAAAAGGCGAAATTTCAACAGCTTATGAAAATAAATGTTTGCGTCAATCTACACGTAATGCGTAGACATTGCGCAAAAAGTATAGTACAGCTTTATGGAACTCTTGATGGCACGGAATTTGGTATGGAATTTATTTCGATACCTCAACGGACTGCAGAGCAATGTCGATTAATGCGGATATCTGAGAGCTATAAATTTTGCGTAAAAAACGTCAGACCATCATATTTTTACGACGTCATTGAAATAGCAATAGTTTATTTCACTTCAAAAGAAAGTCATTTAGTGAGTCACAAATAAATGAAGTTTTTGATAATATATTGTTTGACTAGAAAACTGAAAATTTTGGTTTTGTCCTATTCCACCTTAAATGCAGTTAAAAACAACGGCGGGAAATAAATGCAATGACGACCAAATGGAAGGATCTGTTATCCCGGGCAAAGAAAAGAGTTTTTCAACAGGAGAATGTTGTCTCTCCTTACAACGCTCATATACGAGCTTTACAGTTGGAACGCAGCTCCAAGGAGTAGGGATATAATCAAACACATAGCAACGAATTTTTGTTCGAAATTGTCGCCATCAAAATGGCTATCGATGAACCCCATAGTACTTTAACGCCACCATACAGATTAATCAAATCGCCCCACCGGTTGAAATTTTAAGAGCACTTTTCTGACTTCCATTATTGAATTTTTTCTGTTAAAATAATTCCAGGACATCCTTTTCCGCCTGTGTAATTATTGACGAAACAGTGCCCTTTACGTCAGCGTCTAACATGTGAACTAAAAATTACGATTTACAGCTTATTCGACTTTCTCCAAAACGCAGACCTATGCCATGATAAATATTGATATATATTCTACTATCATGTGAAATTTCAGAAAATTTGGTTTTGGAACATTTTCAAATTGCAAAATAACATATGACCACCCGGTTTGAAAACAAACCGAAAATAGCGTCGAAATCATGTCAGCCTTACGCGCTAAGTGTTCACTGCCAAATTAACAAACTCACAATTCAGCCTGTCCGTAGAAACGAAAAAACACCTCTCACTGATCGATAATCCTCAACCAAGACCGAACAAAACAGTCAAGCAAATACATTTTATTCATATTTTATTGTCAGATACAATAATGTCAACTCTCACCTCTATGCTCTAGCAAATCGTAAACACAAGCTTATGACGTGATTTTGAATGGATTAGAAGTTTGTATAATCATGGCGTAAAAGACGGACTTAATCAGCAATTGATGTTAATTTAGGTACAGTTCATGCTATCGTTCAGGATTAGCCTTTCCCTCATAATTGAACGGTAATTTAACGGTTCTTTTTTTAATTAGCAGATCACGCGCTTGATTTCAAAAGTCAAATAAACGGTTGTATGTGAGTAACCTGGGAGGGATGAGAAATGCCCCCCCCCCCCCCCTTCGTGGGACGGTTACAGTGCTGGAAACAGCCAGTGGCCCAGTGGCCAAATGCGCCTAAATTTTGTCTGGGGCCACTTAAAGTTTCAACTTATGAACTTTAGTGGCCCAAATTTACCTGTTTTTTTTTTTTTTTTTTTTTTTTAGGGGGGGGGGGGGTGCAACGTTTACAAATCTGCATGTACACAGGTAGATCTACATAAAATGATAGAATAGAATAGAACAATTATTTCTCCAATTACGAACCCTTTCGGTAATGCAGTCACATATAAACAAACAACAAAAGCATTTACTAGTAATTCAGATCGTGTTTTCCTATTTCTCTATTAAAATGACTAATGCTGCCTCACACTAGAGTGGTCTTGGCGACCCGCAACACGTTTTCATGGATAAGTCGCACAAATTATCGTAGACTTATTATCAATACACAACTTTATCAATTTCCTGTTAGTTTTCCTGAACTGGGAGTTTCTTCAAAAATTCTTTGCTCTCAAAGGAGCAAATGCTTTCCTTAAAGAGTTTACTTCCATTGGAAAGGTAGGCTAAATCAAAAATATTATTGCCGAGATGATTCCCCTGAAAGTGTACCCGACTGCCCTAGGCCCACACATTTACATGTACACTCTCAATTTCTTTTCAGTTCCTTCCAATGCTTAACATGTTCATTCTTCATTTGTATGCCGACTAAAATTGTAACATTGTAATTGTCCGGTTGTCTAGAAGGCCCGGGTATCTTGCAGGTCACCAGAAGATTTGATATTTTTGCATTTACGAATCGTCCCGAAGGCACATATACAGGGCAATCCAATACACTTTATACTCAACTCTGGGCGTAATCATTATTCTTCTCTGCGTCCTGAAATCAAATAATTGAGCAGTCGATTTCCGAATCGAATAGGACAACAGTCGAAATACATTCATTAGGCAATGATAGGAATTGAGCCAACGGCCTTCAGATTCTCATCTGAACACTCTAAGCTACCAAATGTGGTGACGTGCGGGAAGGTTTTCACTTTTTCCCTTACTGTAGTATGTTCTGAGGGTCAGTAAGTACACGGGTGACCTGCAACAAGCAAAGACTAAGATAGCTTGCACCACAAATGTTATAAAAGTTAAGATGAACAGCTTGCATGTGTGCATTCTAATATGGATCTTGGCTGGTACTTTGTTCATGCACATTTTGCTAAATGGAGGCAATGATGGGTTGCTTGAATAAGTATACAAAGTTCATGCGTATTTCAACAGTTTCTCACACGCCCGCTATTTTCAACTTTCAAGCAGATTGTTTAAGTATACTGTCAATGTTTTTTACGCTTATTCGGGATGTGGAGTTTGCCAAAGTGGAGCGATTCGTATACAGTTTAAGTTCATGTACAGTACTTTGCTTCCAGTGATAAATGGCTGTTTTTGTGCCACGTGCCAAACGTCGGATGGCACGTAGCAAGCCTCCAAATTTCCCCACACCTCCCACATCCGCACACCCCGACACATTTTCATGCTCATCATCGAACACACGAAATGCTCTTCGAAACTTAATTCAGAACGGAAAGAGTTTGCTTGCAAGCCAATCAGGGTTTTGCTATTCGCTTATATATACAGTTTTGTATCTTGAAGCAGTCTTGTTAAACTAAGCAGATTTTGCTGTTATCATATCCGACAAGATTCCTCTTTCCCTGTTGCGGCTCAGCTGTTGGTAAGATTTAAATGATTGTAATAAATCTCAGTATGTGTAACAACAATGAAGCCAAATCGGGCAGAGAGAGGGAGAGAGAGAGAGAAAGAGAGAGAAAGAGAATACGCTGTCACGGCAACGACTGCGCAAGTCATGTTTGGGACCTATACATCACTCCAGGCATCAGTCAAGATGAATTCCCCTACTTCCCTGGCCCCCACCCACCCCAACCCTCGTCACCAACCCCATCTGGCTTGTTTCTTTCTAAGTAACTTGAGCCGCGACGCGAGAAAACCAACAATGTAGTTGTGCGCCCAGCGCAGACTAAGATAATCCTGGGCATCCACCCATTCTGACCAGAGTCTTCGCTGTCTGCAGGTAGCTTAGACCCTTAGCTACTCTTAAAGCGCTTAGGGAAGACTCTGTGCAGACTAGGCGGATGCCGAGGCTGATCTGAGTCTGCGCTGGGCGCACAACCACTTTGTTGATTTTCTCGTGTCGCGGCTCATATGTTCTCCGTAATTGTTAAGCAAATTATAAAATCAGATCGTAAATTTTTCGAAAACTAGACAAACAAGGCATCGCAGGCGATACAAATCCCCTCACACAAGACTACTTGTTCGAGATATTGTCATACCCTACATTTGTGTGAAGTTATTTTAAAATCCATGGCGAAATGTAGGCGCTAGAGCGATGACAAAGTTTTTCTAAAAACAGAGACCTTGACCTTTTAAGCGCAGCACCCTGAGAGTCAAACTTGCTCGAGATATTGTCATGCCCTACATTTGTGTGAAGTTATTTCAAAATCCATTGAGAAATATAGGCACTAGATCGCTGACAAAGTTTTTCTAAAAATAGCCACAGTGACCTTGACCTTAGGCGCAGCACCCTGAAAGTAGAACTTGCTCGAGATATTGTCTTGCCCTACATTTGTATGAAGTTATTTTAAAATCCGTTGAGAAATGTACGCGCTAGAGCGATGACAAAGTTTTTCTAAAAATAGCCACAGTGACCTTGACCCTGGGTGCAGCATCCTTAAAGTCAACCTTGCTTGAGATATTGTCTTGCCCTAAATTTGTATGAAGTTATTTTGAAATCCGTTGAGAAATGTAGGCGCTAGAGCGATGACAAAGTTTTTCTAAAAATAGCCACAGTGACCTTGACCTTGGGTGAAGCACCCTTAAAGTCGAACTTGCTCGAGATAATGTCATGCCCTACATTTGTGTGAAGTTACTTTAAAATCTATTGAGAAATGTAGGCGCTAGAGCGATGACAAAGTTTTTTCTAAAAATAGCCACAGTGACCTTGACCTTGGGCGCAGCACCCTGAAAGTAAAACTTGCTCGAGATATTGTCACGCCCTACATTTGTGTGAATTAATTTTAAAATCCGTTGAGAAATGTAGGCGCTAGAGCGATGACAACGTTTTTCTAAAAATAGCCACAGTGACCTTGACCTTGGGCGCAGCATCTTGAAAGTAGAACTTGCTCGAGATATTGTCATGCCCTACATTTTTTTAAAGTTATTTCAAAATCCGTTGAGAAATGTAAGCGCAAGAGCGATGACAATGTTTTTCTAAAAATAGCCACAGCGACCTTGACCTTGGGCGCAGCACCCTGAAAGTCAAACTTGCTCGAGATATTGTCATGCCCTACATTTGTGTGAAGTTATTTTAAAAGCCATTGAGAAATGTAGGCGCTAGAGAGCTGACAATGTTTTTCTAAAAATAGCCACAGTGACCTTGACCTTGGGCGCAGCACCCTGAAAGTCGAACTTGCTCGAGATATTGTCATGCCCTACACTTGTATGAAGTTATTTCAAAATCCGTTGAGAAATGTAAGTGCTAGAGCGATGACAAAAGGTGAACATACGTACGTACGTACGTACGTACTTACGTACGGGACAAAACCTATATCCCCTCACCACTTCGTGGTGTGAGGGGATAACAAAACGACAAGAAAGAAACTCTTTACTTCGTACTGGTGCATTTCAGGTTCGACATATAATCTGTTTACATGGCATAAGAACTGGCAAAATCTAGCTCGAGGCAATATACGTCATTTCTTTTATTACGTCACAACAGTGACCTAATATCTTATTTGACAGAAAACAGTTGACTGTTTGAAAAATAAATAATATTAGAAAAGGATATTATTTTCACAAATTTGAGTGGCAGAACGTCAGATTTGTACAATGCCAATCAGGTCAGCAGCCAGGTAAGGTACGTTCTACCAGTTTGTGATCTATTCTAGCTAACTAAACTCCGTAATTTTTCTACTCTTCAAGTAATTAACAATCTGAGCTCATGTTTGACAAGCTGTCGACCTCAATTTTCAGTCTAAATTATGGCTGTCCGGCAAGTATTGCTGGTGCTCATATCACGTGTAAGACCGTTTCCTGAGCGTTAAAACTACAGATGCCATCTTTTATTTTGCAATTTAAAAATGTTCCAAAACGATATTGCTTGAAATTTCAAATGCAAAAAGAAGAAATAATAAAGTTTTCGATGGCATGGGTGTGCGCATTGGAGAAAGTCTCAGCTTTCTGTAAATTATGTTTTATGTTGATGCAAGTTTTCGGTAGAATCAAGATAGAGTATTGTCATTTGACGATGAATATTTTAGCATTTCGAACAATTTTGGCCCTAAATTTTGTTGAGAAAGCCTGCTTAATACTAGTTAGTAAAACATTTTTATGTGTTTAATCATCTTATTATAGCCAATACCTCTAAATACATTTGAGAATAATGGGAAATTTCGTCAAGAACCATGTTCGCCATTTTTTGGGCCTATTTTTTTATGTGGAAAGATACACCGTTGTAAATACGATCACCGCTTTTCGAGGGTTTGCGTTCCAACTGTTACTACAATGTTTTCAACACGCCTCGATTATGCATACCTCTAAAATTTCTGCAACAATTTTACAACGGACGAACAAAAGACTCCTTGCTAAGAGGTCCATCTTACAAATATGTTCCGTCGAGCCTTAGGAACATCGTTATGGGAATTGAACAGAAAAAAAAACTATTAAGTAAGTTCATTGCTACCGCTATAAATTCAGGGTCATCTAATTTATTACTTGCCGAAATTATTTATTACCTATCAATCAAGTTTATTTTAAGTATGATCAAATAAATATTTATTTCTTCATTCTTTTCAACGGTCCAGTGAAAACGGCATAGCCTCACATAATTGAGCCGCGACACAAGAAAACCAACAATGTGGTTGCGCGCCCAGCGCAGACTCAGATCAGCCTGGGCATCCGCCCAGTCTGATCAGAGTCTCCGCTGTCCGCATGGAGGTAGCTTAGACCCTTAACTACCATTTGAGCACCTACGAAAGAGTCTGATCAAACTGGGTGGATGCCCAGGCTGAACTGAGCCTGCGCTGGGCGCACAACCACATTGTTGGTTTTGTCGTGTCGCGGCTCATATGATCTGTCACTAGCATTCTAGTCTCTTTTCTAGCTCATTATATTTCTAGGTCGTTGAAGGGCACCACGGACGACTTTGCAACAATTTTTTTCACCTGAGCTATTTTCAGCTGTCTTAATTGTGCTGGCAACGTCCGTCCCTGTAAACTGTTCAACATTTAAAAGAGTCAGTGATTATGCACCAAACTTTTTTACTATAATTGCTTTTGGCTTGACCGTCCGTACATGCGTGCGTGCATCACAGTTCTATGCCTGCTGTAACTTTGGAACCCTGCCCGCTGTGTCTTGAGATTTCATTTAATGGAATTTTCGTGGAAAAATATTTGTTTCTTTTTTCAAGTTATTCTCCTTTCTGGACATATGCCCCTTTTAAATGAAACCTTGTTAACAAGGTATCTTAAAAATATTTGGGCTATGACCTTGATATTTGGTATACTGTTAGGTATAAGGTCACCAAAACCTAATTAATTCTGCCCCTTCTCCAACTGATGATTCCATGGTAGTTTGGGAAGAATCCAACATTTCTCATGTCACACTAAGACATCTTTACAAATTTTGATCATAATCGACCATTCCTGTAGGAAATACGGTGCAAACAAACCATCTTTCAATAGTGTAAGACCTCCTATGGTCTTGAAAAAGGATCAAGTTCACCAAAATTTTATCAGTTCGTTTCCACTAGACTGGCGCTAGTCTGACAATAAAAAGGTTTCCATTTATAGAAAAAGAATTAAATTTTTTGCTTGTTTTCTTTGGCCAGTCTATTAAACTTGAATATGCTCCTTTTCTGATATATACATAAACATACTATTGCTTGCTTGTTTGCGCATTGTCACAAAACCATTTAACCTAAACACGCAAAGTATAATCGACGGCGACAATGTCGACGACGCCGGAAAAGTAATAGTTTCTGCTAGTAGTAGGCGAAACAAAAACTGTTAATACTAAAATTTCATCTGAAGAAAAAAAAGTAATCCGAGCATCTCTGAAATGAATCATTGTGATGTCTGTCAAGAACCTGCCCACAAGTTTATGACATGCATGCAATAATAGAAGAAAGTTAATAAAATCTAATCAGATGGAGACGCCACATAATCCTATGGGAGATAACGGGAATCTACGCAGTGACGTCATCGGCTAATCACGTGGGTAGCTTGGTTGGCAAAAGATTAGCGGAGGACAGTGTGTTTCTATGGGGTTTTCTGAGAAGTAACCGCTAAAATGCGTGAAATATATTTGAAAAAAAAAATGCGAATAAACAGTTACCGATTTAACACAATTGGAATAATGTCATTGTCACCTGTCATACGAAAAAGAAGCCAATTAATTAATACTATTCATCTATTAAAACGGTACATTAAAGTAAACTCATGCATCAAATTAACCCGACTGTTTCTCTTCTAATAAATGCGACTGTAAAAAAATATTAATGAAATAAAATGGATCAGTATTCAATCTTTTCTATTATAACGTATGTTGATTAGTACAATGAGGTTAAACGAAATAGAAGAAAATAAAATATAGAATAGTTTATCTAAGAGAACTGTTAAAGCGGTATTATTATAAAATATCGACCAGATTAGGGACCAGAAAATCAAAAAGAAAAATAATGAAAATAATAATCATTAATGATTGCAATTTCATGAGATATTACAAACAATGTAGGGTAACATCTACAAACAATGCAGAGTAATATTTAAACAGAGAACTTGATGTCTTTCGTAAAGGATATTAATAATTTACTCCAAGCGCGTGAAATCTAAACAAAAAAGCTATGACTTAACACATTATTGAAGTTTGGACACTTTTGGCGTAAGAAGTAGCAATAATTATTATAAATTACAAATCTGAAAAAAAGACAGAAATGAGAAGCCCTCTCTCTCTCTTTCTCTCTCTCTCTCTCTCTCTCTGAATATATCGATGTATGAAGGTTTAATGTAACCTTCTGATTGCAAATTTCTACATGTACGTGGCATTTGACGGAATAAATTATATTATCATACTGCTCAAACACTGTATTAGTTATATTTAACACAATATTATGCCAAACAAGGTTATACATCTACTCAATCATCAGTAACATTTTGAAATCTTACCACTTCTGTAAAGGATGCAGATGCAACGCTGGCATTTAGTCAGAGGGTTCATTTAGAAAATATGATTTACAAATATAAAAAAAGAAACTAAGGAAAGGATGAAAGAAACAAGAGGCCCACGGGCCACAAAGCTAAACAGATCTCTAGCTCAAAATTGCTATCAAATTTGTTTAGGCTCAAAATTGCTGTCACATTTGTATAGGCTAATACAAAATATACAACTACAAAGTCTCAGTCTGACAGTCTGTTGAGATGATAACAAAACATGTACCGTAACTTTTTTCCAGATATTAATTGCAGTAAATGCCATTTTTTTTAATTTTCCCAATTGCAAGTCAATGCAACTCTAAGTTGCCATAGCAACCAAGCTAAAGAGCCGATTTTATAAAAAATACAAAACATAAATTTACACTCCCCCAGCCTAAGGATTCTACAGATGAAATCTGGGCCTTATTGGCCCAATGGCATCTGAGGAGATAATTTTCTTTAAGTATTTTTCCCCATTTTTCAGCATTTAGGTTTCCATGGCAACCAATAAAAGGAGCAGTGGGCAGAAAAAACAACATAGCTAATAAGAGACTTCTCAATGAACTATCTATAAAAGTTTTGTCAACATACATGTATCTGCAATGGCTTGGCAGTAAATGCCATTTTTTTCAATTTTCCCCATTATAAGTCAATGCAACTCTAAGTTGCCATAGCAACCAAACTAAAGGGCCGATTTTCATAAAAAAAACTTAAACTTTCAATCCCCACGCCCAAGGATGCCACAGATGAAATCTGAGTCTTATCGGCCCAGTGGCTTCAGAGGAGATATTTTTTAAAGTATTTTTTCCATTTTTTTTTTTTTTTTACATTTCGGTTTCCATGGCAACCAATAAAAGGAGCAGTGGGCCATAAAACATACTGCTGATAGAAGACATCTTAATAAATATTTCTATAAAAGTTTTATCAACATATCTGCAATGGCTTGGCAGAAAATGCCATTTTTCAATTTTCCCCATTATAAGTCAATGGGAACTCGAAGTTGCCAAAGCAACCAAACTAAAGGGTCGATGATCATAGAAAAACACAAACTTTCAAACCCATAGCCCAAAGATGCCACAGATGAAATCTGGACCTTATCGGCCCAGCGGCTTCAGAGGAGATAATTTTCTTTAAGTATTTTTCCCCATTTTTCAGCATTTAGGTTTCCATGGCAACCAATAAAAGGAGCAGTGGGCAGAAAAAACAACATAGCTAATAAGAGACTTCTCAATGAACTAGCTATAAAAGTTTTGTCAACATACATGTATCTGCAATGGCTTGGCAGTAAATGCCATTTTTTTCAATTTTCCCCATTATAAGTCAATGCAACTCTAAGTTGCCATAGCAACCAAACTAAAGGGCCGATTTTCATAAAAAAAACTTAAACTTTCAATCCCCACGCTCAAGGATGCCACAGATGAAATCTGAGTCTTATCGGCCCAGTGGCTTCAGAGGAGATATTTTTTAAAGTATTTTTTTCATTTTTTTATTTTTTTTTACATTTCGGTTTCCATGGCAACCAATAAAAGGAGCAGTGGGCCATAAAACATACTGCTGATTGAAGACATCTTAATAAATATTTCTATAAAAGTTTTATCAACATATCTGCAATGGCTTGGCAGAAAATGCCATTTTTCAATTTTCCCCATTATAAGTCAATGGGAACTCGAAGTTGCCAAAGCAACCAAACTAAAGGGTCGATGATCATAGAAAAACACAAACTTTCAAACCCATAGCCCAAAGATGCCACAGATGAAATCTGGACCTTATCGGCCTTGTGGCTTCAGAGGAGGTAACTTTTTAGGTATTTTTTTTTTTCATTTTGGTTTCCATGGCAACCAATAAAAGGAGCAGTGGGCCATAAAACATATAGCTGATAGAAGACATCTCAAGGAACATTTCTATAAAAGTTTTATCAACATAATCTGCAATGGCTTGGTAGAAAATGCCATTTTTCAATTTTCCCCATTATAAGTCAATGGGAAATCTAAGTTGCCAAAGCAACCAAACTAAAGGGCCGATGATCATAAAAAACACAAACTTTCAAACCCCCAGCCCAAAGATGCCACAGATGAAATCTGGACCTTATCGGCCCAGTGGATTCAGAGGCGATAATTTTTTTAAGTATTTTTTTTTCATTTTTTTGCATTTTGGTTTCCATGGCAACCAATAAAAGGAGCAGTGCGGCAAAAAACATTAGCTGATAGTAGACATCTTAACAAACATTTCTATAAAAAGTTTTATCAACATATCTGCAATGGCTTGGCAGAAAATGCCATTTTTCAATTTTCCCCATTATAAGTCAATGGGAACTCTAAGTTGCCGTAGGAACCAAACTAAATGGCCAATTTTCATCAAAAACACAAACTTTCAATCCCCCAGCCCAAGGATGCCACAGATGAAATTTGGGCCCAATCGGCTTAGTGGCTTCAGAGGAGATGTCGTTTAAAAGTGTTAACGGACGACGACGACGACGACGGACCACTGCCTATCCTATAAGCTCCCCCGGAGCCTTCGGCTCTGGTGAGCTAAAAAATAAAGAAATAAAATGAAGGAATCCACATGTTTGTGCAAACTGATTATTAGCCGCGCCGCACAAACCGTTAGTTAAAGACACATGTTGATTTTAGATTGTCACTACAGGACATCGGCGGCATTTTTTAACTATGACCGGCCATTCTTGATCAAAAGATCCACTTAAAATAGAGTAGATTCTGTTATACAACAGGAAACAAACATGTTTAATTCAGCAAATTAATATAGTATACAGACACAGATAATATTTATTAGTGTATCCATGATAAAACATAACACTTCAAGTGGCATCGATTTACATGAATGATGAGAGATTTAATAATAAACTAACACACTAAGCTGTCTTTGCTTCACAATATCATAATTTTACAATAAATACCGTATAATGGGAAATTTTCGCGTCGCCTAATTTTCGCGGAATTTCGCGGTCGGTAGCGATCCGCGAAAATTAAACTCCGCGAAATATTTTCCAGGTTTGTAAAAAGTAATAGTAATAAGAAATATGTATCGCCTAAACATATGGTTTGCGATATTCAAAGCGCCCCGCAAAACCAAAGCTACAGAGCTATTATTTTCGGCGCAATTATATTAGCTGGTAATTAGCAGGTTATTACAATTTTAACAGGCTGTCACTTTTTTCGCTTGATTAACGGTCAATTATATCTGATTATGCAAGTACAATTGAATTACTTTTAATTGATTGTGAGTTCTGTTTACTTTTATCCTGAACATTAGCCATTATATCATTTGCTCGCATATTTTAGTTGACTGTTTCTGTGCACTAAACATTGATTTGTACAAATGTCCATCTTACGTTTTCTTTGTGATAAAGGGGTGTGTATCCTCCCAAACCAAAAAGGAGCCGATTCTGTCTAAACTGTTCAGTATAAAGTGATTACAGTTTCTGTACGTTTCTCTCTCCTTGTGCGTCTTGATTTTTCAGTCAAGCCAATATTTTACAGGACAAAAACAATTTTTATTTTTGTGGATATTCACATCCGCGAAAATCAAAAACCGCGAAAATTAATCCTCATGTTTTTGGGGCAAATCCGCGAAAATTTGGCGACGCGAAAATTTTCCATTATACGGTATGCATCATGTGCTAAAATATTAAGCATGCTTATTTACAAATTTTAACATTCACCCTGTAACCATTCAAGTGGCTATCGATTTTTAGCCAACCAAGCGGGAGAAATCCTTGGTAGTCCTAATCGATGACGTCACCGTTTTATCTCCTATATGACCTATGCTTGTGTCAAAATTCCTTATTTGTGCACAGTTTCTGGTCGCAGAAGATAAATGTAACAGAATTTCCCGGCGTATTGATGCTTTGCATCAATGTTTTCTTATTCTCTGTTCTTAATGCCATTATTAATGACAGTGGACAGTTTAAGTCGAAAAAATTGATTGAGGCGCTAGGTTTGACGAACAACTGGACATTAGGTTGAGATAAAAAAATAAGTCAACATAGTGTGAAATACAGGTCAAGAATAGAAATAACAGCAACATCACAGGAGGGGCTTTAAAGGCTCACTGCTCTATTGTGGAATGAATTAACGTAATATTTTATCGTAAGATGTCGATACATTCACAAGTACAATTTCCCCATCGTAAATGACGGCTTTAAATAATAACTAGAAATTTATGTTTTTCTGAGAAAAACTGATGTCCCCCACCAGCCCATTTCCCATCCCCTCTAATGAATAAAAAGCCTGTACAAATAAAATATCTGTGCAAATTTGGAGAAAATCCATCCGCTGGTTCTAAAGATATACTACATAGAAGACAGTGTCCTTCAAAAATGACAAGGTCACTAACTACTAAACTTGTCTTAAACCTGTCACAACAATATATTCATGCAAGTCTGAAAAATATCCGTCAATAACTCGTTTTTAAGAGAAAAAAATAAGCATTTGTAAGTTAGCTTTTGACTTTGAAAATGGGGTCAAGGTCATCAAAACATAGTAAACTCTTGCGATTGTCCAAAAGGTATATATCTTTGAAAGTAAAGTGGAAATTCAGCCAAATGCTAATGAGATATATCAATTTTAGTGAAATTTCACATATCTAAGTCCTCCTGTGACCTTGAAAAAAATGTCAAGGTCACCAACATCTGATCAGCTCCAAAGGTTGTCTCAGTGATATATCCATGCAAGTTTGGTTAAATACCATTTACTGGTTCATACGATATTGTGGGTACAAGAAATTATCATCGAAGTCCTCCAGTAATCTTGACAAAAAGGTCAAGATCAACAAAACCTAAGCACCTCTAAAACTTGTCTCAAGGATGTATCCATGCATGTTTGGTTACATTCCAACCATTGGTTCAGGAGATATCGTGGGTACAAGAAATTGTTTTCTAAGCCCTCCAGTGACCTTGAAAATAGGGTCAAGGTCACCAACATGTAATCGGCTCTTTAACATGTCCAAATTATGTATCCATGCTAGTTTGATTTAATTCCATCCATTGATTTAGGAGATATTGCGGGTACAAGAAATTGTCATTTAAGTCCTCCAGTGACCTTGAAAATGAGGTCAATGTCACCAAAATATAATCAGCCCTAAGCTTGTCCTAATGATATATCCATACAAGTTTGGTGAAATTCCATACATTGGCTCAAGAGATATTGTGCATACAAGAAATTTTCACGCCATTTAAGTCCTCCTGTGACCTTGAAAATAAGGTCAAGGTCACCAAATCTAATCAGCTCTTAAACTTGTCCCAATAATATATCCATGAAAGTTTGGTGAAAGTCAATTGATTGGTTCAAGAGATATCGTGGGTACAAGAAATTGTCACGCCGACGCTCACCTTGAAAATAAGGTCAAGGTCACCAAAATCTAATCAGCTCTTAAGCTTGTCCCAAATATATATCCGAGCAAGTTTAGTGAAATTCCACCGATTGTTTCAAGAGATATTGTGCATATAAGAAATTTTCACGCCATTCAAGTTCTCCTGTTGCCTTGAAAAAGAGGTCAACGTCACCAAAATCTAAGCATTCTTAGATATATCCATGAAAGTTAAGTGAAATTCCATAGGTTGGTTCAAGAGATATCTAGGGTACAAGAAATTGTCACGCCGACGCACTGAAACTAATTTTTCCCCATCACCTCTGGTGGAGGGACATAAAAATACACGCTGAGAAGATAGCATGGATTTTACTAAACAGGATGCACTTCAGAGCATATCTGAGTAGTATTTGTCATTCTTTTACGATTCATTTTGGCATAATCTGTTTTACAGATACAGGATTATCTGAGACTGAGCAAAATATCATGTCAGACTGCCAAAACCGAGGTAAAATCTCAAACATCAGAGCACATGAGACAACCAACATTCCAAAATGAAACCATGGTATGCGAATAACTTCTAAAGTACAAGCCCAACAGCTCAAAATTCGGGTCTCAAGTAAGTGTACGTTAAAAAAAGAATCCTAATTCATTTTTCTGGGAGTTGGGAGGAAATGTCGGACGGTCGGGTCTCGGAGAGACATGGTGGGGGGAAGGGGGGACATACAGTTGAGGATATAAATGGTAGCATAGCATAATCATAAATATTCTAAAAAGATGTAATGGAGCAGGCAACAAAAAATGAAAACCGCGGACATGAAATACAGCAATGGAACAGCAAGGGGCAATAATTCAACCATCACCAAAGTGACAGTCTTTGTTCATGTTTTTTTACAGATTACCCTGACATGATCTATATAACTGTTACGTGAAAATTCTAAAGCGTGTTAAAACTATGGAACGAAAATGAGACTCCAAGGCACGGACCAGAAACAGTATACAAAACCATGAAGGGGAAATAACTAATAAACTATGGAAACCAAGCTCCCATTTTCAGGTATGAATACGTTTATATTTTAAATGCGACATGTATCTGTGGGTAACTGTTAATTATCCTGGAAGTTTCGTACGTACGTACTATTTAAGTTATGAAGCAAACATGAAATTGCAATCAAACCATCAAGGGAAAGTATCTGATGACGTAGTAACATGAGAGCTGACATTCAGACTTGGGGAACATGGTCATTATCAATTCGTATCATGAAAATATTCCAAAGGATTAAAACTAGAAAATGTGTTTATGAAAGACTATGCCCTCAGCCGTATGCTTGCCTCTAAAGAAGGC
Source organism: Ctena decussata (assembly GCA_963989385.1). Classification (NCBI taxonomy): domain Eukaryota; kingdom Metazoa; phylum Mollusca; class Bivalvia; order Lucinida; family Lucinidae; genus Ctena; species Ctena decussata. The sequence goes on along the minus strand of OZ022498.1, from coordinate 44,063,158 downwards.
GCATCCAATACTGTTTGAACCTTTGTACCATAGGCTTCAATGCACTAAGTCGAATAAGGGGCTTAACTCGGTCAAAAATTCACGATTTTTTTTCAAAAGTTTATCAGGTCATCTACACCTTTGGTAATATCTTCCTGCAAAAATTATGATCCTAGTGTCAGGGATTCTCGAGATATTTTGCTCACAGGGTTCCATAGGCTTACAATGCACTCAGTTGAAAAAGGGGCATAACTCGGTAAAAAAAAATCAAATTTTTATCAAAAGTTAATCAGGTCATCTACACCTTTGGCAATGTCATCCTGCAAGAATCCATGATCCTAGCATTCGGGGTTCTTGAGACATTTTGTTCACAATGTTCCACAGGCTTTGTTAAAAAGGGGCATAACTCTGGAAAAATATGACCGACGGAAAAAAAATCGTTTTCGCTTAATTTCCATACTGCTCATGTATAATGTTTCAAGTTCTTAGCTCTTACCGTTCTTGACCGCATGTTAGGGAACCTTTGTACATAGGCTTCAATGCACTAAGACGAAAAAATGGGCTTAACTTGACCAAAAAATTATGATTTTTTTCTCAAAAGTTAATCAGGCCTCTATATCTTGAGCAAAAATTTCCTGCAAAAAAATTGTGATATTACATCAGGGGTTCTTGAGATATTTTGTTCGCAAGGTACCATAGGCTTACAATGCACTAAGTCGAAAAAGGGGCATAACTCGGTCAGAAATTCATATTTTTCTTTTTTCAAAAGTTAATCAGTATATCTTCTTATCAGTCCTAAAAAGCTGGCGAAGTTTCAAGGCTCTGCCTAAAATACTTTTTGAGAAATCTTACTCACAAGGTTTAAGTCTGTTTTTTTCTCAAGGGACATAACTCGAAAAATGAGACAACTCGGACAAGAAAAAATATATATCAGCTATTTTTTGATGACGAATCCATATGTGAAATTTCAAAACTCCCTAAGATATCGTAGGGTACCTTGGTACCATAGTCTTCGTCACAAATATTTTTCAAAAGTTAATTAGTTCATCTGCTAATCAGTCCTAATAAGCTGGCAAAGTTTCAAGGCTCTAGCTTAAATACTTTTTAAGATATCTTGCTCACAAGGTTTAAGTCTTTTTTTCCTCAAGGGGCATGACTCCTAAAAGGGACACAACTCGGACAAGAAAAATATACAAGTCAGCTATTTATTTTATGACAAATCAATATGTGAAATTTCCTAGGCTACCATATGCTCACAATGCACAAAGTTGAAAAAGGGGCATAACTCGGTCAAAAATTCATTTTTTTTTCAAAAGTTAATCAGTATATCTTCTTATCAGTCCTAAAAAGCTGGCGAAGTTTCAAGGCTCTGGCTAAAATACTTTTTGAGAAATCTTACTCATAAGGTTTAAGTCTTTTTTTCCTCAAGGGGCATAACTCCTAGAAGGGAAACAACTCGGACAAGAAAAATATACAAGTCAGCTATTCCTTTTACGACAAATCAATATGTGAAATTTCAAAACTCTAGCATGCACCGTTCCTGAGATATGTAGGGTACCTTTGTACTATAGGCTTCAATGCACTAAGTCGAAAAAGGCGCATAACTCGGTCAAAAATTCACATTTTTTTTTCAAAAGTTAATTATTTCATCTATTCATCAGACCTAATAAGCCGGCAGCGTTTCACGGCTATAGCTAAAATACGTTTTGCGGTATTTTCCTCACAATTTTTCAGTCTGTTTTTTTCTCAAGGGGCATAACTCGAAAAAGGGAGACAACTCGGAAAAAATTAGTGTCAGCTACTTTTTGATGACGAATCCATGTATGAAATTTCAAAACTAGCATGCACGGTTCCTAAGATATGGTATGCGTGACGAACAGATGGACGCACGCACGCATGGACAATCCAGAAGAACTATGCCCCCTCAACTTCTTCGAAGTTCGATACACAATAAGCTGGCAAAGTTCCAAGGCAGCAGCTAAAATACTTTTCGAGATATCTTGCTCACAAGGTTTCATAGGCTTACAATGCACTAAGTCGAAAAAGGGGTATAACTCGGTCAATTTTTTTTTTTCAAAAGTTAATCAGTTGATCTTATTATCAGTTTTAATAAGCTGACAAAGTTTCAAGGCTCCGGCTAAAATTCCTTTTGAGATATCTTTCTCACAAGGTTTCATAGGCTTACAATGCACTAAGTCGAAAAAAGGGGCATAACTCGGTCAAAACTTCAAGAATGTTTTTTCAAAAAGTAGTCACTTCATCTAATCATCTGTCAAGCTGAAATAATTGTATGAGATATCTTGCTAACAAGCTTTCAGTCTGATTTTTTTTCAAGGGGCATAACTCCAAAAAGGGAGACAACTCGGACAAGAAAAAATACGTGTCCGCTTTCTTTTTATTACGAATTCATATGTGAAATTTCAAAACTCTAGCATGCACAAGTTATGGTATGCGTGACGAACATACTAGCGGACGGACGCACGCATGGACGGACAACCCAGAAGCAATATGCCCCCCTCAACTTCGAAGTTGAGGGCATAAATATGAAGCAGAAAAGAAATTGCAGCTCCACACTCCAAGGGACATCAGTTTGTATCTGGCCTGGTCTGAAACCTTGAAGAAGATCTTTCTCGCGATGTAGCTTCGAAGTTGAGGGCATAAATATGAAGCAGAAAAGAAATTGCAGCTCCACATTCCAAGGGACATCAGTTTGTATCTGGCCTGGTCTGAAACCTTGAAGAAGATCTTTCTCGCGATGTAGCTTCGAAGTTGAGGGCATAAATATGAAGCAGAAAAGAAATTGCAGCTCCACATTCCAAGGGACATCAGTTTGTATCTGGCCTGGTCTGAAACCTTGAAGAAGATCTTTCTCGCGATGTAGCTCTTTTCATTATAATTATACATGTATTTGAATTATTTATTGTAATTATTATATCACTCATTACAAGAAAAAACTGACACCCGACGAAATTGCTTGTTACTTTCTTCAAGATAATAATATAAATAATTAGTTATTGTGCAATCAAACGAATGAAAGGTATGTACATGAACAGCTGTGGTGATATTAATAATCATTGTCTCTTGAAAATCAAGGTCACGACATTTGCAAACATTGAAGACGCAGATCAGCATGCGAAACTGCGCATTCTGCTGTCTTCCTTCAGAGATATTCTTTCTTCTCACAAAGGAATAATGACCCCTTAGAAATCAAAACACTGTATAATTGAGACTCTGGTCAGTTTGCACAGATGCGCAGGCTGATATGAGTATTAACAGTATGTACTTAATAAGCTAAGACCATGTTTTATTTCTTGTGTTATTTTTTTTCTTCTCCTTTTTTCCCCAGTTAAATGAAATTTAAGGATGTTTGTTCGAGGTCTATGATCGGAGGTACAGCAATTGTTGTTTCGATTCTCATAACGATGTTTCCCTAAGAGGCTTAGCGGAATGTTTCCATAGTTGCACACTTCACTGTGCGTCCGTCCATGACAAGGGCGTAGCTACCTATACGGCAAATACGCAAGTGCATATTGAAATTTTGTCAAAATTGACAAAATTTCAAAACGCACCTGCATATTTGCATCCTGAATATTTATAAATTAGACAAGATTTCAATACCAATTACCAAAGTGGCTGAAATACTAGCTTTCCCTTCAAGAAGTAGAGAATAAAACATGGTCGTGCGTATTATGAAACTGCCCCTAGTTACGCCCCTGCATGAGGTACACCTAGGTTTGGACCAAAGTTATTTTTCAACAAACTTATCATTCACTTATGGAAATATTAAAGGTCCAAACATATTTTCTTAATTTAATGTCTAATATGCTACTTGTCAGAGTCACCGATGAGGCTTCATTAGCCGAAACTATGTAGTCTGGCCCATGTTCCTTCTTCTGAATGTGTTCTCTGCTCTTGAAGGATCTCTTTTAAGTTTTTAATTTTACGTCACTGCAGCTGGTGTTGCGCCGTGTGGCGGCCGTAATCCATCTCCCAGTACATAATCCATAGTGCAGATTATTTTTGTTAGGTCCTTTGAAATCAGAGGATATATTCTGAGCAAACCTGAAATTTTAGATTGGTTTAGGCTCTTATTCAAAATCATTGTCTTTTATATTATGATATCCCTTTTTGATACTAATCAGTCTTTGAATCGACTGCCCACTTAAAATAAAGAAATTACAGTATGCTTTTCTCTGGTTTCGTCTTCAGATTCTGGCAGAGCCACTGATGACGCCTTATGTGCCGAAACTACGTGGTCTAGCCCATGTTCTTTCTTCTGAATGTGTTCTCTGCTCTTGAAGAAACTCGTTTAGCTTTTTAATTTTACTTCACTGCAGCTGGTGTTGTGCCACGTGGCGGCCGTTAAACGTCTCCCCGTACATCATCCATAGTGCAGATTATATTTTTTTCGTCCTTTGAGATCAGAGGATATATTCTGAGCAAACCTGAAATTTTATATTGGTTTACTTCACTGCAGCTGGTGTCGTGTCGTGTGGAGGCCGTGTCTCCCCGTACATCACCCATAGTGCAGATCAGAGGATATATTCTGAGAAACCTGAAATTTTAGATTGGTTTAGACTCTTATTTTAAATCATCGTCTTTTATATTATTTGGACCCTTTATGATACTAATCAGTTTTTGAATCGACTGCCTACTTAAAATCAAGAAATTACAGTATGCTTGTCTCTGGTCTCGTCACCAGATACTGTCAGGGTCACTGATGAGGCTTTATTAGCCGAAACTACGTAATCTATCCCAAGATTCTTCTTCTGAATGTGTTGTCTGCTCTTGAAGGAACTCTTTCAATTTTTAAAATCAGTACCTCCACATTAGGTGTATTTCTTTATTTGAAAGAACTCAGCGACTCAAAACTGCCAGATGCCAAAGACAACGCCCTTTCCAAATCACATATATATGGCATGTCAAACGTTGTATTATTCGATATTTTTATATTTGTATGTGATTTTCTTTCATTTGTATTCAATCCCTGTTCATTTCTATTGTATATTTTTTGTTTCAATTCTATAATCGATCATTTTTATTCAATATCTGTTCATTTCTATTGTATAAGTTTTGTTTATATTCTATATTCTATTATTTCTATTTAATAATGCATGGTTTGTATGCTAGATTTTTTCATTACTATTCATTGACTTTCGTTTATATTCTACATTTTTTCATTTTTATACTAAATTACTATAATTGTATTGTATAATTGTGATTTGCATTTAATATTTTCATATTTGTATTTAACTTTTGTTCATTTCTATCAAATATGATTTCATTTCTATTGTATATTCCTTCATTTGTATCCTATATTTCGATATTTACATTCTATACTTAGTGATTTATATTAGATGTGTTCGTATTTGCTTTCAATCTTATTGATTTTTATTCTAAATTTGTTTTATTTCTATTACATATTTTAATTTCTATTCTATATTTCTAGACTTGTATTTGATTACAATTGTTTCTATTTGATGTTTTCCGTTGATATTTGTAAATTGCTTTATTTATATTCTTAACTCGTTGATTTCTATTGTATATATTGTCGCATTTACATTCATTGAGACGCCTATTTATATTCGATAAAAATCTTGCATTTGTATTGTATAATTTGTTTATTTACTTTGATACGTGGCATTTCATTGGCTAAGAAAAATTGGGATTTCATAGGCTGAGAAAAAATGGGTATGTCTAGTTACCGGGATCGGGTATGAAATCCACCATCCGCACCCGTGTTCAAAACCCACCACCGGAAAGTTTAGTGGCGACATTTGAGATATAAGCAAACGTGTTATTCTAGATTTTTCTGGTTATAGATATTGGGAATTATATGAACCATTTCTGGTACAAAAGTCTTTTCAAACAGATTCAACCCTCTGTTGTTTTTTCTTAAATAAACTTTACATCAAATTCAATGACAAATCTAGGAAGTCGTGGCTTACCATGTTTACCTGTTGGTTGTAGTCTGTAAGTCTGAGCTCAACCGTTATCATATCTCGCCATATTCTTGTTGCTGAGGCGCAAGTGTAAAAGCCGGTACTCACATACTAAGTGCCAGGCTGGTGATGGCGGCGGTCCCTCGATCGCATCAATGATCCTCTGAACTTTGAGGATGCAGGAAGTAACTACCATCCCCTAATAGAGTTCGGGTAGAAGCTAAATCTACAAATAAACGCAGGAGATAGTTACTGGGGAGTTTTTATAAGCAACAGTAATATATAGCACGGTGCCACTAGAGAGAGTAGGTAAAACTGGAACGTAAGAGAGGCTTTATGAGCAACAAGGCGACTGTAAAAGCCATTACTTGAACTAAAATCCTGTGCTGTTTGGGATATTACAGTTTGATTACAGGCAAGGTAATTGTTCAGCTACCAGCTGTCTTCATTATAAGATAGTGTTTGACCACTTTTTCTGCGATTCTTTTAAAAATGGTTTGCAACATTGAGCAGCTCTATACAAGGCAGCAGGTGCAGTCCTAATGAATGGCAGCACAGAAATCTCTGGGTGTCACGTGTACAGTCTTATCTTTTTTATTATTTATTTATTTATTATTACACTAGCCGTCTGGTATGTCGGTGGTAAGTCTATAATGGCCGGACTGATATTGGTTCCGGTAACTAGACATACCCAATTTTTCTCAGCCAATGAAATCCCTATTTTTCTTAGCCAATGAATGCCACGTATCAAAGTAAATAAACAAATTATACAATACAAATGCAAGAGTTGTTATTGAATATAAATAAGCGTCTCAATGAATATAAACGCAACAATATATACAATAGAAATAAACGAGTTAAGAATATAAATAAAGCAATTTACAAATATAAACGGAAAACCTTAAATAGAAGCAATAGTTATTAATACAAATCTAGAAATATAGAATAGAAATTATAAATATGTAATAGAAATGAAACAATTTAGAATAAGATTGAAAGCAAATGCGAGCATATCAAATATAAATCACTAAGTACAGAATGTAAATTTCGAAATATAGGATACAAATGAAAAATATAAAATAGAAATGAAGTAATATAGGATAGAAATGAGTAGTCATCTACACCTTGAGCAATGTCTTCCTGCAAAAATCATGATACTAGCATAAGCTCGCCTACCAATCGCTCGCATGCAGAACCGCGGTTCAGAAGGCATATCCATGCGAGGAGTTTCCGGTTTTGCAGAAAGAAAGGGAGTCAAAAAGATAAACAAATTTGACACCGGCTGGTAATTTAATTTCACTGAAAACTATTTATGCAACATATAACAATGCTATTTTGTAGCATATTGATTGCTTCTTTCGCAAATTAAACGATTAGGCACATAGCCTTGCATTTTTCCAGATATTCATTTAGTACGGCGAAGCATGTGTTCAAGGTCAGTCTCGGTGGTATATACATGTGGGAAAAAGTCACATTCTCTTGTTTGATTTTGCGTCTCTGGCCTTGCCAGACGCAAAGAAGTAAACGGAACTACTGTATTCGTGAATCTAAACGTTTGAAGTAGGTTTTCCGTGATAGACAGCTAAGCTAACAGTAGTTCTGTCTACTTCTTTGCCTCTAACAAGGTCAGAGACGCAAAATCAAACAAGAGAATGTGACTTTTTCCTACATGAATGTATTGCCGAGATTGACCTTTAACAGTTAGCGAAAACCGTTATCAGTTAGCGAAAACGCTTATAACTCTTGAACTGCAAGGGATATTTTGACAAAATTTTGCATACTTATACATGTCAACATTGTCTAACGACTCGCATGCAGAACCGTCTTTTTTGATGGACGAGGCTTTGCTGAGCACAAGTTGAAAATTTACGGTCAAGTAGTGAAAATGCTCATAACTCTTGAACCCCGTGGTATATATGGTTCAAATTTTGTATACTTATGTTTTTTAACATTGTCCAGCCACCGGCATGAAAAAAGGCGACGAAAGTCTGAACAGTATTGCACGACCCAAAGTCGTGCACTTTAATCGCTGCGCAAGTCCATCAGTCTGTTTGTCCTTCCGCTGTAGCCAGTGAGTGAAATTACTCATATCTCTTAACCACATGGTGTAGTTTGATAAAAATATGCATCATTTTACAAGAAATGACCAATTTCATTTCCATACATTCCTGGTGGCACCAGAAACTAATTATTCTACATTCATCACGGGTTGTGCACATTACCATCAGTTGATTACCATTTAAAACAATGCCATCCAAAGTTTTGCTTAAAAATAATAAAACTGCAAGGGGAAAACAAATCTTTTTTAACAGAAAAAATATGTAGACTTTTGCAAAAAAAGAGTGATTTCACAGGTTCAGCACGCACCACATATTGTGGCGTTTAGTAGGAGCGGTAAGTCTAGGCTGGTTTTAGACTGCCGTCATATTAACGAAAACCTTACATACATTTAAATTTGAATACGAAGACATCAAGATTGCCATGCAAATGTTTGTGAAAGGGTTTTATTTATTCACGTTTTATCTTAAAGGTGCATATCATCACATAGACATTTTCACAGGCCACCAAACTTATTTAGGATTTTTATGGACAGAATGTAAAGAAACAAGGTATTTTGTATTCAATTCTTTGCCGTTTGGAATTTTTACTGCGGGGCATATATTTACAAAGACTCTCAGGTTAGTTGTAAAGTTCTGGAGATCAAAAGGGCATAAAATTATTATGTTTCTTGATGACGAAATTGGTGGGAATTTTTCTTTCCATCATCTCTTAATTTCAAGTATATTTGTTAAGCAAAGTTTGCTCAGTCTTGGCTTTCTTCTGGCTGATGAAAAATGTAATTGGGAACCTTCTTCGCAAGTCGTGTGATTGGGGAATCTTTTGGATATGAATGAAGGTAAAGTTTATATCACAGAGGAAAGAATCAGGCGCCTTGAGGTGAGTATAGATTTGCTTCTGTACCAGGTTGAAAAGGATCTGTACAGCTTAGTTCATGTTAAAGTGCTGGCATCTGTTGTTGGGCAGATTATATCATTACAAAACGTAATTTATTGGTAAAAAGGTTCGGTTAATGACGAGGCAAATGTAGTTGTATTCTGATGAGGGTCAGTTGGAATGCTCCTGTTATTGTAACAGAACAAGCCAAAAAAAGAGCTGAAATTTTGGCGAGAAAATATAAGGATTTATAATGGTTTAGGTAAAAGTATCCAGAACCACTTTTGCTGAGATATGCATGTATTCAGATGCCAGTAGTAGTGGGTACGGTGGTTATTTGGAAAGTTCTGTAGAAGCCCTTGAAGAGGGCAATTTGAAATCGCTGCAAATGTATGCCTTGAAGTGGGCAATAGTAAATCTCTGGAAGTGGGAAACGAAACAATCTCTGACAGTAAAAGCGAAAAACCATGGAATTGGGTGATTTAGAATTTACAGAAACTGGTATGCTAAGGGCAATAAGGGTTTGACTTCAAAAGTTTCACTGGTAAATGCTGTAAACACACGTAAGGCCGAAGTAAAAAGCTTAATGGATCAAACTTGCTTGAAAAACAGATTTGGCAGTTCTGAGATAGAGTCTAGAGCAATATTTGTTCTGACTGCACTGTAACTATAAGTGGGGATGCCAGCTGTAATTAGATGCAGGCAGAAGTGATTGACGCATGGACCAGTCAAGAGATGCTCAAAATTTGTACTTGGAGAGAAACGGAAGCGGTAAGCAGGGTATTAAATAGCAATGTAAATTTGTTAAAACCCCAAAAAGGTTAAAGTTTATACTGATAACAAGAATGTGACGCCAATTTTGCAGACTGGCAGCCGAAAAAATGAGTTACCAGAAATTGCTTGTGAGGTTAATGAAATATGTCAGAAATACAATATTGAAATTATTTCAGAGTGGATTCTAAGATAAAAAACAAGTCGCCCAAGGGCAACGATCGCTCACCTGCCAGTATATGCTCAGGTCAAGTGGCCAAAAGACCTTGACCTTTCAGTGACATAATATCTTCATCTGGTCATTTAGTCGACCATGTATACCATGTATTGTACCTTGGACTTAAATAGTTTCTGACAAATCCACTGTATAAGCGTTTTCCCATATAAAAGCCTAACATACCAAAGTTGAACATGTTGTAAATTAATTCAAGGTCAACACATGGTCATCATTTGTATAAACTATGATGGGCCAGCAAGCCCAATGCTACATACCAAGTTTCAAAGTCATAGGCCTTTTGGTTCTAGAGAAGAAGATTTTCGAAGGGTTTTTACCATATTTGGGAATGGTGGCCATCTTGGTCATGTGACCCAGACCCCGGGTATAAACTTTTGTTTACCCATCCCACTAAGACTCCATATGAAATTTGGCTTCAATCGGCCCAGTGGTTTCAGAGGAGAAGATGTTTGAAAATCTTGACGACGGATGGTCCGACGGAATGACGTTGACCTTTAGTGACATAATAGCTTCATCTGGTCATTTAGTCGACCATATATACCAAGTATTGTACCATAGACTTAAATAGTTTCTGAGAAATCCACTGTTTAAGCGTTTTCCAATATAAAAGCCTAACGTACCAAAGTTGACCATGCCGTAAATTAGGTCAAGGTCAACACAAGGTCATGATTTGTATAAACTTTGATGGGCCCGCATGCTCGATGCTACACACCAAGTTTCAAGGTCATAGGCCTTTTGGTTCTGGAGAAGAAGATTTTTGAAGGGTTTTTATTATATATGGGCATGGCGGCCATCTTGGTCATGTGACCTGGACCAAATATATAAACGTTTGTTCCCCCATCCCACTAAGACTCCATATGAAATTTGGCTTCAATCGGCCCAGTGGTTTCAGAGGAGAAGATGTTTGAAAATCTTGACGACGGATGGTCCGACGGAATGACCTTGACCTTTAGTGACATAATATCTTCATCTGGTCATTTAGTCAACCATTTATACCAAGTATTGTACCTTAGACTTAAATAGTTTCTGAGAAATCCACCGTTTAAGCGTTTTCCCATATAAAAGCCTAACGTACCAAAGTTGACCATGTCATAAATTAGGTCAAGGTCATCACAAGGTCATGATTTATATAAATTATGATGGGCCCGCATGCCCGATGCTACATACCAAGTTTCAAGGTCATAGGCCTTTTGGTTCTGGAGAAGAAGATTTTTGAAGGGTTTTTATTATATATGGGCGTGGCGGCCATTTTGGTCATGTGACCTGGACCAAATATATAAACTTTCGTTCCCCCATCCTGTTAAGGCTCCATATGAAATTTGGCTTCAATCCACCCAGTGGTTTCTGAGAAGAAGATGTTAAAAATTGTGGACGCCGACGCAGACGCAGACGCCGACGCCGACGGACGACGGACCAAGTCTATACTATAAGCTCACCTTGACAGGTGAGCTAAAAACAAGCTAGCAGATATTCTTTCAAAGAGTTGGGGCAGTGATGATTAGTCAATTCAAAAATAGGTTTATTAAAGAAAATAACAAAAGATGGGGGCCGCATACAGAAGATCGAATTGCGTCACACATGAATTCGAAATGTGTTAGATTTAATTCAAGATTTTGGGTTCCAAAGCCACAGGGTATTAATGGCATCGATCAACAGTGGTTAAGAGAAATAAACTGGTTGCTTCCTCCTCCTCGTTTGATAGTAGCTTGCATTAAAAAGCTACAAAAAGAAAACTCAAGAGGTACTCTCATTGTGCCTGAATGGCCATTTGCACCATTTTGGCATGAGCTGGTACGTTCCGATGGCAATTTTAAGGAATTTATTCTCGAATCAATCAGGTCGAAACATAATTTCGAAAGGACACGGGAACAACGGAATATTTGTAAGAGAGCCACACAGAATGTTCAAATTAAAAATAGAATGTTAACATATTGGATATTCTGGCTAGAAATTATCAAAATATGTCATAAGACAGAGCACACACTGAATTAGTAAGATGTGTGAACCCTGAAAGTTAAACTTTCTCGAGATATTGTCTTGCCCTACATTTGTGTGAAGTTATTTTAAAATCCGTTGAAAAATGTAGGTGCTAGAGCGATGACAAAGTTTTTCTAAAAATAGCCACAGTGACCTTGACCTTAGGCGCAATTGTCTTGCCCTAAATTTGTGTGAAGTTATTTTAAAATCCGATGAGAAATGTAGGCGCTAGAGCGATGACAAAGTTTTTCTAAAAATAGCTACAGTGACCTTGACCTTGGGCGCAGCACCCTAAAAGTGGAACTTGCTCGAGATATTGTCATGCCCTACATTTGTTTGAAGTTGTTTCAAAATCCGTTGAGAATTGTAGGCGCTAGAGCGATGACAAAGTTTTTTTCTAAAAATAGCCACAGTGACCTTGACCGTAGGCGCAGCACCCTTAAAGTCGAATTTGCTCGAGATATTGTCATGCCCTACATTTGCGTAAAGTTATTTCAAAATCCATTGAGAAATGTAGGCGCTAGAGCGCTGACAAAGTTTTTCTAAAAATAGCCACAGTGACCTTGACCTTGGGCGCAGCACCCTGAAAGTCGAACTTGCTCGAGATATTGTCATGCCCTACACTTGTGTGAAGTTATTTCAAAATCCGTTGAGAAATGTAAGTGCTACAGCGATGACAAAAGGTGGACATACGTACGTACGTACTTACGTACGTACTTACGTACGGGACAAAACCTATATCCCCTCACCACTTCGTGGTGTGAGGGGATAATTAACTCTGGTATGTTGAAACAGCTCTGTGATATGTACAGAGATTGTGATGTTATCTTACATGTTCGAGACATTGCGATGATCGTATTAGCGTACGTAGACTTTTTACGTTTTAATGAATTAAGTCAGTTACGATGTAATGATATTGAGTTCAAATCTGACTGCGTACTGCTAAAACTAAGGCATAGCAAAACAGATGTTTATAGAACAGGAAATGAAGTTCTTATAGCAAAAGGTTCATCTACTGCTTGTCCGTATATTTTGCAACAAAATATCTGAAACTATCATGTCAGAATAATACTTCCAACAAATATTTGTTTAGACCAGTCCTGTAAACAGGTCCAAAGGTAGAGCAGCATTGTTATCTCAGGATAAAATGTATACAAGGCAAATAGAATGTATTGTAGATAAGTTGAAGATTGTAGCACCAAACTTAAATTTAGGTACCCATAGTTTAAGGGCAAGTGGCGCAACAATGGTAGCTAATGCAGATTCAGATGGTTTGAATGAAAGATGTCTCATGCGCCATGGTCGCTGGAAACCTACAATCTCTAAGAATGGTTATATCGACGATTCCATAGAAAAATGCTTAAATGAAACTAAAAAGTTGAAGTTGTAAAGCAAACTTGAAATTTGACTAGAAAATGTGTTTATGAAACACTATGCCCCCAAACATATGCTTGCCTCTAAAGAAGGTTTATCCCCAAATGTTTAAGTCAGAAAGGGGTGGGGTTTTAATCAGTTCATCTACATCTTAGCCTTTAACTGTATTCCAAATATAAGAAACATAGCTTAGCGGTTCTTCAAATATTTTGTTCACAATGTTATTCATTAAGCTTCTTCCTATTCGAAATGCCTATGTTCGAAAATGGGAAAAATTCTATCAGAAATCTATGAAATAGGCTCAAAAGTTAATCACGTCATCTACACCTTAGTCCAAACCTGCATGCCAAACATAAGGATCCTAGCTTATTCCGTTCTTCAGATACTGTATTTTGTTCACAAGCTTATTCCTATAAAAATGCCTATGTCCGAAAAAGGGGCGTAACTCAGTCAAAAATTCACCAATGATTTTCAGAACTTAATCAGGTCATCTTCACCTTGAGCAATGTCTTCCTGCAAAAAATCATGATCCTAGCATCAGGGATTCTTGGGATATTTTGGACACAATGTTCCATAGGCTTACAATGCACTAAGTTGCAAAAGGGGCATAACTCGGTCAAAAATTCACGAATTTTTTTCAAAAGTTAATCAGATCATCTATACCTTGGGCAATGTCTTCCTGCAAAAAAATCATGATCCTAGCATCAGGGGTTCTTAAGATATTTTGGTCACAAGGTTCCATAGGCTTACAAAGCATTAAGTCGTAAAAGGGGCATAACTCAGTCAAAAATTTATGATTTTTTTTCAAAAGTTAATCAGGTCATCTACACCTTAGGCGATGTCTTCCTGCAAAAAATCATGATCCTAGCATCAGGGGTTCTGGAGATATTTTGGTCACAAGGTTCCATAGGCTTACAATGCACTAAGTCGAAAAAAGGCATAACTCGGTCAAAAATTCACGAATTTTTTTCAAAAGTTAATCAGATCATCTACACCTTGGGCAATGTCATCCTGCAAAAAATCATGATCCTAGCATTAGGGGTTCTTAAGATATTTTGGTCACAAGGTTCCATAGGCTTACAATGCACTAAGTCGAAAAAGGGCACAACTCAGTCAAAAATTCATGATTTTTTTTCAAAAGTTAATCAGGTCATCTACACCTTTGGCGATGTCTTCCTGCAAAAAATCATGATCCTAGCATCAGGGGTTCTGGAGATATTTTGGTCACAAGGTTCCATAGGCTTACAATGCACTAAGTCGAAAAAGGGGCATAACTCGGTCAAAAATTCACGATTTTTTTTCAAAAGTTAATCAGATCATCCACACCTTGGGCAATGTCATCCTGCAAAAAATCATGATCCTAGCATCAGGGGTTCTTAAGATATTTTGGTCACAAGGTTCCATAGGCTTACAATGCACTAAGTCGAAAAAGGGGCATAACTCGGTAAAAAATTCATGATTTTTTTTCAAAAGTTGATCAGGTCATCTACACCTTGGGCAATGTCATCCTGCAAAAAATCATGATCCTAGCATCAGGGGTTCTTGAGATATTTTGGTCACAAGGTTCCATAGACTAAGACGAAAAAGGGGCATAACTCTGAAAATATGTGCCCGGTGGAAAAAAGAAAAAATACGGGTCCGCTTATTTTTCATATACATGCCACATACAAAATTTCAAGATCCTAGCATAAGCGGTTCTTGAGTTTCCCAGCTGCCAAAAAGCGTTACGGACAGACGGACAGACGGACAGACGGACAGGCCCAAACCAATATGCCCCCTCAACTTCTCCGAAGTTGGGGGCATAAAAATTGCATCTGCTCCTAACATTTGAATTTTTTACGCATAAAGTCTCGCTGTGTGCAAAAGAAATAAGTTTTGTTATTTCTTTATAAAGATTATAACAATCCATCATGAGTGTCCATGTAGGATAGGGAAATCTCACCCTAGGGGTCGGAATTTCAACCAGGAACGAGGCTTGCAAGATCTCAACTCTATTATAACTCTTTTCTTCCATCAGCTATCCGTGATTGGAATAACCTGCCTATCGAAACACGTAACCCAACAAGCATAGCATCTTTTAAGCGAAATTAAATGCAAATGTAACTACTCCACCTAAATCGTTCTTCGAGGGGAAAAGAATGGGACAGATCCATCATGCAAGATTTAGAACGAAATGCAGTTCTTTGAACTATCATTCATTTTCAAAAAATATCGTCGATGACCCGTTATGCCTTTGTGGAGCTGTCGAAGATACAAAACATTTTCTATTTTCATGTGATCGCTACAGAGATTTAAGACAAGACTTATTTGACAGTATCTTACCTGTCTGTGAACCAACTCTTGATATACTTCTTTATGGAAACTCTGAGCTTTCAGTGGCGGAAAATAAATTGATATTTCTCGCGATACAAGAGTTTATTATAACGTCTAAACGATTCAAGTAATAAGGTTCCATTACATACTCCATATTTTCATAATAGTGTCAAAACTATTATATTTGTAATTTGAAAGTATTATCTCAAGTGAAAGACCTAGTAGGAATTATTATAATAATTACATTTTTTCAGTCTCGTCATCTTCTCAGAAGACCTATCTTGTCGACTGTGGCATGCACACTAGACATTCAATGTCCATGACCAAGAAACATTGCTCTTGTTTTTTTTCTTTCTCTACACCCCGTGGAGCTCGGCAGTTTGATGAATCGAATTGAAGTATATAGATTTTGGTTTATTGATTTGTTATTTAATATACATGTAAAATGAAAAATATTTATGCAACCCAGGGCACGCGGGACGTCGAAGCAGCGTTGATTGGCGTTGATTCAACATCACGATGTTGGATCGGTGTAGGGTTAGCGTTGCTTTGGCGTTGCGTGCCCACTGGGTAGGCAATGTATTTTTCAAATCACGTGTTATATGTACTTTTCTGTTATTGCAAAATGGGATACAGACTTGAATAAGTCAGCTGACTTTCTTCTGAATCCCGTTTTGTATAACATATGATATATTTTGTGAAAGAATGTACTGTTTCATATGTTGGTTATACAAAGAAAAATAAAGTTTAAACCAAATTCTGACCCCGAGGGTGAGATTTACCTATCCTACATGGACTGGCTCATGATGGATTATATTTCTCCCACTATTAGCGGATTTTCAACCTCAAGTCGGATTAGGCTTCAGAACAGGAAAATTTTAACTTTTTAACCAGTGGTTTGAAATAAATTTTGAGCAACCCAGTGTGTTTATCAGGTCTTTGAATGGGTGTAAACACAGTTTTCACCTAAAAAAAGGACGGAAAACACGATATGTGGACTATTTTATCTTCCAAAAGGCAAAAACAAAATGCAACTTAGCCTCTCACGTCACGCGCGTCAAGTTTGCTAGCGACGTTTTTAACCGGTTTTAGTGACGTCATTAAAATCGAGTGACGTCATAAACCTATGATCTGCTATCAAACGTCACCCGACATGCTTGCGTTTCCATTTTGTTCATTTAAAATTAAAATATGAGTCAAAAATTGAAAAAGTCTGGTTGCTAATATAAGAAAGATGTTGCCAGGTGTAAGATAGAATTTTCTTATATGAGCTGAGAGCCTATCTTATATATGCAAAGGTGAGAGAAATTATTTTCTTTATGGTCACAGATATCATACCGTTTTCTAGGATCGGTTGATTTCATGCTAATCTTGGATCGGCGCAGCTAATAACGATGAAACTGCTGAGGGGCACTGTTGACAAATGGTAAAAGATAGTTAATCAGGCTGTTTTTGAAATTAAAAGATTCATACAAGCTGAACAGTTTGAACCGCCTTTGCACTCGAATGATCGCTATCTTAGCAAAACGTTCTGTTCATTTGCAAAACGAATAATAATAAGAAGGAAGCGGATCAAAACGGCAAATAAGTGAGTTCAGTCGACTCACTCATTGTTTACAGTTTGTCAGAGTTATGAAATTTTTTGTAGTTTTAAAGTTAGATTAGTGGTAGATATTATCAAAATGTCAATTTAATCTGACCAAGCATTTTGTAGAAATCGCCACTAAAACAGGTTGCCTATAACTCCAAATGTTGGTCTGTACCGCGGATGTGTGGTTTACAGACCGCGGTGCATGTATTGTTTAGGCTAATTCCGCGGTCATTACTCGCACTCACTGAAGGGGTTGTGCCCTAAAAATGATATTTTTTCACTATCTGTGATAGATTTCTGAAAAGAGCTTCCATATGGAAAGTTAAAATTGATTTTATTCCACACGCCCAAAGACAAACCACCATCATTAACGCAAATTGGAGTTATTGCTGGCCAAATCCAAATTATTGTCAGTTTTATGTTTCGAATCAGATATTTTGTCCCGATGCACAATTAATTCTGCTTGCAACAAATTTTAAATATTTTAACCTGACGGAGAAATAATTTAAAATACCATGTATGTCTACATTTAGTGTTGATGGTCGTTTGTTCTGATTTTATTAATACTTAAACTGACCGCCTATACTTACTCCGAGCTCAGAAACTCACGCCGATACAAGATTAGTATGAAATCAACCGATCCCAGCAAAACGGTATGATACCTGTGGTGGTTGACATTAATTTTATTCAGTTTTATGTAAAAGTTTCAGGCTATGTTATGATAAGTTTACTGACATTATTCCTAGATTCAAAACAAAGCCTTGTTGCTAACAGTCCCTCAGAGTGGACTCCGTGTCTGTGCACAATCCTACTTTTGGCGTTTATTTCCACTCAGAAAGTGAGTTTTTGGGTGAAACTGCAGGCAGATATTACCAGTTACAGAAAAAAAAGAGAATCGGTGGAACCGATGGATGCTCTCCGAAGGTGTACAATAGTGAAATTGGTATCCTGATGAAACTGCCCTCTATTTATAAGTGAAATTTCAATTAGGTACCGTTTATACTTTCAAAGATATGCCCCGGACATGCAAATGAATGAGGAATAAAAAAGAAGGGAAATAAGTCCAAAATTTCTTGCAACAGGGCTATGTTTTTGTGCTCTGCACTTTCTCTCATTGTCCTCTATTATTGTGTGAAATTTCGTTTAATCCTTTCCGATACTTTTAGAGATATGCTCCAGACAAGCATCAAGTGAGAAAAAAAGAAGGAAAGTAACTCCAAAATAATTTAAAATAGGGGTTTTGTTCTTGTGCTCTGCACTCCCTCTCACTGCCCTCTATCAATAGTTTAAGTTTCGTTTCATTCCCTTCAATACTTTTAGAGATATATTCCGGACAAACAAAAGTAAAAAGTATGCGAAGACCAGGAACTGAAACAATCAAAATCCAAATCCAGCCCTCAAACCATAGTTGGAAACAACTAAGATTACAAATAATCAAGATACAGAGAACATATGGCCAACCGAGTGAGCAGCTTGTTCCCAAAAGGTGGCCACTCAGCAACCCAAACCGAACCAAAAATAATAAAAACATACATAAGGTAAAACATCACAGAAACTCTGACACCAAAAACAGGCAACAGAGAACCACAACAGAACTACCGCCTTGGAACGGTCAGTAATGAATTACTGGGGGGCTTAAATCGATTTTACAGGCCCAACCTCACCCTCAGTTTCTGAAGTGGTACAAAACATTTAGTTAGTAGTTCGGTTCGCATGATAACCCTCTAACTCGTCAATGAATCATCACGGTAAACACATAAATACTGGATAACCATGAAGGGAGCTATCTCCATAATTACTCGTGAGAGGGTTATGGTTCTTGTGCTCTGCACTTTCACTCAGTGCCCACTATGAATGTGTGAAGTTTCATTTAGTTCACTTTAATACTTAAATAGATATACTCCGGACAAGCAATATACTGGAAATACTAAGAATGGAGCTTAATCCGTAATTATTTGTGACAGGGTTATAGTTCTAATGATCTGCGCTTCTTTTAATTGTCATCTAGCAATGCATGAAGTTTCAATGGGTACCCTTTCAAAGATATGCTCCGGACAAACATAATACTTCAAAATATAGGAAAGGAGTTAATTGTAATTACTTGTGATAGGGTTATGGTTCTGAAACTCTGCAATTCTCCTCATTGCCCTCTATCAATACGTGAAGTTTTATTTAGATCCCTTCGATACTTTCAGAGAAATGCTCCGGACAAGCAAAATGCTGTAAAAAACTAAGAAGGGAAACATTTTTCTAATTACTTGCGGTAGTTATGGTTCTTGCACTCTGCACTTTCCCTCATTGCCCTCTTTCAGTATGTAAAGTCTCATTGAGTTCCCTCTAATACGTTCAAAGATATGCTCCGAACAAAGTGTGACGGACGGACGGACGAAGCGGCGACTATATGCTCACCCTTCGGGGAGCATAAAACATATCCAGAAGTTTTGCATGGCACGGCTAATGATTTACTGTGGAGTAATGGGACATTTCTGATTTCATAGCTCTGTGTTATACTGTGTGACGATTGGTAGTTCATACCCCTTCTTTTTGGCGATGGTGGGCTAACACCTTGGTCTAGGGTGAGTACTCAATGACTTTTTTTCGCGGCGCAAGTACGTGTAATTTCAGTATTGTTCGACATTTCACAAGTTTTCATTGGTCAAAAACGCGTATGTCAAAATTTAGCCAATAATATCAAAGGTCAATGGGTATTTAATCTTTGTTTTTATCCCATCGTACTGCACTGCGTGAATACTAGCACTCTGTCAGATGTTGATTCAAAATGTTTCTCTTGTATGTAAATAGAAATTTTATCGAAAACAGAGGCAGATATTCAAAACTTTCTTGTCGTTGTAGATCTACTTTCGATTTTTACTTTCGGTTTAATACAAATAACAGAGCATCATGTTGGTAACTGTTTTAAAATCAGGTCACTCTCAAGATTGACCGCGGTCATTTTGAAATTCCAAATAGGACAGCTAAATTTTGAGACAGGTCATTGTCGCTACCCAGTGTCAAAATTACGGTTGTGGGTGCCTACCTTCATAGCTCATTTGAGTCGTATTCATGAAAGTTATTGTCAACCCTTAACCTACACGCCTGGTAAACTATCACAGATACCTCCGGCGGAGGTACCGATAAAAAGTTGTGACAGGCATCTGGAGCTGCCTGTGATTGTCAAAAAAAAAATGCCAACAAATGCTAGGTATTCGTCTTTATTGACAAAATATAAAATAACCAGGGAGTTTATTAAAAATCAAAAAGTGCTATTCGACCCTTGTAGACATAAAGTTTTGTCACACATCATATCCCCCCAGAGCTTTGGTTTAAACATATTTTATTTCAAATTTCATATAATTCAACTATACATTGTGAATATATAAATTTAACAGGATTGGAACGGAAGCATAAATACTTATTTGGTTCCTCTCCTTGTTTCTTCCCAGCTGTGAAACATACTAGCGGAATACATGCATATATCATATATATCGTTCATACTCATAACACATATCTCGTTTTATAACCAATACGAATATTGTTTTCAGTCTATAAAGTTGTGATTTTTCTAATTTTACACGATTTAAAGAAAAGCATAGAAATGGAAAATACAGGTAACAAATAGATCTAGTAATTAGAAAACTAACAATAACGTCGAAGACAAAGCAAAATTATTTTTGAACGTAAGAGATGTATTACTCTTAAATTTCGGTTCGGAATTTCTTAGTAACGATAATTCCATTGGGGGAGAAGGCTGAAGGGTGTGGGGACGTGCACCGGGTAGGGTTGACAGTTTATCAAGATGCATGGCAGTTTCGCTGTTGTTGGTTAGTATTTTTAAGTGAATCGCTTGGTGTCTGTTATATACTTTTGTACTTTCTGAAATATAATAGAGTTTGTTTCGTGTGAAAGAGAAGCATTACCGTAGAGCGATAGGTCTAAAGTGATAGTGTGGTACTGTGATACGGCGGTTACTAGTTCGGTTCGTTGGGGCAGATAGTATCGGCATTGCAAGAAAAAATGCTAAGCGCTTTCAATACTGCCGCAGCGGCATAGAGGTGAGTCAGTTATGTTTTTCAAGTACAGATCATGGTTAAGTGCGCTACAGTTTGTTCTCAGGCGAGTATGTAAGACTTGTTGTTTCCTTTTACCAGTATAATAGTGTCTAGGGACGTACGATCTATTCCTGTTGAGAAAATTTTTAAAAGAGTTAACTGTCTCAAGTTGTCTGGCCTCAGCAGGTAGGTCGTTCCAGTCTCTAACAACAGAAGGCAAAAAATGAGAGAAAATATTGATTTGTTCTTGAGTTTATGGTATACAAGTTATCAGCGTTTCGTAAGTTGTTCTGAGATAGGCTATCAACATTTTGGGGTACTAGAGATGAAAGATAGAAGGGAGTCAGATTAGTTTTCATTTTGCAAAATAATGTTAATTTGTGATCTTTTCTTCTTTTTTCCAGTGAGTCCCATTTGATTTCAGTATAGAGAGAGTTAATAGAAATGAGTTTCGTTGTGCCTGTCGCTATTCTAGCTGCTTCAGTTTGTATCTTTTGAAGTTCTTCTTTTTCATATTGGGTGCAATTATCCCAGACAACGTCTCCGTATTCTAGTATAGGTCGTATGAAAGAGATGTAAATTATTTCTAAAGATTTTCTATCAAGTCTAAATTTGAGCTTCCTCATGATGTTTATTCTCCCCCATGCTTTGTCGGTGACATACTTAATATGCTGATGCCAAGAACAGTCGCTTGAAAGATAAAGTCCTAGATGTTTGTGAGTTTCTACTTCTGCTATTTGTTGGTTTTGCATGTATAATGGAGAGTGGTCAGGTTTAAGGAGTTTGCGAGAGATTAGTAAAGATTCAGTTTTAGTTGGGTTAAAAGTAACAAGCCAGGTATTGGCCCACAGTGAAATTTTTCTAAGGTCTGTGTTGATAAGTTCTGCAGATCTTAAAGGGTTATCCACAATTAAGTAAAGACTAGTGTCATCTGCAAATAAGCGAATGTTGGAGCCAATATCGTTAACAATATCGTTAATATAAACTAAGAATAGGAGGGGACCAAGAATCGAGCCCTGAGGGACTCCAGCTCTTATATTGGTCCAGTCGGAATGGGCCCCAGGCAAAACAACACGCTGTTTTCTATCAGAAAGATAGCTTTTAAACCAATCAAAGAGGCAACCTGAGACACCAGCGGCCTCGAGCTTATGAATTAGACCAGCATGCCAAACACGGTCAAACGCCTTGCTGATGTCGCAGAAGACGACTCTGACCTCTCTTCCGTCATCTAGGGCTCGGCAGAAAGTATTGTATAGAAAGGTTAACTGCTTGACTGTAGAGTCACCAGGTATAAAACCAGATTGCAAAGAGGTAAGAACATTATTGTCACGAAGATGATTAAATAGATGTTTGAAAATTAATCGTTCAAAGACTTTGTCTTCAGAGTTGAGAAGACAGATAGGTCGGTAGTTGCTAAGCTGAGACTCATCGCCCTTTTTAGGAACCGGACAGACATTACCTTCTTTCCAAGAACTGGGAACGGTGCAAGTGTGTAAAGAATAGTTAAAGAAAGAACAAAGAGGTTGGGATATTTCCTGAGATAATTCTTAAGGATCCTGTTATTTACACCGTTTGGTCCAGATGGTTTACCAATTACTAGTGTTTTCAGGACTGATTCGACCTCTAAGGGAGTTAAAACAATAGTGCTTAATTGTGACTCAACATCATAGTGAGGTATGTCTGGGAGAACTACGTTTTGATCGTTGAGTAGTGTTTGAATTTGAAAGAAGTCATTTAACAGAGTTGCCTTTGCATGGTCTTCGGTGTATACAGTGCCGTTGTGTTCAATTGGTGGGACAGTGGACCTAGTTTTAGGTGAGATGAAAGATTTCAAGATAGTCCACCACTCTCTAGAAGAGATCGAATCAGACTTTAATATATCTGCGATTTTGTCTAAATATATGTTTTTAGCTTCTCGAATCATGTTTACGACTTTATTACGCAATTTCCTAAACTTGTGCCAATTTGTGGGTAAGTTTGTGTGCTTTGCTTTTCTGTAAGCCCGTTTACGTTTTCTAATAAATCTTTTTATATAAGTTGTTAGCCAGGGTGGATCTGATGGTCTAATTTTGACGATTCCGTTTGGTATACATTCTTTAGCAAGAGATAGTATGTGATTAGTAATATTATTAGCATAGACATTTGTATCATTGTCGCGCAGTGATTCCCAGTCAGTATTAGTAGCTTTTGTTCTTAGTAGGTTGAAATCGCCCTGGTCGTAGTTTCATATTTGTCTGGTGAAGGATTTTAATTTCGGTTTCGCAAATCTAAATATACCATAAACTGGGCAATGGTATCGCAATTGCTGATCTAGAAAGGGGTCGCCCACCCCACTAAGTATTAAGTGGTCCTTGTGGTGAGTAAGGATGATATCCAGCAATGGTGCGGAATTCTCAGTGAAGTGAGTGGGTTGATCAATAGTTTGGTGAAACGCAAATTGAGTACAAAAATACTCGATTTTGCGAGACGTTTGTGTACTTAATAAATTGAAATTAAGGTCACCGGTTACAATGATATCGTTGAGACCTGTATCTACGGCTAGGTGTAATGAATCTTCGATAGTTGAGTAGTAAGTAGCATCAGAATTTGGCGGTCTGTAAAAAAACAAATAAAACATGCCCAGAGCTTTCCATATTAACCAAAGATACGACTTTTGAAGTGGCTTTGGTGTCAGCCAACAGTACTCAAAACATAAAGAATTCGGCCGTTTTTTTTTTTTTTTTTTGGTCTAAAATGTAGTGATCTTGCAGTAACCTCCTTGCCCAAATATGAACGTCGATTGACTACGAATAAGGCTTGATTTTTGAAAACAACAGCTGGAGGTGTCTGCAATGGGGTGGAGGTGCCTGTGATGTAGGCAAATATAGTGAAAATCTGAATAGTTATTGCAGCTGGAAATATTGACATCTCCAAACCACTGCCTGGAAAGAATCATTCATTCAACGCATATTAAGCTAGCACAATGCGTATATCATGAAATTCCATGTTAAAATTCTTAAAACACCCTCTCAAAGAGTCATTGCCCATTTTGTTTCCGCTTCTGTTAGTCAAACATTGACGAATTTTACATAGTTGCTAAAAATTAACTGTCTAATTCAGTGTTAGAATCGTTATGAAATGTGAGCTGAAAAAGGAGTCAACATTTTTGTGAATGGTATCTGATCGGGAGTTGCTGCCTGTGAGTCATTCCAATTCGTTAGAAATTGTCGAGGTCACACGTCATGCCAGCTACACGTATGGTGTGTCAAATGGGCCAAAATTGCCGATACCCGTCAACAGGCATACACGTTCAGGTATCTATAGTGTTGATCCTTTTGGTACCTCATGTGCGTGTCGCTCGCATGTGTTGTATGACGCTCGCTATATGTGTTAACTTTATGGTAACTGGGGTGAAAGGTGCTACAAGTGATTCAGTATGGCTAGTTATATCCCCGCAATACGAAGTATATCAGGGGTATATAGTTTTTGACATTCCGTCCGTTCGTCTGTTCGTTCGTTCGTCCGTTCGTTATTTCGTCCGTCCGTCAACTTTACGTCGAAGTTTTGTGTTAAACCTTTTTTGATTGCTCATATCTCTGTAATTACCCATCCGACTCTTTTCATATTTGGTTTGTGATATCTCTATAGCATTGCCTTAGGTGTAAACTATTTTAGCCCCTGAGTCAGGACCCAGTGTGGGGCCAAAGGTCAGTAATTAGGACTTAGGCATTTTCATTTGTCAAAGTCTTGCGTTAAACCTTTTTGATTGCTCGTATCTCTGTAACTGCATTGAAGCTTTCTTCCATATTTGGTTCATGATATCTCTGTAGCATTACTTTTGATCTGGACTACCTACATTGCAGGGTCATGATCATGGGTGGGGCCAGGCGTCAATAACTAGGGCTTTGCCATTTGTTGAATAGTTTTGGGTTATAGGTCTGTTGTACTTGAATGGAGCCTAATGATACATGACTAGGTTTATTTCATACTAGTTTACACATATGGGTGCTGCTGCTGACATAAGGTCAAGGTCACAGACTTTGATCATGTATGACATTTGTATTGTAGCTTTGTGGTAAAATATGCTTGCATTAGGCGGTGGCACTGGTCGGGGGTATACGTGAGCCCCTGCTCACTTGCTCTAGTTTTGAATTGTTGGGTCTAGAATCAAAATACATGTACATCCGTAAGGCCTACAGATTACATCATCGGCATGTGACATATTCTCAACATTACACCTTATAGTATGTTGAAGTGATGGAATCCTACTGTTATTATGTGTAATTCAAAGTCTCCGAATAGCCACTGCATTAAATTTGGTAACAAAAGAGCACTTTTACTACATAAAAGTCATCTTCCGAAACGTTGTTTTTGCAAACGTTTGGAGTAGCTAGCATGGCGTGTGACCTCGACAATTTCCAATAATTTGGAATGACTAACAGCCTAGTAACAGGCAGTCATCGCCATTCACAAAAACGTTGTCTCCTATTCAAGCGCATTTCATTACTATTCTAACACTGAATTAGGCAGTAAATTTTCAACAGCTACGTACAACTCGTCAATGTTTGACTAACACATATGGAAACAAAACGGGCAATAACTCTTTGAGATGATACGCTTTAGATTTTGGATTTCTGTTGTGAAGCGTCGATGTTATGTGTTCTTCTGTCCGCTTGTCTGTAGTCTTCTAGCAATAAGGTCACATGTACAGCTGCACGTTTTGCTTTCTGGTTTCTTTTGTAATTTAAAATATAAAATAGGTAAAACAGAAGTTAGCATTGTTTTCATTTGGGGTAGGTGGATGACCATCTGTCTGGGAAAGAGCTCTTTATTCGGTTTACCATGCATGTCTTTTATGAACTATTGCCAATGTATACTTACTTCCATCTTGGTTTTGAGAGCAGGATATAGAATCTGACTGTATAAGTTCATGATCATTGTCTGTCGTTTTAACAAAAATATGCTTGATATTCGCATTATGATAGATTATTGCGATGTTGAATGAACGATTCTTTCAAGGCAGTGGTCTAGAGATGAAGAATATCAATATTTGCAACCGCAATAAACCTTCAGATTTTCGCTATATCTTCTTACATCACAGGCACTTCCATTCCGTCACAGGCACCTCCAGTTGTTTTTTACAGATCCAGCCTTATTTGGAGTTTATCGGCATTTATATTTGGGCACGGAGGTTTACTTTACGTCAGTGCGTCCAGATCAACAGATTCCTATGCAAGAAAAGTGCATTTAGGACCTAGAACAACCGATTTGTTCTTGTTTTGAGTACTTTCGACTGACCTTAAAGCCACTTCAAAAGCCATATCTCCCGTATATATGTAAAGTTCCCGAGGATATATTGTGTGACAAAACTTAATGTATATATGGGTCGAGTAGCATTCTTTGATTTTTAATAAACTCCCTGGTTATAATTTATTTTATCAAAAAAGACGAATACCTACCCTTTTTTGTTTATTTTTGGACCGTCACAGGTAGCTCCGGATGCCTGTCACAACTTTTTGTCGGTACCTCCGCGGAGGTACCTGTGATAGTTTACCAGGCGTGACCTAGAGACATTTTACAAAGCACTCATCCATTTAATCTGCGTCGATTATCTTTTTTTTTTTAAAGATTTTTCTTGTTTAAACATCAGTTTTCGTCCGTCCGTTGTTAACTTTTCGTTTCGGGATAACTCCTCCTACAGTGCTGGAACGTGGTGTATATCTATACTACTAAATAAACGAAGTAACGCATAAACTGCAAAATTGGTTGCATTTTCAAGCGTAATTTCTATACTGGTTCTTTCGCATATTGCTATCATTGATAATTTCGGTTAGCGTGTGTTTTAGTTTCACGTAGATTTAAAGAATTTGGGAATTAAATTCGTCTTTCATTTTAAATTCTCCCAAGTATTTTTCTAGAAACTTCGATGTCAACAATGGGTGCGTTCGAGTGAAATTATCGTGTACTCGAATACACGTTTTAAATTAATCCGGTCGTTTCGGTTCTGCGTCGTTATATCGGCGCGCTGCTTAGCAAGTCCAAATTTAGCAGGTTCTAATGCAAAAAATCCGACCCATGAACGTACGTCATTCCCCATAAATAACGATTTATTTTTGTATTTTTGCTCATACGTCTAAACGGATGAAGAACTAAATGGTCATAGTCCCGGCGGCCCTGGCTCGAAACGACCCATTTTCTTCCAGAACGTTAGTAGTAGAACGAGTAGCCAATCGAACTCGCCCATTGAAGAATATAAAGCTCAACGCACATGGTCTTTCGGTAAGTTGGACGGACATACGGCGCCAAGTGTGTGCGGCTATGGTTACGTACCGCTGAGCCACTTGGGGAACGTCGTTAGGAGAATTCAAACTGAAATGAACTTTCGAAAAGACAAAAATTAAAAATGTCTAAGGTTAACACACATGCGCCAGGTAAGAAAGGGCATTTTTTCAAGCGAAGCAGACAAATCAATGTCAATGATTCAACGAAGCTAAATAAGCCTTTAGTCTTCAGAGGGCTTGAATATTTTCCCAAAAAACGTTCCAGGACCCAATTTTTCCAGAAAAAAATACCCAGGACAGGTCACATAACCAAGATGGCAAACATTTATTATGGTAAAAAATTTCAAAAATCTTCTCCCCCAGAACCACGCCGGGCCGCGTAGCGCAATCGGTAGGGCACCTGCCTCATAAGTCAGAAGTCCTGGGTTCGAAACCCGGTCTGGCCACATACTTTTGTTTCTCCTTCCGCTGATTCAAGAAGGGCAGTTGTCAGTTACTGGCGAAAGTATGTGCACTTAGTACTGGTAAACCGCTTAGGAGGTCTATGCCTGCCAAGGAATAGTGTGGTTAGGTTAACTGACCGTCCCGACATGACCATAGCTATTTACCGTGGACGTTAAGCATCAAATCAACCAATTCTCCCCCAGAACCACAAATCTATGATCTTGAAACTTAGCATGTCGCATTAAGGACTCAAAAGCTCAACAAAATTTATATAAATGATGACCCTGGGATGACCTTGATCTGTTTTACGGCAAGGTCAACTTTTGAGTCACTTGGGTTTTTCTATAGGAAAAAGTGAAAAAAGTTGATTTTTTTTAGAAACAATGCAGTCTGCTACCTGAAAGTTTGTAGATGCAGACAACTAATTAGGTAAATGAACCTTTAGTGAGTATTCATAATAAAGGTCATATCTTCACCTGGGCCTAAGGCCATTTACATTGAAAAATTAAAACTCGCTTTTTTATATAAACTTGACCATCCTGAAATATTTCCACGCTTGCGCGGGCTCTTTTCTAGTAGTAAGAATATGAGGGGGCTCAGCGCATATCGTTTCGAGGTTACCCTCAACTGATTTTTTTTTAGCGCAGTTACAGTCCTTTGCATAAATTTATTAACATTTTCGTCTCCGGAACTGCTGCTACATTTTTTTATTGAACTAACCTTAAAATTTGTAAACAGTAAGACTTCGATATCACCGAGTGTAGCCGCACAACTGTGGAGTTATGAATGTGTCGTATCATAAATGTGTCCTTTCCAGGATATAGCGAAAGTTTGGTAAGTTTCTCGTATTTTTCTGCTAAAAAAGAACGTAAAATCATAAGTCTTCTATCCGTCATATGGACATACATGTATTAATAATGTGCACGTGGCGTTTTGATAGACATAAATTTAATTTCGACCGAATAACTGTCTCAAGTGTTTAGTCATTTTGCATAAAATCTTACAGTTTCTGTTACATTTTTACAGTTCATCTTTCTCCAGCGCTTTACACATGGTATGGCTGAGCTTGTTAAATTATGACACATGTTTTGGACATATTGAAACTGTGCTTGTTAAATTTTGATAGCGGAAATAATAGCGGCCTTTTGAACTTAGTCGTTTACTTTTTAGCTCACCTGTGAAGGTGAGCTTATAGTATAGACTTGGTCCGTCGTCCGTCGTCGTCGTCGGCGTCGTCGTCCACAATTTTAAACATCTTCTTCTCAGAAACCGCTGGGTGGATTGAAGCCAAATTTCATATGGAGCCTTAACAGGATGGGGGAACGAAAGTTTATATATTTGGTCCAGGTCACATGACCAAGATGGCCGCCACGCCCATATATAATAAAAACCCTTCAAAAATCTTCTTCTCCAGAACCAAAAGGCCTATGACCTTGAAACTTGGTATGTAGCATTGGGCATGCGGGCCCATCATAATTTATATAAATCATGACCTTGTGATGACCTTGACCTAATTTATGACATGGTCAACTTTGGTACGTTAGGCTTTTATATGGGAAAACGCTTAAACGGTGGATTTCTCAGAAACTATTTAAGTCTAAGGTACAATACTTGGTATACATGGTCGACTAAATGACCAGATGAAGATGTTATGTCACTAAAGGTCAAGGTCATTCCGTCGGACCATCCGTCGTCAAGATTTTCAAACATCTTCTCCTCTGAAACCACTAGGCCGATTTAAGCCAAATTTCATATGGAGTCTCAGTGGGATGGGGGAACGAAAGTTTATACCCGGGGTCTGGGTCACATGACCAAGATGGCCACCATGCCCATATATGGTAAAAATCCTTCAAAAATCTTCTTCTCCAGAACCAAAAGGCCTATGACCTTGAAACTTGGTATGTAGCATTGGGCATAAGGGCCCATCATAGTTTATACAAATCATGACCTTGCGTTGACCTTGACCTAATTTACGGCATGGTCAACTTTGGTACGTTAGGCTTTTATATGGGAAAACGCTTAAACAGTGGATTTCTCAGAAACTATTTAAGTCTAAGGTAAAATACTTGGTATACATGGTCGACTAAATGACCAGATGAAGATATTATGTCACTGATGGTCAATGTCATTCTGTCAGACCATCCGTCGTCAAGATTTTCAAACATCTTCTCCTCTGAAACCACTGGGCCGGTTTAAGCCAAATTTCATAAGGAGTCTCAGTGGGATAGGGGAACGAAATTTTATACCCGGGGTCTGGGTCATATGACCAAGATGGCCGCCATGCCCATAAATGGTAAAAACCCTTCAAAAAACTTCTTCTCCAGAACTACAAGGCCTATGACCTTGAAACTTAGTATGTAGCATTGGGCATGCGGGCCCATCATATTTTATACAAATCATGTCCTTGCGTTGCCCTTGACCTAATTTACGGGATGGTCAACTTTGGTACGTTAGGCTTTTATATGGGAAAACGCTTAAACAGTGGATTTCTCAGAAAGTATTTTAGTATAAGGTACAATACTTGGTATACACGGTCGACTAAATGACCAGATAAGATATTATGTCACTAAAGGTCAAGGTCATTCCGTCGGACCATCCGTCGTCAAGATTTTCAAACATCTTCTCCTCTGAAACCACTGGGCCGATTGAAGCCAAATTTCATATGGAGTCTCAGTGGGATGGGGGAACGAATGTTTATACCCTGGGTCTGGGTCACATGACCAAGATGGCCACCATGCCCATATATGGTAAAAACCCTTCGAAAATCTTCTTCCCTAGAACCAAAAGGCCTATGACCTTGAAACTTGGTATGTAGTATCGGGCATGCTGGCCCATCATAGTATATACAAGTGATGACCATGTGTTGACCTTGAATTAATTGACGACATGGTCAACTTTGGTATGTTAGGCGTTTATATGGGAAAACGCTTATACAGTGGATTTCTCAGAAACTATTTAAGTCTAAGGTACAATACGTGGTGTATATATGGTCAACTAAATGACCAGATGAAGATATTATGTCACTGAAAGGTCAAGGTCATTTTGTCGGTCTGTCCGTCATCAAGATTTTCAAAACATCTACTCTGAAACCACTGGTCTGATTGAAGCGAAATTTCATATGGAGTCTAAGTGTGATCAGGGAATAAAAGTTTGTTCTCAGGGTCTTGACCAAGATGGCCGCCATGCCCGTATATGGTAAAAACCCTTCAAAATCTTCTTCTCCAGAACCAAAAGGTGTATGACCTTGAAACTTGGTATGTAGCTTTGGGCACTCAAGCCCATCATAGTTTATACAAATGATCGTGCGTTGACCTTGACCTAATTTATGACACTGTCAACTTTGGTACATTATGTAGGCTTTTATATGGGAAAATGCTTAAACAGTGGATTTTTCAGAAACTATTTAAGTCTAAGGTGCAATATTTTGTATATATGGTTGACTAAATGACCAGATGAAGATATTTTGTTGTTAAAGGTCAAGGTCATTCTTTGACTTTTGTACAAGGTCATTGAGATTCTGTCACCCGTCAACATTTTCAAACATCTTCTCAGTGGCCACTAGGGTCAATTGAAGCCATATTTCATATGGAGCTTCACCTGCTTAAAGGAACCATAGTTTGTTCAGATGGTCTTGGTCACTTGACCAAGATGGCCACCATGCCCATATATGGTAAAAACTCTTCAAACGTCTTTTTCTCGAGAACCGAAAAGCCTATAACCTTGAAACTTGGTACCGGTATGCAGCATTGGGCACTCAGGCCCATCATAGTTTATACAAATGATTACTGTGTTTCATATATTATGGAGCTTTAATACTGGGTCAAAAGAATCAAAGTTTGTTCAGATGGTCATGGTCGTATGAACATGGTGGCCGCCACACCCATTTATGATAAAAACCCGTCAGAAATCTTTGTCCAGAAACAAAGGCCCAGTGACCTTGTGGCTTGGTATATAGAATTGGGACTCAACATTAATCCCCAAGGGAGGGGGGTTATCTGCCCCTGCCCTGGTGCTATATATATGTATAAAAGCATTAAAATATATACCAGGACAAAGTGCCAGGTGAGCTACAGGACCATTGGTCCTCTTGTTTTTTGTTGTTGTTGTTGTTGTTGTTTTGCTTTGCACAACGTATATGGGGATGTGTCTAATCGAGTTCCTTCACAGAGTTTGATAGATCTTCGCTTTGCATATAATTGCATTTATATTGTGAATAGATTGAAGATATGTACATGTTCACTCGTTCATAGAGATAAATAGTTGATATATTTTTAACCATATTTTCAGTTTTTAACATTCTGAGCAACTTAGTTGTATCATTTACATGTAAAGGAAAGAGTTTTTCAACCGCTTATCACAGACTTGTCACTGGGTCTGTATATTATAATTATGAATATTTTATGAATATAATTCAGATGTTAATCAGGCTATTTGATATAGATAAAAATGTTTTTGGCTGATTTACTGCCATCTGAATTTGTCATCTTGGGTATTATTTTGCACGTAAAGGTATATTAATATTCATCAGCTCCTATCACAGATTTCAGTACGTTTTCTGAGCTTTTGCATAAACATTTTGGACATGATGAATAATTTCGGTACTGTTTTCTGAGCTTCTGCAAAATCATTTTAGACACGATGAAGATGTGTATGTGATTTATTTTCACAAAATTATGGCCTATACGTTGCTTAACCATGTTATTTCACCAAAAACAGCAGGGAAGAAAGAGTTCAAAAGAAGATAAAAACTTTTCTTTGTGCAGCTCTACCTTTATTAACAATAGAAAGTATTTATACAATGTGTTTCAGTTCCTGGTCCGTTTCCATGGATATCATCTATGCGGGCTATGTTTAGCCATACATCTTCTTTCTGCCTGTTATTGACAAAGAAAAAAAAATAGTACAATAGTCTTACATACACTTCATACAAAGTAATCAAACGAGTTCTGTCGCAAGGACATTTAACAAGATTTTCTGGAACAAGATAAAATTGACTGAAATGAAAAAGACCAGCCATTTCTTTATTGCTTTACGGAGGACAGATAGGACAGATTTTCAAAATTGTTGTAAATCAATATTTTATGCCAGTTCAATAAACAGGGGAACACTTCTAATTTTTTGAGATTCTTCACGAAGAAAACTTGCAGGATTTTGTTTCCATTATCATTTCGCCATACTTGCTCCCATTAGACATATATTTGACAGAATCAGAATTTTTTCTGGTTATTTTTTTTTCTTTCATTTAAGCAGTTTACGCTTTATCAGCAAGATATATTTGATATGATGAGTAAAGTAACTGTTTAATTTTTTACCGAATTGATAAAAAAGTACATAGAATTAAGCCGCGACACGAGAAAAACAGTGGCATGTGCGTCCAGCAAAGACTCAGATCAGCCTGGGCATCGATCCAGTCTGATCAGAGTCTTTGCCGCCCGCGAGGAGGTACCTTAGACCCTTAGCTTCCCTGTAAGCGCTTAGCGAAGAGTCTGATCAGACGGCGGATGCCAAGGCTGATCTGAGTTTGCGCTGGGCGCACAACCACTTAGTTTATTTTCTCGTGTCACGGCTCCAATATAATGAATACAGAAGTGTTCTCACCATAGCCGCCTCCATATCCTCCACCTCCACCGTAATAACCACCTCCGTATCCGCCACCATATCCCATGCGTCCGCCGCCAATGAATCCCATACCACCACCGTAAGGTCCCCTTATGTATCCCCCTCTAAATGCGCCGCCGTAGGGACCATAGCCTCCAAATCGCCCTCCGCTAAATCCACCCATGTGGCCGCGTCCGTAATAGCCGCCCATATGCGGACCACCACCATACATATATCGGTAGCCACCACCTCCCATTCCGGGATATGTTGCGGCAGCAACTGCCAACAGGGCGCAAAATATTAAAACAATTTTCATTCTGCTGCCTTGTTAATCTGAAAAACAACAGTATTAAACACAGAATTAGATCGAGAAGCATGGCATACACCGAATGTCATTCTCCTATACCGATGACATCATAGATTGGTTAACTGATTGGTTTGGGTTTAACGGCACTTTGAGACACTATTTCATCCTATATAGGGCCGTCTCCCAGGGAGAGGGAGAAAGAAGAAAAATGACAGACGAGAGAAAAAATTACAAACAACCCCCACCCGTATCTACTGCAAGCACAGTAGGCCCTTGCACTACTGTTATCCGAATCGTCCGGCCCGGCCCGGCACTGGAAGTTATACCTAGCATCATTGCACCACCCAGCCACCCCTGCGATCTATTACCAGAGCAACTAAGACGTCAAACTGATGTCCCCGTGATGTCGTCGAGACGTCATTCTGCCTAGGTACTAAGAAAAGCAATTGGCAATTCCATAGTTGCTGCGGGTAACAGATGACGTCATTGGTATAGGAGCATGGCATTCAATGTTTGCCATGCTCCGCCAATTTGTTAGTGACAACTAATTACAAAATCAAAATCTTTAAACAGAAACTTCAGATTTTCTCAGACAAATGAGTATTCTAAAGTCATTTGATTCCGTGTTATTAATGAGTACAAAAGTGTTATGTAGTCCATCGCTCATGTCTAGATATAAAACAGTGGCTTCTGTTGCATATAATTGTGACAATGACTGGCACTTTGAGCCTTGTGGAGGTGCAACGTTGACGTCACGAAACGTGAAATGAAAGGGACGTCATAATTTCCACGTAAAGTTAATTGTATTTCTGCGCACTGTCTAATAAATTTCAAAGCGTAACCTGAAAAGAGTTTGTCAATATTTCTATCGGCGTCTTTAATTTTCTACATGTTCGCGTTATAGATCTTTGAAAAGCTATGTCACGAACCAGAGTTATAAAGGTTTATCCAGTTAGTATGTAAATTGTATAAAATAAATGAAACGCAAACAAAAGATCGGGCTGGTGTGAATTTTGTTTTCTTTTGCAGTAAACCATAGCGCTATTTCTTTGTGCTTCTCGAAATCTATTCTGGAAGCACAAATAAATGTGAAAATGTTAAAAAACAAAATTTCAGATTTTCGCTCCATAAGGCTCAAAATGCCAGACGCTGTCACAATTATGCCATAGTGTCAATATGGCCAGTGAAATAACAATGCAGCGTATATGGCTACAGCTCCAAGCGCGATCTCTCTGATTGAAAACCATTAGTTATCCTTCTCGCTATTAAAGCTAAAAATCATGGTTCATAAATATGCTTAGATCGTTTTCTGTTCATTTCATTCAAGCTATCAAGCTATAATGTAACACTGTATTTGCTCGGGTTCTGGCACATTTTAAGTTTTATATGAAAAAAATAAGTTTCACCTAGTATGACATTTTTTCATCCCTTGCTAGTTCAGCGTATCTGAAGCAGTTAATTACAGAAACGAGCGTCTATTGCACTTAAATTGGTGAACGTGCGTTTATATACTAAGTAAGATAAAAGCTCGACGCTTGAAAGCTTATTTTTGTTTTTTGAAGTCCAACATTTTTGGAAATCTCAGACTCACACCAACATTTTGTGATTTGAAACCGATCAGATATTCTTTCCTTTCTGTTCTGGTTAAGAATTCAGGGGCGGATCCAGTAATTTTGCATAGGGGGTTCAAATTAGCTGATAGGGGGGTTCGCGTTATGCAGTTTGACCATTTTTTCCTGAAATTCCCCATGAAAATAAGATAATTTGGGCTTAGAAGGGGTTCGTTTGAACCCCCCGAACCCCCTCTAGATCCGCCACTGGAATTTGGGCACACGAATGATTTGAAACGCTAAAACTGGTCTTACAAAGGACAGTGGTCGATTTTCATAAAAGGCAAAAATTTAAAACATGAACAAATTTTGACTTGACAGGAAATGTAAAATTTTATCTTGAGCAGTACAACAAACAAACATGTTAACATAATGTTTATTTCAACTGTGACGTTGACGTCTGATTCTGAAGTAGCGTTAAAGCGTACTGCAAGTCCAGGGTCTGTAATCTGTGTTACGTTGCTTCCATGCAACGATTAAATGTCTCTAGCTAACAGATAAAAGTTTCTGAGATTAGAACCGCGACACGAGAAAACCAACAATGTGGTTGTGCGCCCAGCGCCGACTCAGATCAGCCTGGGTATCAGCCCAGTCTGATCAGACTGTTTGCTAAGCGCTGAAAGGGTAGCTAAGAGTCTCAGCTACCTCCATACGGACAGCGAAGTCTCTGATCAGACTGGGCCGATGCCCAGGCTGATCTGAGTCTGCGCTGGGCGCACAACCACATTGTTGGTTTTCTCGTGTGGCGGCTCATTTCAAGTCATCTAGCGATGCATTCGAACGTCCTACGTATTTGGCAACGTAAACGTCTGTGCAGAGAAACACAATTTCAATTCGTCTAATTTTCATAGAAGTATAACATTATGGTAGTAATGCAGGAATAAAAGTTTATGCTGTAATTTACCTTTGCTATTAGTGTACAGTATCTATGCAGTAATCTCCTAGCGTGTCAAACATGCAAAACATGTAAAAGTAGATATATTGGATTTTACACGTTCAGTCGAGTGCAAAATAAGTGCACATGATGCACACATTAACAGCAATATACTGACACATATAATATGTCTGATTTCTCTGAACCCAACGAATGACAGCAAAATGAAAACCGTCAAGTTTCTGTTTTTGTTAAGTATATATTTCTTAGCCTTGTGTTGTGGATAAAGACAGCAAGATATTATTTGGTTCACTCTTTTTAAATAAAATCAATTTCAAAGGGTAAGGTGCCGAAAGATCGCTTGTACACAAGACTTATTTAAACCTGTACTCGTGGTATCGCTAACTTACAGTATGTCCGAGCGAAGAAGTCTCAGTTAGCCTGCTTTTAAAAGGTGAAATCTGCCTACTTGTAGATAAAAATTTAATTGAAAATAGTGTTCGATATAAGATTAGGGCTGACAATGTTCCAAACTCTTGATCCGATTTTTACCAGGGACGTCGCAAACATGACCGCGTTAAGATTTTTTATGACGCCTTTCGACACAAGAAACATTAGCATATTTTGTTCTAGAATACTAACTTTTGGCGTGATACCTATCTGGCACGTTAGTTGTACTTTTTAGAGTAGGCTTCTTAGTTAAACACATGTGGAAAGTAATTATACTGTGCATTCTTTAGGTTTGCTTACATACCTGTGCAGTCACTAAGTGCTTGCATATTCGTTGAGTTTATACGCATTTTAATCTAGTAGTCACCAGCTTGTATATATACTGTATTTGCGCGCACTAAGACTTGTTTTTATACATATATATATATATATGTTACAGGTTTTCCTATACGTATATACACGCATACATACATCGTACAAGCAGATACACACATGTATACATATATGGAAATCATACACATAAGAAATAATATAGACAGCATCACGTCAATATGTATATCTTTACACATACTTTGATCTGAGCACGGCGTGCATACATACATACATACATACATACATACATACATACATACATACGTACGTACGTAGTACGAGTGCACGTGCGTACGTACGAGTGTGCATACATACATATATACATACATACATACAAATACTGCAGTCGATTGTATAAATTATTAGATAAAAGTAAAATTGTACATTTGAAAATAAAAATTTACACGATATGTGAAAAAATATGGTGTCGGAAGGGGAGGAGGAGCCGACAAAAAAAAAATTTTGGCGTGATTTTACTCCCTTTTATATCATTATAAAGGTAATAAAAAATACTCAAATGTCATATTCATTTTTTTTATTTGATCGAAAAAGTTCAAATTATCTCTGTAAGATTTAGGGAAATGAGGTGAAAAACGATTTCATTTTTTTTTAATTTGATCGAAAAAAGTTCAAATTATACTCGCCATACCACGTTTTGCAGGAATGGGATTTGTCCATACTTATTATGTGTGCAGTGAACATTGCACACTGACTACGTATACTATAATCATTCGATATATCAAACCCCATAATAAGGCACATGTAATTTTGACTATTCATTTCGTCCTTTTATGCAATCTACGGACGAATGCATTTCGTAATTATGTCAGCATAGTACTCGGTGTGATTATACCGAGTGTTATGCTAACATAATGACGAATGAAATGAAACGGACACACATAATACATGTCATAGATGGTATTGATCAAATACGTATTCAGAGCCGCGACACGACAATAGTAACAAAGTGGCATGTGCGCCCAGAGAAGGCTCAGATCAGCCAGGGCACCGCCCAGTCTGATCAGACTTTTAGCTATGCGCTTAAAGGGTAGCTAAGGGTCTCAGCTAGCTCCATGAGAACAGCGATGACTCTGATCAGTCCGTTCGTCCCTCCGTATGTTCATCCACAACTGCGTCGAACCTTTTGTTTAAGTCCATTTCTCTCACACTATTGCCTACAATTACCAAACCTGAGATAACTTTATCTTTTAATTTGTATTCTTGACCTAACAGTATACTTCAGGCCCAATGGATTCTTTGAATTCATACGTCCCAAAGTTCGTCGATCCTAAAATTTTAGTAATCAGATCAGACTGCATTCAAAGAAAATTTCGAACAAATACAATAAGTGCTAGAAGTGTCGATATAATCCATGTAGTAAAAGTATTTATCATATGACGTCGCATCTGAGAGTGTAATAAAGACATGCATTAAATGCGATAATCCACTAGTGGATTAAATATGCAAATTACGTCGTAACGATATAAGTTGACGTCCATAAAAACGTCGCGTTTTAAAATGGCGAAATCGTGACGTTTTAGTGCAAAATTTGCTAATAAAATGCCATTCCAGTGTCATATGATAAATAGAATCTTGCATTCGTGCTCCTTTATTATTGAATTTATTAAACTCGTTGGGGAAAACTGTTAAGATGCTCGGCATAGCCTCGCATCTTATCTTTTTCCCCAACTCGTTTAATAAATTCAATAACATATGAGCACTCATGTACGATCCTCTATATAAAGTTGAACGAAGCTAGATTTACACTTATAACAAAATATAATTTTTATTTCAGCAGGAAAAAAGTGTTTATTAACAATAATGACTTACAATTTCGTATCCTAAGCGGAGAACTGGAGTCAAGTGAGGTCAGTTGTTTATATAGGGAGGATTTTGACAAACCACACTTTTTTACGAAAACAAAGCTGTAAAAACAAACAAAAAGCAATAAAAGGCAGCGAGCAATTAATAGTGACTCTTCAAAAAAAAGTTCACGAGTACCTGAGCCGCGACGTGAGAAAACCAACAATGTGGTCGTGCGCCCTGCCCAGACTCAGATCAGCCTGGACATCCGCCTAGTCTAATCAGACTCATTCCTAAGTGCTCAAAGGATAGCTAAGTGTCTCAGCTACCATCATGTGGACAGCGAAGACTCTGATCAGACTGGGCGGATGCCCAGGCTGATCTGAGTCTGCGCTGGGCGCACAACCACATTGTTGGTTTTCTCGCGTCGCGGCTCACCTTTTTTCCTCAACTCATGGTGTGGTTTGACTTACTGACTACAGCTCGGTACATGTAAGTACGCTTGTAAGAGGAGCTACAGTACATTTCGGTCTCAGAATACAAACAAAACGGGGACAGTAAATTGCGGCTTCAGAAAGAGATTATGTACAACTTAATCAGCAAAGGCTTTTAAACATGTTGATAGTTGAGCCTAAAGCCGACACAAGTCCTCCCATGGCCAGTCACATATTATTTCATTTTAAGACACTATATCTTGTTTTACTTCATTTGTGCTATTGTGATTGCCTTCGATCGGCCGGCTTTAAAAACACACATACCGTGCACTCTCCCCCAGTGTCTCCCCACCTCTACACACATACAATTGTCTCACAAAAGGTGTTTGGTTATTGGTTTAGTCGTCAACCGTTGGGATACACTTTCGACACTATAATTTAAGTATGTGGTTTTATATTTTTACTCATCAAAAAGTTCTCCACGTGTATCTCGTATTTTTGACCACCGTCAGGTCCGGTTCCAGGGGGTGGGCTTCGGGGCTTCAGCTCCGCCATCTGGGCTTCTGTGTTATGTGTAATACGTAGGCATCTAGATAATAAGGAGTATCTGATGATAATTTTGAGATAGTTTATCCATGTGGTTAGATTAAAAATATGTTGTGACATCTCAATAGAATCGCCTCGGCGAGGCGATTCTAATGAGACATCACAACATATATTTCAAGGCAACAAGACATTATTAAAATTTCTCTTCAAATTTATCCCTGATTATCATATGACGTCGCCTCTGAGAGTGTAATAAAGCCATGCATTAAATGCGATAATCCACTAGTGGATTAAATATGCAAATTACGTCGTACCGTTACACGTTGACGTCCATAAAAACGTCGCTTTTTCTAATGGCGAAATCGTGACGTTTAAGTGTAAATTTTGTTGATAAAATGCGATTTCAGTGTCATATGATAAATAGAATCTTGCATTCGTGCTCCTGTATTATTGAATTTATTAAACTCTTTGGGGAAAACCGATAAGATGCTTATCTTTTTCCCCAACTCGTTTAATAAATTCAATAATACACGAGCACTCCTGTAAGATCCTCTATTTATGTCAATCATTTTCAAGACCTCCTCCCCATCCCCACACATAATTTCTGCGCCTCCCAGCCCCACCAGTTATCCAGAGCCCAACCAGTACGCGGTGGTCTGGATCTGGGCTAGACCGTATTTTAGTTATTGCATCGCCCAATGGAAACCACTGCGTCGATCGATTATATACTAGCGGTACATCCCAATACCGGGATTTACTTTGAACAAATTTCTTTCACCCGCAACGCTATCGAACATTGCAAGCTATGTTGTGCCAATTCTCAACGAGAGAGCCAGATCAGTTAATGATGTTGGCATACGGAGGACTGTATTCGTCATTTCTGAATGTCATCATGCGAACGAGTCTTCATGAAAAAATTTCGTGCATATCATGACTTTTTAATTCTCGACGAAATGCCGAGCCTCAAGAAATTTCAGGAGCGTTTTGGCAAGCAAAATGTTTCATGGCGAGAAGGTGCTAGTTTTCCGTGAAATCATGCAGGTTGGTATTTTTGTCATATAAAAGCATATACAAACCCTAAAACTGTTGTTATTTTTGAAAAAAAAATGACAACCAAACATGACCGCGAATTCCTTCGCCTTAACAAAACAGTATTGCTGACTAGCTGACTATTGGCAATAAAATACGCTTTTACATTTGCTGCTGAGCTGCTTTACACCACTAGGAGAAAAACCAGGACGTCTAATGCAAGTGAAATGAGTTAAAGTGATGATAATCACTGATTTTGGGCGAAGTAAAAAATCTGCATAAAATGCTGAAAATATAACAGATCTTCCCCAAAATTAGCAGATGCCTTCTTTATGTTGTTTCTCACGATTCAGAATCCAAAAATGCAGGACTTGTTGAAGTTAAAAAGGGTTTATATAAGAAAATGTCAAAGGTTAATTTTGTGCGCAAAAATCTGAAAGATAACCATCGTTATTAAAAATGTAATAGGGTCTGAAGGTTCTTCAATACATTATGGAGAGCGTCCTAGCAATTATTTTTTCTATATTTTTCACACATTTTCAGGCTGGGAAGATAAAAAATGGTCTTTTCTGTGTCAAAATAATTGACAAAATACACAGTAGAGTCCATTTTTCAAGGTTGAACAATTTCATATACACACATGTGTCATGGTGGTAAAAATTCTAAATATTGGGACACTAAAATAATTACCATATTTGTCCTAAAATTGGAACAGTTTGGTTTTACTGTACAGTAATGTGCCCAAAAAATGCAATGGGATGGCAAATAGTGTAAACTCTGATCAGACTGCTCCTGTCTGATCTGGGTTTGCACTATTTGCTCAGACCTAACTATCCCAATATATAGAATGTTTATGGTATACTGTGAGTATGACCAAGGTATAACTGCCCTACCTGTATTTAATGAATGCATGCAGTGTACATGCACCATACATGGTCAGGCATTTGAGAAAATGTGGCTGT
Organism: Ctena decussata; assembly: GCA_963989385.1. Lineage (NCBI taxonomy): Eukaryota > Metazoa > Mollusca > Bivalvia > Lucinida > Lucinidae > Ctena > Ctena decussata. The sequence continues at coordinate 44,021,304 of OZ022498.1, read as the reverse complement.
TCTCATCTGGTCTACTTTACAAATTTGAGAAAGAGTTGGAACAAATAATTGCTAGGACGCTCTTTTTAATGCATTAAAGAAACTTCAAAGCTAAGTATTTTTTCAAGAATGAAGTTAATTTTCTAGATTTCTGCGCACAAAATTACCCTTTGATTTGTTTCCATATAAAACACTTTTTAACAGCATGTCCCTCTATTCTGTATTCTAAACTGTAGAGAACAACAACAAAAAAAAAAAAGAAGTCAGCAAACTTTCAGGGAGGTACGTTAATTTTTGATGGTTTTATGCAGATTTTTGTATTTACCACAAATCACCACCTTAATAAAACAGTATAATTACTGTTAACTTCTGAAAGAGAGGGTGAAAGAAAAGAAATGATAGACGAGAGGAAAAATGTCCGAACAAATCAACCCGTACCTACTGCAAGCGCAGTATGCTGGACAACCCCAACCCGCACCTACTGCAAGCACAGTAGCACAAGGGCCAACTGTGCTTGCAGTAGATGCGATTTGGGTTGTTTGGACATTCAGCTGAATCAGTTCTACCATCTTCTGGTTTTCCTGTCTTCTCAATGGCGGGCAAAACAGCAAGCCGTTTCCTTCAAGAGAATGCCCATTTTGGAGGACTTTGTTATTACAGAGTCACTAAAGTTGCCTCCTTTAGTAGGTGAACTCATGATATTATTAGGAACACAGGGTATTATCGATTCCGCTAATTTTCGCTTCCTGCAGAGACTGTACGTCATATTTGGCTTCCGCCGAAACTGTCCGAGAACTCTTGCTTCCTGCAGAGAGGTGGCACTACACTAAAAAAAATCCCATAGCTCACAGTGCAAAATGGGTCAAAGTCAATGCACTGCCAATTTTCTCCTGGTCTAAACTTTCCAAATTGAGGCATGGAATTGAATAGACAACACCTTTACCTACCAGTAATAGCTAAAAAAGTTGGGGGTTGTGCGGCATATTTTTGACTCATTCTATTTTTAGTGCTGACAGGATGTAGTTCGCAGTGAATAAATCTCGAAACTTTCACTGCCACCCCTGTGTATTTTTCAACCCCAACAAAAATGTAGCAAAACAGCTTTGTAAATAAGCTCCATTTTTTATAATAATAAATAAGCATAACATTCAGAAAAATATTCAACTTTCATAATAAAACCAATCAGGGGCCGGCAAATATTCATTATACGCCTGAAAGCTCTCCCCCAAAGAGGCGGGGCTTGCATAATGAGCATTTTTTTACTGTAGTGCAACCTATACCTTCCACCAAATTAAGGCCTTTAGCCTTCTTGTGTTATATAATGCAAAGTAGGTTCACTGCCATCATTTATTTATGCCAGGGATTACAGTTCTGCTAGTTGTGGAGAAAATATTTGCTATCAACTCTATGGCAGCACTTGGCGGCCAAAGCATAAAACATTTACATTTTGAAATATCTTCCTCATACTATTTCTCCTGTTACAAAAAGAAATATGCCTATGAACAATTAAGCCATCTGTGTTTTGTTTCTTTAATCTCTTATGTAAAAAGTACGGCATATCAGTCATACTTCAAGCAAAGTTCCATTGCTGTAATATCTATTGATAAGTGGGCACTGTTAAGATATGCAAAATTTCTGAAATTTCGCCTTTGAAGGTATACAGAGTTCCTGCCATGCAATTAGCTGACAGACAGTTACTAATATATGATAAACTATTATTCCTAGTATATGTATCCTGCAAGTCTGACTGCATATCACAAGGTGCACAGCAGAAAAACTAACTTTTACAACCCACCCCCCTTCCTGCTCGGAGAAATTTCTGGGCGCAAACAATTTTACTGCTTTTGTTCTTCCTCAAATACAAGTCTATTGTCTTTAAACTACTACCAAGCTTATAGAAACAACTTTTATATTTCTATTCTATTATTCTATACCCAACCAACTGCACATCCAGTAAAAAGAGGCCTTACAGAACTGTCTAATTAAGGGTTGGTGAAGAAACAAGAATATAAACTGGTGCTGAGGGATACTGAGGTTCAAGAAAGGGAATATTCCACATAACAAAGGCTTTAAGTCAGATGAAAGCTACTCACCAGCAACCACTGATGCTGTCATATCCCAAAATGTAAAACTTCCAAGAGACATCTTTATAGAATGCGACTCACAACAAACAATCTTCACTTGAGCCGGATCCAGGCCAGGATGTCTTTTGAGATCAACGAGCCCTGTCTGATCTGAAAGCAAAATTGTACTTGCAAAGAAAAGCTCTTGCAATAACTTCTGTTTTCCCTATGTTTGTTGAGAATAATAATGCAAATGATAATAATAAATAATAATAATAGACTGAAAATTGAACCTTGTAGTATTCCCAGCAGAACAGTCAAAGGGAGACAACTCCTCTTTCCATAGTACTGCATGCACAGTTTGATTTCTGAGTTGCAGATGCAAAGATAACTCAGATTAAAAGCATTTAAAGCATAAAACAAATTCATGCAATCTGAAAGGAACAGGTAAAAGATTTATGTTTTCTGCTTGTGTGCATAATATTTTCAAAGGGTATGGTTTGACCTGACCAGACTAGACTTCACACACAAAAGAGCTAATTTTGGTGCTTATACATGTATTGGTAACAATATGGAAAAGCATAATGTTGTGGCCTTATCAGAACTGTCTGAGTGAGATAGCTCTAATGACAGGCCATAACATCATTAGAACTGCCTCTAAGAGGAGGTTCTAATGAGACGAAACATACATTTCAACGCAAAAACGCAAACTGTGGCCTCAAACAGAACCTCCTCATTGCGCGTTCAAATGAACATCCTCAGCAAGGCAGTTCTAATGAGGAGTCACAACGTATGTTTTTTGTCAGGGAAACATAGGAAAAAGAATGAAAATCCCAGATTAATTATCTATTTAGAGCTCTGGTTCTTTTATTAATTTTATGAAATCCTCAGTCAGTAGAAACTCATGCCGCCAAATCTAATAAAATGCCCATAAATTTTCTTCCGAGAGAATATACAGAACTTAAAATGAATAAAATTTTGCAGTGCTCAATGAAAAAACAACTGAATTTAAGCTGAGAGTCTTCTCCGGCAATGTGTGCCCTACCATCTGATTCCCAGCGACGCTCAGTAAAACACGCAAGAATGCAAATAAGCAAAACGGAGTGCGAACAGGGCAGTTATTTGCAACTGCGGCCAAAACTATAACTTACCGCTGAAATTATGGGATTCGCATACTGCTATTTCCTGGCCCTGGTGAGTCTATTACTAAGTTCTACAAGGCCCTGGGTTGTCAAGCTGTCCCTGGCACAAGAGTAGCAAGAGGTCTGAAAAACATACAGAGCACAAAATGAATAGCGCAAACCTCATATGTTCCATATTGACAGATGCGATTCTAAATTGTGTCGGCTTCAATGAAAGCCGGTGGCTACGACATAAGTGCGAGACATCTAACTGTTCTCCAGTAGCACTCCTCATGGGCAACTGGTCTCAAATAAGCTTTAAGGACAGCATATATATGACAGCCTATGACTTCTTTCCATTATTCAAGTCACATCTGGCCAAGAAACAGACCTTTCTGCAAAAGCATGTTCTCATAACCCCACCCACTCAGTGCAATAATGGGTCCACAGTGAAAACTGGATTTTTTTCTGCATATCAGCTGTATATTTGTGCCAAAAAGCTTCCTTGTTTGCTGTGAGTACATGCAAAACCAGAATATGGCGTTCCATTTTGGGAATCAGGGCTATCTCGAAGAAAACATACACAAACAAATTCTGGGTTTAGGTGGCACTACACTAAAAAAAATCCCATAGCTCACAGTGCAAAATGGGTCAAAGTCAATGCACTGCCAATTTTCTCCTGGTCTAAACTTTCCAAATTGAGGCATGGAATTGAATAGACAACACCTTTACCTACCAGTAATAGCTAAAAAAGTTGGGGGTTGTGCGGCATATTTTTGACTCATTCTATTTTTAGTGCTGACAGGATGTAGTTCGCAGTGAATAAATCTCGAAACTTTCACTGCCACCCCTGTGTATTTTTCAACCCCAACAAAAATGTAGCAAAACAGCTTTGTAAATAAGCTCCATTTTTTATAATAATAAATAAGCATAACATTCAGAAAAATATTCAACTTTCATAATAAAACCAATCAGGGGCCGGCAAATATTCATTATACGCCTGAAAGCTCTCCCCCAAAGAGGCGGGGCTTGCATAATGAGCATTTTTTTACTGTAGTGCAACCGAGACTACTGTCCTCGAGAAATGGCTTCCTGCCGAGACTGTCCGCGTGATTCTGCTTCCTGCCGAGAGCCTCGGCAGGAAGCAGAATCACACGGACAGTCTCTGCAGGAAGCCATTTATCATGTACAGAAGTCTCGGCAGGAAGCAAGAGTTCGCGGACAGTCTCGGCGGAAGCCAAATATGATGTACAGTCTCTGCAGGAAGCGAAAATTAGCGGAATCGATTATACCCTGTGAGGAAGGGAGCCTTAGATCATGGACGAAGAGTCGGGACTCCTTACAGCTGTGCTTTCAGAGTAAAGATTTCCCTATCATGCAAGTATTCATCAGGGTCTATACATTATTCTGGGGAAAGAAGAAAACTCACCAGGCTGCGTGATAGAGCAGCCTTGCTGTCGTCAGTGCTATGGGGTGCATTTCAGTGACATACATCGGCGAACGTTATGCCCCCAGATATGGTTATATGCATCTGAATATATGTGTACGTGATATTTGAACAAAATAATGTATTTCATCAATTTCAAGCAACATTTTTAATTACCCATTCCACCTTTAACAGAAACTAATTGAGCCACGACGCGAGAAAACCAACAATGTGGTTGTGCGCCCAGCGCAGACTCAGATCAGCCTGGGCATCCGCCCAGTCTGATCAGAGTCTCCACTGTCCGCATGGAGGTAGCTTAGACCCTTAGCTACCATTTGAGCTCTTAACGAAGAGTCTTATCAAACTAAGCAGATGCCCAGGCTGATCATAGTCTGCGCAGGGCGCACAACCACATTGTTGGTTTTGTCGTGTCGCGGCTCAATTACTTCTGCCGTTTACAATACAACTATTTGTTCACAATGTTGAAGCAACGGTATAACGTTGTACCGAGGCTTCAACCTTGTGTGCCCGGTAGGATGACTCGCCAGTCTTCGCCGAATCGGATTTGGAATTATTCATTCTGTCGTAACAATGGACATTTGATATACTGTTTGGAGACATTTCAGACACTACTCAGGCTGATTTATCAGGCTGCTTTCGGACAACAGCCTTGTTTGAGTCCCCAGAGAAGGGTTTTATAATCTGACAATGTTTTTGGTAAATGCGGTAATTTATTAATTCATTGGCCAATCTGTCAATTTAAAATTGGTGGGTCATCGACTCACAGCAGCTTTGCTAGAACATTTTTGTACTGATCAAGGAAATAAATTTTTGGCTTGCGGTTTTCACTTCACTGGATCAACAGGTGTTTTACAATAATGTCTTAATAATAAGTCTTATAAAACTGTCAAATTCTGGTTCTGCACACAGCATACGTTTTACGGAATTAAAGAAACTTGATATCATGCTGTCGAGCAGTTTCAACACGATATTGGCAGAGGCGACGCCGACTCTCCAGAGGTCGCATCGGCGAAATCGGCGACCAAGGTGGGGATAATCACTGATTTGGGGCAAAGTAAAAAATCTGCATAAAATGCTGAAACATATAACAGATCTTCCCTAAACTTAGCAGATGCCTTCTTTATGTTGTTTCTCGTGGTTCAGAATCATGATCCAAAGGAGGTACGTTAATTTTTTATGGTTTTATGCAGATTTTTGTAATTACCACAAATCACCACCTTAAGTCAGTGATATACCCCTAAGATAGCAGGAACTGTCATTATCTTGTTAGCTCACCTGAGCCATAGGCTCAGGGTGAGCTATTGTGATCACCCAGTGTCCGTCGTCCGTCGTCCGTCGTGTGTCGTCAACATTTGCTTTAAATGACATCTTCTCTGAAACCGCTAGGCCTAGGGCTTTGATATTTGGTATGAAGCATTGTCTAGTGGACCTCTACCAAGTTTGTTCAAATGGTGGTCCCAGGGTCCAAAATGGCTCTAGGGCAGGGGGTCTTGGGTTCGAAACTGAAAAATACTTAAAAATCTTCTTCTCCAGAACTGCTTGGCTCAGATGCTTGAAATTTGGTATGTAGCATTGCCTAGTGGTCCGCTACCAAGTTTGTTCAAATGGTGGCCCCAGGGTCCAAAATGGCCTCGGGTAGGGAGTCCCAGGTTTGAACCATAGAAATACATAGGAAAATATTCAAAAATCTTCTTCTCCAGAACTGCTTGGCTCAGATGCTTGAAATTTGGTATGTAGCATTGCCTAATAGTCCTCTGCCAAGTTTGTTCAAATGGTAGCCCCAGGGTCCAAAATGGCTCCGGGGCAGGGAGTCCCAGGTTTGAACCATAGAAATACACAGAAAAATATCCAACAACCTTCTTCTTCAGAACTGCCTTGCTCAGATGCTTGAAATTTGGTATGCAGCATTGCCTAGTGGTCCTTTACCAACTTTGTTCAAATGATGACCCCAGGGTCCAAAATAGCCCGGCCCCAGGGGGTCCTGGAGTTGAACCATAGAAATACTGAGAAAAATATTCAAAAATCTTCCTCTTCAGAACCACATTGCACAGATGCTGTAAATTTGGTATGAAGCATTGCCTAGTGGTCCTTTATCAAGTTTATTCAAATGGTGGCCCAAGGGTCCAAAATGCAGGAAGAACTGGGATTGAACCATAGAAATACATAGAAATTTTTTATAAATATTCTTCTTCAGAACAGCAAGGTTCAGATGCTTGAAATTTGGTATGTAGCATTGCCAAGTGGTGCTTTAACAAGTTTGTTCAAATGGTGGCCCCAGGGTCCAAAATGGTCCCGCGGCAGGGCGTCCCAGGTTTGAACCATAGAAATACACAAAAAATATTAAAAAATCTTCTTCTTCAGAACAGCAAGGCTCAAATTCTTGAAATTTGGTATGTAGCATTGCCTAGTGGTCCTTTACCAAGTTTGTTCAAATGATGGCCCCAGGGTCTAAAATGGCCCTGCAGCAGGGAGTTCCAGGTTTGAACCATAGAAATAGAGAGACAAATATTCAAAAATCTTCTTCTTCAGAACCACATGGCACAGATGCTTTAAATTTGGTATGTAGCATTGCCTAGTGCTCCTTTATCAAGTTTGTTCAAATGGTGGCCCAAAGGTTCGAAATGGCCACACAACAGTGAGTCCTAGGTTTGAACCATAGAAATACAGAGAAAAATATTCAAAAATCTTCTTTGATAGAACCACTTGGCTCAGATGCTTGAAATTTGGTATGAAGCATTGCCTAGTGGTCCTTAACCAAGTTTGTTCAAAATTTAACTTCAAATGGTGGCCCCAGGGTCCAAAATGGCAGGGAGTCCCAGGTTTGAACCATAGAAATACATAAATATTAAAAAATCTTCCCCTTCAGAACAGCTAGGCACAGATGCTTGACATTTGGTATGTAGCATTGCCTAGTGGTCCTTTACCAAGTTTGCTCGAATAGAAGCCCAAGGGTCCAAAATGGCCCTGCCGCAGAAAGTCTTGGGTTTGAACCATAGAAATGCATGGAAAAATATATAAAAGAAAAAATTTTCTTTAGAACCACTTGGCTCAGAGGCTTGAAATATTAGGTTCATAGCTTTACCTAGTAGTTTTTTACCATGTTCGTTCAATGGAGATCCCAGTGTCCATAATGGACCTACCCTAGGGAGGTCCTGAGTTTGAACCATAGAAAAATATAGAAAAACATTCTCCTATGGACCTCTACAAAGTTTTTTCAAATGGTGGCCCCAGGGCGCAGGGATCTTTGGTTTAACAATAAGATATACTTCAAATCTTCATCTTTAGAACTGCTAGGCTCAGATGCTTGAAATTTGGTATTTAGCACGGCCTGATGGTCATTTTGCAAGTTTATTCAAATGTGGCCTAAGGTCCAAAATGGCCCCAGCCCATGGGGTCCTGGGTTTGAACCATAGAAAACATAGAAAATATTCTAATATTTTCAGAACTACTACACTCAGATGCTTGAAATTTGGTACAAAGCATTGTCTAGTGGACTTTGCCAAATTTGTTCAAATGGTGGCCCCAGGGTTTAAAACTGCCCTGAGGCAGGGGGTTTTGGGTTCGAAAATAAAATATTCTTAAAAATTTACTTCACCAAAACTGCTAGGAGCAGATGCCTGAAATTTGGTATGTAGCATTGCCTAGTGGTCCTTAACCAGGTTTGGTGAAATGGTGGCCCCAGGGTCCAAAATGGCCCTGCTCTAGTGGGTCTTGTGTTTGAATGATAGAAATACATAAAATTTTCAGAATCTTATTTTTCAGAACTGTTTGGCTCAGATGCTTGAAATTTGATGTTGCATTGCCTAGTGAGCCTTTATCAAATTAGTTCAAATGGAGCGCCTAGGGTCCAAAATGGTTCTGCCACTGGAAGTTCTGGGTTTAGACCTTAGGAATACATTGAAAAAATTTCAAAAATCTTCTTCAGAACAGCAAGGTTGAATGCTTGAAATTTGTTGTGAAGCATTACCTGGTGGAGTGCTATGACCTTTCTTCAAACAGATGCCCCAGGATCCAAATTGGCCGTGTGGCAAGGTTTTGGGTTAGAAAGTAAAATATTCTTGAAAATTTTCTTGTCTACAACCCTTATGCTCAGATGTTTGAAATTTGGTATGTAGCACTGCCTAGTTGAGGTTAACAAAGTTTGTTCAGATAGTTGCCGAAGGGTCCAAAATGGCCTCTGCCGAGGGGGCTTGGGTCTTAACCATAGAAATACATAGGAAAATATTCAAAAATCGCCTACTTCAGAACCACTTGGCTCAGATGCATGAAATTTGGTATGAAGCACTGGGTAATGAATCTCTACCAAGTTTGTTCAAATGGTGGTCCTACGATCCAAAACAGCTCTGCAGCAGGGGGGTTTGGTTCAAAAATAAAATATACTTAAAAATCTCCTGCTTCAGAACTGGTAGGCTCAGATGCTTGGAATTTGGTGTGTAGCATTGCTTATTTGTCCTTCACAGAGTTACTTCTTGTAGTGGCCCTAGGGTCAAAAATGGCCTTGGTCTGGGGTGTCCTGGGTTAGTACCATAAAAATACATAGAAATTATTTTTAAAAAAATTCTAATTTTGGATCCACTTGGCTCAGATGCTTGAAATTTGGTATGTAGCATTGCCTAGTGGTTGTTTACCAGTTATTTTCAAATGGTAGCCTTAGGATCCAGAATGGCCCTCCCCATGGGTTCTAGGTTTGGACTATAGAAATACATACGAAAATATTCAAAAATGTTTTTAGCTTCATATCTGTATAAATTCTTAGCAATAGTTGCTTCCTGCTGCAATTCAGCAGAACCTTATGGTAACATTTAGAATCAAGAATGGATTTGTATACCACCTGCATGTTAGGGTCAGGTGATTATTTTCTAGAATTATGACCCTTCAGTATTTTTGTATATATGCCCAAGTAATAATTGAAATCTCTAAAATTGCTCTTCTTCTGTGATATGGAGCAGTTCGGGGATATACTATGCTTGTGCTACTGGTCCTTGTATGTATGTATTTGTGTACATGTATATTTGTATGTATCTATGTTTGTGTTAGGGTATTATATTCCAACAACAGCTTAGGCCATATGGAGACAGGGCTACATATTAAAGGTGAAGTAGCCAAGATCTAACCAGTGACCCCTGGTTTTAAGGATCAGTGATTTATCCACTCTGCCACCACAGTCTTCAGTTCTATAGTCTTCTTGTTTCTTTTTAGGGCAAGAATTGTACAACAAGATGTTCTGGAATTTCATAGAAGAAGTAACAGCCACTGATCAGGAACCAATATTATCAAAAACTTTTGCATAAAACTGAGAGCTGACCAGTGACCCCTGGTTTTCAGGACCAGTGATTTATCCACTCAGCCACCACAGCTTCTGCAGTCCTCTAGTTTCTGTTTTAGGGCAAGAATTGTATGACAAGATGTTCTGAAATTTCATAGAAGAAATAAAAGCCAATGATCAGGAACTGATATTATCAAAAAAATTTGCATAAAGGTTACATCTATAATATCAGTATGGATATATATGCCTGACTGCTGTACCATAATATTCAGTATCATTGATTATTCTCCCATATTTCAATTTGGATATGTAATGTGTGTTTTCTCAGATGTATTGTATATGATATTCATTGATTTAATCTACAAGCAGGAGCTGTGGTAGTGTAGGGGATAACATACTGGACTACCAGTCCAGGGGTCACAAGATTGATCCCCCACTTCTTTGGTCTTTGGGATGAGACTTTATACAGAGGTCCCATCTACATATGACCTAGTTGTTGATGGGATGTAAAACCCGAGTTATAATGAGGGTAATCGCAGGTGTACCAGGTATTGAAGTGTCACAGGTGAAGGATTCCATTTATTATACAATAAAAATCATAAATAAAAATCATTGGGAGCATTGACACTCGGGACTAATTTGATCCGTATGTGAATGTACCATAATGATAAATAAAAGTCAAATCTGTAAATGATTCTTTTGCATATTCAGTTTTGGATGTAGAAGATAAAATAAAAAAAATAGTAATAATAAAAAAAATAAAAAACCTGTGCAGACTAAGGGCTTCCTCCTGGGATGTAGCCGCCTTGCTGGTCATGGCATGATATACTCTTTTTTGAGAATTGTTGAAATTTCATCATTAGATTGCATTTTGAACATTTGAACATTTTCTGCCTCAGTCTTATGTATAGCACATGCAAAATAAAATTGTTTCTTATTCCAGGTACTTTCATAAATATAGATTAACATTCTGTGAATTAAAAGTGACAATTAAGTTGTGATTAAAGAGAAGAGGATTTGAAGAAGATAAAGTAATAAAATAGAAGACAAGACTATATTTGTAGATAGGTAAGGCCAAACAAAGAAGTATGTGTGGTTCAGGTTACACCTGGGATAATATAGGTTCTGTTGGTAGGTAGGAAGGAAACTGTTGTTTTTTGTGTTGTTGTTTCTTTAACACTTGTAATGAGAAGAAAAAGCTGCTACAAAAGTTCCCTGTTGAAAGCAAATGCATATCAAAATTAATAGTAATTTAGATATCTTTTTCAGGTGTAAATTTTTAAATGGGTTTTCTGATCAAATTGTTATCCAACTTTAAACTTTGACAAAATTCTAGGGTAGGGAGTAAAAATACAGGGCAACTGGTTAACTTGAATCACACATATTTTATTATTTGGCTTGAGTTGGATAATAACAAAGAACAGTGGGAAAAGAAGGTAAAAATCAGGAACCTATTATAATCAAATCCCACACCTTAACCAGCCCTTTCCTGCACAGTGCTAGGCAAAAGAGACAGAAGAGCAGGTCAAAGACAGCCATAAAACAGAAAATTACAAGAAAATCCACATCAGAAGCACTGTCCTGGAATGGTCAGTAATAAGTTAATGGAGGGATTTAACCAGTTGTATGAGCTCATTGTCGCCCGTAGTTCTGCTATGGATCAAAGGCTTCAGGATTTGCATGAAGGACCTAACTTACCTGTATACACATTTTTACTGGCCAAATCTTCACCCTTGATTCTATTGTTAAAACAAGAAAACACCACAAACAGAAGAGCCAAAGGGCCAGCCCTTTCCCACCAGGTGACCACAAGGCTATACAAAACAGAACAATACAGTCATCAAAGAGATGATAAAACAAAATTACAAAAATCAGACATGTCAGATATTAAAATATCAGAAAGGTGAAGTTGTGTTCCTGTCATTTCACTTTGTTAAATGGTTCACACTGATAGAAAAAAAACAGATGGTTCCTTGCGGAAAAGAAAGATTGCCTGATATGAAATTAACCTACCACCATTCTGTGTGTAACAGAAATAATGATGGAAATGGGAGCTGAACCCAAGATAGAATATATTGTGATCCTGTATTTTTTAACTGTTATAGCAACTGGTTGTCAGCTATATAAATAAAATTTAATGAGCCAGCCCATGAGATTTCGGCACTTATTGCCCTCTGAAAAAACATACAATCAACATGCTTTAGCAGCCATCCTGTGAAGCATAGAGTCTGGTTCTTTGTCTGAAAGGAGGGGCAGTAGTGTAGTGAATAGCATGCTGGTCTACCAGTCCAGGGATCACAAGATCAATCACCCACTTCACTGGTCTTTTGGATGAGACTTTAAACTGATGTCCCATCTCGGCATGATCTAGTTGTTGTTGGGACCTAAAACCTGAGTTCACTCACTCTTTGTCTGTACCTTCATCTCTTTCCCAGCTTATGTATATACAAACAGTAAAGGAACCTGCAAGACTGTGCAAACGTGCAGGATTGCCTTAGTGTTTGCTAATCAATAATGACCATTATCACATTGGCTGGTGCAAACTGTAGCCTTGTTGATGTTAACAAAATTGCTGTAGCATATATACTGAACATCAAAAGAAACGCATACAAGTTTAGGTTCAGTTTTCTTCTGTCAGCTGATATATGGCTTTAAATCACATACAGCAGAAAATTCTACTGACGTCTGCCAACAATATAAACTTAGCTTCTTGCAAAATTAAACCTTGATTAAAGAGTTATCTCAATTTATCGTGAAACAGTAAAATTTGGTGTAAGAGTTTTCTTTCCTTTGGCAGTATAACAAATTGTTTCAAAAACGTGGCTCTAATGTGTGGTTATACAAAACACGTCGGTTTTATTACCATGGTATTCTTCTTAGGAACATGACAGCAGTTTGAAGTTGAACTATCGTCAAATTATCTCCCTTGCAATTAAACAAATAGCGAATTGGGAGGTCCAATAACGTTAAGAGTTCTGCAGTGCTATGAAAAATTTCTTTGCAAATCTTTTTATTTTACACTAGTAAATTCATGTAACCTCTTCGTATGAATGGTTTCTGTTCTTTTCAAGAAGTACAGGGTGTTAAAAGGTCTATGGGAAGTCCAATGGTAAGCCAGCCTTACTGTTTCTACTGCCAACTTTTACCTGATTGTTTCTCTAAAATGCAAGGCTCCATGTTTTTTTTTTTCACTGTTTCTTACCCTTGCTGCGGACATTATGTCTGGAGAAAACATTTGACTGAGCATTTTATGGAATTAAAAATTCAGCTTCCGAAAGTATGGTGACTTTAAGTTTAATCCCCATCACAAAAGCAAGCGGTTGTTTCTAAAGTTTATGGAATATTGATGTGTTAAGGTGCTCATTCTGTCGGAATATCATAAACAAAGTAACTTAAAATGTCTAAATAAGAGCATATACCTATACCTTCAAAAAAATTGGGCATATACATTGTATGCGTTTCTTTTGATGTTCAGTATAATTTTTATATCAGGCAATAATGACTTTGAACAATGAAACATGTTTGGTATTTTTCAGGTTGAGACATGCCACGCAGGAAGAACTGGAGGAAGTCGGTGGTGAAGAAGGTTGCAAAGGCAGATGGTGGTGGCAGTTCTGGGGGTCTCAATTTTCAGATGTGGGTCTGACCCACCTCACAGATTATGGCGAATCTGTGCCCCAATCAGGGACATCTGAACCAGGGTCGCACAAATTGTCAGATGTGGGTATGACCTGCCCCATTGTATCATCTGATCCAGGGTCGCTCAGTTTGTCAGATGTGGGTATGACCTGCCTCATTGTATCATCTGACTCAAAAGATCATATTGAAAACAATTGCTCTGCAAAAGATTGTGAAAAAAGATTACAAAATGAATTCAATTGTTCACAAATGAATAATGATATTGAAACAAAGAATACAGAGAAAGAATCATGCAGCCAAACTGATCTTTATCCAGCCACTTCTGTAGTCAGCAATAGATATGCATTATCTAGACAACATAGAAATAGTCAAGTTCCCAGCAAGACAGTTGTTCTTGGGTCATATAATCAAGCTGACCATATGTTTAGTGACCAATCACGTGGCAGTCAGTGTACTATAAATGCTTTATGTTCACTAATATTTGCCAAGTTTTCACATTTAGAAACTAGACATTGCCTGGATAAAGTGCTTTTAGAAGGTGACATTTTATATAACAAAGTTGTATCTGGTTTAAGAGCACAAGGACTATTTAAAAGCAATTTATTAACCTTGGATGAAATACCAGAAGCTGTGACTATTTTGAAGAAAGATATTGTTGTTGAGAAGTTTGATGTTATTTCTGGAGTTTGTACACAGCAGATTGCTACTTCAGGTTTACCATCACTTTATGAGACGCTACATATTGCTTTCCAAAAATCTTCTTATCTGTTGTTTATGATGGGTTCAGTTTGTTCAGCTGTATTTAAAAGAAAGGATGGTTACTGTCTTTTTGATTCACATTCACATGGACCAGATGGCTTGTCATGTGCTGATGGACAGTCTGTACTAGTATCTTTTTCTTGCTTAGAAGACCTAGAATCATTTATGTATGCTGTATATGACAGTATGCTGATTGATGTATCTGAACAATTTGACATGTTACCTGTTGAACTCAAATTGAGGTCAGAAAACCCAACCAGTAAGGATTCTGCCAAACACTTCATGACATATGATGCATGTAACACTGCTATCAATGAAAATATAACACAGTCTTATAAATCAAAACCAGTCCCAAACAGTAGACAGAAGGAAACAAAAAGTGGCAAAATTATGGAATCAGAATCAAAGATGAATTTCATGAACATCACAGATAAGAAGTCAAACAAAGAAGAGAATAATGAAACACTTATTCAAAAATATTTCAAAGACCAGATGCATAGGAATAAGTGTAAGCAAACTGCTGTTAAAAGTCAGATTGACAGAAAAGTATATCAACGCCTTTACAAACAGAAGCAAAGGGAATCTCTTCTTTTTAAGGAGATGGAAAGAAAACATAAAAAAGCTAGAAGAAAATCTGATGAAATCAGAATAAAGGATAAGAAATCAAATTTAAAATCAATAACAGCTGCTAGAATGTCAGCAGATTATAAAGCAAAAGAAAAATATGCAAAACGATCTGCAAGAGAATCTGATAAAATCAGAATAAAGGATAAGGTATCAACATTAAAATCAAAGAGGGCTGCTAGAATGTCAGCAGATGTTAAAGCAAAAGAAAAATATGCAAAAAGATCTGCAAGAGAATCTGATGAAATCAGAATAAAGGATAAGATATCAGCATTGAAATCAAAGAGAGCTGCTAGAATGTCAGCAGATTTTAAAACAAAAGAAAGAAATGCAAAAGGAGCTGCTAGGGAATCGGCTGAATTCAAACGGAAAGAACTTGAGTTACAGAGAAAGTCAAAGAGAAAGGCCAGATTGGATCCATATATTTTAGAAAAAGAAAGAGTTACAAAGGAAGAATGGAGATCAAATACAAGAAATAAGACAACTGAAAATATGTTGGACTGTAAAAGAAAAGCTTCTAAACGTAGTATTCCATCGATCTATAGGAAGGAAAAACTATCTGCAAAATGTAGAAAATATGGCTCTGATATTGATGCATGCATGGAACTATTCCATAAAAGCATTTCAGTTGGACCAATGTATGTATGCAGTTGTTGTCACCAGACATGGTTTAAAGAAAGTGTCACAAAAGCATGTACAGTTTCTGGTGCTCATAAAGCCCAGTATTGTTCAGGCATCTTATCTGTTGATAATATGGAATGGATATGTACAACATGTAAGAATAGTATTATAAGCGGTAGAGTTCCGAAATTATCTATTACAAATGGGATGAAATGGCCTTCTAAACCAAAAGAACTTGAACTGCATCCATTAGAAGAAAGATTAATTGCATTGCGTATTCCATTTATGCAACTGAGAGAATTGCCCAGAGGTCGCCAGTATTCTATTAAAGGAAATGTAGTAAATGTCCCAGTTCAAATCCAGCCTGTTGTAGATGCTCTTCCACGACCATTCAATGAAAATGTAACAGTTCCTGTTAAACTGAAGAAAAAATTGTCACATAGATCTTGTGCTTTCACAGAAAGTATCCGACCTTTGAGTGTGCTTGTGGCATTACATTGGTTAATGAACAATAGTAAACTATACAAAAATTCAGGGGTCAATATTGATGAAAAATGGATAGAACAAGTTACACAAGGAAGTCAAGAAATTGTACAAGAATTTATTGAAACAGACAAGTCTAAGTATTTCAAGTCTAATAAAATTGACCTGGACGAGTTGCAGTCACAGAAATTGCAGGAAAATGAAATTTCTGATCCGAATAAAAACGAATTATATGACTCAGATGCAGAGGAAAACATACAAGAAAGTGTTGGAAATATAGATACACTAGTTGATGATGAAAACATAGAAAATCGAACATTGATATTTGCTCCTGGAGAAAATCAACGTCCTCTAAGTATTTATCAGGATCTGGATTCTGAATATTTATGTTTCCCAACCATATTTTGCGGCCAAAGACGTCCGGAAAATAATGAGCGTTTAGTTCCTCTGCATTACAGCGATATAGCTAAATGGGAGTTGAGAAGTTATGATAGGAGAGCAGCAAACTCGGTGCCAAACATTTTTTTCAAGCTGAAAAAAATACAGATGAAGCAGTTGAATGATAAAGTTAATCTTGCTGTTAGAAAATGTCAGATAGGTGAAAGAAATATCACTGCAGCCCAAGTTAGAGATTCAGGTTACTTAGAAGATATTGTAAAGAAAGATCAGGGTTACTATATTTTTAAACAGCTGAGAAATTCACCGTCATATCTTGAAACAAGGAAAAAGGATGTTTTTGCAATGATTCGGCAATTAGGATTGCCTACATGGTTTATATCATTATCATCAGCTGATACAAGATGGGTTGATCTTCTCAAGATGTTGGCAAAACTAAACAACAATGTTGAATATACAGATGAACAAATAAAGGAAATGACATGGGAGCAAAAGAGCAAACTTATTCAAAGAGATCCAGTAACCTGTACACGTTACTTTGACCACAGAGTTCAAGAGTTCATCAAGCTTGTTCTGAAGAGTACTCATAACCCTATTGGTGTTATTACAGACTACTTTTATCGGGTTGAATTTCAGCAAAGAGGTTCTCCTCATATTCATTTAATAGCCTGGATTGAAAATGCTCCTAAATTCAATGCTGACAATATTGATGACATCACTGGATTTGTTGATACTTATTTGAAATGCTCATCTGACACTGAACACCTCAAGGACCTTATTCAGTTACAAGTTCACAAACATTCAAGAACATGTCAGAAGAAAGAAGACAAAATATGCCGGTTTGGTTTTCCACTTCCACCTTTGCCAAAGACAATGGTTCTTGAACCTCTAGAATCAGATGTAGATAAATACAAGAAGATGTATTTCAAATTACAGCACAAAATGAATGACCAGAAAAATGGATATGAAATGTGCTATGAAAGGTTCCTAAAAGAAGTGGTGAACCTCCCAGAAGAAGAGTACATCAAATGTATTAGAAGTACACTCAGTTCAACAAAGGTGTTTCTTGAAAGAAAACCCAAAGATATCCGTGTAAATTTATATAATGAAACTGTTTTAAAAGGATGGCAAGCCAATATTGACATTCAATTCATCTTGGATCCATATGCCTGTGCAGTGTACATTGTATCGTACATTAGCAAATCTCAACGAGGAATGAGCACCTTAATGCATGCTGCTGCCACGGAAGCGAGGAATGGAAACTTGGACATAAAGCGACAAGTTAGACATATTGGCAATGCTTTTTCCAATAGTGTTGAAGTCAGTGCTCAGGAAGCTGTATATTTAGTACTTCAGATACCATTAACTAACAGCACAAGACAGGTAGTTTTTGTCAATACTTCCTTGCCAGACAAACGCATACAGCTTATTAAATCCAAAAGTCTTCTTGATGAAATGCCTGATGATTCAACTGACATTGTAGCTGAAAATGTTATAAAAAGGTATGCAAAACGGCCCAAAGCTCTTGAAAATTGGTGTCTAGCCGACTATGTTTCACAGTTAGATATTGTTTATCCTGGGGATGACTTTTCAGAAGAAAGGGGTGATGAAGTGAATGATGATGATAATACTGAGCAGGTTGTGCAAGAATTTGATGACAGTCAAACTCTGCTTACACTTAAAAATGGAATTAAAATCAAGCGACGGAAGAACAACAAAGTTCTTAGATACGTTAGATTTAATCCAAGATCTGATGAAGAAAATCATTTCCGTGAAAAATTGTTATTATTTTTGCCATGGCGAAATGAAAATACAGATTTAATTGGCACATATGACACATACAAAGATCATTACACGGCAGTTAGGCGAATGGTTGATTATAAATGTAAAGAGTATGAACATCATGTTGAGGAATTAGAAATTGCAAGGGAAAGGGCAGAAAATGATTATCAAGATGCTTTTGATGAGTTAGCACCAGGAACTGAACAAACTGAATCTGAGACTGCAGAGGAACAAACGGTTGACTCTGAAAAATTTGTTTATTTTAACCCGGACAGAGCAGTTGATCACAGCAACTATGATATTGGAATTGAAATAGGAGGCTCTTGTTCAGTCACACAAGTTGAGCAAAATTCAAACATCTTAGAAGATGAGCAATATTTACAACTCCTGAGGTCTTTGAATAAAAAACAAAAGCATTTCTATAACCATGTAGTTCATTGGTTAAAAACAAAGGATACCCCACTATATGCATTTTTAAGTGGAGGAGCCGGTGTTGGGAAAAGTGTTGTAATTCGTGCTTTGTATCAGACATTATATAGACTACTAAATCTCAAAGAAGGAGAAAACCCAGATGAAATAAGAGTTCTTCTTTGTGCTTACACTGGAAAGGCTGCTTTCAATATTGGTGGATCAACAATCTCATCTGCATTCCATCAAAAATTCAAGCAGTCAGATCAAACACTGACTTGTGACACTTTGAATACTTTTAGATCAAAATACAAGAGTTTGTCAGTAGTAATAATTGACGAAATATCTATGGTTGGCAATACATTGCTCAGTTTTATTGATCAGAGACTTCAGGAACTTACCGGCACAAAACAGCCATTTGGCCATGTTAGTATCATTGCTGTTGGTGATCTGTATCAGCTACAACCAATACGTGATGGTTGGGTATTTAATGATTTAAAAAAAAGGGGCAGCTTCATTGGCACCAAATTTGTGGAAAGATCATTTCAAGATGTTTGAATTGACAGAAATAATGAGGCAAAAAGATGACATTGACTTTACTGAACTGCTGAACAGGTTACGGCATAATTCATTGACAGAACCTGATAAGGAAAAGATAAAAGCATGTGAGGTTTTTAAAGAATCCATTGATTATCCACTAAGTGCACCACACTTGTTTGCTGAAAACAAGTTCATGAGCATCTTTAATAAACAAGTAATCAATAATCTTGACACTGAGAAAGTTACTGTTCCTTGTCATGATACAGTTATATCTCCAAGTATGAAACAGGCTGATCAGATTAAGCTAATAAGCAGATTGCCCCAAGATCCCACTCAAACAGCAAATTTGCATCATTCATTGGACATTGTTGTCAATATGATTTACGACTTGACAGTAAATGTTAATACTGAAGATGGTCTCGCAAATGGTGCAACCTGTGTCCTTAAGTGTATTGACTACAGACAAGCAGGCACTACTAGACCGAGCATTATATGGGTTCAATTTGATGATCCACAAATTGGTGTTCAGAGAAGGTTACAGTATAAGAGATTATACAATGAATTAATTCATGAAAGCTGGACTCCAGTGTTTGATGTAGAACGTACATTTCTTTATGGCAGAGCAAGAAATGCTACCATTCAGAGAATTCAGTTTCCGTTAGTACCTGCAGCAGGTCGCTCTGTTCATCGTGCGCAAGGATCTACCCTTGATAAAGTTGTCATAGATTTGACACAAAACAAAACCAGAAAAGTCCCACATCTACACTATGTTGCTCTGAGCAGGGTAAAGTCAATAAAGAATCTCCACATACTCAACTTTAATGAAGATGCATTGAAAGTTGATGAACATGTTGAAACAGAAATGCAGAGATTGTATGATCATGCAATGCTAGACCTTTGCTATGTTCCGTTAGATACAATAGATGCAACTTCCCATTTTAAAATAGCTTACAATAATTGTCGCTCACTTCACAAGCATATAGAAGATATAAGATGTGACAAGAGTCTACTGTCTGCACACATAATTGGTATATCAGAAAGCAGACTTTGTCAAATGGATGACAACAATGCATATGCTATTGAAGGTTTTACCATGATTAGGAATGATCAGCCTCTGAACAACAATGTATTAAGACCACCTCATGGATCTGTTCTGTATGCCAAAAAAGATGTCACTATAGGTAACAGCTTTTGCTACAATACTAAGGACTTGGAATTCATTGTTATTGAAAGTCAGCATCACCTGATTGACTTGCAAATTGTTGTGGTTTACAAGTCTCCCAGCACATCTTTCTATACCTTTTCCAATATTTTTGAAAAGGTACTTGTTCCACGTTTAGACAAAATCAAACCACTTGTCATTATCGGTGATTTTAACATCAATGTGACACAGACAACAAATAAAATAGAACAGTATATGTATACAACATTGAATTGCAGTCAGTTGAATCATAAGCCTACTACAGATAATGGGTCTACAATTGACCTTGTTTTTACTAACTGTGATGGTGTAATAGGAGTAGAGGAAGCTTACTGGTCAGATCATAAGCTGTTATATTTTTTTACGTAATAAATCTCAAACCACACACTGTACACTGGTTTCAGGATTATTGTTCATCCCTTAATGTATTTTACTAGACAACATACCAGTTCCTGTTTACACCAGTATGGATCACCTGTCAACACCATTACTTGATTATACCAATATGAATTAATAACCTGTGAACAGCATTACCTGATTGTACCAGTATGATTAACCTGTGAACAGCATTACCTGATTATACCAGTATTAATCACCAGTCCTGCCAACAACGTTGCCTGATTATACTAGTATGAATAACCTGCCAGTGAATCACCCACCAAGTTAAATTACAATACTTGCCTCTTGCATGGAGGCAAGTATTGTGGTGGTTTTGCATATAACTGGGTGGCCACCATTTTATACACCTGTCCATATTTTCCCTCGGGGGATGGGTTGTTTGGGATTATCTCCAGGAATGGGACAGTTTTCAAAATTTTACACTTAATGATGTATCTCTCATAGCTCAGGTAGCTAACATCTCTCTCCTGATTTTAAGTGTTGAGTCCAGTTACTGACAAAGTGAGTGTGTATGTAAGAGGAGGGAGGTAGAAGTGGTGGGGTAGCATGTTTGGTGAAGCAGCCTAATTTGGTGGAAAACATGGATAGGTGTATAATAAGCATGAGAGAGATGTGTGATTGTCTGATGATGATTATGTAGTGACATAGATTCTGCTTGAATTATTTGGGGAACTTGATTTGATTTAAGTCGTGTTTCAAACTGTAAGATGCATTTTGTTATTTCATTATTATCTGTAGGCAATTGTACCAAAAAATGTAACATTCAGTCGTTTTATAGAAAAACAAATATGTATGATGACATGGCCCATATTTTTTCTTTGAATGTGTCCTCTGCTCTTGAAGCCACCCTTTAATAAAGATTTTAATTCTGTGGTAAAACTAAGGAATGTTGGTAATTTTGTACATGAAAGGTCTCCAAACTCAGCTCCATGACTATGTATGTAAACCTGACTTGTATACATAATGTTAATTATATGGCATATATGTTAGCTCATGTAGCCATGACATCAGGTGTGGTATAAAAGTGAGTATCTTGTGCAAAGGAAGAGATATTATGACCAAATTGATAATAAAACCAGATTATTGAGAAATTCATTACCGATAAACAATTTTAGAGTACATGTATTTGATGTAAATGTATCACGTCTCATTATAAAAAAAATCATAGAATTTGATACCAGTGAAGATCTGACTTAAGCTTTATCGAATGGTTATTTGAGTAGTATAGGCGGTGACCACCCCAGACCGCATACTGTTAGAATAACACAACAAATCTTGCAGCATAACAATGTCAGTTTACTGCTGTGGCCAGCAGACAACCCGGATTTAAATGCAACTGAGTACAGACGAGGTGAAATGGGCAGGAGAGTGAATCAGTAAAATATGATAAACACACAGGGTTTGCAAAAGGCACTCCAAGCTGCATGGAACAATTTGACACCTGATGTCAGACATAATTGTTGACAGTATATGACAGAAACTCAGAGCCGTTCTTGCTAGTCAAAATGTATCAAATTCTGTAATTTTATGAAATGACCCATGTGATAGGTTTTATACCAAATACTCTAAAATTGTTTAATCAAACTAAATTAAATTTTACATATCAGTTTCTCAATAATCAATCTGGTTTTACTGTCAAATTTATTAATTGATTAATCCTTACCATGATAAATATTTCATAATACAACTGTCCTCCCCAATTTTCAGCCATTTATGTTGCATTATTTCAGTTTCTACGATGGATTCAGAAGCAGAATGGAAAACCGTATAGAAATCACCCAATCTGGATCTAGACTGTTTTCAAAACCGGATAAATTCAGCCTCACCATGGTGAGTGTTAAAATTTCTCTATTCCTTTTCACAAATTGCTCAGTTTTAAATAAGGCAGTTGCACACTGCATTGAATCAATTAGTATTGATGCAAACTGCCTTATTGTATTTCATGAAGTTTGGGGTTATATGGAAAGTTGTTTCAATGCCATTATTGCATATTCATCAGAAAGAATTTAAGTGAGTTATTTGTTTCCTACAGTACATAAATGTATTTTGTTTAGTTCTTGTAAATATTTATAGTCTTCTCTCTTTAGTCTGGTTAGGACCACCCATCAGATTGTTTTGCTAATAGGAATATACGAAATAATGGGTACTGAATGCTCTCTTATCTAGCAATGTTGTGTATGGCTATGTATGAATAAGGCAATAATGAATATCAGATGTTGTCATGTAAATCAAATGTGGTGTATATTCATATGCAGGGGTATGTGCATATGTGTCATGTTAAACAAAAGACGAATTCCATAATAATTATATAGTTGTGAACATTGATAGAGTGCTGTTTAGGCACATAATATGGTATCTCCATGAAGGCATGTGTTGTGGTGATGACTGGAGGCATGTCGAAGTGAAGCTTCGAGTGAATACCAAACGTTTGCCTTTCCATGTCAAATAAGAAAACGTGGAATATCAGGTGCTTACTTCTCTGGTATGTGGTGTATGTTGATGTGCTGGTGGTTTGTTCATGTACATTTTGCCATACATGTAAGTTCATTATGTACTCTTTGTTTGAAGTAGCACTATACATAAGGCATTTTGATTAGCTTAATTTTTTTACAATGTAAGTTCATTATGTAATTTTGAAGTAGCACCATACACAAGGCACTTTGATTAGCTTAAATCATTACCCTTGTGAAGACATTTGATACTCATTGGAGCCATCTCATTGAGATGATTTCAGTGTGTACCCAACGTTTGGCTCTTCATGTAGGAATAAGACTTTAATTGGTATCGAATTATCACTTATGTTGTTCTTTGGTGTACATCTCTTTCAATGGTTGACATTTTCTAGCATTAATTAAGTAATTTTAAAGTAGCGCTATTTTGAGCCCTAGATAGGACTTTGTTATTCATAAACAGTTTCTCAATGGAGGCATTTGTTCTGCAAAAAGCAAAAGCAGGGCATGATTTAGAGCCTAAAGAGTCGTAAATCAATCACTGCCAAAATGCTTGTAATAAACAGTATTAAGATGATTTGATATACTTTCTGATGAAGCAGCTCTACTGTTTTCCTTTTTCTTGCTTCCCTACTCAGTAGGGATCAACTCTTAACAGAAAAATTTGCTCCTCCGGGAGCAAGTCCTTTCCTTAAGGAGTTGACCTGTTTGGAAGGGCTACGTGCTTCAGAGAAGCAAACAGGAATTCTCATAGTTCCCCTTTCCTAAGGTTGGCAAGCCAGTATAACATATTTTTTTTGGAAAAGAGCCAGGGGGCATTTGTTAGAGCAGGGATGTTTGTTACAATTACATTTGTAATTTGTATGCTACTGTATTACTCATGGGCCATGTGGCCTACTATATGAAGAATAAACTTGTCAAGCTTATAGACAAAAGTCTGAACTTGTCTCATTCAGCTGTGACCTTTTCAAATAGAAATGTATTATAACCTTGTTAGTTCACCAGCCAGGCTCAGATTAGTCTATGATGCTTGTTTGCTTTTACAAAATGTTTCCCGTTAGCCATTTAACTGATATTTGATTGGAAGATGGATCGATCATCATTATATTTATTTGTGGCTATTTCATGTAAATTAAGCTTGAAAAACAAGTGAGCCGCGACACGAGAAAACCAACAAAGTGGGATGTGCGCCCAGCGAAGACTCAGATCAGCCTGGGCATTCACCCAGCCTGATCAGAGTCTTCGCTATCCGCATGGCTTAGCTGCCATATATGAGCACCTTAGTGCCGAGTCTGATCAGACTGGGCGGATGCCCAGGCTGATCCAAGTCTGTGCTGGGCACACAACCACTTTGTTGGTTTTCTCTTGTCACGGCTCAGGTAGTAATTTATTTGAAATGTGATTTGATCAGTATAAAATTTCCACATTGTGTAAGAGTGCTTGATCATAATATGCTTTATACACAAAAATATTTCATTAAGCTGCACTCCTCCCCAAGTTTTAGCCATGTATGTTGCATGATTTCAGTTTTTACCTTGGAATCAGAGGCAGCGTTGAAAACAGTATAGATTCTGTTCAGGTGGCTTCTCAGAAGCCATGAGGTGACTTCTCAGAAGCCAGTTGATCTGTTAAAACATGGTTTATCTGGACTTAGCATAATTTGAGTTACGTTACTTACGTATATACTGGCTAAGATTAATTGATACTGTAAGATTGATTGACAGTATTGCAATTTATCTGTAACACTTTTAAATAAAACATGTCATTTCTCATTCCCATTGTTTTTCTTTAATCACCATTCTCCTCAAATACATGAGAACCATTGGACTTAAAGTCTTTAAAGTTCATAGTAATATTAGCCTTATTCAGTAGATGTGACCTATTTGTTGTGCTTTAATTAGCATAAAGTTTTTTTGTTCAAGTGTTGGTTAAAGTTGGTTTCTCAGGAACTGTGGACTAGAGACATGAAATTTGGGCTATTTTTGCCTCGGAGTAGAGAATATGATATAGGAGAGGCAGTTGTAGGTTACTGCCTTGAAGCCAAATTTCCAATGCCTTTGTCGGTTACTGCCTTCTAGCTAAATTTCTACAACACATACAATTAGAGCAATGACACCCTTAAACTCAGGTGAGCGATTTAGGGCCACTTGGCCCTCTTGTTCTGCTTACAAAACGAAAAAGATAAAGAAAAATAAATAAATCATATAAAACAAAACCTGTATATTCATTTTGATTATTTTATTCTGGTCTGATATAAACTAGTAAATATGCAAGTATTTAATGATGTTTCTAATGATTTATTTATGAGTATATTAATATGCTCCCCAAAGGATGAGCATATACTCGCCGCTTTGTCCGTCCGTCACGCTTTGTCTTTGTCGGGAGCATATCACTAAAAGTATTAAAGGGAACTCAATGAAACTTCACATACTGATAGAGGGCAATGAGGGAAAGTGCAGAGCGCAAGAACCAAAACTCTATTGCAAGTAATAACGAAGTTATCTCCCCTCTTAGTTTTTTTAAAAGTATTTTGCCTGTCCAGAGCTTAGTTTTTTAAAAGTATTTTGCCTGTCCAGAGCATATCTCTGAAAGTATTAAAGGGAATTCCATGAAACTTCATACATTGATGGAGGACAATAAGGGAAAGTGCAGAGATTAATTACCTTGACCCTATCACAAATAATTACAAAGTTATCTTCCCTCATAGATTTTTTAGTAATTTGTTTGTCCGGAGCCTATATATGAAAGTATTAAAGGTAACTCAATGGAGTTTAACACATTGATAGAGGGCAATTCAAGAAAGTGCAGAGCGCAAGTACCATAACCCTATCACAAGTAATTACGGAGTTAGCTCCCTTCCTATTTGTTTCCAGTATTTTGCTTGTCCGGAGCATATCTCTGTAAGTACTGAAGTGAATCAATTAAACTTGAAACGTTGATATATGGCATTGACAGGAAGCGCAGAGCACAAAAATATACATAAATGGAGGGCACTGACAGGAAGTGCAGAGCACAAGAACCATAACCCTGCCACAAGTAATCATGAAGTTACTTCCCTTCTTAATTTTTCTCACTTGTATGCTTTTCCCAGAACATATGTCTAGAAGCGTTTAAGAGAATTAAACGGAATTTCACACATTAATAGAAGACAATGAGAGAAAGTGCAGAACACAAAAAACATAACCCTATTGCAAGTCATTTTGGAGTTACTTCCCTTCTTACTATTTCTCATTCATTTCCTTGTCCAGAGCATACATCTGAAAGCATAAAAGGTACCTAAATGAAATTCCACATAGTAATAGAAGGCGGTTAGAAGAAGTGCGGAGTGCACCCAGTGGGCACGTGACGTCGATTTGACGTCAAACTAACGTCGATGCGACGTATGTACGTCGTTTTGACATCATATGCCTACTTGGAAGAACCATAAAGATATCATAAGTAATTTTGGAATTATTTTTTGTCGTGTTGTTCCTTTTTTTCGGAGTATATCGCTGACGTTGTTCAAGGTAATCAAATGAAATTTAGAATGTTGATAGCTGGCAATGACAGATAATGCAGTGTTCAAGAACCATTAACCTAACAAGAAGAAGATTTGGTGTTTATAATGGTCAGTCTTCATGTAGATTTCATGGATTACATTTCACAAATACTGTGATGGTTAATCATTATTATTCTCAGTAATTGTTTACCATAATTTGCCAACGATTAAAACGCTGTGTTACTGAGTAGATTTGCCTCTTTTCATTTTTTTTTCATTTTTGATTGCATTAAGTTTAGACAGAAAGTCACTCCTTCACCAGGATACTGATTTCACTATTGCACACCTTCGGGGAGCATTCATCGGTTCCAATAAACAGTCCTAATACAGAGCTCTAGATAAGAGGGAGTATTTGGTGATAATTAGGGATAATTTTTGTTAAATCTGCATAAAAACATATGTTGTGACCCCTCATCTGAACCGTCTCGACGAGACGGTTCAGATGAGGGTCACAACATATGGTTTCGATAAGAAATAATAAAAAATATCCTTAATTATCATCAAATACGCCCTCTTATCTATAGCTCTGATTAGGGTATTATGCAATCAAAAATGTGTCTTTAAGCATACTCCTTCATCTGTAGTTTACTAGACATTGTCACCTTCCTTTCTACTATATGGAACACACTCCGGAATGTTCCTTGAATCAAGGATCTAATAAAGTTGTTATGGTTATTTGTTAACTAGCTTCTAATAGCAAAAGAAAAAAGAAAGCTTTTATACAGCTTGTAAAATCTTGAACATTAAAACAGTTTTACCACAATATCACACCAGGATACCAGTTAAGCAACAGTTACAGCTGCTTATCAGCCATCTATGTAAACAAACAATTTCATACAGAAAATGTAAACTAGGATCTGAATTTGTAGGCTGTGGACAAAAGTGTTTCAGTCACATGGAACAGAAGAACTGGCCCAGAGGTTATAAAACTTGAATAAATTCTCAAACTCAAAATAAAACCACTGATTGGCTGCTTCTGAGCACATGCTCGGACACAGCCAATCAGTGTGCTTTATTTTGAGTTTGAGATTATTCTCAAGTTTTATAACCTCGAACCCTGTAGTAATATGACAAATCGGCGTTTGATCAGGGTCTACGATGGCTGTTTGCATAATATTTACCGCAAATTAAAAACAATGACACATTGTGATAGGAAATAAAACAAACACACCAAAGAAGATGAATGGACTTATCCAATTTATTAGGACAGAAGACTCTACAAGGCATAAATCGGTTATGAGAATACTTCTTGTGCAGCTCTAAATAAAACAAGAGCTGTCAGCAGACAGCATAGCTCGCCTAGAATTGGGGTGATAGAAGGAGATAACCAATACTCCAATTGGTGAAGTATAATTCAAATGGGTGAGAATAATGAATAGAAACAGGCCCCGAGGTTATAAAACTTTTTTCATGCTCAACTCAGCTGAGCATGAAATTTTTTCTGCTCATAAATTTTAAAATGCCAACAATTGTTGGCATTTTAATATTTATGAGTAGAAAAAATAGCCTTCTTGGCTTATCTGAGCCTGAAAAATGCTGAATTTCTTGGTATTTTTATATTTATCAGCAGAGAAAATTTCATGCTCAGCTGAGTTGAGCACGAAAAAAGTTTTATAACCTCGGGCCCAGGGTCTGTCTAAATGAGCATGGCAAGTTGGAAACTAGAAAATGTGTTTGTGAAACACTATACCTCCAACCATGCCCTTGTCCATGAATGGGACAATTAGTTGTTATGAACAATCATCAGCATTGAGGGCTTCCTATGGCATTCCTGTAACTACAATGCGTAAGTCCAAAAAGGGTCATAATTCTGCTAAAAAAATTATAGAATTACACCAAAAGTTAATTATGCCATTTACGCATTGATCCCAAACTGAATGCTAAAATTTATGAGCCTGGCTCAAGTGGTTCTTGAGATATTAGTATACTACTGATACTTTGTTTACAAGCTTTCCTTATACCTACACGCAAAAGTCCTGAAAGGGCCATCATTCTGTCAAATATGTATGAAATTTCACCAAAAGATAATCAGATTACTGGTCCCACACTGCATGAAAAATTTCATGACCCAAGCTCAAGCGGGTCTTAAGAAATTTCTGTTGACAAGCTTTCCCTATACCTACAATGTGCAAGTCCGAAAAGGGCCATAATCTGTCAATTTTTTACGGAATTACAGCAAAAGTTAATCAGCATATCTACACATTGATCCTAAACTGCAGGCAAAATTTCGTGAGCCTAGCTCAAGTGGTTCGTGATACATGATATTTACAAGCTATACTATGTGTAAGTCCAACACGGACTATAATTCTGTTAAATATTAATGGAATTTCATCAAAAGTCAGTCAGGTCATTTACACATTAGTCCTAACATACATGCAAAATTTCATAAGCCTAGTTTAAGTGGTTCTTGAGATACTGCGTTAACAAGCTTGCCCTATATCATACAATCTGACTAAGTCGATTGACCATGAAATGTAGGCCAAGGTCATGAAATGATACTCTTATGAGTGATAATATTTCAAAGGGTACGTTCATGTGAGGTTTGCTAGTTGGAACAGTTATACAAATGAGAAACCGACCGAGACATTAGGGTCGATTCTAAGGTGGTCGCAAATGTTGACAGACGGACAGACAGACGAACGAACAAACGAATGGATGGACGGAAAACCAGATACCGATATCAACAATGCCTAAGGAAGGCGCGACAAGAAACCAATAATATACTTTTGAAAATATGATCTGTATAAAAAATTTACCATGAAGTTTCAAAGTCAGTGACCTTTACCTTCAGATCATATGCGTTGGCAGGTTATTGCTCAATGAGCTCTATATCATATAATCTGACTAAGTCGATTCACCATGAAATGTAGGTCAAGGTCATGAAATGATACTCTGGTGAGTGAGAATATTTTAAAGGGGAAGTTCATGTAAGGTTTGCTAATTGGAACAGTTATAGTTAATGAGAAACCGACCGAGACATTAGGGTCGATGCTAAGGTGGTCGCAAATGTTGACAGATGGACAAGACAGACGAACGAACAAACGAATGGACGGACGGAAAACCAGATGCCGATATCAACAATGCCTAAGGAAGGCGCGACAAGAAACCAATAATATACTTTTG
Source organism: Ctena decussata (assembly GCA_963989385.1). NCBI lineage: Eukaryota > Metazoa > Mollusca > Bivalvia > Lucinida > Lucinidae > Ctena > Ctena decussata. The sequence goes on along the minus strand of OZ022498.1, from coordinate 43,991,465 downwards.
AAAATATGATCTGTAAAAAAAACTTTACCATGAAGTTTCAAAAGCATTGACCTTTACCTTTAGATAATGGGCGTGGGCAGGTTATTGCTCAATGAGCCTTTGGACCTTTATCTATCATCATGCCAAATATTAACTAACTACTAATCTGGTGTGGCAAATATAACCTCTCAAAACTTTGACAAAAAATTGACGTAGAATTTCAGTCTGTAGAATATCCAATAATCGCATAATAATCAATGGAGATAAAAAAAAATACTGAACTTGTATTATTGCTTCCCTTACATAACCCTTAAGGAATTCAAACTTTTTTTAAACTTTTGATGTAAAACTTCAAAGTCAGTGACCTTTACCTCAAGTGCTGGGGTCTTGCTGAAAGTAACTTTGGGCCTATATCTATCATCATACCAAATATGAACCAGATCCGTCAAATGGCTTAGACGCCGACGCCTGGGGTAGTGCAATAGCTCTTCCTGTACTTCATCCAGGCGAGCTAAAAATGGTCTGCAAAGGGACGCATACTTCATCAATAGAACAGTATAGAAAGTAATCAGGGAAGAATAGAATCACAAAGCACAACACAATGAAGCAGAGCCGTGACACGACAAAACCAACAAAAGCACATGTGTGCCACGCGGAGATTCAGATCAGCTTATAAGCTTAAGTTTTAAAAGAGCTGGTCCCTGATGGGCTTTCGAAAGGCACCGTTAAAGTGGGTATTTGGTATTTCTGTGTGCATATTGAGAGACAACACTTTTGCACACTTTTCTAGATAAAACTAATACTTTCTTTCTACAAAAATTGGCTTCATCAGCTAGAAAAGGCTATGTATTACAACAAATTATGATGTTGGTTTAATTTGGCCTATTACTGTGACTCCCTCTCTGATCTAACTCTACAGTCCATATATGGTGCTTTATGAAGCTGTGTGAAGTCTCTGAGGGGAAATATTTCAAGTATGAAAAAAGGTCTTGCAAACCCCTACCTTTCTACCATTCAATGAGATATTGTACATATTACCTTTTTCCGATTACTGGATTGTCGGATATCATCTTCGGATGATTCAACTGTAGTTTTTCTGGCTCGCCTTAACTAGATTGTTCTAGGATTTCTTCTTATTTTATCTTCTCATCCTTGGTGTTTTATACGCCCGTCGAAGACGGGTCGTATTATGTCGTGTCCTCCGTCCGTCCATCCGTCCGTTAACTTTTCGTGTCTGCTCCATATCTCCTTAACCCCTTGAAAGATTTTTTTTGAAACCTAGTTCAAATGTTTGCCTTATCGAGACGATGTGCAGAACTCATATTTCAACGATGTTTGATAAAGTCAGGGTCACACTTAGAGGTCAAAAGGTAACATTTCGTGTCCGCTCCATATATGGGTGATTTTAAATATAAATGACTCAAAAGCGTGACATTGGAGGTGAAAAATAAACATTAAGGTCCAATTTCATGTCACATTTAAGTCATCATCGGTTGTTTAAACCACTGATTATCCCATAGACCATAATGCAAAATAAATTTTGCTCAGAGATAAACTGAGATTTCAGAGCGACGTGAAATTAGACCTGAGTGTTGTCAATGCAGACTGTCAAAATGTAATCTATTATTGTCCAAGTTAATGAAAATGTAACTGGTATATTAAAAGAAAACACCACTTTTATAAAAAAAATTCATTTTATATCAGATTTTTTTTTTATTTTATTTTTAATATGTGATTTTTCCAAGATGGAACAAGGCTAGAATTATGTTATTTTTTCAATAGAAATTGAGATTTCATATGATGAAACATACCTAAAACTAAAATCTGACATAGAACTTTGACATATGCATGCAATGTACAAAGTATTTCGACATTTTAGGTACATTTTTGTACTTATTTTTCATTACTTACCTCAAAAAGCTTTAACAGATGCCTGGTTAAATGGAATAAAATAATGAAACTCTTTTAAATACAACACTAGGCATTTGCCTACATGTTTGCAAAAATTTGACTGCTTCTGATTTGTCTTTTAGTGCTAGGGCTATATTCAAAATTCATCACAATTTGCAATAATTTGTTACACTCGGGACAAAATAAGAAACTATTTAGTACTGAATTATATGCATTTTTATTATATTATTTGTTTTGTTGTAGGTTAAGTTTTATCAGAAGACTCTACCATTGACATATCTCAAAATATGAAAAGATCTGAAACTTCTTTTTAATGTAAAATAACTACTGAAAACAAACAATATAACTTTGAAACAAAGCAAACAAGTTATTTTTATGAAAAAATACATCCCATGCTGCTTTTTGTTGCTGTTAATGAACTTTTTTTATGCTAGTCTCACTTAAAACAACCAATTCCATGTTGTTCATTGAATACTGAGTTGCAGCCAGTTCATATCATAAACAAGCGAATTCGTTACACTCGGGACATAAATTTATAAGTTCATTTCTGTTAAGTATTTCTTTTCTTGTGAATGTAAACTGGCATATTTACAGAGTTTTTTTCTTATTATAAACCAACATATCCTATATTGTCATAAACACTAGTGCTTGTATTTATCAAATTGATAACATAACCTAACAGTAACAACTGCATAGTTGAACAGTTATTTGGCAGACAGACAGACAAAACTTTATTCTCTCAAGACATTGAACATGACATATGAGGAAACACATATTAATAATATATAGCAAAGGTGAAATAAGTTTTAGTAAGTGCAAGGACCGGGCATTCTTACACAGTATTTTCATGTGAATTCCTGCAGTAAATCAACGGACAAGCTTTATTACTAAATATGTTCGTAAAGGGGGAGAGCATGTTGATTACATAGCCCTTAATTCAAATTTCCTTAATATTTACTATATATTCAATGACAACAAAAACAAAATGAGTGACTAAGACAGTTACGGCTTCAATCTACATATAATGAGTGATTACACGGGGTCGTGTAATATTATAAAAATTTGAATGAAAGTGTGGAAAGTTTTATTTTTTTCTAAGGGATTAATTAATTGGCTGCTGTTTTGTACATGGATTGTAATTCCCTAAAAAGATTATGATCATGGTGACTTCGAACAGGTATGTAACAAAGATTCTACTGTACAGCTGGCACAATGCTGATTCAACGTAATAACGTTGGAACACCATTGACCCATTGTCGTTGAAACGCTGTGTGACCGAAGGTGAGTTAACAAGAAACGTGGCCAGGCTCCATTAAGGCGCTGCCTACTGTCAGAAGAACACGTGCTGTGGCCCTCCCGAAAGTATTTATATGACAAATTCAGTATGACATGGAAAGTTAATCAGTTTAGATGTCATCATTTCTATCTAATTTCATACTATCTGCAGTTGTTTTAACCAGTTTTGGACATTTTGTGGTTATTAAAAGACAAAAGCATGTTACACTTGGGACCAAAACCAAAAAAAAAACCTTAATAAATCCTCATCTCAGTATTTACATTTTTGTTTCAGCTATGTGTCCCAGTATCGGCAAAAGCATAACCACCAAATAACTGTTCATTGCATGAAATTGAACTAGAACTTCAAACCAGAACAAAGTAATGATGAAGGCCCCATAAACCTGGGTGCATTGTTCACACATGCTGATTGAACAATTAATGTAATATCGAACAGGCACAGTTTTAAGGAATTTGGCCAACTGCTGTACTCCCCTAATATGTTTTAGAATACTGGGACACCTAAACACCATTAACTTTTCATTTGGGACAAATGGAAAAGTAATGGTTTTAGGTGTCCCAATATTTGAGATATTAGGATATATTTTCAGTTTAGTATGAAGAATGATAAAACATTATTTTATAAATTTTGATACTATAGGGTCTTTCAGAAAACAGTTCTTTGAATATGCTTTATCTGCAAGACATTTAAATTTCAAACTGATTATTCTGATAAATTTAAAGAGTAATTACACTTCAGAAACTGACTGAATCGGATCCCAAACCCTATATCCCCAACATCAAAGGGAAATATTGACAAAGACATCCCAACAAACAATAAATTACAAGTGATTAGCAGTGAGTCAGCAGCTCTTTCCCAAATATGTGGCAACTCAGCTATCTTTACTGAACTAAATAATTTAGACCAACAGAAGGATTACAACAGACTGAGCAAATTATACGAAAAACATTTAACAACTATTTTTACGATTTTCTATTTTTATTATAGAAGGGTTAAAATGGGAAGACAATAAATAAATCAAAGCCTGTTTGCTATCATTTATTTCTCTCAAATCATCTTTTAGCTTCAGCCCCCTGCCAGGTAACAATTACGGTGCTGTCAGTTTTGCTATGATGTCCTCTTGTGGCCGCCAAGAAAAGTTTTCCTGTGGTGGCCAGGTATAAACTCCTGGTGTTCTGGTAGACCTCAGAGAAACCTTTGTTTGACATCCCCATCAGACCCCACTTGAATAACCTAACAAGAAAAACAGGATTTTTATAACTGCATGGCTAATAACTGCAGTAATATATCAACAGTCTGTTTTGCTTAAGAGAGAAAGTGTATATAGCTAAATTTATCAAATGACCAACACAAATCTTCTTATTTATTATAAATTTGCATATATCATTAACACCGTTTGGTTTATGAATACATTAGGAAATTAAAACAAGAGGGCCATGAGGCCCTGAATTGCTCACCTGGGTATGGTGGCCATGTAGGTCATCTGACCTAGAACGCTTGAATAAATTTTTGTTCACACAGCCCCTGGAGGCTGTGTGTGAAATTTGGTTACAATTAGCCCAGTGGCTTGACCTCTTGTACATATTAATTTTCATATACTCATTAAGATGACTGTATATACCAATTTTCAGGTCAAAATCTTCAGTTTCCATGAAACCATTACGTTCTAGCATTTTCTCATAAAAAAGCACCAGAAAGCAAACTGACCTTGCCGTACAAAAGGTAAAGCTCAACCCATGGTCATAATTTTGAACAATCTTGGTAGTACTTGCGTACCCGATGCTACATACCAAGTTTCAAGGTCATTGGCCTATTGGTTCTAGAGATGAAGATTTTCAAAGGTTTTTACCATATATGGATGTGGAAACCATGTTGGTCATGTGACTAGGACCGTTTGGACAAATTTTCATTCCCCTGCCCCCTAGAGCCTCTACATGAAATTTGGATACAATTGGCCCAGAGGCTTTTGGGGAGATGTGTGAAATTGTCAAAATATGCGGAGAGACCAGGATTAATCATCAAAGAATGACCTTGACCTCTTGTACGCATAAATTTTCATTCAGATGACTGTATATACCAATTTTCAGGTCAAAATCTTCAACTCAACAGTATCCAAGAAATCTTATGTTCTAGCATTTTCCCCTATATAAGCACCAGAAAGCAAATTTGACCTTGTCGTACAAAAGGTCGTCAACCCAAGGTCATAATTTGAATAATCTTGGTAGTACTCGTGTATCCGATGCTATAAACCAAGTTTCAAGGTCATCGGCCTATTGGTTCTGAAGAGGATTTTTATAGGTTTTTTCCATATATAGGCGTGGTGGCCATGTTGGTCATGTGACTAGGACCGTTAGAACAAATTTTTGTTACCTTGCCCCCTAGAGCCTCTACATGAGTTTTATTTACTATTTGCCCGCAGCTTTTGAGGAGATGTTTGAAATTGTCGCAATATGAAATATCAGGGTCAAAGGTCAAAGAATGACCTTGACCCTTGTACGCATTTATTTTCATTCACTCATTCAGATGGCTGCATATCAATTTTCAGGTCAAAGTCTTCAACAGTTTCCGAGAAATCTTATGTCCTAGCATTTTCCCATATAAAAGCATCAGAAAGGAAATTTGACCTTGCCGTACAAAAGGTCAAGGTCATCCCAAGGTCATAATTTGAACAATCTTGGTAGTACTCGCGTACCCGATGCTACATACCAAATAACAAGGCCATAAGCCTATTGGTTCTGGAGGAGAAGATTTTTAAAGGTTTTTACCATATATGGGCGTTGCGGCCATGTCGGACATGTAACTTGGACCTTTGGGCAAATTTTTGTTCCCTTGCCCCCTAGAGTCTTTACATGAAATTTGGTCACAATTGGCCAAGTGGCTTTTGAGGAGATGTTTGAAATTGTCGCAATATGAAAGACAAAGGCCAATGGTCAAAGAATGACCTTGACCTTTTGTATGCATAATTTTTCATGTACTTATTAAGATGACTGTATATATCAATTTTCAGGTCAAAATCTTCAACAGTTTCCAAGAAATCTTATGTTCTAGCATTTTCCCATATAAAAGCACCAGAAAGCAAATTGACCTTGCCGTAGAAAAGGTAAAGGTCAACCGCAGGTCGTAATTTGAACAATCTTGGTAGTACATCTTGTATCCGATGCTACATAGCAGGTTTCAAGGCCATCGGCTTATTGGTTCTGGAGAAGAAGGTTTTTATAGGTTTTTACTATATATGGGCGTGGTGGCCATGTTGGTCATCTGACTAGGACCGTTTGAACAAATTTTTGTTTCCTTGCCCCCTGGAGCCTCTACATGAAATTTGTTCACGATTTGCCCGCGGCTTTTGAGGAGATGTGTGAAATTGTCGCAATATGAGAGACAGGTCAAAGGTCAAAGAATGACATTGACCCTAATACGCATAAATTTTCATGTACGCATTAAGATGACTGTATATATCAATTTTCAGGTCAAAATCTTCAACAGATTCCAAGAAATCTTATGTTCTAGCATTTTCCCATATAAAGCACCAGAATGCAAATTTGAACATGTTTGAAATTGTCGCAATATGAGAGACCAGGGTCAAAGGTAAAAGAATGACCTTGACCTTTTGTATGCATAATTTTTCATGTACTCATTAAGATGACTGTATATATCAATTTTCAGGTCAAAATCTTCAACAGTTTCTAAGAAATCTTATGTTCCAGCATTTTCCCATATAAAAGCACCAGGCAGCCCAAGGTCATAATTTGAACAATCTTGGTAGTACTTGCGTACCCGCTGCTACATACCAAGTTTCAAGGCCATCGGCTTATTGGTTCTGAAGAAGAAGATTTTTATAGGTTTTTTTCCATATATGGGCGTGGTGGCCATGTTGGTCAGGTGACCAGGACCGTTTGAATAACTTTTCGTTTCTTTGTGCCCATAGAGGCTACATATGAAATTTGGTTACAATTGGCCTAGTGGTTTTAGAGGAGAAGTCGTTTGAAATTGTGGACAGACTGACGGACGCCGGAGCCTTACCATCTTATAAGCTCCTGGAGCCGCTGGCTCAGGTGAGCTAAAAATGATCACAAAAATCATTGTTATCTAATAAAGCTGTTAGTCATGCTGAATTGATTATTACCTTTGCCAGAAACCGGTTTTTCTTCTTCTTCCTGTAGTCAAAGAAACAGTCACAAAATCGTCTGACTCGAACCTAAAGGATACAATATAGAAATTGTTTTATGAAATGATGTCTTAAATTGATAGTTTGTGCTGTTTCCAAATATTTAAATGAGAGAATACTGCTTTTAATTCTGACAAAGGGTTTCTTCAGTTTAATAAATATTTTTGGAAAGACATATTTAATCTGATTGGATAAAAAAAACTCATTAGTAAAGTACAATTATATTGAGCAGTATACAGATATTATATATTACTGAATCAGTGGTTCCAGGCTCACATAGTGTTTGATTTGTGGGAGGTATCCAATCACAAGGTTTGACCTAGGATTTTCAGGTGGACTAAGCACTACATCAGGATGATGTGACTGGACTATTTGGATTCTAGATGTCAGCATTCTGGACACAGCCTGTATGCAAATGTGGTCTGCATAGGTACCATCATGGCTCATTGTCTCCAGATATGTGTTTATGTTGTCAGTTATGAAGTTTTCAATTCAGCTTTCTCAGCCTGAAAATGAGAAAGAAAAGGGTAACTAGAGAGTTCAAGAAATACTTCAAACTGCATTTAACCAGTGACAACAAGAGGAAGACAAAGACACTGACACACACAGAAGTACAGAGCAAACATACTAGGGCTTGAGAAGCAGACCATTCAGTGCTGAATCTAAATTCTGAAACACTTTTCGTGTTAAAGAGAACAGAAGCACTCATAAACGACTATTGTAAACAGGATATACATCAATATTATATTATGATACTTTTATTTTTACATTTCTGGGTATATTTTACAGATGTCCTGTAAATACTTTCTGTGATAATTTCATGTACAAACTGCCTGAATATTAATAAAATCAGTGCTCCAGATAAGATGGGGTAATAGGGAGAGCTTTGGGATAATTTACCATAATTTCTATGAAACGGTATGTTGTGATCTTCATCGTCTCGCCTAGACAGTATGAAGTGTCACAACATATGTTTTGGTTGAGAAATAAGAAAAGTTGTCTTTGAATTTTCCTCAATACACCCTCTTATCTGGAGCTCTGTAAACTATTCAAATCAATATGTTAAATGTTTTACCTCTGAATAATTGGGCATATATTTGACAGCCATATCCCTCAGCTCAGCCTGTGTTTTGTTTTTATTATCCCCCGCCGAAGGCGGAGGGATATAGTTTTCTTCATGTCCGTCCGTCGGTCTGTCTGTCCGTCCATCCGTCCGTCCGTCCTTCCTTCCTTCCACCCGTCCTTCCTTCCGTCCGTCCGGAACCATAACTAAGTAACCACTGAACGGAATTTCATGAAACTTAAAATAAGTATAAATCACTAAAACGCGCTGCGGCACATGAAGTTTCGTCAGACTGGCTTCAGTAATGCATGAGTCATCCCCCTTTGATTGACTTGAAACCACTGAAATGAGCCATAACTAAGTAACTACTGGATGGAATATCTTGAAACTTAAAATAAGTATATATCACTATAACACGCTGATGCACATGAAGTTTCATCAGACTGCCTTCAGTAATGCATGAGTAATCCTCCTTTAATTGACTTAATATTAATGAAATGAGCCATAACTAAGTAACCATTAGATGGAATTTCATGAAACTTAAAACAAATATATATCACTATAAAGCGCTGATGCACATGGAGTTTGGTTAGACTGCCTTCAGTAATGCATGAGTAATTGCCCTTTAATTGACTTAAAATCAATGAAATGAGCCATAACTAAGTAAGCAATTACCAAAACTTCATGACATTTAAATTGAATATGTATCACCATAACGTGGATATGCACATAAAGTTTTATCAGAATGGCATCACTAGGAGTTACTGCCCTTGAATCAGTGTGAGATTGCCATTTCCAGCCATAACTAAGTTATCAATGACTACAATTCTATGAAACATGTATCACCATAACACATTGATGCATCTTACTTTTGTCGGAATTCACAGCAGTGAACATTGAGTTTTGTCATAATCGCCTCAGTAGTGCATGATTTAAAATCCATAGATTAGCCATTAGTAAAGTAACGACAAACAAAATTTCTTGTAACTGAATTAAAAATGTATCATCATAGTTCAGTGATGCTGAGGCAAGTGTTTAATAACAGCTTCAGCTTATGCCTTACTTATCCCAGAGTTATTGCCATTGATTTTATGTACAATCCAGAAGTTCAGCCATAACTAAGTAACAAGTGAACAAAATTTTATGAAACTTAAAATAACCATAAACAAATCAGGTACACATCGGCGGGGGATATAAATTCATCGAATTTGCTTTTTATGCCCCCGAAGGAACTTCGGGTGGCATATTAAAATCGCACCGACTGTCCGTCCGTCCGTCCATCAGTCCGTCCGTCCGTTACAAATCGTGTCTCAGCGATAACTTTAAAACTACTGAAGCAAATTTGATGAAACTTCACAGAAAGATAAAGCATAATGAGAAGGTGTGTCAAGCGCAAGACTCAGGTCTCTGCGCCCATGGTCAAGGCCACAATTAGGTCAAAGGTCAAATTGTGTCTCAAAATCGTGTCTCAGCGATAATTTTAAAACTACTGAAGCAAATTTGATGAAACTTCAAATTGTGTGTCAAAATTGGGTCTCAGTGATTACTTATAAGCTACTGAAGCAAATTTAATGAAACTTTATCAGAAAGATGAAACATAATGAGAAGGTAGGTTGCACATAAGATTTGGGTCGCCAAGTTCAAGGTCAAGGTCACAATTAGGGGTCAAAGGTCAAACCTCACCTCTGTGATAACTTAAAAGCTGCTGAAAAGAATGTCATCAAACTTCACAGAAAGGTAAATCATTATGAGAAGGTATGTTAACTCACAATATTTATGATCCCAGATCCAAGGTCAATGTCACAATCTGGGGTCAGAGGTCAAATTATGTCTCAGCAATTATTCAGAAAAGTACCAAAGCAAACTTTAAAGAAAGATAAAGCCTAATGAGAAGATTTGCCATGCACAAGACATAGGTTCCCATACCCAAGGTCAAGGACGCTACACAGTTTGGTTAGTGGTTGAATTAAGTCGCCTCAAATCCTCTTAAACTTCCAAAGTGCATTTAAACGTTACAGAAAAGTAAAATGAAATGAGAATGTATATCATGTGCATGACTCAGGTTCTGTGCCCAAGGTCAAGGTCACATCTAGGGTCAAAGGTCAGTTGAAGGGGCCCTCGGGGGCATTTGTTACACACTGTAACATTTCTTGTTAGCAATAAATTCTAGCTTGTCACAAACAGCCCAGAATAGGCAGTTCCCATCTTCAGGTGTCACCCCTCGAATTCTCCACCCCTTCCTCTGCACAGCCTCTGAAAATTCGCGAATTTGCTGTTCGACTACAGCCAGGTGTTCATCATGGCCCCTAACACTCTGAGCAATAGCATTACTCAGATCTGTATAACAAGAATTTTGCCCACCACCTCCTACATTACTAGCAGCTAACAGCAAGCTAAGTATGTTAGTAAAAGCGTGTTATAAAGCACATGCAAAGCACAAGAAGTGTATTATGCTTGAATGTTAGTCTTTCAAAATTATCTTAATTTTTGAACAATGTGATTTGTTAAGCCTTACTTTGAGAATATTTTTAGAATTATACTTTAACAAAAGCATTGTATTTTCTGAAACTCCCACATTAACCCTTTTAAAACATTTTTGGCAAAGCATGGCTAACTTTCAAATATATCAAGATTAGTTTGACATGTAACGGCAAACAGAACAAAGCATTCGTTGAAAGTTAGACTAAGAGAGATGTGCAAGGAAGGGCAGGAACAACCAACATACATTTTGATACTTCATAAAGGCTAGACAGCACTACTGTATAGCTGGGCACCCAAAAATATCAAAACTAATATAAAGTTAAAATGTAATAAATTTTGCATTTAGTTTGGATGATATTTGATAATTGTCAATTGACATTACAACAGTAAAAGGAAAATGTGTATAAGGATACAGTTGTCATTTTCCCTGTTGAGTCATGGCACTTAGAAGCGTGTCTATATTGAGCATAGTAGCAGGGTCCCTCTTGACCCTGAATGCATACCATGCAGGAACAGCTAAGATCTTGACAAATCAGTATATCACCACATGTTGTGGTCTGATGTCTAATCATATGGTAAGAATGTGTACCTTTCACACTTCTGACTCCAGGTAATTTGAGTGGTAACTCTGTCTTAATTTTTCTCTGAGGAACATATAGAATATGCTGATTTGAGCTATTTTGTTGGTTCTGAGTCAATGCTAAATATGCCTGGTAGGCATTATTGATAACTTTCCCCACAAGAATCATTCTTTCAAGTTTCTTTTTAATTACAGCCCAGGCCGTCACTTGGCACTTTTCCATGGCCAGCCCCTGAGTAATGATATATCAGCTGTATACCACTAGCATCGTCTAGCTGTGAGATGTGAGTAAATGCAGAGATACGTTTATACTGCTTGGCACAGTAAGCAGAAAATCTGTGCAGAACATTTATTTTACATGGCCCAGGATTGTTTTGGAGGTATAAGAATAGCTGCTTTGTAAATACAAACACTGTGTCTGCATCGTGTGCTAGGCAGTCTGAAAGGATTATCAGAGATTCCTTTTTCAGTTGTGGTTCAGCTTCTGTGCTGTTGTCTCCATGACGAGCTATATATATTGGATGCAGTGTGACTTGTTTTGTAGTCCAGTGTGCGGATTCTACTTGATCCTAGGCCTCCAAATAAATGTTCTCTGAAAAATCCATTACCACTTTACATTGAGCAAGAGGAAGCTCTGACATCAAGTTCTTTTCCATTCTATGCTGGTAGTCTGTCCTAAACAGATGACTCGAAAAACTTTCCAGATCATTTGTCACACTCTGCACCAGATCATTGACAGAGCCAGTTTTCTCTTTTTGTATCCATCCATCTCTTTACTGTCTTCTGTTTGCCTTCCTTGTTATAATATTTGTCAGATGCTATTTCCTACTGGTGATATTTAACTATATCATTTTCAGTACTTTCTTCCAAAAGTCTTTCATACATACTCAGGATAAACTGTGTGCCACAATTAGTACATGTTCTATCAATGCATGAACTATCGGGGAATTTTTCATGTGGACACAGAGTTGTGTTTGACAAATGTCTTGGTGTTGCTTTCAGATATGGAAGCATTTTTCTCTCTGCCAGTTTATTTAGGGCCTCTACTTTCTGTTAAAAATTGTAGCATTTTGTGCATACACAAACTCTACGGCATGTTAGATCTAGCATCTTGTAATTTTTAGGGATCATATTGAGAAAAGTATTGAACTTCCTGCTAAATTCTTGATGTTCTGTTTTAAACTTCTTGTATAGTTCTAGTTTTGAGGTTAATAGGTGGCATTTTAGCTCGCCTGAACGAAAGTTCAGGAAGAGCTATTGTTGTCACCCTGGCGTCGGCGTCGGCGTCCGCGTCCGCGTCCGCGTCCGGATTGGATGTTTTGGTTAAAGTTTTTTAAAGACCTATATCTCCTTAACCCATGGATGGATTCATTTGATACGTGCACTGTAATTAGATATTGGTCCACTGTTTAACAGGGTGCCACCCCCACCCCACTCCGTGACCTTGATGTCAAGGTCATGGACTTAGAAAATTGGAAGTGTTTTTGTATTGGATGTTTTGGTTAAAGTTTTATAAAGCCCAATATCTCCTTAACCCATAGATTGATTCCTTTGATACTTGCATTGTAGTTAGATATTGGTCCAAAATTTTCCAAGGTACTACCCCCATCCCCCTCAGTGACCTTGTTGTCAAGGTCATGGACTTAGAAAATTTATTGCTTGGATGTTTTAGTTAAAGTTTTTTAAAGACACATATCTCCTGAACCCATAGATGAATTCTTTTTATATTTGCACTGTACCTAGATATTAGTCCAAAGTTTTACAGAGTACTACCCCAACTCCGCTCAGTGACCTTGATGTTAAGGTCAGGGACTTAGGAAATTTGGTTCTTATTAAAGTTTTCTAATTGCATACTGATTCATTATGCTTGGCAGAGATTTAGTTTACTCTTGAACTGATGTTAGACAAATTTTTGAGATTTTACAAAACACTATATACTTATCCCACTGGATGACCTTGAAGTCGACTTTGAATTTTGTCTTAAAGATTTTGGTTAAAGTTTTATATTTATGAAGACATAATTTCACAGTGCCATGATGGACTCAGTTGATACCTATACTTGGACTGATGTTAGATAATGGTTCAAAGTTTTGATACATCCTAGCCCCCTCCCCCCCCAACCCCACCATCCCACCCCCACCCCTTCGTTCTTTGAGCTCAAGCTCATGGACTTTGAAACTTCATGTGGATTTTTTTATTTTGATTTCATTTTAAACTTATTTCTGAGATAGCTTTTGTTTATAAATGTGTTGTCATTATGGACATGCTTGCCTGAAGTTTTATACATAGCCGTCCACACCACCATAGCCACTGTGTGATGGGCAAGCACCTATTCAGGCGAGCTATGCTGTCAGGTGACAGCTCTTGTCGGAACTGCCACACCATTGATTAAGATCATGTCTTTCTTGTTTGGCATGATTCTTGAATTGTCTTGCAGAAATGATTCTAATTTCACTTTCCATGATTCTCTGAACTGTGTGGCTTTGGACAGTCTTTTACTCTGGTCTACTTTCTTGGTTTTGTATTGGCTCAGATTTTTTCTTTTGGAACCCCACATTTCAGATGCTTTCTCTGAAAATGCCAACTTCTTCTCAATATTTTCATGCTCCTTTCTTGGCCTCCCTTTGTTGTGGAGATTAAGGATTTCGTCAACTTCTTCTAAATAACTTTGTAACTGATTTGGAGGCACTGATTTTCTTTTTGGGGTGGCATTCTGAATTAAGTGGGTTACTGTCTCTGCCCAACATTCCGAGTCCTTTGGCAGAATATTACGCACTTGCCGTGCCCTTTTCCTGATTGCTGTAGCAGAATTCTTTCTTCTAGAACTTATTTTTCTGTGAGATGTACCTTCATCCGAAGGATCTGAATCTGAGCGTAGTTCTTTACTCTTTTCTTTCTCTAGTATTCTTTGCTTTTTGCTTCCTATTTCTTTCTTTCAGTCTTATTTCTTCATTGAATTGCTCGTAATGTTTTCTCATTTGTTTTATTTTTAATCTATAGGCTTTGTTTTGCTGCAGTTTTTATTCTTTGATTCTTTCAGCTTTTTCTCTAGATTTGGGTCTGTTTTAAGCCTTTCCCTGTACCTTTTTACTCTTTCTTTTGGTGAGTCTTTCTTCATGTGCTTTTGGACTTCATCATTTTTACTAACTGACCTTAGAGACTTCCGAAAAGGAAACTTTATTTTTCGTATAATTTGCTTAGTCTGTTGTAACCCATCTGTTGGTCTAAATTATTTAGTTCATTAAAGATAGCTGAGTTGCCATCTATTTGGGAAAGAGCTGCTGACTCGGCTTATCACTTGTAATGTATTGTTTTTTGGGATGTCTTTGTCAATCTTTCCCTTTGATGTTGGGGATAGGGTTTGGGATCTGATTCAGTCAGTTCCTGAAGTGTAGTTACTCTTAAAATTTATTACTAACTTTGCCATTAATGAGATCAGTTTAGTGCGTCAGTTGTGAAAATAAGACGTTACATAACACGAAACATGACAAAAGCTTCATGTCCCGAGTGTAACGCTATTTTTATGATTTTACTGCTGAAAAAAAGGTTGTTATTAATGCATAAGAGTGACCATTCCTGTTTCATCAATGAATGCTATTTAAAAACAGAAATCCCTGAAATTAAATGTGAAGATAAAATAGAAATGAAAATCCATCTTTATTGAACAAAGCAATCTTTTTCTTATGAAAGCATTGTAATATTTCCAAATGTTTCAAAATAATACAGTAACAATTTTTTTTTTTCTTGACAAAAATTCTCAAAAACTGAGGCATTGGGACTAAACTCAAAATTATAAATGAGTCTGCTGAGGTAGTTTTGTTTAAAAGTGATTTCAAAACCATAACATCATGTTAGATTGCTTTGCCAAAAAAAGGCGTTACACTCGGGACATCACTTTTGATTTGATATAAAGCAAACAAGCTCTTCAGAACTATTGCCAGTGGTTCAGAACCTTTCTTTGTACTTGGTATACTAAATTATAAAGCAAAATACATGTGAAAGCAATTTCCTTGGATGGCTCTGGCACTCAAACAACAAATGTTACACTCGGGACATTTCTGGGACACAACGCATATGATGCATGCAGATAAGAATACACGGATACACAGTATTATTTTCATGCTTTTTCAATTGCTATAATATCAATGTTTTCACTGATAGTAAGCTGGTCTATAAGAAATCTACTGGAGGCAAACTAGACTAAGCTGCTTTCTAAACTTTGTGATTTTTTTAGTCAGAAAATTTTGTACATCTATATGCTTCTAGTGTGGATTAATAGTGTTATAGTAACTATAGAAACTTCTTCCGTTTCCAGAAACATGAAGTCAGGTAGTCAAAGTTTATGTAATTATAAATGGTTTTGTCCCTGAACACCTGTATTCTGTGAAATACTCATCAAACCAAATTTGTTTTTTTTAAGTGTCGCACAAAACCGTTACACTTGGGACGTTTTTCACAACATAATATGCTATAAAAGTTTATTACTGAACCGATTCGTTTGAAATTTTGAGGCAGTTTTAACATAATTAAAAATCATATTCTGGCATAAACCAATCATGTGAAAGCTTTTCTAGTTTTGCTGTAGATTAATTTGAATAAAAAGACTCATTTTTTTTAAAACCATCCATCTCAAAAACCGTTTAAGATTTCTTCATGAAACTTTGTACAAATATAAAGCACCATCAGACGATGTGCAGAGAAAAACAAACCATAACTCCACTTTCAGTTTTGACGGAATTATGTCCCTTTGTATTTTTCTGTATTTTTCATGTAGTAATTTCATATCAGCTTCGTGCCCGCTCCATATCTCGAAAATCGTTTAAGATTTTTTCATGAAAGTTTGATTAAATATAAAGCACTATCAGAGAATGTGCAGATAAAAAGAAACATAACCCTATTCTCAGTTTTGACGGAATTATGTCACTTTGTATTTTTCATATAGAAACTTCAGATAAGCTTCGTATCCGCTCCATATCTTGAAAACCGTTTAAGGTTTCTTCATGAAAGTCTGTATAAATATAACGCATCATCAGACGATGTGCAGAGAAAAAAAAGAACCTACCTTCACTTTTAACAAAATTATGTCCCTTTGTATTTTTCGAATTGTAATTTTGTATTAAATTCGTGTCCGCTCCATACCTCCTTAACCCTTTGACAGGATCTTTGGAAACTTGAGTCACATGTTCACCTTATCGAGGCAACGTGCAGAACTCGTATCTCAACAATGTCCGACAAAGGTCAAGGTCACACTTAGAGGTCAAAGTTATCAAGGTAACAGTATTTGTCCGCTCCATATCTTGAAAACCGTATACGATTTCTTCATAAAAAATTATACAAATATGAAGCATCATCAGACAATGTGAGGAGAAAAAGAACCAAACCCTACTTTCAGTTTTGATGAATTAAGCACCTTGATATTTTTCATATCATGATTTCATATTAGCTTTGTGTATGCTCCATATCTTGAAACCCGTTTAAGGTTTCTTCATGAAAGTTTGTAAAAATATCAGACGATATGCAGAGAAAAAGCACCATAACCCTACTTTCAGTTCGGATTGAATTATGCCCCTTTGTAATTTTTGTCTAGGAATTTCATATTAGTTGTGTTTGTTTTGTAGATATATATCTGCCTTATTATGGAAGATTTAAGCTTCTGACAAAGTTCTGTCGCTCTTGTTTCCTTTCCAACTTTAAGCCCCAACGGGCGTATAGTGCCTCGCTCAGCGGAGCTCTTGATAATGATTTGCGCGATGCAGGAATATTCTCCTTCTGATATGTCGGAAAAGCAACCGAAGTCATCTGATCTTCTTGTACCAGAATTTTCTATAATATCGACGTGCGTAGCCTCCAACGGTATATATTCATTTTCTATATCGCCCAAATTTATGCATTATTATTCTAAGAACGTGATGAAGTTTTCAAATTAATATGTAATTGTTACCGCGGCTCTCCCATCAGCTTGTACCATGCCGTCTGTATTCCTAGAATATGGGTGAAAAACATAATAAATGCCAATCTCGTTGATGACTGCTTGTGTAACGTTTATTTTATGTCAAGAAGAGGAACCTATCAATCACTTTTATGGTTTGAGGCAAACTCATACATGGCTTAGATGGTTGGATAGCGGAAATGGAACCTGTATCAGATTTGAATATTTTCAGTTTGTAAATGTCCTCTAATTTGGAAGGTCAGTCCTCTTTCTATCCGCCCATTATTACACTGTAATAAGCATTGTCCATTGAATCCATTTTGAGGTTTTCTTGACAGTTAAATGGTGAATCGCAATATTTTGATTTTTACGCTTTTCCCCTAGTGTGGAATGTGAAATTTGATTGTATCGAAAGAAATTCATTTCTTGATCATTGTCCTTTTATACTTCTTAATGACCATTTGTGATAGTGTTTCAGTTCAAGGAATCAGAGGGAAAAGAGATAGGGGAATAAAAAGAGAATAAAAAACGGAGTAAATTCTTTCCATTATTAGAAACTTTTATTTGGAAGGCTTCTTTGTCCGGAGAAGCCAGCAGGAAGCTACAAAGGTTTTAATATTTTGTTCAGTAAAAACGGTTGAGAACGATAGTGACGAAATTCCTTCTATTTCTACGATGAAATATTCTATCCGCGAAGTTACACAAGCATGCGTATTGCCATCTTCGCAAGCCAAGGGTACTGAGTCCACTACGTTACCTTACGCACGTAAGGTGAGTGAGTGAGTGAACTCGGGTTTAACGTCCCACCAACAACGAGGTCATATGGAGACGGGACCTCGGTTTAAAGTCTCATCCGAAAGACCGGAGAAGCGGGGGATCGAACCTGCGACCCCTGGATTGGTAATCTGGAGTGTTATCCACTACGCTACAGCCGCTCCTCGCACGTAAGGTAACGTACTGGACTCGGTACCCCTGGCTTGCGCAGGTGGTGTATTGCTATCAAGGGGCGTCTTACAAAATTGTTGACCAACAATAAAGAACCTGAAAAGATTTGGTTCTTAGAATGTTTTGGCTAGTACCAGTATAAAAACAGCAACTTCACCAGAGAATGCGTAAAACTGATCAATGGCTATGCTTTTGGAGAGAAACTTTCGGTAAATCTAGCCATATTTTTCTTGCAGATATAGTTTCAAATAGTTACCAATATATGCAGTATCAATCAAGGGATGGTCATTTTTTCGATTTCGATTTTGATAAAGTAGATATTGCACAACCCGCAGGTTTGCGCTATAATCACTGTGTGAGTCCGTCCGTCCGTCCGTTATCAGTTAGCGAAAACCGTTATCAGTTACATGTAGCGAAAACGCTTATAACTCTTGAACCGCATGGAATATTTTGACAAAAGTTTGCATACTTATACATGTCAACATTGTTTAACGACTTGCATGCATAACAACCTTATTTGATGGACGAGGCGTTGCTGAGCACAAGTTGAAAATTTACGGCCAACTACTGAAAATGCTCATAACTCTTGAACACCGTGGTAAATATGGTTAAATTTTGTATGCTTATGTATTTTAACATAGTCCAGCCACCGGCATGCAAAACAGTTTCGAGGCTTCACCGAGCATCAATTTGGCCGATTGAGCTCTTTTATTGAAAATGCTCTTAACTCTTGGACCGCTTGGTATATTTGCTTCAAATTTTGTATACTTATGTAATTTAACATTGCCCAGCCACTGGTATGCAAAACAGTGACGAGGCTTCACCGAGCATCAATTTGGCCGCCGAGCTCTTTTATTGAAAATGCTCATAACTCTTGGACCGCTTGGTATAGTTGCTTCAAATTTCGTATACTTATGTAATTTAACATTGTTCAGCCACTGGTATGCTAAAGAGTGACGAGGCTTCGCCGAGCATCAATTTGGCCGTCGAGCTCTTTTATTGAAAATGCTCATAACTCTTGGACCGCTTGGTATATTTGCTTCAAGTTTTGTATACTTAATTTAGCATTGCCCAGCCACTGGTATGCAAAACAGTGACGAGGCTTCACCGAGCATCAATTTTGCCGGTCAAGCTCTTCTAGTCAAAATGCTCATAACTCTTGGACCGCTCAGTATATTTGCTTCAAATTTTGTATACTTATGTAATTTAACATTGCCCAGCCACTGGTATGCAAAACAGTGACGAGGCTTCCCCGAGCATTAGTTTGGCCGGTCAAGCTCTTTTATTGAAAATGCTTATAACTCTTGGACCGCTTGGTATATTTGCTTCAAATTTTGTATACTGATGTAATTTAACATTGCCCAGCCACTGGTATGCAAAACTTCTTATTGCACAACCCGCAGGTTTGCACTATAGTCACTGTGTGAGTCCGTCCGTCTGTCTGTTATCAGTTAGCGAAATCGCTTATAGCTCTTGAACCACATTCTATATTTTGATAAAATTTTGCATACTTATACATGTCAACATTATCTAACGACTCGCATGCATAACCATCTGTTTTTATGGACGAGGCTTTTCTGAGCATAAGTTGAAAATTTACGGTCAAGTAATTAAAATGCTCATAACTCTTGAACCCTATGGTATATATGGTTCAAATTTTGTATACTTATGTATTTTAACATTGTCCAGCCACCGGCATGCAAAACGGTGACGAAAGTCTAAACAGTATTGCACGGGTGTGCCCTTTAATCGCTGTGCAAGTCCATCAGTCTGTTTGTCCTTCCGCTGTAGTCAGTGAGTGAAATTGCTCATAACTCTTAACCACATGGTGTAGTTTTATAAAAATATGCATCATTCTACAAGAAATGACCAATTTCATTTCCATACATTCCTTCTGGCACCAGAAACTGATTATTCTACATCACCACGGATTGTGCACATTACCATCAGTTGATTGCTTTGGTATTTTTAATCTGAAAACAGTAATTGGCCTTTGTTGGCATCTTGCTGCAACATAAGATAACTATAAGAAATACCACAAAACACCCAGTAAGGCACATTTTCTGAGCCTGTTGAAAATACTCACGCCTAGAGAACGTGCAGTTCCATTTGCATAAGGAAATTAAGCTTCCAACAGTTAGTAAAAATTACTTAACTCAGCCGGGCCGCGTAGCGCAGTCGGTGGGGCGTCTGACTTATAAGCCAGAGGTCCTGTGTTCGATACCCGGTCCGGCCACTTAATTTCATTTCTCCTTCCATTGATGGTTGATGTGACAGGCCAAGGCTCTGATTAGACTGCACAATTGTGCAGTCTGATCAGAGCCTTTGCTTGTCACCAGTGCCACATTGTTGGAAATCACATGATGTGGCTCATATTTATTTGGAAATAAGATTTTGGTAACTCACACAACCCTCCGTATAAGTGGCAAAACAGAAATTTGCTTCACATGTGTATCAGTCAAATAGCCTTGTTAAATTTCGTCAACCTGTTTGTAGAAGATTGAAGTTTTTAATTTCCACGTATATAGGAATGGAAATGCGCGTTACCAGGCGTGATATTGTGGACACTAAAGTCTTGATGGCATCCCCAGCAGGCACATGACGTCAAAGTGACGTCATACCGACGTCGATGAGACGTCATTACGTCGCATCGACGTCGGTACGATGTCATTTGACATGACGTCAAAATGACGTCGAACTGACATCGATGCGACGTCATAACGTCGCATCGATGTCAGTACGACGTCGTTTTGACGTTATGTGCCTGCTGGGATTGCAGTTGACGTTCCCAAGAGCACGTTGTTTTTAAAACATGACTGAAAAATGATAACAGAAAGACATCTTCACGTGCAACCCTTTTTAATATATACAAAAACAACGAATGTCAGAAATGATTTCTCGGTTGATAGTCCGTTTGGTCGTTTCCATGGTGATGAAATCCAGAGATTTGGTTGGTTCGTCATAACTAATATATGTGCCGGCGGTACTTCTTGCTTCCAGGATATTTCTTGTCTGAAAAGGAATAAACAATCAAAATTATCTTGGTTATTATTGGAGAGCAGTGAGCCAGCTTAGACAGTTCAAGCAGGAGCAGTTTTATCTGGGTCAGCGTTGGAAGTACATCCCCACCATGCGTACTCGTCCATGTGTGCAAAGTCTAAGTTTGGCTTTGTCGTTACCCAGCAGGCACATGACGTCAAAATGACGTCGGAAATGACATCGCACCGACGTCGATGCGACGTCATTACGTCGCATCGACGTCGTTGCGACGGCATTGCTACGTCACATGACGTCAAAATGACGTCGGAAATGACATCGTACCGACGTCGATGTGACGTCATTACGTCGCATCGACGTCGTTGCGACGTCATTGCTACGTCATGTGCCTGCTGGGTAGGGACAATGTTGCAGCATGTTTAAAGGCTATGTTAAAGTGTATGAATGCAAGTGTATAAGAAAACCCTCATGTTTTCCACCATTTTTACAAAGGCGAAATAACTTTGCGAGTTCATGTTTGCTTTCCTTAGCAACAAAACTCTTCTAAAACGGTGTCTGCTCTTGAAGAATAGAATTTGCAAGAAGAGCAAATTCTTTCCTGTAAGAGTTGAACAACGTCAATTGCTTCTCCTGGTCAGATAATTACTGTAAAAATACTCTCTATAAGTCTCATAAACGACGATAAATATACAGTGGACTCGACAGTATCGGATCATCGACAGTATCGGATCACCCTCATGTTATCACCCATTTTTCTCACAAATGAAGCAAATATTTTTTGCCATTATATCACAGTCATCGAGTTAGACCAATGACAAAAAGCAGGATGAAAAATTCGATCGAAATGTGCGGCTGTGAAACAAATCAGAGTTGTTGACAAGCTTGTCCCTTCTTCTGCGGCGCTTGCATTTTGTCTGTTGCTCGCTACCCCCAAAACAAATTTCGGTTGTTTACACAATGTTATCATTAGACGATTGAATCCAATTCTGCTTTCTAATGTGTCCTGGCATCCCTAAAATTGCGGGCAGTCATTGTTTTTGTGACATCTCAGTATTTGATGAAACTAAAGACTTGAAAAGTTGGGAACCGGTGTGCGACAGTAACGGATCATTATATAATTTGATCTGAAATACAGGCATTATCTGGAAAAATTATGTCGGAGGCATGGTCTGATACTGAAAGCAAGTCATAAATCAACTACCTGAGTAGCTGCTGTGCCTTCTTTCAAAAAAGATCGATATAAAAATAATACAATATCTTTTTTGTGAAATATCTCTCATCCCACCCACGCCCCACACACTAGCGTCTGATAATGACGGATATGCGTAGCGCATCTAAGCTTCCCTAAACATTCTGAAGAAAATTTAAGATCAGCTCGCATGTGTGTGAACCCAGTAATGACTTGCGTTCATCAGATGGACAGTTGTACACTGTGTAGACTTAGATTAATGCAGCAGAACCCGTTGAATGACCATGTAGTGTTTATACTCTGTTTACATTGATATTCCAATGCTAAGACGGAAAATCGCCGTAAATTTCTTGATCCTGATCAGACGCTACTGTCTTATCAGGGTGTATTCTTTGCGAAGTCGGATTATGGTCTTAACTGTTAGAGTTGGTCCGTGCTAAAGGGGCGCAGGGGATAACTGAGTTAAGAATTATTGACATGCTTGTACATTTGTATACATTCAACTGATATCTGACAGACATAACCATTGCTAGTGATGGACCACGTGAAAGATATCGTTGAAAGGCCGTAAAAGTTTCCTCTTAGAGCTTTGTAGGTCCAACTGTTTATGTAGCCAAATTTTTTAAGCTAAGAAGATTGGCCGAACGCCTCGGAGGAACTCTCCTGTAAAATAATATTATATGATCCGATACTGTCGCAACTGATTCGTTACTGTCGTAAGACCCTCCTGTAAGTCTGGATAGGTTATTTGCCCTTAAAGAAATAAATTTAGTAAATATTTTGACATGAATAGATAAAAGGGATATTTTGCAATTGTTATGTGTAATAACATTCATAATTTTAGCATTCATATACAACAAAACAGGACTTTTATTGAACTTGATCCGATACTGTGGAATCCTCTGTATTAACTTACGTCTTCGAAAACCTCCGTGAAATCCTCCATATCCGCCATATCCACCAATGCCACGCATTCCACCATATCCTCCATACATTCCCCCATATCCGCCTATGCCACGCATGCCACCATATCCTCCATACATTCCCCCATATCCGCCTATGCCACGCATGCCACCATATCCTCCATACATTCCCCCATATCCGCCTATGCCATGCATGCCACCATATCCTCCATACATTCCCCCATATCCGCCATAACCGCCTCCCATATGACCATATCCTCCTCTTCCGTACATCCCATATCCGCCTATGCCTCTCCCATATCCCCCATAGTGACCATGGCCATAATGACCAGTGAAATAGGCACTCGACAGGGCAATAAGGGAACAAATAATTAGGATTATTTTCATAATGACGTTTTCCTGCTGAAAAAATAAAGAAAAACAATAAATGAGCCGCGACACGACAAAACCTACAAAGTGGTTGTGCGCCCAGCGCAGACTCAGATCAGTCTGGGCATCCGCCCAGTCTGATCAGAGTCTTCGCTGTCCGCATGAAGGTAGCGGTCGCTTAGTGAAGAGATCCTTAGCATCCCTTTAAACGTTTAATGAAGAGTCTGATCAGACTTGGCGGATGCCCAGGCTGATCTGAGTCTGCGCTGGACGCACAACCACTTTGTTGGTTTTCTCGTGTCGCGGCTCAAATGTCAATCAGTTAACGTCGTACGATCCCGATACCCTATATCAAACGTTTGATGAAGAGAAACATGATCATATGAGCCGCGACACGAGAAAACCAACGAAGTGGTAGTGCGCCAAGCGCAGATTCAGATCAGCCTGGGCAACTGCCAAGTCCGATGAGACTCTTTGCTAGGCATTTAAAGGGTAGCTAAGGGTCTAAGCTACCTCCATGCGGACAACGAAGACTCTGATCAGACTGTGCGGAAGCCCAGGCTGATCTGAGCCTGCGCTGGGCGCTGAACCACTTTGTTGGTTTTGTCCTGTCGCAGCTCAAATACTACAATTGCCAAAGAGTTATGGACTCATACCATGCATAGGACGGTTTGAATTTGCTGAAGAGTAGCAGAAACATCCGAAGTTTGTAGGTTTGTGACGGAATCATTCAAGGTTTGTGTATTGGATGAAGAGTAATGGAATTATACAAAGTAAGTGGATTTGATGAGTAGTGGAATCATACGAGGTTTGTGTTCCGAATGAAGAGTAGAGGAATCATACGAGGTTTGTGTTCCGAATGAAGAATAGAGGAATCATACGAGGTTTGTAATCCGAATAAAGAATAGAGTATCATACAAGGTTTGTGTATCGAATGAAGAATAGAGGAATCATACGAGGTTTGTGGATTGGGTGAAGAGTAATGGAATTATACGAAGTTTCTGGATTTGATGAGTAGTGGAATCATACGAGGTTTGTGTTCCGAATAAAGAGTATTGATTGATTGATTGATTGATTTGTTGCTTAACGTCCACGGTAAACAAATATGGTCATATCGGGACGGTCAGTTAACCTAACCACACTATTCCTGGGCAGGCTTAGACCTCCTAAACGGTTAACCAGTACTAAGTGCACATGCTTTCGCCAGTAACTGACAACTGCCCTTCTTGAAACAGCGGAAGGAGAAACGAAAGTATGTGGCCAGACCGGGTTTCGAACCCAGGACCTCTGACTTATGAGTCAGGTGCCCTACCGATTGTGCTACGCGGCCCGGCCCGAAATAAAGAATAGAGGAATTATACGAGTTTTGTGTTCGGAATAAAGAATAGAGGTATCATACAAGGTTTGTGTTCTGAATGAAGAAAAGAGGAATCATACGAGGTTTGTATTCCAAATGAAGAATAGAGGAATCATACGTGGTTTGTGTTCCGAATGAAGAATAAGGGAATCATACGTGGTATGTGTTCCGAATGAACAATAGAGGAATCAAACAATGTTTGTACTCCGAATGAAGAATAGAGGAATCATACAAGGTTTGTGTTCCGAATGAAGAGTAGAGGAATCATACGATTTGATGAAAAGTATCGGAATAATGCGAGGTTTATTGTCTAATTCATATGAGGTTTATGTATTGGGTAAATAATGGAATCATACGAAGATGAATGAAGAGTGAAGGAATCATTCGACGTTTGCCGATTGCAGAGGAGAGTGACGGAATCATAAAGTAACAGAATCATATCGATGAATTATCTTGATGGGACTTATTCGAGTAACGGACTCGTACGGGTAACGGACGCTTACGAGAAACGGACCCATGAGAGGTTTATAGATTGAATAAAGAGCACCAGCATAATACAGTGTTGCAGATTGTGTCGGCAGACCTTGTAGGGTTATAATACTTTTCATGACTGTTTGATGAAGAGTAAAGGCGTCATATGCCGTTAGCGAAGAATAACGCAGGTCTATGGCATTTGCTGCGCTGGCTGAAGAGTACAGGAAGCATTCGAGGTTTACTATGGTTTGCGAGGTTTAATATGATTCGATCGCCAAATCTTCGTTACCTTACTTCCAACGTTTCATGAAGAATAACCGAATCATATGCAGTATGCCGGAAAGGGACTTCAAAAGCCCAAACACTCTTACAGTTCTATTTACATCCCCAAACAGGCAGATGCATCAAGTCAACTTAGCCATCAAAAGGTTTGACAAAATGCTTAACAGTACCCCCATTTTCAAATTTACATAATTCAGCATTTCGGCTCACAATTTGTGAAAAATGTTTTTTTTTTTTTAAATGTCCAATTTACGTGACCAAAACCATTTCATTACTGAAGCAAATGGCTGAAGAAACACATTTCTGTGGAAATGAACACTCTTCCTGCATGACAGCAGTCACTTTGGGTCAAAATGTTAAAACTTTACCCACCACTCAATGCAAATCTTGTCAATTTTGAAAAAGGGGGGTACCCGGATGCATCTGTGTCTCCTGGATACAGTATACTGAATAAAGCCAAGCCTTTTAGTGTATGGCTATCCGACATATTTGCCTATCTGTGGCTGCAAACTAAACTATGGGATTCCTAATAGCACTGAGGAAAAATAATAACGCTAAGTGGCCGGTTAGAATTTTTATTAGTATATATACATGCATCAACAGGTAGGCTGCAGTGGTTAAATTGGAGGGTGTGTTAACTTACGAATAACGCGATGCCTGTTTTGATAATATCAAAACGTTTCGACAGTATGTCATGTGACGTCTGGTTTTTGCTGAAAGGCTTGCTTTTGGTACAAAGCAGTATACTTCGACTGACAGGCGAAAATATTTAAAAAAAAAAAAGTATCCTTGTGATATGATCTACTGGTGGTCTTCATATTTACACGCAACCCAGTCATAAAGGTTATGAAATCAAAACATTTTAGAAAAACAACTCTTTTTAAGGTTCGAAAGACGATGCATGCATTTTTTCCTTTCTGCGTTTAAACTGGAAGTAGCCGACATGATATAATCTACCGGTGCAGTTTACCTCGTTACATTGCTCTCGCCTATACAGAAATAATGCGACCTCTTTCTTTGAAAACGGTATCTTCACGACAGCAGTAGCTGCCAACACAGACGGCAACACTCTGCGGTAGTATTTGAGCTTCGACACGACAAAAACAAAAAAAAATGGCATGTGCGCACAGCGAAGACTCACGTCACTCTTGGTCACCTCCCAGTCTGATCAGACTCTTCGCTGTGTGCTTTTAGGGTAGTAAGGGTCTTAGCTAGCTCCATGCGGACAGCAAAGTCTCTGATCAGACTGGGCGGATTATTCAAATCTGGGAAATGGTCTATACAAGCCATGAGCTTTCGACCAAATCCTTTTCACGAAAATTGTACTCTGAATGTATAACATGTCATAGTCGAATAAAATATTGTTTAAACTAATTACTTTTAAAAAAGATAATCGGCGCAGATTAAATGGAATTGTGTTTTGTACATGTAATATGTCCCTATGTGAAGAGTTGACAATAACTTTCATGAATATGACTCAAGTGAGCTATGTCGGTAGGCGTCCGCAACTGTAATTTGACACTGGATAGCGCTAATAACCTATCTGAAGACTGAGCTGTCCAATTTGGAATTCCTAAATGGACCGCGGTCAGTCTTGAGATTGGCCTGCTTCTAAAACATAACATTTTCCAACATGATGCAATATTTGTTTGTGTGCATTAAACCGAAGGTAGAAATCGAAAGTAGATCTACACTGAAAAAAGAAATATCTACGTCTGTTTTCGATAAAATTTCTATTGTAAATTTAGAAACAAGAGAAACATTTTGAATTAACATCTGACAGAGTGCTAGTATTCACGCAATGAAGTACAATTTTCTGTTCTGTTTTAGTTCTCGTAACGACGTTCATCACGTGGCTCAGTGCAGTACAACGGGAAAAAACGAAGATTAAATATTCAGTGACCTTTGATATTATTGGCTAAATTTTGACATACGCGTTATTTGACCAAAGGAATCTTGTGCAATGTGGAACAAAAGTGAAATTATTCTCGGCTGCGCTGAGGAGAACCCAAAATATAGATAATAATTTACGATTTATAGCAAATTTGTCCAATAAGGTAAAAATTTTATTTTCCATTCTTGAAAGAAAGAGGGAGTTTTCGTGTTCAGTTATTGGAACAAACACGATGTAAAGATAGTTGCGTAACAGATAATTTGGCGGCTTGCGCTTTACACCGGTAGATCATATTACACCGGTAGAACAAAATAACTGTATAAATAAAAAATTCATCCGTGGATGACACGCAAATTTTGTATGGTCGCAATTTGCATTTTACGCCTTAGCCGACGCATCGCCGTACAATATAAACGTAACTATACCGAATTTAGCGCTACAGATGCGCGTTTATGTATCTCACTTCTTCAGTGTCGTTAAGCTCCAAAACTTTGAAAGCAAAAAGGTGATGGGCAGGTCTCTGCATGCAGCGAGCAGCCCTATTCGACCCACACTTACTGGCGCATTCCGCGAGACACGGTAGCTGCAGACATAAGATTAAGAGAGGTCTACGTATTAACTCACGAGCGCACTCGTCCCCCACCGAGCCACCTCAAACCCTATGTTTCGAAAGTTGAGACTGACAAGGGCATCAGGAAGGAGATAATATGCAGGCCCGGATCTAGACTACCACGTACTGGTGGGGCTCTGGATAACTGGTGGGGCTGGAAGGTGCAGAGATATATGGGGAGGGGGGGGAGGGGCTTGACAATATATGAGATAATAAGGGAGCAATTTAATGAGAATTTTTGATAATGTCTCTTTTGCCTTGAAATATATGTTGTGATATCTCATTAGAATCGCCTCGCCGAGGCAATTCTAATGAGATGTCAAAACATATATTTGAATCTAACCACATGGATAAATTATCTCAAACTGTCATTATACACATTCAGGTAACAAAGAGACCTGGATGGCGGGGCTGTAGCCCCAAAGCCCACCCCTGGATCCGGGGCTGATATGACCCATACAGCAAGAACCTAGGAAAAGCCAAAATAATGCTAAAGAATAGAAGCCAAACTCCGCTAAGATTCATGTAGAAGTAAATGAGGTTACTTTAAATGTCTGTATTTAATTTCTTCCTATAAATGACTATCAAAATTAAGCTGCAATTATAGTTTCATAGTCGTTTATAAACATATCTAAACAAATATATCTTTTATAACTGACTATCAAACTTAAATAGAGCACGTTTGATACATTTATAAGTAAATCTATATTAACCTTAAGGTTGTTTGAAAATTACTATCAAACTTAGATTTGTTTATAAATGACTATCAAACTTAAAAAGCAAAAATCTTTGAGTCGTTTATGAACAAATCTTCATTAAGAATAATTTTCTATAGATTGGTTCATGAATGAACTCCAATGGCAAATAGCCAAAGTTTGAAAGTCATTCATAAACAAA
This sequence comes from Ctena decussata, assembly GCA_963989385.1. Taxonomy (NCBI): domain Eukaryota; kingdom Metazoa; phylum Mollusca; class Bivalvia; order Lucinida; family Lucinidae; genus Ctena; species Ctena decussata. The sequence continues at coordinate 43,962,123 of OZ022498.1, read as the reverse complement.
CCTGTATTTAATACAGATTTGTTTCTGAATGAATTTCAAACTTAAATAACAAACATGATTAAACTTACCAGTTCGTGTTTGAAAGTCATTCATAAACAAATCTGTATTGTTTATGAATGAATTTCAAACTTAAAAATAACAAACATGATTAAAACTTACCTGTTCGTGTTTCTGGGTTGCTATTGTAGTGGAAGGAGGCCTGGCAAACATGCATCGAATGTCTGCTTATATATGTAAATGCATGTCGCCGATGACGCAAAGCACGGGAAAATGAGCTACCCAAACAACAAGAACCTATGCAGATCTGCGTAGAAAATGTAATTTAACGAAATCTTGTGTCGTGCACTTGCATATCTTTGGAACGTCAGGATATTACAAGGCCTGAGTACGCAGTTTGGTATGAGGCTGTGTTGGTTGCATATACATGTACAAAATTATTTTCCTGTGCTCATCAGCATTTTTTATTTTTATTCTTTTTTTTTCTTTTTTTTTGCATCTGAGTTGCGTCGTGATAAAAATCGGTTTAAAGATATTTGCGGAAAGCGAATGTCTAGACGAGACTGCGTAATGCGCAGACTGGTCATGCTCTGCGCATTTCGCTTTTTTAAAGAACTCTAAACTATCAACTTATTGTCCAGGTGAAATATTCATGAAGTTCCAGACAACTGGTTTGAGCATGCGGAAATTGCTTTGCTCAAAAGCTGGTTTTGTTTACGGCACGGCTCATTTTGATGACAAAACGCATGTCAGTTATTAAAATTGTTCGAAATAATGGGACTGTACATCAGGTGCTTTGATGGTCATTAATTTTGAACAAACTGAGTTACTAGTTGGTGGCATGTGTACTTTACGACATTACAAGCTGCAGATCCTGATGGGACAGCAGTAGTGTCACTTGTATCTGGGTTTGCGCCGTTTGAAAAAAAAGCACTTTTGTCCAAACATTAGGGTAAGATACGTTTTTACATAGATATTTAACTAAACAATCCCCGTAATAGAATTGATACACTTTTTGTAAATGATCTGGCTATCAGCTTTTTACTATCATTTACAAAAGAAAAAAAATGTTTCAATTTTAGTATGGGAATTGTAATGATTTACATGACAAATTATGGTTTGCTTGTTACATAATGAGCCGTAAAAGAATCGCGGGTCTATGCCCGAGAAAAAGACCTTATTAACTCTTTAAGTGTCAGTAACGAAAATAGCAGGGTTTGCAACTGCGTAGATCCTGATGAGGCGGCTCATAATGAGCCGCCTCATCTAGATCTACACTGTTTGCCCTCTAGTCTTCGAATTCTCAATATAATATAGCTAGGACGTTGTTTTTTATTAGAAACTTTGCAGACGTAAATTTTGTCGTCTGCTTTCTGGCGCTGAAAGAGTTAAGGAACATTCGACCGTTGAAATCCAAGACAATGATCCGCATTTGTGTACATTCGGCAGGACTTCTCAATTTGTCGAGTAAAACTGTCTCTAAGCTGCAGTGAACTATATTAGACAGCGCAGCTGGGCTGACTTGTGAATATGTCCCTAGTAACTTTTTACTGTAAAAAAGCACTGACACTTATCACATGATAAGAATTCAGGTATATATCAGAAGGCTATGGCACAGTTAACTTTGACAGGCAAAAATAATTCGAATGAAAATAGACTTTAAAAAAGGCCCTATCACTTGCGGTGATTAGTTTCAGACGAACATTTATCATCTAACTAGCTTGGCCGCAAAATAAAAAATCGCAGTATCGTCAGAGTATGGCTTGTTTCTGCTGCCAGTAAATACGCATCGCCAAAAGCTAAGCGGCGTTTGCAATTAAATTTAGTATGTCGTATTTATCCTATTGAACACCCCGGGGCGTTGCATTTTGAGAAAGGGGCACTTTTTAAACCTAAAGTGTGGTGACCCGACGACGGCCAAAACAATATAAATGTGATGGGACAACTTTCAGAGGCAGCAGCTCCATTATTTTGCCTCTCCTCTCATTTGGGGTCAAATCTAAAAAGAAAGAATTTGCTCCTTGGTATTCATATGGATGATGAGTTCTTGTATCCTGGGATTGAGAATCAGACTCATTGCTGTTATTCTTCCCTTTATTTATCCTTTTTTAATGTTTGAAGGTACATTTGTCACAGTTTTCTCAGGAACTTTTTCAGCTAGACACTTCATTTTTGGTATACGGATAAATGATAAGTTGCTGTTTTGTAGGATCAAAACATAGGATTATTACTCTAAGGCCCAATTTCACGTCGGCGAATCATTTCTTGGTGATTTAAACTGCGGTGGCGACTTCGCTAAACTGCCTATAAAACCACGGTTTAAATCGATTTCACGTGTGCAAAATTTACCTGATTCAGTAAAACCATGGTTTTACCAATCATGTAAGAAATCATGTAAAATTGACTCGCAAAGGATCTAGTATGCGCAAAGGAATTATAGAAACTTCAGAAGACACGCCTTTTTAATAGCGCAGCAAGATATCGCAGCAGAACAAGGGCTGTCTCACTGAGAAAATATTATTTTTTGGTAGCGCATGGTAACTAGCACCATTATGAAGGCACCACCCTCACTCATGTCACGCCTTCTTCGGGACGCATTGGTTAAAGAGGCTTAGTGGGGGCCGCCTGTGCTCGCTATTTAATACGTAGGCATCTGTTACTTGATTTTTGCAGCTACTATGTCTCGCGGAAGGTATCAGTTAGAGTTCGGTCGTAGCTAATTGAGACGTTCCCACTTCATTTCTCTATCAAAAGCTCTAGATTCAGCGACACAGTGGAAGTCAAATACTGAAACGCGTGCTTGTTGCCCCATATATGGTAAACGTACGTTTATATTAGTAGAGCAGCGGAAAAAGGGCCACCCCAGATAATCTCAGCATTTTGTAGCACAGCTGAACTAGGGCTAGTTTAGAACACTTCACTCTGGTAGCACATCTGAACCAGCGCTGATTCAGAAGACATTACCCTTCAGCAGGGCAGCGAAATTAGTGCTACTTGTTCTTTAGAAGTAATCAGTCTTATGTATCCTTATACAATCATCTTCTAAGGTAGCACCTTTTCCGCTGCACTACTGAAGGATGGTATCTTTTGAAGTAGCGCTACATGTGACTGCTAGTGCTAAATTGAATGCCATCTGATATACTAAAGATCTAGCTCCGTTGCGCGACTAAAAGGGGATTTAATCTGAAGGAGCGCTAATTCCGCTGCTCTACAAAAGAGTGGTGTTTCCAGAAGTAGCGCTACTTCCGCTACCCTGGTGAGGGGTAGTGTCTTCTGAACTAGCGCTTGTTCCTCCCCGCCACTGAAGGGTGGTTTGATTTTGTTTCGTTTTTTTTTTTTCTTTTCTTTTTTCTTTGAAGAAGCGCTACTTCTGCTGCGCTTCTAAAAGGAGACAGACTTACTTCTGCTGTAATGCAAGATTAACCTGAAGCAGCACTTATTATGCTGCTGTTCTGAAGTGTGTCTTATAATTGTATGTACACTTTGCCTAATGCCATCCCCATCCTTGAAAAACGAAACCACTAGCTAGCCAGTAATTTACATGCAAAATACATAGCATCACTTATTCGAATGAGCAGTCTACTCTGTACAACATACTTCCGCAGACCGAGGATGGCCAAACGTTATTTTTTCGGCAAGCTAAGTAAGGACAAGCTGACAAGGATAAAAACGGACACCGAAAGTGAGAAAAAAAAGGGATAAAAACATGGGAGGCATTGAAACAATTTAATGCGAAGCCAATTTAATCATGCGCAGTAGAAGAAAATAAAAGCATCGCAAACGACTGCGTGATACCCCGCCACTGCAAACCATTTTTTACACACCGATTTTTCCAGAGTTATTTTTATCTCTGTATAACCCCAGGGCAGGGGCAACCTAACCCCACTGAACAAGGATAAAAATCTTTGTCATGACAGGACACTTCATTACTCTGATCACTTACAATAAGCTTCAGATAAATCACTGACCACTCTAGTCAAATACAATTTTAGTGATTTTAAGATTGTGGCCACAGGGTAGGGGCAGATAACCCCTAAAGGGTCAAATCACCACAAGAAGCTTTTATTGCTTCTTTCATCTGATGTTTATTTCTGAAAATCTGTTTCACAAGAATTTATATAGATAGGGGTGGGGTGGGGTGGGGTAGGGGTGGGGGTGCTTCAAATTCTGATTTTATATGAAATTTTTCAAGATTTTATACATGTATATAGCCCCAGGGCAGGGGCAGATAATCCCGGATGATAAAATTTCTGTGCTCATATAAAGCTTTTGTTACTTCGATCATGTTCGTGAAGTTTCATCATGATACTCCAAGTAGTAAAGGAACTAGAGGCCAGAAACCATTTTTTGTACATTGACAAGTGCCATAACTCTTTCAGAAATTATCGAAATTTGCCCATTAACAATCCCAAGCGAGATATTCTTAATACAAATGCATATGTAAAATTTGAAGGAAATCCGTTGATAAATACTTAAGTTATTGAACGGAAACGAAGTGCGGACGGACGGACATACGGACGGACGGACGAACGGACACACGGACGGCCAACGTGAAAACATAATACCCCGCTACTAACGTGTGGCGGGGTAAAAATTGCTTCAAACTCTAATTTTATATGAAATTTTTCATGATTTTATACATGTATATAGCCCCAGGGCAGGGGCAGATAATCCCGGATGATAAAATTTCTGTGCTCATATAAAGCTTTTGTTACTTCGATCATGTTCGTGAAGTTTCATCATGATACTCTAAGTAGTAAAGGAACTAGAGGCCAGAAACCATTTTTTGTACATTGACAAGTGCTATAACTCTTTCAGAAATTATCGAAATTTGCCCATTAACAATCCCAAGCGAGATATTCTTAATACAAATGCATATGTAAAATTTGAAGGAAATCCGTTGATAAATACTTAAGTACTAGTATTTGAACGGAAACGAAGTGCGGACGGACAGACGGACGGACGTACATACTACGGACGGACGGACCGACGGACACACGGACGGCCAACGTGAAAACATAATACCCCGCCACACGTTAGTGGCGGGGTATAAAAACTGGAAAGTTAAATTGTAGGAACTAGAAAATTGTCTCTGTAAGATACGAACGATGCCCCGATACAGCGTCAGTCACAGGGCCGTGTACATCCCTAAAGCACCTTTTAAACACAAACACTATTTACAAGGAATCCATTGGAAACAGGAACAGTTGTTTATATAAACCCCATAATCCTATAATGCGAAAAACTAACAAAAATGACTAAGTTCGAAAGGCCGTAATTCTGTCAAAATTGAATTTATTTATATAAAAAGCCACATGCACATTTTCATTATGCCCTAATATGTGTTGTTTTTTTTTCAAAAAGAATTCATTGAAAACAGTAAGAGAACTTGATTACAACTTCATATCCTATAGTGCAAAACAGCTGCCCAAAATGAACAAGTTAAAGATTTACTCCCTTTATAATAATAACAAAACTGATATGATGAAATATTTCATGCAGTACCTCCGACATGGTCTAACTATACATTTGAATTAGAGTTCAGATAATAATATTTGATAAAAGTGACTTTAAACAAAAAATAAGATAATTTTTGTATACAATCGCGGACCGCGTTTGAAATCGCATTATTGGACAAAAATAATTTATTCATACGTCACAATCACGTGCACGAATAAGAAAAATACCTCTACATGATCACGTGAAACACGTGGTCAAAATCGATATTCTTACAGGCCGTGAGGAAATAGGTAACTTGCATTTTAATTTGAAGATTATTTTTCATTCCACATTTATCGAATAAATATGCATTTTCACAAAACTTTATACTGTTAATTATGAGACTACTACATTTTGTCTAACGAAATTTTGTTAAAATATTTGTTTCTGAAAACATGAAATAAATGACGGAGACAATCTTTAATCAGGCCGTAATTCTGTCAAAACAAATTTTTACTCTAACAAAAATCTGCATGCACATTTTTATTATGTCCATTGCAAGTATGCCAGGTTTGAAAAAGGTGCATTTAAAACTGTGGGAGGAGTTGATTACACAAACTCAATAACCTATAATATGAAAAAAAAACTTGTTGAAAAGCCGTTCCAGGGCCTGTTACAGGGCTGGATCAAGGAATTTTGGTAGGGGGTTCAAATTAGCTGAGGGTGGTTTGAATAATGCAATTTGACCAATTTTTTCTGAAATTCCCCATGAAAATTGAATAATTTAGGCTGAGGATGGCGTTCATGTGAACCCCGAACCCCCTCTGGATCCGCCACTTTGTTAAGTTGTAGGTCCTCCACTCGGTGCTTGTGAGCCAATCCAGCCTTCGCAGTTCTGTTCTTTGTGAAACAAAACTATTTTACAAATTATGCACCATCGTAATATTCAAAAGGGTCAAGTCTTTGAAAATGATTTCTTGGGCTCTTTGAAACATTAATGAGCCGTGACATGACAAAACCAACAAAGTGTGATCAGAGTCTTGGCTGTGCGCTTAAAGGGTAGCTAAAGATCTTAGCATAACCATGCGGACAGCGAAGACTGATCAGACTTGGCGGATGCCCAGGCTGATCCGAGTCTTTGCTGGGTGCACATACCTTTGTTTTGTCATGTCGCGGCTCATTGTGCATCACGAATATCATGTATGTCGAGAAAATCATCATAGTCATCCTTTTTTCTCACAGAATCAATGTTTGTCAGTCCTTAATCTTTCATTTTTTGACGCTCAAAATGATCCGTAGTTTTATTCACAATTAAAAATAATCTTTGAACGTGAAATTCATTCCGAAGATTATCTGTGTAAATAAGCAACCAATAGCTTTAATTCTCGGTTTATGGGCGACGTGAAATTGGGCCTTAGTGTTTTTTTTATCCGGCTTTCCCTTTTTCATATGTAGAATGTTAGTTCGTGCTAAAGTTTTTTGAAATTTAATTATCGCTCTTTTTACATGGCAGTGCCTTACTAAAGCGGTGCCGTGGGGCTATGGTCAGATCCTCTGCCAGTTCTAGTTGAGTCTTGAGTTGAGTGTCAAATATAACCTGAAAAATACCAACTTATGTTAGCTTCAGTGGTTCAGGAGAAGAGCATTTTGGGGATGAAAGGATGACATCTCGGGCCGCAAGCATTCATACCAGCTTTCGTTCTCTCGAAAAAATGGAAGTATAGCTGTAGATCAAATTACACAGCAGATTTTATACTGTTAGAGCAGTTGGTTGTTCGATTCCGATTGTGTCTTTGGCATAGCTTTATGAAAAGTGGGGCTACATGTAAATCTTATCCTTGTGCCGGTGTAACGAAGTAAAGTGACCCCCATAGAATAACGACCCCCCGGTCATTATTCTTTAAAGAAAAATGACTCCCCGGTCATAATATTATGACTCCCCGGTCATAATATTATGACCCCCATACACGAAATAAATCGACCCCTCGCGAAGAATTGTGACCCCCATAGAATAACGATCCCCGGTCATAATTCTTTTAAAAAAGGTACCACCCCGCCGGTCATAATATTATTGACCCTCTACGCGAAGTTAAGTGGCCATTAGCTAAAAAGAAAAGAACGTCACCCCCGTCTCCCCTCCCCCTCCCCCTCAACACACACACACACACACACACACACACACACACACTCACCGCCTTCCCCACAACCACCCCGTACAAAAAATGATAAACAAATACGTGAAATAAACAAATACGTGAAATAAACAAATGAATATAAGAAATAAAGTCATACTCGGAATAAAAAAAAATAAGTCATTCCGAGTATAGTGTACGCTCCTATGGCTGATACGATTTCATTAACCCATTTAAGCCTAGCATAGAGGCAAACGTTCAGACCAAGATCAGACGCAGCAGAAATACGCATCCGATCATTTTCATTGTTAGCATAAAATTTACAGCAATTTCTATAAAATGAAAAACAAGAGGGCCATGAGGTCCTGAATCGCTCACCAGAGTAAACAAAAGGTCAAAGATCAAACTTGTGTCATCGCTTGAAAAACCTACTATATGAATCCCAAAATGCTGGATATCATATTTTCAATATCATTAAATTTTGGAGAGAAGAAGAATTTTAAAGGTTTATAACACATGGGCATAAGGGACATCTCGGCCATGTGACCAGAACCGTCGAAACAAACTATGTTTTCCTGACTCATGGAGGTTCCATGTGACATTTTCCTTCAATCAGCTCAGTCGTTTCGTTTAACAGAGATTGTCTGAGGCTGTTGAAATACGATCAAAGAATGACCTTGATCTCTGGTTCTAAAATTCTTCAAATACTCATTTAGTTGATTGGCTATACCAAAGTCTTCAAAAATATGTTACGACATTTTCTAATATAAAGAAAATTTAACCTTGTTGTAAAAAAGGTGAAGGTCAATGCAATATCATCTACTGCAAGTTTTATTATTGGTAATACTTGTAGATGTTGTTGTTGCTACTGCAACTGCTTCCGCTATCGTAGCAGTAGTAGTGCTTACAAATTTCAAGACAAAAAATTGTTTTCGTGCTACTTAAGAAAGTTTGACAAAATCTTCAACCCGGATAAGGACCACACACATGTCATTTCGATTAGTTTGTGAATAAGTATCATTCTACTCAATGTATTTCACTTTAGAAACTAATGGCCGAGGATTTTCTTAAAAAAAAAAAGTGACGTTAAGGTGAAGGGGGTCGTTATTCCAGGCGGTCACAAGTTTTCTTGAGGAGTGATTAAATTTTGCGTGGGAAGGATGTGTGTGTTTGGGGATTTGTGTGTGTGTGTGTGTGTGTGTGTGTGTGTGTGTGTGTGTGTGTTGGGGGGCGTCATGAGATTATAATATCATGACCGCAGAGTCATAATATTATGACGGGGTTGGGTCACTACTCTTTAAAGAATAATGATCGGGGGTCGTTCTTCTGTGGGAAAATTTCCTTGAGTAGCGCGAAAACAAATTTTCTTCAATAAGAAAAACAGCAAATATTACAAATAACAAAACTTGCAGTAGTTAATAGTTAATAAGGTTGCCATTCACAGTTTCGCACTTTTGGCCGGGGACAAAAATGCTAATATTTGGGGGTAGGCTTGTATCTTGGGCTATAAATTCTTTTTGGCTCCTTATATGCAGGAAACTTTTCTTCCCTTTTAGTGAGCATGTGTCAGGAAAGTAAAAACTGAATTTATTTCCAACTCGAAAACCATCCAATCACTGCGCGGCATGGATGCGAAACTATGGCTGCACTGATAAAGCGGGAAATATAAATTGTCAAAATGATGGTGCTCATTTTCAATTAAGAATAGCAGAAAATCTAAACGGCTGGCAGGTATTCAGTTGCAGTTGACAGTGATCATCTGTAAGCCCTCTAGGTAAATCTGTAAGCTTTAGGTGTCAACAATTGTCCTGCTCTTGAGTAGAGCATGGGTAATAATGCCATTTTTGAAGAAATTTTCTGGCCCCAAAAAGTGGGTGGGGTGTCATTTTCTCTGCAACAATATTCATATAAGGACCTTATAGGGGTTATAAATGGCTATAAAGTGTATTTAGGCATATGTACAGCTCATTCAAAGAGAAGAAAGAATGATTCATGCATTCAATCAGGCTGGAATGTCACTTTGTTTGGCTGACCCCCTGTGGAGTCACCAAACTATCCAAAAAACTGTGGAGTGCAACCATAAAGGGCCATCATGGATTTTCAGTTTTCATTTGAGGCAGTTAGAAAACATGTTTTGGATTCCTCAACATTGACCGACTAAAGAAACAAAATGGTTCAGAGCATTGCGCGTTTCAGTGTCGCACAGTTGTGAATGCGCTACAGCTACGGTCCATTTCTTGAAAGCGACGCTTTTTCAGACTTCGAAAAAGGGTACAGCTTAAAATCAGCAATTATTTTGCCAGATTGCATCTCAGCACCCTTTCTTTCATTCTCTTTGCTCAGAAACATGCTAAATTATAAATCTGAACCAAATTCTGCCTGGATTGAATAGAAAATCTATGCTTTAAGGTTGCCATTCACAGTTTCGCACTTTTGGCCGGGGACAAAAATGCTAATATTTGGGGGTAGGCTTGTATCTTGGGCTATAAATTCTTTTTGGCTCCTTATATGCAGGAAACTTTTCTTCCCTTTGAGTGAGCATGTGTCAGGAAAGTAAAAACTGAATTTATTTCCAACTCGAAAACCATCCAATCACTGCGCGGCATGGATGCGAAACTATGGCTGCACTGATAAAGCGGGAAATATAAATTGTCAAAATGATGGTGCTCATTTTCAATTAAGAATAGCAGAAAATCTAAACGGCTGGCAGGTATTCAGTTGCAGTTGACAGTGATCATCTGTAAGCCCTCTAGGTAAATCTGTAAGCTTTAGGTGTCAACAATTGTCCTGCTCTTGAGTAGAGCATGGGTAATAATGCCATTTTTGAAGAAATTTTCTGGCCCCAAAAAGTGGGTGGGGTGTCATTTTCTCTGCAACAATATTCATATAAGGACCTTATAGGGGTTATAAATGGCTATAAAGTGTATTTAGGCATATGTACAGCTCATTCAAAGAGAAGAAAGAATGATTCATGCATTCAATCAGGCTGGAATGTCACTTTGTTTGGCTGACCCCCTGTGGAGTCACCAAGCTATCCAAAAAACTGTGGAGTGCAACCTAAGTGGTCGATTAGGTGGGGATTATCATTCTGTAGCTATCATTGATGGGGTTAGCGGGTGTCAGTAGTTTCTACAAACGGAGTCGCTTTTTCTATAGAATAATGACAGGGGGGGCGGGGTCGTTATTCTATGGGTTCCTCATAGAATAACGACCTCCGGTCATTATTCTTTAAAGAATAGTGACCCTCCTCACGGTATGTAGGCAAATTTACGTACACGAAAGTATTACTTACGAGACATTGCGGGAAACTGCGCGTGACAGGTAAACAACTTTAGTTTCTAACCGTTTTTCTTGAATATATCTGCACTAACAAAATATTTTACAGACCTGTTTTTGCAATGATATTGGACATATTTCCTTCTATCTAGAAACATATAGACGCTGAAGATACACTCACCGTGTTAAGCCTAATTTTGAGAAAAACATGTAGATTTTTGCATTTTTCTATTACTTCGCCAGAAGGCAGCATGTACAAACTTTATTCGTTGATCGTTTGCAAAACGGAAATCACCAGGGGTGGCCTACTTAGTGCTCTTTACAACCGCGGTTTAATCAGATTCCAACTTTATACGTTTCAAGAATAAACAGCCATGTTTCACAGGAGGGGTCTACCTTTTCGCATTTACGACCATCTCAGGATTCCTTTTAAACATTTACTGCCATCTGCGCAACAAAACACAAATCTTGACACGACCATCGACAAAAGTTTTGTGTGATATCGTACATATTGGAAGTTTTGCATTAAATAATGTCTTCTCTTCAATCTAGATATGCAGTAAAGCATTACAAACACTATTTTACCGAAATACCATGGCTAACAGAGTTATAAGACGATCTAATAGCTTTCAAGTGAGGTTTTATTTGTATTAAACGGAGGATTAGGGTTATTTTAGTCATTGAAGTTCGGCAAAACTTTCATAGAACGCTTTACTGCATATCTAGATTGAGAAGAAGACGTGATTTAATGCAAACTTTCTGATACAAATGATTTCATACCAGAGTTTGTCGATGGTCGTGTCAAGATTCGTGTTTATGTTGCTCAGATGGTCGTAAATGTTTAAAAGGAATGCTGAGCTGGTCGTAAATGGGAAAAGGTAGACCCCTCCTGTGAAACGTGGCTGTTTATTCTTGTAATGTATAAAGTTAGAATCTGACAACCGTGGTTGTAAAGAGCACTAAGTAGGCCATCCGCAGATAGGTTCAGTATTGCGAATGATCAAGGAATACAGAAGTTAAAAGCTGCTTCCTGGAGAAAAATGCAAAATCTACATATTTTTCTCAAAATCAGGCTTAACACGGAGAGTGTATCTTCAGCGTCTAAACGTTACTAGATAGAAGGAAATATGCCCAACATCACTGTAAAAGCAGATCTGTAAAATATTTAGTCAGTGCAGATATATTCAAGAAAAACTGTCAGAATAAAAAGTTGTTTACTTGTCACGCGCAGTTTCCCGCAATGCCTCGTAAGTAATACTTTCGTGTACGTAAATTTGCCTACATACCGTGCTCCTACCCCGTCATAATACTATGACTCGCGGTCATGACATTATAATACAATAACGCCCCCAGTCTCTCCTTCAACACACACACACACACACACACACACACACACATCCTTTCCAACAACATCATCAGGTATTACCAGATAATACAGCTTGCAGAAGTTAAAAGTCAGTTGTGGGGATTAATATTTTATAGGTATCATCAAATCATCAAGGGGGTAAACGGGAGTATGTTTTAGAAACGTAGTCACTTTTACTATGGAATAATGACCGGGAGTCATTATTCTGTGGGTTTCCTATAGAATAACGACCCCAGTCATTATTCTTTAAAGAATAGTGACCCCCGGTCATAATATAATGACTTCCCAGTCATAACATGATAATATTATGACCCCCCCCCCCTCCCTCTTCCTACACACACACACAGCCTTCCCACGCGAAGATAAATGACTCCTCACGAAGAATTGAATTGTGACCGCCTAGAATAATGACCACCGTCACTTTTCTCAAAAAGTTGAACCCGGCGATTATTTTTAAAGAAAAGTATCCTGGTCATAATATCATGACTCCTCTACGCGAATATAAATGACAATGCGCGAAGAAATTGCTTATTGAGAGGTCAAAAATGGTTTTTCGGTTCACTTCAAAATTTCCCTTCAAAAGGTGTTGCTCTGAATTCCCTACAAATAACACTTTCTTCATTTTCAAGCAGATAGAGTAAGGCAATTGGTGTTATTATAATTGATTGTATTGAAAATAAGCAAAGTTCGATAGAGATACTACCCCAACGTGATATTTTTTTTTTCAAAATCACCAGCAAAACCTCTGTATTGTGCATAAGTCTACCTGTTAATACTAAAATCTTATATAACATTAACACCATGAGTCAATTTCTGGCGAAAGTATGTGCACTTAGTACTGCTTAACGCTTAGGAGGTCTTAGCCTGCCCAGGAATAGTGTGGTAAGGTTAACTGACCGTCCCGACATGACCGTAGCTGTTTACCGTGGACGTTAAGCATCAAATCAATCAATGAAACTAACACATTGTCAGTCATCTTAATTTGTGATACTGACTTTGATCTTTTAGGTTGGGACCTATATCTTGCACGCGATAAATTGTCTTTTGACATTTGTGCCAAGTCATTTTAATATCCATTATCAAACAAGAGAGTTGTAACAGAACCCGACACAACATTCTGTATGCCATAAGCATTTATAAAGACCTCATTGCTTCATGGTGAGTCGTAATATTATGACCGAGGTGGGGGGTGGGGGTCACTATTCTTTAAAACTGACCGGGGGTCACTATTTTATAGATATCATTAGGGGGGTCATTATTTTTTAAAGGGAGTCAGTATTTTATAGAAAAGGGGTCACTTTTTCTGAAGAATAATGACCGGGGGGTCGTTATTCTATGGGGGTCAGTTTACTTCGTTACACCGGCTTTTAACCAGCTTTGATTTTACCCATTTTTTGCTGAGTCGACAGAAATCCCTTTTCAGTTGGTGTCAGAGATGGGATTCAAATCCCTACTTTCTGAACATTAGCCAACTACTCTACATGTAGTCACCCAAAATGTGATTTTGATTGGCCCAGCGGTTCAGAGAAGAATCTGTCTGAATGTGTGGGCGGTCGAAACTGACGGACTATGGAGTCAGCTTATCCGATTGGCCTTCCCGTACCTTTGCTCGGGAGATTCAGTCAGCAGGAACTGGTATAAGAAGTATAACACTTTTTAAGCTCAAACATTTTAAATGTGCATATACAAATTTGCAGTCAACTGCCTATCATCAAGGGAAGTACTGTTTTTCTTTATAGTTGAGAGAACTGGGAAAAATAAAATATTTCAAAAGCTGTTTACAAAATATGTTACTGCTTTTAAGTGCATACACTGTAAAAATCGCGCTTAGCAATAAAACACAAGTGGTTACATATTTAGGTGTAAACATGTTTAGGAATATGTCATATAGCTAAACATGTACGCCTTTTCTATTATTTTCCCGGACAAAGTCTGCTAAACACGTTTTATTCTGTTACGCGTTTCGGATGAATCCATTCTCTCTATTCCCCGTTGAAGAACGAAAAAAAGAGACGAAAATGTTGACAGAGGAAATTTTCAAAATAAAAGGTAGATATAACCTGTTTTGTACATGTTTAATTTCTGGACATAAACCTAAACATGTTGCAAATTGAACATGTTACGATTTAAACACATAAATAAAAGCATCGCAAACGACTACGTGATACCCCGCCACTGCAAACCTTTTTCACACACCGATTTTTCCAGATTTATGCATGTATATAGCCGGTGGCAGGGGGATATAACTACCATGGGGAAAATTTGAGCAACACTGGAGGCTTTCACCACTTTGATCATTTGCTGAAAGTTTCAGAAAAATTGCTTCAAACTCTGATTTTATATGGAATTTTTCATGATTTTATACATGTATATAGTCCCAGGGCAGGGGCAGATAACCTCCAATGATAAAATTTCTGTGCTCATAAAAAGCCTTTGTTACTTCGATCATGTTTGTGAAGTTTCATCATGATACTCCAAGTAGTAAAGGAACTAGAGGCCTGAAACCATTTTTTTGCACATTGACAAGTGCCATAACTCTGTCAGAAATTAACGAAATTTGCCCATTAACAATCCCAACCGAGACATTTTCGGTACAAATGCATATACAAAATTTGAAGAAAATCCGTTGATAAATACTTAAGTTATCGAACGGAAACGAAGTGCGGTCGGACAGACGGACGTACGTACTACGGACGGACGGACAGACACACGGACAGCCAACGTGAAAACATAATACCCCGCCACTAACGTGTGGCGGGGTATAAAAAGTTTGCATTGATTCTAAACACATTTTGTCGGGGCACGAACCTTTTCAATCATAGTCGTAACAACAGCTTTCTGGTATGACTAAAACTTTGTCAACGGGGTTGCCCCTACCTGCACTGGGTCCTTGTGAACCATCAGGGTCCTTGTGTAAAAACACTTTCTAAATGGCTTGTATAATTTCACTTTAAAATTTAGATTTTGATGTCTTATAAACGCTAAATTCCGGGTTTCTAAAAATAAACCTGTCTGCTAGGACATTCAGTGCCGTGACCGTTGCTTCGTCCGTAATCTTGTCCGCCATTTTGTGTAACTGGTGTGCCTTTAAGTTAATTTTAAAATGTTTAATCAATTCTTTGACCAAAAAAAAGTATAAGCAAACACCAAAATTATGTTTCTAGCCATCATACTAAAGGAGATATGTAGACTTTTTACTTTGGTTGCCATCTTGTCCGCCATTTTGTATAACTAATTTGTCTCAAATAAATTTTAACATGCTTGAACGCTTTCTTGACCTCAAAAAGCTATTTTCAGCCGGCAAAAGTATGTTTCTAGCCCTGATACTTAAGAAGATATTGAGAACTTTATCTTTTGACGGCCATCTTGGACGCAATCTTGAATATTTTAATTTCCCAAGGGGTGCCTAGTGCGCATCATTAAGTTTTTGCTTAAGGTTATCCAAATAAGAAGAATCTGCATCAAACATTTGTGCCGACTGTTTTGGGGGATTCTCGTCCCAGCAACCGGACTATTGGGAAAATAATAATTTGCTTGAATGGTTGTGGACACATGACCAAGTTAACAGTCATGCCCATATTAGGTAAAAGTCTTTAAAAAAATCTCCAGAATCAAATGGTTCAATCAGACGAGCTATTCAGGGTCATTTGGACCTCTTGTTTCTGTTAATGATACATGTATCAGTGAAATCCCTTTCCAGTGTTTGTTTCTAAATATTTGCGGGCTTTTTTACGCCAGTATTCGCTATGAAAAATAAAATTAAAATCTGAAAGAGTTCCTTCAAGAGCAGAGAACACATTCAGAAGTAGGAACATGAGCCAGACTACGTTGTTTTAGCTAATAAAGCCTCCTCAGTGACTCTGATAATGTCTAGTGATGAAACCAAAGAAACCTGCTGTAATTACTTAATTTTAATCGGGCAGTTGATTCAAAAACTCCTTTGACTTTAAAAAATCGCGCTTAGCTATAAAACACAAGTGGTTATATAATTAGGTGTACACATGAGCTAAACATGTACGCCTTTTCTATTATTTTCCCGGACAAAGTCTGCTAAACACATTTTATTCTGTTACGCGTTTCGAATAATCCATTCTTTCTTTTCCCCGTTGAAGAACGAAAAAAAAAGAGACGAAAATGTTGACAGAGGAAATTTTCAAAATAAGAGGTATATATAACCAGTTTTGTACATGTTTAATTTCTAATCATATACATAAACATGTTGCAAATTGAACATGTTACGATTTAAACACATAAAAAATCGGACTGCATTTTTTGCATTGATTCTAGACACATTTTTTACAGTGTAGTATCAAAAAGGATCCAAATAATATAAAAGACGATGATCTAGGATAAGAGTCTAATCCAATATAAAAGGACGAGTGTCTATAAGGCTGTTTTCATGGCCACAACCGATTTTCTCAAAAATATGTAGAAAGTAATATGTGTTGTCTGTAATGTCATGCAATGTTAGATTAAATGGTGAAGGTTCCTTTGTTGTGTACAAGATGAAAGTGGGTGGCGTAAATCTGACCCGAAGAGGGTTCTGTTAAGAAAATGCTAACTTAGAACTGGAAGTCTATCATTTCATGACTCCTTAGGCAAGGCCAGATATTACAGAATATTATAATACTTTTGTGAAATTTTTACATGCAATGTGTTATTCTCACTTGTATGACATACCTATATTTTAGCCTTTTTGTATTCTCCAACTTTACGCAAAACCACAATAGCTTTTTACACTCAAAGCTATCCCAATGATATTTTGCAGTTATACAGTATATTAGATGGTTGTTCCAAAATTATGCCAATAATTGTCTACAATGAATATTTACTGAGTTATCTCCCCTTAAAAACGTTTCTTTTATTTATTTTTTCAAAATTATCACTCAGATTTTATACCCCGCCACATGTTAGTGACGGGATAATTATACCCTCGAAATACGAAGTATGTCAGGGGTATATAGTTTTTGTCATTCCGTTTGGTCCTCCGTTCGTTCGTCCGTCCGTTCTTCAACTTTACGTCAAAGCTTTGAGTTAAACCTTTTCTGATTGCTCATATATATATTTCTGTAACCAAATATCAGATTCTCTTCATATTTAGCTCATTATATTTCTATAGCTTTATCTTTGATCTGAAATACCAAGGCACCTGGGCCAGGTCCCTGGGTAGAGGTCAGGGGTCAATAATAATGACTTAGGCATTTTCATTATGTCAAAATTTTGTGTTAAACCTTTTTTAATTGTTCATATTTCTGTAACAACATGTCAGATTCTTTCCATATTTGTTTCAAGATATCTCTTGAGCATTACATTTGATGCGAAGAGTCTGGGTCAGGCCCTTGGATGGGGCCAAGGGTCCTTTATTAGGACTTAGGCTTTTTCATTTTAACAAAAATTTGGGTTAAACCTTTTTGATCGCATATATCTCTGTAAATGCATTGCAAATATCTTATAAATTGTATTCATGATATCTCTATAGCACTGCTTTTGATAGGGACCTCAGGGTCCTGCTCATGGCTGGGGCCAGGGGTCAATAACTAGGACTCAGTCATTTGTTGTATTTTTTGCTTTTTCTGATATTTTAATGGAGTCTAGTGATGCGTGACTAATTTTATTTTATACTAGTTTGCTTTACATGGATGCTGCTAGTGACCTAAGATCAAGGTCAAAGACTTTGACTTTGTTCCTTTAACATTTGCATTTAACTTTTGTGTTAAAAGTTTGCTTTCATTAGGGGGTTGCACTGGTCGGGAGTATACGTGAGCCCCTGCTCACTTGCTGTAGTTTGTTTTCTGCTGTTTGTCTTTCTGTTCATCTGTTGTACGTACTTTTATCTGCCTGTCTGTTTGACCGTTTGTCAGTCTGTCACTCCGTGAGACTTCGTTTGCTTTCCTTGAGTATTTTAATGGATTTTCTTCAAACTTGGTATGTGCACTTGTCTTGGGTCTTTACAAGCTGCAAAATATGTTACTTAGAGTATGTGGTATAAAAAGAGACACTGGAGGAACAAGATACAATTCTGAGACAAAAAGCAAAAACATTTGACAGTGCGCATTAGTTTTATCTGCTAATTTATGCATACTCTAATAGAGGGGCATTTTAAAGAAAATTGTCAGTATAAAATATAGAATCTAAATATGACGACGTTTTTAAAACAGGGAACTCATTCCATGCAAATGCTCTGAAATGAGTTATTTGATTCTCTGCATGTTGAAACAAGACCCCAAAGGGTACAAGTCTATGTCATATCTGCATTTAAATTCCAGGCATAGAAGGGGAGAAAAGAGGAGAACAAACAATAAGAACAATGATCTGAAAATTATTTAGTGATAAAGTCGGTAGAGAGTAAAGTAACATAATCATAAAATAAATTTATATGATTGATTTTTAAAGAGTACTTGTTATTTTCAAATATGTTAACTATGGCTTCAAAGCAATAAATAATTTGAAAAAGCTCAGAATTCAGTTTGAATCCCTAAAGATATCATAGCTTGATGACTTTGTTTAAATTGTCCAACTTTGGAGAAATGGGAAATAATTAAAAGTATTGTAAATGACTGCGTAAACCCCGCCGCTGCAAACCTTTAATAGATGTTTTTCATGATTTTATACATGTATATAAGTCCAGGGCTCGGGCAGATAACCTCCTTGTGATAAAAATATAACCATCCCTAGAAGCTATTATTGTTTTGACAGTTTGTCATATATTTTATAAAAATCTGATTTTATATAGATTTTCTTTTTCATGATTTGATACAAGTACATTGTATAAAGCACTGTGTCAGGGGTAGATAATTCCTCGAGAAAACATTTTGATCCTAAAAGGAAGCTTATTTAAGGACTGAATTTCATTTTTCTGAGGTTTATCGAAGTGTAAACTACATTGGGTCACGTGCAAAGTGAATGAACCCCAAAGGGGTTCATGTAAACTTTGCTAGTGACCCAATGTAGTTTACACTTCGATAAACATCAGAAAAATTCAGTTCATTGCTTATATTTACATTCGTTTCAATCAAATCTTTCATGAAAATTCTTATATAAGCACCGAAAATTGAAGCAGTAAAACATGTACACGCACTTTTTTCTGCTAACAGCAGAACAACATGCATGACGTCATGACGTTGCTGACGTCCAATCAGGTTATAGAAAGCCATTGTTTATTTTTACGTCATTGACGTCGCGTGTCTCAATGTAATTATTGGAATGTAAACTACATTACTTTCCAATGGTTTACTATAAGGTTTTTTCAGTAAATACACCAAGAATGTAAATATATTACTTTGATAATTTGCTGGAAGTTTCAGGAAAATCTCTTTCAACGTTGATTTTATATAGATTTCTTCATGATCTTATAAATGCATGTATGTACATCCCTGAGGCAGGGGCAGATAACACTGTTTTACTAAATTCTGGTCGTTAAAGAAAGCTAAAGTTAATTATATCATTTCTGTGAAATTTCATAAAGATATACCAAAACTCTGATTCTATATAGCTTTTGCATGATTTCATGCATGTGAATAGCCCTATGCAAAGGGCAAATAACAGCTGGGGGTGGGGTGGGGGCAAAATTTTGATCTTGAAAGGAAGCGAGTATTGTTTCAATAAGTTGTTGCAAAGTTCAGGAAAATCGCACTCAAACCTGATTTTGTAACATTTACATTATTTTATACATGTATAAATTCCCAAGGCAGGGGCAGATTATCCTGGTAGACAAAATTTTGCTTGTTACAGAAAGGATATATTTCTTCAATCATTTCCGTGAAATTTCATCAAAATATTACAAAATGTAAAGGAATTACAGACCATAATCCACATTTTAGACATTGACAAGGGCAATATTTCGAAATTCGCCCAATCCCAAGCGAGCTTTTCCCAAGACTAATGCACATGCTAAGTTAAAAAAAAAAAAAAAAAAAAAAAAAAAACCAAATTACTCGTTGTCGAAAAGAAACGAAGTGTTCATGGATGAAAGAACAGACGGACAGATGGACAGACAGGCAGATAGTCAGAGAGACAGACGGTCAGATGGACAGACACAGGGACAGCCAGCTTGGCAACATCACATCCTGCCACTTGTGTGTGGTGGTGTATTAAAACTGAGTTATTATTAAAATAAAATAAAAAATACAGTTTTAAGGGGAGATAACTCAGAACATATTCAATGTAGAGACTTATCGGCATAATTTTGGAACAACCATCTAATATACTGTATAACTGCAAAATATCATTGGAATAGCTTTGATTGTAAAAAGCTGTTGTGGTTTTGCGTAAAGTTGGAGAATAAAAAAGGCTAAAATTTAGGTATGTCATACAAGTGAGTATAAACGCACTGCATGTAAGTATTATAATCATTTGTTATATCTGGCATTGCATAAGGAGTCATGAAATGGTAGACTTCCAGTTCTAAGAAGCAATAAAAATATTAGCATTTTCTTAACAGAACCCTCTTCGGGTCAGAATTAATCCATTCACTTTCAACTTGTACACACCAAAGAAACCTTCACCAATTGATTAATATTGCATGACATTACAGCCAACACATAGAAGTCTGAGTTTACAAAGTTTAAAGAAGAAAATCGGTTGTGGCCATGAAAACAGCCTTATAGACACCGCTCCTTTCAGATTCCTAAGATCTCAAAGGACGAAAATAAAATATAATCTGCACTATGGATGATGTAAGGGGAGACGTTTTAGCCGCCACACGGCACAACACCAGCTGCAGTAAAGTAAAATTGAAATCTTAGAGAGTTCCCTCAAGAGCAACGAACACATTCAAAAGCAGGAACATGGGCCAGACTACGTAGTTTCGGCTAATAGAGCGTCCTCAGTGACCCTGACAATATCTGGTGATGAAACCAGAGAACCCCTGCTGTAATTTCTTAATTTTAATTGGGCAGTCGATTCAAAGACTGCTTAGTATCAAAAAGGATCCAAATAATGTAACAGACGATGATCTAAATCTCACTGTCACGTTTTGAGGGCTAGGTTCTTTTACGTTCCCCGCCCTACGTTTGGCGAAAAAGTGTTCCCCGTTTTGTAGGTCTTTAGGTGCTACTACGTTTCTCGTACGTTTCAAATACGTTTAACTACGATTCACTTCGTATTACCCGGTTATCAAACGTAGAATAGAACGTCCAAAAACGTACTAAGACGTGTAAAAGCGTATATAATACGTGGAAGAGCGTATATATGGTATAATGCGTAGTAGTACGTACAGGACTTTCACGTATGATCACGTATTTAAAACGTTTCATCTACGTTCTAGTAGGTTTAGACTACGCTGCAATACGTTTTTACTATGCATACAGTAAGTATTTCAAAATGCGACGTTTACGCTGAAGTTTCAAATCAAACGTAGCTGGGCCACGTACGCAGCTGTATATATCCGTATAGAGTACGTATTCACTACGTTTTAATACGTATATTCCCGTTTTGGTACGTTTTAAATGCGTAGAAAAACCTAGTCTTCAATATGCGACAGTGAGACTGAGGCTTAGAGGACCTCTAGGTTAAGACTTGTTACGTTTTTGTGCGTATTTGATGCGTTTCGGCTTCGTTTTAGTTCGTTTTGACCACGTTTTACTATGCGTTACTACTTTTTACTGGGTATACGCTACGTATTTCAAAATACCATTTTTGATTTGAACATTCTGAATCAAACGTAGCTAGGTCACGTATTTAGCTATATCTATATACGTACTCACTACGTTTTACAACGTGTGCAGCCGTTTCGCCACGTCTTGAAAACGTAGTAAAACCTAGTCCTTGATAAGTGACAGTGAGACTGTGGCTTAAACCAATCTAAAATTTC
Organism: Ctena decussata; assembly: GCA_963989385.1. Classification (NCBI taxonomy): domain Eukaryota; kingdom Metazoa; phylum Mollusca; class Bivalvia; order Lucinida; family Lucinidae; genus Ctena; species Ctena decussata. The sequence continues at coordinate 43,940,102 of OZ022498.1, read as the reverse complement.
AGATTCCTAAGATTCCTAAGTCTGTTTTTCTTGGAAATAATATTGATATATGCCTATAAATTACGTATTCAACGAGCTGTCCTGAACCGCCTTATTGCTTACGTTTTTTGTCGCGCCTGCTTTAGCAAGATGCGATATAGGCATCCGGTTCTCCATCAGTCCAATAGTCCGTTCAAAATTAACGTCGTTCGTAAAAGAAGAAGGTGATATCAGGAAGATAAGAAAAGGAAATATGATAAGAGGATAGAAAATCAGGCCCGGGTCCAGACCACCGCGTACTGGCGGGGCAAGGGGGGTGGGGTGCTTGAACATATATGACATGATTGTGGATCAATTTGATTAGAATTTTTGATAATGTCTTTTATGCTTTGAACTATCTGTTGTGATATTTCATTAGAATCGCTCGCCGAGGCGATTCTAATTAGATGCCACAACATATATTTTAATCTAATCACATGGATAATCTCAAACTGTCATGAGATACTCTTTATTATCTGGAGGCATACATATTATACATTTCACAGAGGCCCTGATGGCGGGGCTGAAGCCCCTGGATCCGGGGCTGAAAATATAGAACCTGAAGGAGAATTCACTCCCAAAAGCTGGGTTGCCTATAAATAGAGTTAGAATCAGTAGAGGATGTTGAATTAGAATTTCAAATGTCAATGATGACGTTACAAAAAAAGAAGAAGAAATAGAGGATATTTGACTTTTTCAGTGTAAGATCGATTTTTATTTCACCGAATGAACACAAAAGCAGTATTTTCACGAGTGGCGAAGCCCGTAGTGAAACTACCACTTTTGGTGTTCATGGAGTGATATAAAAAATTTATCTTACACTGAAAAAGTCAAATTTTCTATTTCTTTTACGCCTGAGAATTGCAATAATTCTGTTTATTCAAGAGCGTCAGCCATCATCGAAGAAACACAACTGTTTTTTTCTAGCCGTTGTGCTTCAAATTTGATGCTTCTAGCGTGTTTATTATCGATGATATTGGTTGTAAATAATAAAGTTTTGAATGATTTATTTTTTCTCCCATACTACTCTACTTCGATCACATCTGATCATTATATACTATGCAAAATAAATATAGCACTTTTTTGTATGTGTCAGATCCACCATATTAGGCTTTAATTGTCACTTTACAAAGGCCGGTCGTTCGAGATGGACAGCCAGGTAAAAGATTCAAGAATGCTCAATTGTAGCGTTTGAGTTTTTAAGACATTTTAGCTGAAGGACATTTTTGATTATGTACAAAAGCCAAAACTATAATGGAACGGCTGGTTTGCTGTTAAAATAAAGTAAAACGCTCTAAAACATTTGAATATGCTACAAGTATGAGGTTTACAAAGTTCGAAAATTTGACGTTTTCCCTTGTTTTTACGTTAGTGTCTTAAATCATTGTTTAGCCTATTGTTCTTTATCGGATTTTGATTCTCCTTGAACTGAAGTACCCGTGCATCATTGCTCATTGGACCGAATTGTAAGGTTTTAACGTCAATGGCGCATGCTAAGATTCGTCATTTGTTAAGCTGTTTAAGCTTTTACACAATCAATAGCTTTGACAAGAAAACTGAGCATGAAAATGATGAGAAAGACCGTACAAAAAATCACATGCTTGCCATTTTTATGTTGTTTTTCAATGGGTGCGTATTTTGGCTAATGACCCCTTCCGCTCTTATCGCTTTTTCCCAATATCGTTTTTAAAGATGGCTCATGTAATCCCATGGTATCTTAAGCTCCAAATACGGTTCCATAAGAACAGTGCTTTTTAGTTTCGCTTAATGTTGCACTTCAGTAATGAGAAAAATAGCAAATTATAAAAATTTGCTAAATATATTTTGCATAGTATATTAGAGTACAGGTGGCGGTCAGTTCCAAAATACGGTAACGAAACGAGAACGCGTTTATTATTATCAGTACTTTTATTTATTTATTCATTTATTTTTCGATGCACAGCCTCGTATAATCTCGATGTTGTTCCACTTTTCACAAGATTCCATTGGTCAAATAACGCGTATGTCAAAATTTAGCCAATAATATCAAAGGCCAATGGATATTTAATCTTCGTTTTTCCCGTTGTACTGCACTGTGTATACTAATACTCTGTCTTATATTAATTCAAATGTTTCTCTTCTTTGTAATTTTACAATAGAAATGCTATCGAAAACAGATGCAGATATTTAAAACTTTCTCTCTTTTTTTCGTTCTAGATCTACTTTCGATATCTACTTTCGGTTTAATACACACAAACAAACAAACAAAACAACATGTTGATAACTATTTTGAAATCAGGTCCATTTCAAGATTGACCGCGGTCCATTTTGGAATTGCAAATTGGACTTGTCAATTTTGAGATAGGTCATTGTCGCTACCCAGTGTCATAATAACGGTTGTGGGTTCCTATCGACTTAGCTTACTTATTCATGAAAGTTATTGTCTAATCCCGCTTCTCCGGTCTTTCGGATGAGACTTTAAACCGAGGTCCCGTCTCCACATGACCTCGTTGTTGGTGGGACGTTAAACCCGAGTTCACTCACTCACTATTGTCTAATCTTCAACTAGAGACATATAACAAAACCCGCTTCCATTTAATCTGCGCCGATTATCTTTTTTTTTTTTTTAAGATTTTTCTTGTTTGTTATTTCTTTTTTCATATTCAACAAATATTACATATGGATGTTACTCATGTCAAAAGTTTATTTTCAAACCTTTATTTTGCATAAAAGGAATAAATAACCGGCAAAACAAAATTTGATTTGTGTCCGAACTTTATAATATTGAAAGCCTACTGACTTCAGACACTGACAACTTGATGAATTCAGAGCTGCTTTGCATACCAACATAAATATATAAATTTATAAGAGACTGAAAGAAGGAAATAGGTAAAGAAACAATGAAACGGCCTTAAAGGCCCTATTGCTCTATAAACATGAAAAAAATTATCAAGAGGCATCGCTGCAAACTGGTCACCATGATTTCTTCATTGTAAATGACCGCGATCGGCCTACTTAAAGCAAATAAAACATCCATGAGTTTCACATAAAAAGGATTTGAAAAATTATTTGGGTCATTTTAGTTAGCAACTAAAATGACCTACTTTCGATTTCATATCCTTGAAAAAAATGGTAAAAATACAATGTACATGGGTGGGGCCTCATTCACTGTCGCGCTTTTGTTTATATTGCATCATTCAACCGGAAACCAGAAAAGGAAAATCATATTTTGTTTAGCGATTTGTCGTTTTTCAAAACCTGTTCTCCATACCTTTTGCCAGCTATTTGGATCAATTTGTGCACATCAACCTACATTTTATCATCAACCGTGAAGGTTAAAAGACTTTTCATAATGATTTGTGTTTAGACGTTCTTTACACTGATAGGACTATGGAGACTTTAAGTTAAATGACCGCTTTCAGTTGTAGCTTCAAATAAATGATAATGCCTATACAAATCATATACATGTCATTATATTTATTTTCCAAAAGATTTGCTCCGGAAAGATGTCACGTAGGTATTTTTTGAAAATGACGTCATGTGAAAGCGGTTAAAACAATATTCTACCGGGTCACCAGCTTGCGCAGCATGTTTTCAGACCTATAATTTCAGCCATATTTCGCGTTCGTCATATTCCCACGTTGCATGACTGATATCGTCATATTCCCACGTCACATGACTGATAATCACGTTTTAGGAACTTTTTACAGTGCATGGAAGTCAGTTCAGTTAACTTTGAAAATGGAGAGCAAAATCAAATCGGCTCTAAAGCTTGTGCCAATGATTAAGCCATGCAAGTTTGCCAGCATGTCGGTCTTCGAAGCCGCCTCCTTATTCATCTGTGACATGAACTCATAATAAAAGATATTGTCTAAGGTAAAAGAGCCATGGTGCTGTAAATAAACAAGAATTTTAATCATTTATACTGCCGCAACGTTACGTTAAGGCAACGTCCCATTAACGTCGATGCAACGTCATGACGTTGCATTGACGTTTATGCGACGTTGCATAAATGTCATGTGCTTGCAGGGATAAGTCTGGATATCTTGCTCTTTGATCTTCTATAATGTCTTTGTCAAGACTGGATGAGTCTTCCCATCACCAGAAGCATAGCGCTTTTATTTGACTGCAGTTATAGTTAAGCTTCTAAATGTAAAGTATTAGTAGTTTTGACTGCAGTTATAGTTATGCTTCTAGTCGTAAAACAACAGATGTTCATAGTCAAATGGAGAAGTAATCTTAAATATCTTCGACAAAAAGAAACATGATGAAACTAGAGGTGGCAGTAAGCATGGCTTACTAAATACACCCCCCCCCCCAATCCGCGTTTAAAAGTTAGGCATGTAGCTTTGTCCTTTAAGTTTTACATTCACACAGCATACATGTTATGACAACTACAAGATTAGTGCACATCTATATACCAATCAGTAAAACGTTCTAGGAGAAACAGCGACAACAAACTCTGTTTTTCAAGACTACAAAGGGACACAAAAAAGCTGGAAACCCCTTTTGAGAAAAACAGGGCAATATGTGCTAACTCTTTCCTTCTCCTGCAACTGTGCACCAAATCTGAATAAAATGGAAGTGAAAATGGCCGAAAATACCTTCAAGATAGGGCAAAACATATAAAAAAGGGGCATAACTCATGCAAAAAGGGTCACATTTTTATATCAAAACCTTAATGCACATCTTCATACCAATATGTGTTCATATACTTAATTTCAAGAAAATCCGTCAAATGGTCCTGGAGTAGTAGCGATAACATTTTTTTCTTACGAAAACTACAAAGGGACATAACTCAGCAGGAAAACCTTTCCGGAAAAACTGAACAATACGTATCAGCTCTTTTCATACGCTGCATCTATTAACCCAATTTGAATAAAATTGAAGCAAAAAAGGCAAAAACCCTATAAAATAGGGCAAAAATATCAAAAAGGGGCATAACTTTGGCAAAAAGGGACAGAATTTAAAATCAAAACCCTAATGCACATCTACATACCAATATCTGTTCACATACTTAATTTCAAGAAAATCCATTAAACCATCTAGGAGGATTTGCGATAAAGAACTTTTTTCACGAAAAATACAAAGGGACATAACTCCGCAAAAAAAAAACTTCCAGGAAAAAATGAAAAATACTTATCCACTATTTTCTTATGCTGAATCCATGGACAAAATTTGAAACAAATTGAAGCAAATTTAAAGCAAAAATCCTATAAAACGGGGCAAAAAAATATCAAAAAAAGCGCATAACTCAGGCAAAAAGGGACAGAATTTTAAATCAAAACCCTCATGCACATCTTCATACCTATATCTGTTCACACACTTAATTTCAAGAAAATCCATCAAACCATCTAAGAGGAGTTGCGATAACAAACTTTTTTCGCGAAAAATGCAAAGGGACATAACTCCGCAATAAAAACCTTCCAGGGAAAATTGAAAAATACGTATCCACTATTTTCTTATGCTGCATCCATGGACAGAATTTGAAACAAATTGTGGCAAACTTAATGCGTTGTGGACGGACGGACGGGCGGAAGGACAACGTCAAAACAGTATACCCCCCCCCCCCCAAAAAAAAAAAAAAAAAAAAAAAAACAGTTTGCGGGAGGGGGGTATAACAAAACTAAGAAATCCGTGACAATCCAGGGTAAAAACAAATCACTATAGGCCCGACCAAAGATATTGATGGCTGGGCTATACAGACATGTTGTATTATTAGGTGCCTTTTTGTGAATTTTCTTCTCAACACTTGCTTATAAGATTAGTCAGGAAACGGTAACTCAAGCTGAGACCCATGGCTACCCTTTAAGCGCTTAGCTAAGAGTCCGATCAGACCTAGAGGATTCCCAGGCTGATCTGTGTCTGCGCCGGGCGCACAACCACTTTGTCAGTTTTTCTCGTGTCGCGGCTCATTTCTTTTAATATTCAGGATGGATATCTGATAATTTATATCATATAGGACAAAGCATTGAAAGCTGACATAATTTTTGCATAAAATGGGGGCTTTAATAAGACAAAAATACATATAATAATATATGGGTTAATAATATTAACAACCTTTGGCTTCGCATACTAATTTGAGTTATAAGTTATTAACAAATAGCGGGCAGTCAAAACCAGAGTGGCTGTAAAATAACTTTAATTTTTGATTGTCAAAAATGGAACCGGCTATCCTTGACTTTTGACTAATTAATGTATCATCTTACAGTTGGGTGTGTGTGTGTGGGGGGGGGGGGGTCATGTTCTAACTGATTGGCGTTTTCTTGAAGATGTATACTTTACACCATATTTTATGTTCAAACAGGAAAGACACATATCAGCTTGCGAATTCTCGTGACGCGAAAATAACTTTCATCCTACAGTAGGCGGAGCTAAAATTCGATGTTTTGATTGAATTCAGGCAAGGACCACTTTCTCCGTCATACCATGACTGTTGAAAAATAAGTTTAGTAAATAAGATAATTGCCGACAGTAACAAAGCCGTGGGTTCTTTAAACACGAAAGTGATATGAGAAAACTATGGTGGCCGGTTTGTGCCATTTCGCCTTTTCGTCTTTTCGCCGCGAAAAGACGAAAAACGCCAGGCGAAAAGACGAAAAGACGAAATAACGCCAGGCGAAAAGACGAAAAGACGAAACCCGCCACGCGAAAAGACGAAATTTCAGCGCGAAAAGACGAAAAAACGCCATGCGAAAAGACGCCATTTGAAACTCTTAATTTGTCGTCTTTTCGCGTGGCGTTTTTTCGTCTTTTCGTCTTTTCGCCTGGCGTCTTTTCGTCATTTCGCATGGCGTTATTTCGTCTTTTCGCGTGGCGTTGTTTCGTCTTTTCGTCTTTTCGCGTGGCGTTATTTCGTCTTTTCGTCTTTTCGCATGGCGTCTATTCGACTTTTCGCATCACATGTTTGCATTAAGATGTATCAATATGTCCTATTCTAAATGCAGTTAATACTTTGAATACTTAGATAGGTGTTTCTTTTTTAAACTGTGTAGACCCTGATCAGAATGCAATCTGTAAAGAAGTGCACTAATCACGGTTTGCAGCTTTTGCCGCTAAACTGTTCTTTTAAAAACATTACCAAAAATATGAGGAAAGAAGTCATTATGGTATTTCTACTGAACGGACAGAAAAAAGAATGAGCCGTCCTAATGTTTTGGAGTAAAACACTCCAAACAAGTTTCATCCTATCTTAATTTTGATCTTAAACTGCCTAAAAGGATTAACCACTTGTTGACCATGTTATCTCTCTCAAACTATGGAATACAAATATTGAAACATTGTTGTACTTCGCTGTATGAAAAAATAATGATACGGAATTTGCTCTAATTTGACATACATTTAACTGCAGCTAACCCAAAATTTGAACAAGTTTATAGTTTTCTAAAGACGTGCCAATCGCAGACAGAGCAGAGCCTGATTAGACTTCTCTTTGGCTTACGCATATGTGTCCCAATATTTAAGAATATTATGGTATCATTGAGCTGCAACTCAAGCCATAATACTTTCTTATAGGAAGTATTTTTAATCTGAATGCACCTCTGTGAGAGATCCATTTTATATTGAAAATGTGCCCCCCTTCCGCCATTTTTACAAAGGGGAACAACTACTGTTACTTCCTCTTCGCAGTCAAGTCTTCTTTAAACGGCAGGGATGGATTTTGCTAGCTCACTTAGGGCAGCTGAAGACAGGTCTAGGTGGAAAAAGATTGTTTTAAAGTCATCTGTGGTGCCCCAACGACCTCACAAGATTATGAACAGAACAGAACAGAACAGAAATTTTATTATTTTATTTATTTTATTTTATTATGGGACAGACTAGACTAGACCAGCAGTTGCAGTCAGTTCGACCCCTCCCCCCCCCACCTCCTCCACACACACACCCTCGCCTCAGTGGTCCTTCAGATGTGACTCTTAACCGCGAGGTCCTGTCTTCATATGACCTTAGAATTGGTGGGACGTTTTGCCCAATTCTCTCGATCTCTCAGTTTGAACAATAATATTGTAACACAGTTTACAAAAAAAAATACATTAAATAGTAGATTAGGTGCTAGAATTAAGGTATAAATTTGGACCATGTTACCATTATGATCCTAAATCCTAGGACATATGTGTCCTGGGAAAACAGTGGTCTGGTCAGGCTCTGCATTGGTAACAATTCCTCGTATGTTATGATACAGCTCGATATATATTAAAATCTACTTGTTCAAATTAAAAAAAAAAAAAAAAAACGGTTATTTTTATGTAGGATGCATGGCTTCAAGGCTTCAACATATTCAATAGGTAAGCGCTCGGATAAACCCGTAAGTCGATATCGGTAATTTCCGCCGTATTGAAGCATTAAGTGCCCTTTGTTACTTCTGTGCTTAAGGTGAACGGGAGCCCTCCCAGGGGAAGCAATTTTGCATTTTTGCCTCCTTCCTTAAGGAGGGTCAGCTCTTGATAGTAGAATTTGGTCCTCTAGGAGCAAATTCTTTCCTTTAAGAGTAGACCTATTTAAGAATCTATTTTTCTGTTTGCTTCACTTCCCTATCTTGGGAAGCAAATAGAATGTCACAAAAGTTGTCCCCCTTTGTAAATATGACAGAAGGGGACAGAATGTTCAGTATTAGAGAGATCTTTCTTGGAGGTGTATACATTCAGCTATACAGTCAAACCTGCTTATGTGGTCACCTTTATTAAGGGATCACCTGTCTTGAGCAGCCACCTTTTCTTGGTCCTTTGAACCAAAATACAGTGTAAATGAAATGTATTATGGGGTCACCTGTCATAAGTAGCCACTTTTTGTCCTTCCCTTGGGTGACCCCTTAAGACAGGTTTGACTGTATTTCTCAAAAATGCTTGCTACAACAACGTATTAGGTCTGCCTACGCTCCTGAATGAGTAAATTCCGTCTGCTAACTTTTAAGTCAACATGGCCCAGATTATTTTAATCAATAACTGTAATTATTGCCGAACCCATACCAATACTTTTAGCTATCCTTTTCACTTTTAAAAAGTTTTATTTTTCTGTCGGATAAAGTAGAGTTTTAGTGGCAAATCCATTCTAATTTTCATAAGACTGCTGCTTGATACTGATTATCTTGATTATATCTGTGTTTGATCTCAGTCAACAAGGCATAAATTTGTTATTCAATCTAAACGGTACCATACTGACCGAAAATGTTGCCGACCCCACGTTAATTTTATAGTCTATCCTTATAATTTTTAGCTGTCAAAAAGATATATTAAAAAGCATTTCAGTGACAAATTCTGTGATCAGACTGCTTCTGTAGCTGCGTTTGCAGTAGTCTGTTTACTCAGACAAATCTGTCTTAGTTTCAGGAATCAATACAGTTATCAATAAAAGGGTATTTGTGTGTCGTCTTTTCGCATGGCGTTATTTCATCTTTTCGCCGAAAAGACGAAAAGACGCAATGCGAATTGACAAAAAGACGAAATAACGCCACGCGAAAAGACGAAATAACGCCATGCGAAAAGACGAAATAACGCCATGCGAAAAGATGAAAAGACGCCAGGCAAAAAGACGAAAAGACGCCACGCGAAAAGACGACAAATTAAGAGTTTCAAATAGCGTCTTTTCGCATGGCGTTTTTTCGTCTTTTCGCGCTGAAATCTCGTCTTTTCGCGTGGCGGGTTTCGTCTTTTCGCCTGGCGTTATCTCGTCTTTTCGTCTTTTCGCCTGGCGTTTTTTCGTCTTTTCGTCTTTTCGCATGGCGTCTTTTCGTCTTTTCACGTGGCGTCTTTTCACGGCGAAAAGACGAAATGGCACAAACCAGCCACCATAGAAAAGAGGCTGTTCGCGGTAATATTACTCTCAATACTTGTATGAAGTTAATGATTGAAATCAGTCCATAAATGAGCATCGACACAACAAAAGCAACGTCATATATAAATAAATAATATTTATACTACTACATAAATTCTTTCCACATATAACTCGTGAAAGAAATATAAATTTATTTATTTATTCATTCATTTATTCATTTATGTTGATAGATTAAATACATGTAAATATTATGGAGACGACACAGAGGAGTCTAATTTTTCAAGGTTGAATTATTTCACCTACACACCTGTCTAGTCATAGTAATGTTAACGTTATGCTGTCTGTGGCATACAGATGTCCGGTCTACCCTATATTTAATAATGCATTCATTTATTATCACTGAACATAAACCTTTTTTCATGGTCGAACATTTGAGAACAAGTTACTTTTTTAGTCTGTTCAACTTAACAGTTTAAGAAAAGTTGGAACAAATAATTGACTGGATATTTCTCCCAACTCATTGAAATACCCTCAGATCTAACTGCATTATCCTTTGATCTTCTCTCCAATAAACCTTTTTATCATCAGCATGTCATTCATGTTTGATTTCTTTACTGTTGAGCACAACAAAAGGGAGAAGTCTGCTAAGTTTCGGGGAGACATGTTATATTTTTATGATTTTATTCAGATTTTTATTTACCACAAATCGTCATCTTAAACAATGTTTCGCATTCCACATTTAGACAAACAACACAGATACATTCTTCCAATGAGTTTAATTATAGGAAAGATGTCAAGGGTACAGTAACAAGAATCACGTATTATTAATCTAACAAAAAGGAACATGTGTCTCAGTTATTCACCTTCAGGGATCTAAATGTTGTTTGCCAACACAGACAGGTGTATCCGTATATCGAACTAATTAAAATAGCATGATAATTAAAGCATACAACTCATGCAAAACACTCACTATTGTGTATTTGACTGGCTAGTTAGAATTTTATCAGGTAAATTCTGATATAGTGTTATAATATTCACAACTGGACAAGACTTTGTAACGCACGCAATTCCATTCCTATCTAAAAATGAAAATGAAATCTTCGCAAATATATGGCGTATTTGCGCTTATTTTTGTTTTCAAATAAAAGAACTAGTGGTTGGGTTATCACAAAGCTCAAGAAAGTTGACTAACCAAAAATTCGGTATGGCCACTTTCAGACGTTTTGTGTTAGCTCCAACAGTATATTTTTAAGCCTTTATATACGGAGTTATGGCTATATGAGCCGTGACACGACAAAACAAACAAAGTGGCATGTGCGCCATGCGAAGACTCCAATTTACCAGGGCAACAGCCAAGTCTGATCAGAGTTTTTACTCTGCGCTTAGAGGGTAGCTAAGGGTCTAAGCTGGCTCCATGTGGACAGAGAAGACTCTGATCAGACTGGGCAAATGCCCAGGCTGATCTCAGGCTTCACTTGCCGCACATTTCACTTTGTTAGTTTTATCATGTCGCGGCTCATATATCTACAGAAGCTTGAATTTTCGGAGTAATTTTCAGGTTGGAATGAAATTGCGCGTTTACCAAGCACGGTATTAATACAGACCAGGCAGAAGAACATTTGTTGATAATTTAGCATTATGCAGGTTTTCCTACTAGTGAAAATAGTGACAATATATCAGACAACATCAGACGACTTGCTGCTACGTACAGGGGTAACAACCTACTTCATAGCGCGCGTGCGGGTTCTAATCATTCGTCGGCCATTTTGAAGAAACTGAGGGATTTTCCATTTTTAACATATAAGAGACAGGATTGTAACACAAGATGATATTTCAAAGAGGTGCCTACATATACATATGGTCCAGATGTGAACATCTGAGATAAACATGTTTTAAGCGGAGTCGATACAGGTCACTGTGGTGAAGTGTTTTCAGATTCAGCAAGTATTTTTTGGTTAATTCTGCTAATATTAAGTCCAAAATATCTATCAGTACCTCATCGACTAGTTATTTGGTTGTTTTAGTGTTTGAAAAGCTTTAATTTTACAAAATATTTACCTTATTTAGGTCAAGATGGCCGCTGGTTAAACAATTATGACGTCAGCGTTATGACGTAGGTTGTCACCCTTGTACGTAAAAAACCAGTAAACTGCAAAATAATGAGCATTCTAAACGCCCGTAACAACCTTTTTCAGCACAGTAGAGTAAGGCCTAGATATTTGATTAGTAGTTTATTCATAACCGTTACTGTATACAAGCCGGGATCTCTGTCTATACCAAATATAAAGAATGCACGACAACTTCATATTATGCTTGTTTTAATGAACAAAAAAATACAAAATATATGTTTTTAGATAGGCCGAGAGTCCGTTTCCAAGCAGTAGTCAGTCGCAATATTCGCCGTTTTATCCTTTTTTCCCAACTGAAATAAATGAGAGAAAAAATAAACATTATTTCATGTATGCTTTCGATAAAAATGTTTGCTTTGAATTCATGGTGCATAATATGTCTCTGTTTAAAACATTAAATTAAAGTATTTGAGACCAGATATTTTTGTGATAAATTTCAAACAATTCCACTATTAATTCCGGGCTGCAAGCGCATACACTGTATGTCGCTGCAATAATGGATGATACCATACCTCCATTTCTATGGCTACCAGTGGATTCAGACTTGGTATTTGTTGTGAAACTTTAAGATATAGAGGTTCTTACATGAGCGCTCATGTATTATTGAATTTATTAAACGAGTTGGGGAAAAAGATAAGATGCGAGGCTCTGCCGAGCATCTTATCGTTTTCACCAACGAGTTTAATAAATACAATAATACAGGAGCACGAATGCAAGATTCTATTTATCATATGACACTAAAATCGCGTTTTATTTGCAAATTTTGCACTAAAACGTCACGATTTCGCCATTAGAAAACGCGACGTTTTATGGACGTCAACGCATAACGTTACGACGTAATTTGCATATTTAATCCACTGGTGGATTATTGTTTTTAATGCATGGCTTTATTACACTCTCAGATGCGACGTCATATGATAAAAACGTATATTTGAAAATAGATCATTTTAGGAGGTATGGGTGCAGGTACGCCTCTATGATTTTCCACATGAGCCGCGACATGAGAAAACCAACAATGTGGTTGTGCTTCCAGCGCAGACTCAGATCAGCCTGGGCATCCGCCCAGTCTGATCAGAGTCTTCGCTGTCCGCATCGAGGTAGCTTAGACCCTTAGCTACCCTTTGAGCTCTTGAAGAAGAGTCTGAGTAAACCATGAAGATGCCAAGGCCGATCGGAGTCCGCACTGCTCGCACAACCACATTGTTGGTTTTCTCGTGTCGCTGCTTACATTTTTTTCAAACTTAAGGCGAATGACATTTGAGACTTCTTATTTGCATCCCTCGAAACCTTTCCAAAGTGGGATGTACTTTTTGTTGAAAGAATTTTCTCCTAGAGAAGCGAATTCTTTTTTTTTTTAGGAGTTGAAAGTGGCAAACTTGTTTTCCCCGAAAGTGTACCCATTCACTATTAAAGTATAACCCACAGGGTATAAACCAGTCCTCCAATTTTCGCTTCCTGCAGAGACTGTCCGTCATTTTTGGCTTCCGCCGAGACTTCCGCGATCTGTTGCTCCTGTACTCGAAAAATGGGTTTCTGTCGAGACTGTCCGCGTGATTCTGCTTCCTGCCGAAGCAGAATCACGAGGACAGTCTCTGCAGGAAGCCCTTTATCATGTACAGAAGTCTCAGCAGGAAGCAAGAGATCGCGGACAGTCTCGACGGAAGCCAAATATGACAGTCTCTGCAGGAAGCGAAAACTGGCAGACTGGTTTATACCCTGTGTATAACCTAAACCACGGAGATGATATTGTAATAGAGATATAACCATTTTATTACAATATATGCTCTTGCAGAGAGGAATTCAGAGTACTTTAGTTTTCCCAGAATTATTAGACTTCAAGTCAATTCATGTCACTCAGTGAATGCCGCTCTAATGCAAATGTTTAGCAGTTTCGGTGTACTAGTCTGTATATACTAAGAAACCTAAATGATTCATCATTGAATGTGAAGATACGACTTATTTTAGGTTTTACTTAGCAATTCAGAAATGTACAGATTGGCAAGAGCTACTTGAGAATGGTTACTCACTCAACACTTGGATCTGAATCAGACGACACTGTTCGAGTAAATCAGTGGCATTCCTTCTAAGCCTCCTTTTCTTTAACTGACTTAAACAATTTTTAGAATGTCTTTAAACCTTAATAACTCAATCTATTTTTTTAAAAAAAACATATGTAAATACAGTACCTGATCTTCACCGTCGCCCAGGCATTCTATTAGAATTTGTAATTCAAACGCACTACATGACTGCTTAATCTGGCTCTACAGCGTCTGGTTAAGTAATTGCGCCCAAATATTTGGTAAACATAGTAAATTACTCACATCTGCCGTACTTTTTTCTTCTGTATCCAAACTTTCTTCTTCCCCATGGACGATAGCCACCATACATGCCTCCTCGTGCCCCATACATTCCATTTCCTCCCCCGTATATCATCCCACCTCTCCCACCATATATTCCCCCTCCTCCACCAGGACCAAATCCTCCTGCTATCCTTCCACCTCTGAATCCTAACATTCCACCTCCTCCCGGCCCATAGCCGCCATATAGCATTCCACCTCTTGCTCCATATAGACCACCTTGGCCGGGCATGTATCCACCTTGCAACCGTCCACCTCTAAACCCGTACATTCCTAATCCACCTGAACCATAACCACCATTCATCATTCCCCCTCCATATCCACCTTGTCCAAATCCTCCGCCAATATCGCCCTGACCAAACATTCCCCCTGCTCCTCCCATTCCATGCTGTCCAAAGCCGATATGGCCTCCTCCACCGCCCGGTCCATATCCTATCATTCCACCTCTTCGAAAGCCATAATGTCCCCTATGATAAAAAGCACTGGCCACCGCAAGAAGAACGGGAAAAACAAATACAGCTTTCATTTCCAAATAATCCTGGAAGAAAAGTAAGATAAAGGATTAAACAAATATCCTTACCAAAAAAAATATACTGAGCCACTTTAAAAACGCACCACTTATAAGAATCTATATTACTCGAAGAAAAAAATATTTTTGTAATTTTGAAACTACAGAAAAAGAAGATACTTATTTGTGCATAACCAATGCAAAATTGGTTCCGGTCGAACCGCAAGCAAAGGTGGTATCTGACGCAGAAAAGTGATACCCACCGAACACAAATTCGCATTGCAAGGAGCCATTTTCAGGCTGTTAAATTATCGCCAATTGACTGTTTTTCCGTGATTTGAAACACTGAAATATGTTGTTTGTTTTTTAATTAAGCATACTTTGAACAGTCGGTCTTAGCTGATTACTCGACATCAATACTTGGAAAACGGCATTTAACGTCATTAGTTTTCAAAAGCTACTGTGACACAGAGTGGTTCTTAGCAAAATAATTATCAAAACATTTCTTTAATAGCTTCGTAACAAACACACATGTGTCAGTTGTTTATTTGCATACCGAATACATTGTAAATACTGTACATAGCGAGCGTGAATGCGCAGACCGGTGGGCTGTATTGGCTTCAGTTTATTTAACGGGCATTTTGCAACTTGGTTCTCAGTACCTTGAGAAGCTGATCTGCGTAGCGACATGTATGTTCTTACTTAAGCTGGGCATATGTTGAGGATGGGGATCAGACCCCAGCGGCACACACGTCGAATTAGCATTGGTTAAGCGTTGATTCAACGTCACGACGTTGAGTTAGCGTGGAATCAGTGTTGATTGGATAGCTGTCTGCCCAGTGGGGCGACCAACATGCGCACAAACCTGTCAGGGTTCTTGTCTCTTTGATACACGGGCTCTTCATGATATATACCAAACAAAAAAAAGAAACGCACACAGTAATATTTTGGTATTTTCATAGAAATAACAAACAATTTAAAAAAAATAATTCTTACTGTGTTACAGGTAGACAATCGGACAGTTCAACCCGAAAATTTCATTTAATTATGTGAATTCAGTACTTTGTGACGCGTCTCTGAACAAGGCGGGGACAGTATTCAATGTCACAGTTTTCAATAAGAGGCCATTGTCAGCGATTTCATTAATGCGTATTTTTCATGCATATGGAAGGTACAGATACTCATCCACGCCATGATGAAGTCTGAGCAAGATCTGATCAGAAAGACGGAATTTTAGACATTTTTTAATCATGCTATAAAAGGTAAATTAAACGGGAAAATCTTACTGTGTGCGTTTCTGTTATTTTTTTGGTATAGATTCCTCAGTACCTGTGTGTTTTTGACGCGAGCAGAGAGCAGTCTGATCAGATAATGCAGAATATATATCAGATAAAAAGGAGAACCTGATGAGTGCTTGAGCGGTGCGTTTATAAAGTGGCTCAGTGTACTGTAAAACAATACCTGCGGTATCAAAATTTTCGCGGTGTATTGAAACGGACAGAAAATGACATATTGGCGCATTTTAATTTTGGCGTTCACATGATATACAATGGCACCAGATAGTAAAGAAAATTTGATGTAAATTTTTGTAACAATTTTTCTTTCTTTTCTATTAAACTATATGTTGTGGCATCTAATGGGATGCCACAATGTGGAGTTTCATAGAACGTTTTTCTGGGCCTCTGTTAAGCTGTGCGCATGTAACTGTATTGAAAATCAAATATTGGCGGACATATATTTTAGCGCTTTTTGTGTTCACCGCCAATATCGCCAAAATTCAGTAATCGCCAAATATAAGTGGTTTACAGTACTACATGATTAAAGTTCATCCATGCATTGTCTACATGCTCTTTCACATACTTTACTTCGTCACCAAACAATCCAAGTCCCCAAACTCACTCCACTCCTAGATTCCACAAACTAACACATGGTGTTTTTTTTACCATACACAGGTTTCGTTGCATAAAAAGTAATTTTCATCCTATGATGAGTATACATGTAACATTGCCAAGCTTATTATTTCACAAGAGAATAAATCAGTCAAATGCTGTGCATATTGATCACACCAACGGTACTAAGTTAAATAATCGAAGGATATCATAATTCTGTCATATCTGTGATGCCGAACAAACTATTTAACAAATTGGGTATGCCTGTATGTAATAGTACAGGGCATTTGCAAATAAAATGTCAGTTCAATTAAGGTTACAGTACAGTATCTCTCCAAATGTACTAACCCCCTACTGCAAAACTTCACAGATAGTTAAATTGAGTTTAAAGCCTTTTCTGCATGTAATCCCAAAAAGCAGATTTGTCTGATTATTCGAACGCCTCTTATGATACTCTGATGCCAACTATTATGCTGCTGGTCGACGTTAAACCAAGGAATCTCCGGAGCACGAGCAGGGGTAGTCATGGTTTTACATTTTTGGCAATTTCTCTAATGCATTTATTGTGTCACTAATGTTACAGAGGTATGGTTACCTTCTAATGGTACAATATTCAACTCCTTGAAACGTGAAAAGCAACAATATAGCGATTTGTATGCATGTTTGTGAATTTATGCTATGAGGGTTATGACATTTGGAGCGGTACTATACAGTAACCACTTAAGCGTGACTTTAATTAGACATGCTGTGTTATTGTAAATAACCAGTATTAAATACTAAATGCATGCATATCAAATTTTGTAAATATTTTCTTTAAAGTAAAAAAATAATCAAAGAATTATAATATCCTTCAATAGTTTTACTATGTATATTACAGTATCCTAATAATGTGTTCTGTAATGCCAATGACTGACATCGTGCTGACAGTATAATTTTCATCATATCAGAAGCATAAAAATTGCCACGCTTATCATTTCACAGGAGAATGAATTAGTCAAATGCTGTGCATATTGAGCTTAGTTTAAACTTTATTTTTTTGTATATATATCATGAAAATACAGATACAATGTAATTGGAAGTACAATATAATACAAATGGGATTCAGAAGGAAGTCTTAGACTTATTTTTATCTGTATCCCATTTTGCAATAACATTAACTTTGAAGCAACAGGTGATTTGAACTAACATCTAGTAACAAAGCTTTTGTGTTCAGTCATAAGATACAAACAGAAAGAAAATGAAATAAATAGATATGCATTTGCACGCCTATTTCACAGAACATCCTGACTAGACCTCATGCAGGTAAGACTCTCCTATGATCATACTCAGTTTTTTAATTTCCTTATCGTGACAGAAGGTCTAATCATTGTATTGCTCCCCGTAGTAAATAACACATGCGTGACGTCACATCAGATGTCCTGCGTCAACAGTTGTGCTTTTATGACTAGCTGTACGTTTATTTCATTTAATCAGCATAAACTTAGGTCTGCACGGGGAATGGAGATATCAAGAACTATTTAAAGGATAATATAAGTGATAGAGTGGTTATTGTCGTCAAATCTCACTTATTCTAGTAACACGCGAGACATTCAGATATAATGGGAGTAGATGGTTAAATAAGGTTTATGTTCCATTCCATAAAAACGTTACTTGTGTCCAAGTTTAGTTGTTGGTATGTTAGGCAGTATTTCCAGAGGAGATGAAATAAAGAGAGAAGTCTGGTGACTTTTTAAGTAGCGCATGTATTCAAGCAATTGTCCTAAGGCTAGTACTGTAGGAGATTATGGGGTAAGAATAAAACTGTGTATCAAATTATGTTATTTGAAATCGTTTTGATTTTACAATGAATTCTTGTACTGCTAGAAAAATCTCCTTGTTTTGTTGGTAGGTAAGCTCGTGACGGCCATAAAGAAATACGTTTGTAGTTGGCTGGCATATCTGTGACACTTTGTCGAACAGCTCTTGCCTCAAGTTATTGAAACGTCCACATTCAAATAAGTAGTGGTTAGCATTTTCGACTTCGCCACATACACATAGTGGACTTCCTATTAAATTTTTTGAAAAGAGATGATAGTTAAGAGCGCTACAATTTGTTCGTAACCTAGTATGATAAATTTGCCCGAGTCTTTTTCCGTCAGAATAGACTTTAGGGGGATAAATAATGTTCGTGTTTAGTTGGCTTCGAAATGCGCGTAAGCTAGGTTGATTACGTGTTTCAATCCGGGTTTCGTTCCAGCTACGAATTACAGAAGGAAGAAACGAATTGAAGTATAGTTGGGAATTTGCGTGAACAGTTTGAAGGTTTTCCGCATTACGTAATTGGTAAGTGGTAGTAGTACCAATAAGAGGAGGTACTAGAGATGATAGATATTCTGGAGCTAGACCATTTTGCATCTTGTAAAAGAACTGGAGCTTATGTTTTTCTCTGCGAAGGGCCAGTGTTTCCCAACCAGTTTCTAGGAGAAGAGAGTTAATGGATACTAGTTTGGTGGCTCCTGTCACAATACGAGCAGCTTCGTTTTGTATTTGTTCAAGTTCATTTGCCTCGTATTGCGTGCAGTTGTCCCAAACAATGTTGGCATATTCAAGTAACGGTCTGATGAAGGAAAAGTATATCGTTTGAAGCGATTTTCTGTCCAGTTTGAATTTTAATTTACGCATTACATTTATGCGCTTCCAGGCTTTAGCTTTAACATATTCCAGATGCTCATGCCATGTGCAGTCATTGGAGAGGGTAATACCTAAATGTTTGTGCGCACTTACTTCCTTAATAGGTTGATTATTCATTAAAACAGGTGGATGGTAAGGCTTAGCACGTTTTCTAGAAAAGATGATGGCTTCAGATTTTAAAGGGTTAAACGTAACTAGCCATTGAGTAGCCCACTGTTGCACTTTTTGAAGATCGGAGTTTAGTTTATTTGCAGCTTCGATAGGGTTGTCTACTATGATGTACAAACTGGTATCATCTGCAAAAAGTCTGATTGAAGAATTTATACTTTCGACAATGTCGTTGATGTATAAAAGAAAAAGAAGGGGTCCCAGAATGGAGCCTTGAGGTACACCGGCTTTTACAAATGACCAATTTGAATTTGCTCCAGGCAGAACTACTCGTTGCTTTCTATCGTCTAAATAACCTTTAAACCATTGAAGAAGTGAGCCAGTAATGCCAGCAGAATTAAGTTTGTAGAGAAGACCTTTGTGCCATACTCTGTCAAAGGCTTTGCTAATATCGCAAAAAAACTGCCCGTACTTCTTTACCTTCATCAAGAGCTTTGCAAAAAGTATTATAAACATCAACAAGCTGGTTAACGGTTGAATCACCTGGAACAAAGCCTGATTATAAACTTGTAATAATTTGATGTTCACGAAAGAAATTGAAGACGTGTTTATGGATTATTTTTTCAAGTACTTTGCATATTCTGCTAAGAAGAGAAATTGGCCTATAGTTAGAAACGTCTGAAGGATCGTTTTTCTTATGAATCGGGGTTACATTAGCCTCTTTCCATTTACTTGGTACAACACCACTAGTAAGGGAATAGTTGAACAGTTCAGAAAGAGGAGACGATAGTGAATGAGCAGTTTCTCTGAGAAGTCTATTGTTAACAGAATCTGGCCCGGCTGCTTTACCTGTTTTTAACGATTTCAGTGTTGATTCAACTTCTTCTTCTGTAATGTAAATAGATTCAAGAACGTGAGGCGGGGTATTTGGAGGAGGTGGAAGTGATGCATTACCATCGTCCAAGGTGGTTTGTTGGACGAAATATTCGTTTAATAAATTTGCTTTATCCTTGTCATTTGAGTAGATAATACCATCCTTACTGAGTGGAGGGATACATGATTCTTGCTCGGGCTTAATGAAGTTTTTAAGAGTTTTCCACCAATCTTTAGGGCCGTTATTATTATTTTTTAGTTTTTCCGCGATCTTATCAGTTTCTGCTTTTTTAGAATTCCGAATTTTGTTTGTAACTTTGTTTCTAATGCGTTTGTAATTTTCAAAGATGGCAGTATTATTTGTTTTCCTATATTTATCATATAAACGTTTTCGTTTTCGCATTAACCGTTTTATATTGTTGTTAAGCCAGACAGGATCGGACTTTCGTACGTTTATAATTTTTTTTGGTATATGTTTACTTGCAAGTTTAGAAAGTTGTTCGGTAAAGTTCGCTGCATAGGTATTTATGTCAATGTTCTTTAGAGAATCCCAGTCAGTTTCAGATAGCTCATGGGACAGGGACTGATAATCACCCCTGTCATATAGCCAAATATGTCTTTTGTAGGCAGGACTCTTAGTTTTATCAAAGTTAAATACACAATAAGTTGGACAGTAATATTGAGCTTAACAACTGTAATCCTAATAATGTGTTCTGTAAAGCCTGTGATTGACATCATGCTGACAGTATAACTTTGCTGTTGATGTTAAACTCTTTCCCTTTCGGCTTTGAGGGCGGGCAATGCTATCTGATCCTATCAGTTGCTTGTCGTTGCTTAGTTGCTTATCTTTTTTTTCTTTTGTCAAATGATTTGACTAAATTCGTATTCAGCTCAAAATGCGCCAAAAATGGGAGGTGTTGGAGGGCTAATTGAGCATCACTTTTAACTATATGTGTATTGCAATATATACAATCCTTTTTTTTTTTTAATTTCACGACAGAAACTTCTCGGTGAGAATGACTTCTTTGATCAGTTTAGAAGGATTGTCATAAAAATACTTGGACAGAATATGAATGTTACTTAACAGACTTCAAACTTGTATGTTAAAGTCTCTATAGTCCTATCAGCGGTAAAAACGGCTAAATTCAAATCATTGTAAAAAGCTGTTCACCCATCACATTTGGTAATAAAATGCGGGTTGGTGTGCATATATTGAGTTATATAACAAGCAAAAAGTAGAGAAAACAAGTTTTTGAAAACTAACAAATCGCTTCACAAAACACAATTTCCTGTTCTGGTTTCCCGTCTAGCAATGCTATATCAACATAGGCGGGATAGATTGGGACTCCACAACTGTACATTGTAATTTTACCATTTTATGAAATCGAAAGTAGGTCATTTTAGTTGCCAACTAAAATGACCCTAATAAGTTTTCAAACCCTTTTTATGTGAAACTGAAGGATGTTTCATTTGTTAAAAGCTGGCTTATCAGGGTCATTTACAATGACGAAACTATAGTAAGAAGCTTGCAGCGGTACCTCATGATGGTTGGTTGGTTGGTTGGTTGATTTGATGCTTAACGTCCACGGTAAACAACTAAGGTCATGTCGGGACGGTCAGTTAACCTAACCACACTATTCCTGGGCAGGCATAGACCTCCTAAGCGGTTAACCAGTACTAGGTGCACATACTTTCGCCAGTAACTGACAACTGCCCTTCTTGAATCAGCGGAAGGAGAAACGAAAGTATGTGGCCAGACCGGGATTCGAACCCAGGACCTCTGACTTACGAGTCAGGTGCCCTACCGATTGCGCTACCCGGCCCGGCAGGTACCTCATGATAAAATTTTTCATGCTGATAGAGCAATGGGGCCTTTAAACGGCTGACAATTTCACTGGTTCAACCTTAACATTATTTTCATTCAACACGACGTCAGTCTGACGTCATGACACGCCGCAGCTATCCTTCATCGGCCGATGGACACAGTTGCTCTAAATATGTTCAAGTAAAGTCAACGGCTAGTGTAAATGTTCTCTTAACAAAATCCCGTTTTAGTGTGACTTTGACTCTGTGGTTATTATAAAAATCCAAAACAGTTCCTTCAAGATATTGAAGTATTCATACCAAATTTATTGCGACAGAGGCGCGTTTCTGTATTTAATTAACTTCTTCAGTGTCGCTAAACCCCAAAAGATTGAAAGAAAATATGCTGGCAGGTCTCGGCATGCAACGGGCATCCCTCTCCCAGCCACACTTACTGTCGCATTTCGCGGGACATATTAGCTGCAGACATCAGGTAAGACGCCTACGTATTAACCCGCGAGCGCAGGCATCCCCCATCGAGCCACCTCAACCCCTGCGTCTCGAGAAATGCGAAACAGACAAGGGCATCAGGAAAGAGATATCGGATGCAGCAAGAACCCGCGAAAAAGCCAAAACAGCTCAAAACAAGGAACGTGGGACAAACTTCTAAGTTATACTAAAATTTTAGGGTCACAGAAACTTTTCGTTCGAGAATAGATGAGGCTATCCATGAAAGACATTTACAAAACTACAACTCATCCAAGATACGAAATAAGACAAAAATATGAAAAATGTAACTACAAACTGATTCATTCATTATACGACAGCAGATTAACTACATGTAGGCAAGTTTGGCCACAATTACTTGTCATGGCCTAGCAACACCCAGATATTCCTCAGGCTGCTTGAAGGTCTTCGAGTAGCACGAGGAATAACTATAGTATTGCTCGGGTTTACCCATTTAATTATGCCGAACGTGCCCACTAAGTCCAGCAGGAATTGCAATGTGAGACCAACGGATGAGACAGCAATAAAATAAAACTTCACGAGGCGACTAATTAATGATTGCATAACAAACAAACGTATGGACAGTTGTATGAGTAAAGAAAATCACTTACCCAGATCAGCCCAGGTAGTGTCAAAAAGCCGATGCTGGAGTTTCCAGACAGACAAGTGGTCCTTCGTTTCTTTATATATTGCAAATAAACAAAAACCAAGCAAAACTGCAAACCTCAATTAAACGTAAAAAAACGAAAGTCAGCGTAACATTTCTAATTAGCAAAACCCATTAGTGAAAATTTTGTGTTTAGTGACATTTTACGTAATTTTGTGCGGTCAGTGACACATAAGTTCCTTATCATTATTTAAAAGCAATAACAACATAAAGTGTCCATCTGCAGCCGCAAGCTGTTAAATACTAAAATGAACAAGTAGTAACATCACTAAACGCCTTCACTCCATACGCCGAAGTGCGAAACATGGGAAAGATTCATGGCAAAACGAAATAGTATTTGCAAAAGCACAGAAGAAATCCGCATTTTAGCAACCGTAGTTACTGTACAGGTGTAATTACAGTAGCCAGAGTCGCTTTGGAAGCACAGGCCATACCACAATAGAAGGGTCAGTGTTAAATATAAATTTAAAGAGTAACTACACTTCAGGAACTGACTGAATCAGATCCCAAACCCTATCCCCAACCTCAAAGGGAAAGATTGACAAAGACATCCCAACAAACAATAAATTACAAGTGATAAGCCGAGTCAGCAGCTCTTTCCCAAATAGGTGGCAGCTCAGCTATCTTTATTGAACTAAATAATTTAGACCAACAGAAGGGTAACAACAAACTAAGCAAATTATACGAAAAACATTTAACAATTATTTTTACCTATTTTCTATTTTTATTAAAGAAGGGTTAAAATGAGAACACAATAAATTAAACAGCACCGAACATAAAACAAATGCAACCGCAACGAAAGTACCGCCTTGGGACGGTTAGTAATAACTACTGGGGAGTTTAAACCGGTTTTACTGGGCCCAAACCTTCACCCTCACCCTCCGCTGCGGTGCACACAATTAGTTGGTAGTTCGGTTCGTATGGAGGTCCCCTAACTCATCAGAGAGTCATCACGGTCAACAATTAAGATCAAGAAAAGACCGTGATGAAGCAAGGATGAGGACTCGACAGCCAAAACGTGTTGAGACACCGAGAGATCCCTGGGGCGTCAGCTACACCACTGGAGCAAAAGAAAACCACCAGTTGGACCCCGGTGGGCCAAGAAACAGACAAACATCCGGCCCCAACCAACTAATATATAGCTTTATGTAGGGGCTATCATAGAGTCTGAACCCCTACCCACCGGCGTGCAATTAAAGAGGACAGCAAAGTTGTCAACCGTGTTTGGATTAACCACTAAGCATGCAGACTGTCGCATTACATCTACGTTATAGCCAATGCGTTTAAATCATATGATAATTTTCTTAAATTGATCAGGAAATTCTGTTTTCCCTACGATTTTGCGTAATTTATATACTAAGTCATCATAAAATTCAGGTTCCGATAGGCCTTGTTGCAAAAGTGACCTTAACCTTGTATTATATTTAGAAACCAATTCAAAGTGTCTACGATAAAATTTAGAAAAAGGTTTCCGAAGTTTATGATACCGATACCCCTGCTGTAAAAGCTTGGCAGTCAAACTTTTATTACGAGCATTGAAATCCGCCAGATGACTAGACACCCTAGCGAAGCGAATAAGCTGAGAAATGTAATTACCATAAGAAGTGGTGCGGGGAACATCACCATCCAAAAACGGAAAATTAACAATGTCGAAATCAAAATTATCGCGTTTGTTATAAATTTTAGATGAAACAAATCCATCTAAAATAGATAAATGTAAATCCGAAAATGGGGCCTCGGTATCAGAAGTATTTGCTTTATTTAACTGCAATTCAGCAGGATAAATTTGACTAACCATTCCTTCAAAATAAGGATTGTCAATATTTAAAAGGTCGTCCAAGTATCGTATCTAGACGTTGAGTTGAATGCTTCAATGACATGAGCTTGAGTATCATCAGAAAGAGACATCATAAAGTTTGTTAAAAAAAATACAGCTCATCAGTGAGATATCTGAGTAAAACACATAGTGTATGTTTTCCACCATTTTTACAAAGAAAAAATGTGACTTCTTGTATGCTTCCCTGAATGACGCAACTCTTCCAAAATGGGGTCAACTCTTAAAGGAAAACATTTTGCTCCCATAAGAGCACATTTCTTTCCTTATAGTATAGCCCCGTACACATGGACAAATTTGCATATGTAAGTAAGTTTGCTTATATGCAAATTTTGCTTACGGCGTGCAAAAGTATTTTTGCTAAGCGTACACGTGGTCAGAAAACTCCAAAAAAGAAAAAAAAAAAACAGGAAAACAACTATGAACATTGTCATTCTAAAACATACCTTTCTTTAGATATTCTAAAATATTGTTATGTTTTTGCCTAAAGAATTCAAAACAATGCACAGTCAACTTCCACTTTCTGATATCCAAGCCAAAAATGTTTGGAGATTTAGAACGCATGAAATTAGAAAAAAATAAAAACTTCAGAATGGAAAATCGGGTGTTTTATGGTGCAGAGCTAGTCATTTATAGACAATTCATTCATGAAACATTTGTAATCTTGGATGAACTTTGTTGTATCTACAGTTTAGAAGCTGATGAGTGTCTACAATGCAAAGCACAGTGTCATAATGAGCTCTAAAGAGTCATACACTTAATTAAAAAATATATTGAATTTGTTACATGGTAAGTTTTTTTATATGCATCATATCACCATCCTAGCTTGCTCCATCCAGATACCCAGACACAGAAACTCATGCCTAAGGATGCAAAATTGTTTAAGGCGTAACAAAATAGCCGTGTTTCCACTAACATGCTGAAAAAAGTCTGGTCGGTAGGTAGGAAAAACTTGTTTTTATTGTTTTATTTTTTCTCCCGAAAAAATTAGGATCGGGCCTGTATTTTTTTGGTTTTTGGTTTTTGTTCATGTATTTTGCTGATTAAATTGTATTTTTGAGACTGGCACTGTTTATGATAATTCGTCTTAGATGCTCGAAAAAGTCATATCTGTATTTTGGAAGGTACTAAATGCCGAAAACTACAAAAAGGTAGTGAAAAACCCGAAATTACTATATGGGAAAATGCAGAGACGAAACTGGGTAGGGTCGGAAATTGAAAATGGTAGGGTCGGTGTTTTAATTTTTATTTTGTTATTTAATTGATGAAAATAGCAGATTTGGGGGTCTGAAGCAGGGTCGGTCGGGTTAGTGGAAACACGGCTACTTTTTTTAGGCCTAACCAAAGTTCTGACAAACAAAATATCTTTTCGAAATACTACCCGCAAAACTTGTATCATTTTTTATGGAATATTTGTATCATTGTATGATTGTTCTCATAAAAAGAAGCCAGAAAGGGTATAAGTGCTGATAAACGTTCTGAACCTTCTTGAAATGTAATCAGAAGTGAACTGAAATCAATCAGAAACAACATATACATTGAAACAATGTCAGATTGTCATACAGCAAGTACAAAGGTAAATACTTGCGTAAGCAAACTTAAAGACTGAATAAACTAAGTTCAAATCAAGAATGCCAACTATTTTAACATAGGGTATAAGTACAGGTCAGTTGCTATGAGCTTACAAAGCAGTACATGTTGGAACAACATGACATCGATGTTGATATGACCTATTTAAAAAAAATACTCACATAAGCAAATTCGATTTAGCCTACACATGACCAGATTTGCACATGAGTAAAATTTGCACATATGCAATTCGAGATTTGCACTTTGTCTCGACCAAGTGCAATAATTGCGTATGGAGTAAAATTCACTCACGTGAGTAAAAGCGTACACATACGCCAATTTGCTTACTATGCCAATTTGCTTAATATGCAAATAAATACTCAAGTGACTCAACTAACGGGGCTCATGTTAGAAGGGGTGTAATATTGAAAGTAACAGAGTTGCTTCTGCTGAAAATATGTTTATTCATCTTAAAAAAAGCATGATAAAACAAAGATCAGGATATAATGTTAATATGAAGCCACTGAAAAGGAAAATCAAAATGGGTTATGAGCATGTCTGGAAAGGCTATCGGTGGTTT
Source organism: Ctena decussata (assembly GCA_963989385.1). Taxonomy (NCBI): domain Eukaryota; kingdom Metazoa; phylum Mollusca; class Bivalvia; order Lucinida; family Lucinidae; genus Ctena; species Ctena decussata. Next base: position 43,912,843 of record OZ022498.1, on the reverse strand, counting down.
AAACTTGTCTTGCGGGATTTTTTGTTGTTAACACGAGTCCTAGACTGCAGGCTACGAACACATAGGTCAGCGTGCAAATCGGTTTTAAGGCACAAACAGAGGCGTAGTTCGATAATGTTTAATTTACATGAAAGTAGAGGGGAAAAAAGATAAAGCTGGGCTTTAGCAAATTACTCTAGGGGCCGGCGAAATGAAATGCAATTCTTTTTCAACCCATAAGGTAGAAAATTTCTGTTGGTACCAGGGCTTAGTATTACCAGAGAGAGTCAAAATAAGGGTGGATGCCGGAACCAAAAGTGGTGCAGATTTTTTGTGATGACTAATTAATAACACTATTGTAAATTATGGTATATAACTAAAATCTAAAATACTTGTTTCAATACATATAGAATATTCAATTTATACTGAATATAGCACTGCTGTGTACGTTACTGAGTATGTGGTATCAGAGGATGTCAAAGAATACGAATGAAGTATAAAAATGTTACAAGCAGTTTCAGCAGTATCTGGGTGTACTGTATTCTAAATATAGAAATTTAGTAGCGACTTCATTTGCAACTATGTTCTGCCATGCGGTTTTGTAGTTTGTATTCTATTCTCCACTGTTGTCTAACAGTAGTTTTAGCTGGCACCACAGTATTGACACAGGCCATGTAGTAGCCGGAAGTGGTAAACAGTCATCGCAGAGGTATATTCTTTTCTGTGGTTAACAGAAGTCTTGGCTGGCATTACAGTCTCCCAGACATTCCACTCACCTTAGCCGACATCTTACTGTTTCTATAGTTTTGTTCTGCGAGCATAGCTTGAGATGACACCAAAATGTCTCTTTAAGTCTGACGGTAACCTCCATTGCTAACAAGTGTGCACATAAATCATTCAGTCATAGTAGCTTGGAATGGTATCACAGTTCTTTCCGATATCTGGTAGTATAGTATGCTGGCACCACAGTCTGTGGAACCTTCCAGAAGTAGCCAAAGCTAGCACTGTAGTGTCCTAAGATAAAATGAGCTGTACAACAGTCTGTTTATATGCATTGCATTAGCAAGCGTAGTATTAACTCTCTTCCTTGCAGTAGTTTAAACCCGTACCATAGTGTCCATTGGTATCCTAAGCTGGCCCCGCGTGGTTCACAGAGGTCTACTTGGAGATTTAAATGATGCCATTTTGTCCACAGAAGCCATGTAATAGCAATAGCTGCTCTGTTACATACGTTATCGAGTATATTCTTAGCCTGATCTAGTAGTCAATCCTGCCTGCAGTCTTTTGGTGACCGGATGCGATATCAGTGCCTTCACGAAGTCCTATAGCAGGTCGTGGTGGCATCATAGAGTTAACAGAGGCCTTGTAATAATTGAAAGTTGTTTAATTCTCTCTAATGTGGTCCTGCAGTAGCCTTAGAGGGAACCTTACTCTTTACAGGTGTCTTGAATTAGCCTAAACTGTCATAGAATTGACCAAACATGCGACCATATAGTAAGATACACTGGCACTACATTTTTCATCACGACATTCATTAGAACTTTGTTCTATAGCACAGCCTCCAAAGAGATGCTCTAGTACATTTACCTAGTGTGGTATGGGCTGTATGATATCTAGGGCTTGTACGCAGTATACGTTTAGGTCTTTGGAGCCTTCAGCTTTTTCCACCGGTTCTAAGACAGATTGTAGCAATCTCAAGAGTCGATTCATAGCAGTATTAGATGTTACCACCGCCACGAATCTAATTTTTGTATAATTCATTTCATATGCCTATGAATTTTTGCTTGTAGCATACTTATATCTCGTTGTTTGCACTATTTCAAATTGTTATCAACACTGCATAAAATCGCATCAAATTTCAGGTACCAAATGTAGATAACTTCTGTAACGTAAACAAAAAAGGTTAATGATGCCAATGTGTATTCGTTGTAAGGACTAACTGAAATGCCCGATCATTCAGTACCGGGAGAAAAATGATAAGTTTCAAACGAGCCACAATAATCAGAGCGATCAGAAGACTCTTCGAGAGTAATGAGAGGATACCAAGCTTGTGAAAAGTAGACTCGATTGACGAGATTGTTCGAGAGATGCAGAATTGTTCCACAGCCTTCACGCAACTAGGAGCACTTTAAGCTTTCTGTTTCCAGATTAAGTGCTTGAGATTAATAGTTCCAAAGGAAAACTACAGTGGAACTCTGACAACATTGAACAGCCAACCTACAAACATTAATAATAACGATAAAACACTTGCGATATTGTGCTTATTTCTCTGTAAACTCATAGGTTGCGGGGTACCCATTAGAAATGCATCTGCAAATGTATCCCTGACAGTACCTAAACACATGTTTTGATGAACAAATAGACATTTTGTTAGAATTATTAGTTGCTGCTGCCCCTAAAAATAGATGACTTATTACATTTACACTGTTGATCTGATACGTTACTAAATATAACAGGTAAACGTATATATTTGTCCATATTTAAACTCCATATCTGTTGATATAGAAAAAAAAATACATTCTATCAAAATATCTGTCAAACAATATCTAATTCTATGTCTTTGTGATTGTGGCTTCATTTATATTTTAACTTTAAAATTTTCTTCTGTATACACGAAGCGTAATCCACAACTTGCTCCTAATAGAAATAGTTAATTTATGGAAACTATATCCTATTTAATAAACAGAAGTCCTGCCTGCAAACCATTTAATATTTTATTTACAATTTTCCAACTTGTAAATATAGAGAAAAACAATATACAAATGTATGTATGCAAATGGTTAAGACGTACTCTTATTTGTGTTATATTTACACAGTCTAGGAATATTAAAGTCAACAGCTACGTGTAACATCTTATCTTGGTAACGTAAACTATATAAGTTGATTTATATGCAGTCCAACATATATGTTTCGTTGCTCATGCATTTGCACTCCTTACGTATCCACCCTTAAACGCCATTTCAAGAAATTATTATGACGTTTAAATAGCATTAGATTTCTTGTAACAACTGTTAATGATTTTTATATCGTAAACTACTCAACCTCATGAGGCTAACTGATTCATTGTAAAAGAATCGTGAAAAAAACAACATGGAAACGCAATCGTTACAGTGTCAAAACGGTGGATTTTAAGTGAATCACTCAATGATTTATTTGGTATAGCCCTTGAGTTTATGGTCCTGTAACATAAATAAGAAAGTAACGTATATTTCTGCTAATTTTGGCCAGCTTCAAGGAAAATAATATCGTTTTTTTTGGTTACCAATAAAGTTTTTACTAGACATATCTCCTAAGGATGCTACATACCAAATTTTGAACTTGTATCACCACCTGAACCTAATTGCACTAACAATACGAAAAAATAAATGTCAACAACGGTAGGATTGGTTATGTCATTGTAAAACAAATCTGCACCACTTTCAGAGCTGGCATCCACCATAAATCGACGTTGGGAAGCCTATATAAGTTGAAAACACCATTGTAAATTTTCTACCAGATGGGTTGAATATAATCTATTTTAGTGCCCTTTTCTGAGTTGGCCCCTAGAGTAAATGTCTGTAGCTTCTTTCACAGAGTTTATCAAAATAGTATAGAAGTTTGCAAGTATAAATTAAGGAACTAATGACGGCAAATGACGTCAACTGTTTTCACAGAGTTTACCAAAATATATATTAATATATATAAAGCTTGCAAGCAATATTTATGGGACTCTAACAAATGACTGCAACCCCTTTCACAAAGTTTATAAAAAAATAACATTGTATACAGAAGTTTGTAAATGGCATTGGCATTACATTAAAATAAGTGTGTAGTCCTATGTAGAATTTTGCTATTGTTGACTTTTAGATTTACCACTATTTTTAAATTTTGTTTTACTTCGATTATCCGGAAAGCTCAACGGACGTTCTTGAAGGCGTATTGGTTTTTGCGGACAGGGAAACCGGAGACATCGGAATTTAAACCCGGACAGCAGCGTTGACAAGCGAGAGACATAACTGCACCAGCCATGCCCCCATTGTCAGTCTAGCAATATTTCATCCATTGTTCATCCAGTTCTTTTTATTTGTTACCGTCATTGGCTCACGTTGCAAATCTGTCTTTTGCTAAAATTGCACATGCGCACGGGCTAATCTTGTTATGGTGTATGGGTACACTTTCAGGGGAAGCAGCGCTGCGAATTTTATTTTTGTCTCCCTTTTCAATAAGAACCAACTCTTAAAGGAAAAATTTGCTTCTCGTGGAGCAAGTATTTTCCTTTAAGAGTAGATATCATTTTGGAAAGCTATGTCTTCCATGGAAGCAAACAGGAAATCACAAAAGCTGCTCACCTTAAAAATGACAAGAAAATTACGGAGGTGTACCATACATCTTGATACGTGGCCCAATTATACATATGACTGTGTGGCTTCAAATTTAATTTCAGAACATTGTTGCATGTGGTATGCTGTCTGAATAAATATGTATTAGACATTTTGTTTAAAGTCTTCTAGCTTTGCGATGATTTCTGTTGTTATATCATTTTACTCAGTTACATATAGCATAGAGTCATTTTTCGCGGCACAGCCGCGTATAATTTTAGTATTGTTCCACATTTCAGAAGATTTTATTTCTCAAATAACGCATATGTCAAAATTTAGCTAATGATATTAAAGGTCAATTCATGGATAGCCGTACTCAAAATTGTCATTTGGGGAGGTTAATCGTCAGTTTTATGGTCGGAAATTTCGTTTTACGGCGACGCGTCAGCGGAGCCGTAAAAACGCAATTTGCGACCATAAAACCGACGATTTACCTCTCCAAATGACAATTTTCAATACAGTTATCCCCATTCTAATGCACTTTTCACCTTAAAAAGTTTTGCACCCAAAGCAAAAGCTTTCAGCGACGTAAAACCAGACGTCAACCAATGAGAAGTGCCGTTACGTAATGTCGTCGGGTTTCCGACAGTATATCGCAGCATTTACTGTCGCAAATTTTTTTAGTTATCCAATCAGACGTCGCGTTACATATGTAAGTGCATTAGAATGAATATTTAATCTTCGTTTTTCCCCGTTGTACTGCACTGCGTGAATACTAGCACTCTGTCAGATATTAATTCAAAATGTTTCTCTTGTTTGTAAATTTACAATAGAACTTTTATATAAAAAAACGCAGATATTCAAAACTTCCTTTTTTCGCTGTAGATCTACTTTCGATTAATACACACAAATAAAACAGTCCATCATGTTGGTAACTGTTTTGAAATCAGCTCAATCTTAAGATTGACCGCGGTTCATTTTGGAATTCCAAATTGGACAGCTCAGTCTTGAGATAGGTCATGATCGCCACCCAGTGTCAAAATTACGGTTGTGGGTGCCTACAGACATAGCTCACTTGAGTCATATTCATGAAAGTTATTATCAGCTCTTCACCTAGAGACATATTACAAAACACACATCCATTTAATCTGCGCCGATTATCTTTTTTAAAGATTTTTTCTTGTTTTAAATGGACTCATTCAGTGCACTCACATGTATGCAAGTGTATATTACCTGAAGCGCTATGTAAACGAATTGCTTATATGAAAGTTGATTACACCAAATGCACTTGATTTCCAAACAAATAAATCGGACAGTCAAAACGTTTAATAAGTATACAAACAACGGTAGCCAACTTAACACTACGAGGAATTCGAGAAAGTCAACACTATCGATGTCTGGTTGCGTGCAACAGTTGACTTGACAACCACTTATGTGAAGAAGAAAATCACCAAAGCATATTTAAGCAATGAATTTCATTTTTCTGAGGTTTATCGAAGTGTAAACTACATTGGGTCACGTGCAAAGTGAATGAACCCCGAAGGGTTCATGTAAACTTTGCTAGTGACCCAGTGTAGTTTACACTTCGATAAACATCAGAAAAATTAAGTTCATTGCTTACATTAACATTCGTTTCAATCAAATCTTTCATGAAAAATCTTGTATAAGCGCTAAAATCGAAGCAGTAAGACATGTACACGCAGTTTCTTCTGCTAACGGCGTGCATTACGTCAGGACGTTGCTGACGTCCAATCAGATTTTATTTTTACGTCATTGACGTCGCGTGTCTCAATGTAATTATTGGAATGTAAACTACATTACGTTCCATTGGTTTACTATAGGGCTTTTCAGTAAATACACCAAGAATGTAAATATAATAAGATTGACGTTTGGGAGCAATGAACCCATTCATAAGAGGGAAAGGGGAAAAGCAACATTTTGTGGTTTCACGTTCTTGCTGCCAGAGTGGAGCTGCGATCTTTGACTGTGGCACACCCTAAGTGTTTTCATTTTCTTTTATGCTACTGGCTAGTTTCTGCTACTGAACCTCCATCATTGACTAAAAGAACTGGTACCGAGGTTATAAAACTTTTTTCGTGCTCAGCTCAGCTGAGCATGAAATTTTCTCCGCTGATAAATATGAAAATGCCAACTTATGTTGGCATTTTCATATTCATAAGCAGAGAAAATGTTATTATCAGCTAATCTGAGAAAGAAAACAACAGTACTTATCAGTAATTTGCTATTTTTGGCAGGTAAAATTTCATGCTCAGCTGAGTTGAGCATGAAAAAAGTTTTATAACCTCGGGGCCTGATCTGACAATGAGATGGTTAAAGAGAGACAGGAAATGTGGATTGCAATTTGGAGCATTCCCAAAACTTTCATTTCAGTTAATAAAATTACTGCACGGCATGAAAGTGGGCCTAAATAAGAAAAATTAAAATAGGATTTAATTTTTTCACAACTTCAAACGTCTCAAAATGTGTCCAGTTGTTTAACCTTGGCTAAAGATTTTATAAGATTGCATTTCAGTATACAGATATGTTTTATGTATACCTGACCTACGCTTAGTCACTTTTATGGAACTTTTACGAAAAGGAAATTCAGTGAAATGTTTCATAAGGAGTATCTAAAAATATGCGAAACATGAAAAGAGACAGTATATAATGGTTACTCACTATGCCCATTTCTAATGGCTGACAAATAATTGAACTCGGGAATCCGCTTTTAAATAAAGGATTGTATTGTACTAGCTTAAATATCTATCACAATATGGCACCAAAGGACCGAATACTATTATTCAATCAACAAATGATACAATACGTACTGTCTGCCCTTAATGTCAACAGGCACCAATATTCTGAGCTACTGATGGTTTTATCATGCTAATTTCAGCACCCGTGTCAAGAGTAGGCTATATTGTCTCTATCTATCTGAAACGGGGTGTTTAGCAAGTCAGGGTTTAACCCACTGAGCAACAAAGGGTTCCTTTTGTTTGAAAAAAAAAAATGTTTTGGAAACATGAATTGCGTGTTACTATTTCACTTTTAATTTCGGTCTGCAAGGGTATACGATGTATGCCACGGCAAACAGAAATCCAAAGAAAGATGTTCGAAAGGTCTGTTACCACAGCAACGAGAAGTTTCAGGATTGCTGGTGTGACATTCCCTTAAAGGTGAATGGGTACACTTCCACGTTATTTTTCTGTCAGTTTTACAATGGGGAAACTTTAGTGGCTTCCTGTATGCTTCGCTGGATGACATAACCATTTCAAAATATGGTCTACTCTTGAAGAAAATAAACTGCTCCCTCGTGCTCCCTCGTAGGGGAGCAAACTCTTTGCTTTAAGAGTTGACCTCTTTGAAAACAGAGAGAAAAAAATGAAAATAAAGTTGCTTTCCCTGAAAGCGTATCCATCTGATAGGGGTGGTCGGGTTGGGCGATGGTGCTAACAGTAGGGTACAGAATATCTAAGCTTGCAGCAGGTGCGAGATGGGAGTTGTTTTGATGTTTTTAATCCCGTCTACCGTATCGTTTCCTTTTTTGTCCTTCTCTCTAGGAGACGGCTCGATATAGACTAAAATGATGTCTCAAAAAGCCGTTAAACCCAAAACAACCAACCGAATAACGAACCCATCCGAAAAAACCATTGCTGAACCACCTTTGTTGTTATGATGATACAATCATGACATCACCCGTTTTTGAAATCGCATACACTCTACAGTATGTCATTGCAACCAGCAGTTGATAGTTAAGGGATGCTAGACTGAAGTTTGGATAATTTGTTGTTGTGTTGTTTTTTCATTATCAATGATACCAAGGTCATAGTGTTAGAAAATTTCAAATTTGGGTGATAATGTAAATTTCAAATTTGGGTGATGCTGTAAATTTCAAATTTGGGTGAAGCTGTAAATTTCAAATTTGGGTGATGCTGTAAATTTCAAATTTGGGTATTGCTGTAACTATTTTACCACAGCATCTTCGAAGTTTCGGTGACTTTTAGGTATATGAATACATTTTCATAATTTTACGCCATTTTTACAAAAGGAGACAACTTTTGTAACCAAATTTGTTTTCTTGACGACGAAACCTTTTCAAAAAGGGTCCACACTGAAAGGATTTTAGAGAGCAAATTCTTTTCTTTGAGAGTTTACCCCCATTTAGAAGGAAGGCATAAAAGATGACCGAGTTATTTCCATGTCGGTGTGTCCGTTCTACGCAAATTTGAGATCGCATACATAGCCTAATACTACATACATGCTATATATAACACGTCCTTACGAGAACTGAAACAGGACAGAACCTTGTCGTCATTGATAATGAAATGGTAAATTATCCAAGATTAAAGATTTCTCAAAAACTATTTATATCAAATATATTCAGAGGCAATAGAAAGTGTACACTTTCTTTGATTTGGTTTTTCATATTTTTTCTATATTTTTCATTGCACAGATCGGACATTCTGCGTTATATATTCAAATATTTTCAAAATGAGATAACGTGGTTTAGTGAAATGCCTGACTAGCTACACTTACATACATGTCGATTTTTTTTTTTTTTATCTTTTTCCTCTCTTATGTAACAAATTGGACAATATGATTTTGCTTTCTAATCAGTATTTGATTACTCGGTTGTTCCTCTAAACAACCCAAAAGAGTTTGACGGCAAGGCTGTCAGTGGCGCCAATGCGGTATTAAAGCTGACCGCTGAAAGCGGTTTGTGGCTACACTACAGTCACAACTGACCGGCTATGAAGGGTATACTTTAAAATTTCAAAGTACTGGGACAGATAATCTGAGCAAACATTGCAAACCCAGATCAGACTGCTCCAAGGAGCTTTCTGATCAGTGTCTACACTATTTGCCATTCCATCTGCATCTTTATGACGCTTTACTGTATTGTAAAATATCACTGTTCCATTATAGGGCAGTTACGGTAATTCTTTTTACATGTCCCAACATTTTAGATGTCCTAACTTTTGTATTTTACGGTATGCTTTCTTTTGGCTCCGAGTATATTATGCAGTTGACATTCGGAGCCCCATTAACTCAGTGTGTTAAGCGCTGGCCTGCTGATCTAGCGGTTCTTGGTTTGTTTGCCGCTGGGGGTGGTCTGTTAAACCTTAAACGGGGTTTCTTAGCACACAGCCTTTCTTTATCACCCTCCTATCGTCCTGACATGACTGAAATACTGTTGAAAAGGACGTTAAATCTCAAGTCACCCATCCATCCATCAATTGTCATTCAAGTGGACAGTCTTAACACAAAATGTACTTTATTTCTTGATTTATCATGCACTTCGAAAAACTTCCTTTTTTGTCATGTATTGATGACAAACATGATATTAGAAAAACCAAACAAAATGAATTGCAGAAACTAAAACGAAAACAACTGTAATTGTCAATTTACATCATCGAGTGATAAATTGTATATCTTAAAGTCGGGAGACACATAAATGGTATGGATTGGATTACATTGTCATTGACATGATGGATATCTATGATGGATATCTAATTGTATCAACAAAATGTTATTTGTTGTTTTCTACTCTTTTTGGTGTAAATAAAGGCCCAACAGCCTTTTAAAGGCTGTTAAAAGCGGAAAGTAGAACGTAAAAAGTGATTTTTAAAAACATGCAATAGTCTAAACTTGATCAGACGACTAGCACTTGATGATGTTAGTCATATAAGAGCCACGACATGAGAAAACCAACAATGTGGTTGTGCGCCCAGCGCAGACTCAGATCAGCCTAGGCATCCGCCCAGTTTGACCTGACTCTATATTAAGTGCTCAAAGGGTAGCTGAGGATCTAAGCTACCTTCATGCGGACAGCGAATACTCTGATTAGTCTGGGCGGATGCCCAGGATGATCTCAGTCTGCGCTAGGCGCACAACCACTTAATTGGTTTTCTCATGTCGCGGCTCAATGATAAAGTCATACATTTTGACCATAGAGTTTTGCTTTTTCAGCCGGCACTAGTGGGCGTGGCCAGTGTAGCACAGTTTAATTACTGCTCATGAGCAGACACAGTTAAATCGAGTCTGCTATTTTCCTAGTCTTGTCGTATTCCCTGCTTCCAAAACATCTAACTATCAAAATTGATTTATAGCACAATCATTGTAATGAGACAATATTATGTATACCAAATACGTATGCACTTATATTATATATACAATATGCATTTGACCTTGTTGCGTCGGGAAAACCGCGAAACAGAGAATTAAATTATCTGAGAATGAATTATAGGTTTGAGAAAATCACACTTTTCCATTTTAAGTCAGGTAGCATTTCACTTATAATTCGAGAGGAGCATGGCATACCATGTATGCCATGCTCCTCTCGAGTTATAAGTGAGATGACGCAATAGATCTGTTACCATAGCAACTTTGGAATTACCAAGTGTTTTGGTCAGTATCTTGGAAGAATGACGTCATAATGACATCACTTAGACATTAATATGAACTCTTAGTTGCTATGGCAACATATATGTGACGTCATTGGTTCTGGAGCATGGCAAACAATGTATGTCATGCTCCGCCAATTCTTTAATGACATCATGTACAAACTGAAATTATCAAAAGAAACGTCAGATTTTCTCAAACAAATAATTATTCTTATGTGATTTAATTCCGTGTTGCGATTGATTTATACTGAAGTAGTGTAGCGCAATCATCTAAGTGTAAGATGGGGGTAGTTTCTTCTTTATTTTTTTCTGCCCCTACCCCCCCCCCCCCCCCCCCCCCCCCCCCCCCCCCCCCCCCCCCCCCCCCCCCCTACTAAACACTCGTATATCCTATCTTTCCTTCTCTCTAACAGCTCGAAAAAGATATCAAAACAATCAATCAATTTACTCACGGGGAAAAGACACTGATGCGTTGGTGTATATCATTTGCGTCTTACCGCGAACATAAAGGTTTGTCAACGATTTTGAGGTTTTGTGGCTCTTTCAACACTAGGCCACTAATTAATTAATAAATAATTAATATGCACGTACATTGTATATTAACATTTTCCTTGTGGTGCATATGCACCTGCATTTTCTTTTCAAAGATGTCATATTATGTAGACTACGTCTAGCGGTCTTTGCGCGCGTACATGGGCCAGCAGGAAAATTTAGACTAACTTAGACACCCGGTGCCAGGTGTGTGCAGCTACGGTTATGTATCGCTGAGCCACTTGGGGAACGCCGTTACGAGAATTTAAACAGAACAGATCAGACTAATTGTCGCTGTGGAAGTTTTGGCAGTTTATGAAGACAGAGACAAAATAGCAGACCATACCCGAGAGCTTGCTACACCGCCAATAAAATTGCAGAAAAGTGCGTATCTGTATCATGTTGTATCCTGCTTGTATAGTACTATATACCTAGTTATCTGATACACAAATTTAATTAATCAGTTAATGCCTAATGGGCTGTTCTACTTAACTCTTTAAGCACCAAAAAGCAGACGACAAGATTTTCGTCTGCAAAAAATTCAAAACATGCCTTGTCCAAGATATTTCATATTGAGAATTCAAAGACTAGAGGGCAAATAGTGTAGATCTAGATGAGGCGGCTCATTATGAGCCGCCTCATCAGGAACTACGCTTTTTGCAAATTATGCTATTTTCGTCACTGGTGCTTAAAGTGTTAATAGTTTGAACCGGTCCAGTAATACAATGTAGTCCTGTATGGTACTAATATAAACACTAACACCTGGGAAACTTCCTCATTAAAAAGTCACTATAATGTTTCAAATTTTATTTGATTTTCTTTCAATAATTTAAAAACTATCAAAATTTAAGATGGTAAAAAGCCTAAATATTATTTAACGTAGATGTTATAAAATTCTTAGATTTTATTCAGTGACCGAAATGAACTGAATGATACATACTCTCTTTCATACATACAACTTCTCCCCTAATATGGACACTACTCTGACACACACCAACCCACAGATGGTTACAAATAAAGCAACTATATTGCCAGTTACAACACTTTCTCACAGAAAATAAAAACAAACAGAAGCATCAGAAGCCATGCTCTCAACAAATAAGGAACAGGTATTTCCGGCAACATTGAATCAACCCAGCACAGCTTGTCAGAAATGTGATAGTTCAAGGGATAGGAGATAAAGATTAAAGTCTCCATAGGCCTATCAGTGGTAAAAGCGTCTGAACTCAAATCGTTGTAAAAGGTGGTTCAACCATCACGTTTGGTAATAAAATGTGGGTTGATGTCCATATATTGATTCATATAACTGGCAAAACGTAGAGAAAACAAGTTGTTGTTTTATGAGTGTGTGTGTTTTTTTGTGTGTGTTTTTTTTAAATAACAAATCGCTCCACAAATTAAAATTTCCTGTTCCGGGTTTCCCGTCTAGTAATGCTATATAGACATAGGCGGGACAGTGATTGGGACTCCACGCCTGTACATTGTATTTTTACCATTTTATTCAACTTAATGAAATCGAAAGTAGATCATTTTAGTCGCCAACTAAAATGACCCAAATAAGTTTTCAAACCCTTTTTATGTGAAACTCAAGGATGTTTTATTTGTTTAAAGCTGGTTAATCACGATCCTTTACACTGACGAAACTATACTGAGAAGCTTGCAGCGATACGTCATGATAAATTTTTTCTCCCTGATAGAGCAATGGGGCCTTTAAAAAACAAATATAAATCTCAATGTATGTAGGAGTGAGGGGAAAGGCAGACAGACCGGAAACAAACAGCTGTGCAGCAATAGCCTATTAGAGAAAAAAGAAAAATACAAATATATGCAAATATATTATCAAGAGCTTGTCAGATTGAATTCTAATTTTATTTCCAGAAATTTCTGTATGTAGGGCCCTAATGCAAACAGAGTAGACCCTGATCAGACTATAAGTATCTATCATGGGTGTGAGGTGTGGATAGAAAAATCCGTCACGAGGGTCACTGTTCGGCATCACGAGGCTTGCCGAGTGATGCCGAACAGTGATCCCGAGTGACGGAATTTTCTATCCACACCTCACACCCATGAAAGATACTTTTTCTTGCACACCACGTTTTGTTTTAACTCTAGAACTTGTTAAAATGCGTAATTCTAGTGCTTGAGAGGTTTCAATTTGATTTTGAAAGAAGGCGCCGCTTTCAACGACCGCCATTCGGCTCTTTACGTCAACGACTGGCGTGCATAAACTGACGTCATTTTACCGTCTTCGTGACGTAATCATCTAAAATGCCAACGTCACTTGACGACGCAGGTACGTGAGCTCCTATACGACGCAGGTACGTGAGCTCGTGATTTTTTTTCCGGTCCTGGGTCAGAACACCAGGGTAAGATGAGATTTTCTATCCCAGGTGAAAAGAACGGCATTTTCTATCCGGTGTGCAAGAAACCGCGTTCTGCGGCGTCTTATCTGCGTCTGTTCTGTTCGTCAATGTCCCTTTTTTGTATGCTATGGGTACACCACTATGTGTGTCTGCAATCTTTTCAATTTCTTGTAACTTTCACTTGCAACAGATAATTAAATTAGATCTATTTGAGAATCAATTGTATAGGTTACGAGAAAATCACACTATTTCTTATAGCAATCTCACAAAGAGATATACATCTCATTTTTAATTCGAGATGAGCATGGCATACCCTGTATGCCATGTTCCTCTCGAATTAAAAGCGAGATGACGCCATATATCGGTTACCATAGCAACTATGGAATTACCATCTGTTGTGCATCGTATCTCGTCAGAATGACGTCGCTATGACGTCTCTAAACATTAATGGGATCTCTTAGTTCCTATGGTAACAGATATATGACGTCATTGGTTCCGGAGCATGGCAAACAGTATATGCCATGCTCCGCCAATTTTTCAGTGACATTACAAACTGAAATCTATTTAACGGAAACAACAAATATTTTTTCTTGTTTAATTCGTGTTTTGCGTCTCCATGTGAAAAACCTCCTTCCTCCAAGCAGTCTGTCCTTAAAGGTAGGAATTTGTTTCTAGAGAAGTAAACTCTTTCTTTCAAAGGTCAGTTTCCAATAAAAAGGGGCACACAAACGCTCTGAAACAAGTTTCAAGGCAAAGGTAGAAACAGTTTTTATATGTAGTACTTTCCTGAATTAGGAGTTTGGGCCACAATGCTAATGACTCTTCTACCAGATGTTGAAGTCACCTTCTTTTGTCAAAACACCTGTCTGATCATGCCCAGACCATTTTACAGACATACGCATTCTTGGGTGTGTCAAATATGAATACAGATACGATAAAAAATTACAACCCTTCCAAGACACCAACAGAAGAAAACATATGGGGAAAAACTTTTTTTTTCACCATTCCTAAAGGAAACAACTTTTGTGACTTCCTGTGACTTCCGCGGTTGTTTCCTTCCTTATCCAAAGCCTTTCCAAAATGGGTTCAACTCTTAAGTGGAAAATTTTTTGCTCCTTTGGGAACAAATTATTTCCTTTTAGAGTTGACCCCAATTGAAAAGGGGAGAGGGGTGCATAAAGAAAATGAAGCCAACGACTCACTTCTGTATCCTTTTCATACTGTACGGTTGCATGTTATAAAAAGATTGTTACATGTATATGTATGCACATATATGTACAGTATATTGAATAAAATATTGTTTAAAGTCTCCATAGTCCTATCAAAGATAAAAACCGTCAAATACAAATCATTATGAAACCTGTACAGCCTTCAGAATTGATGAAAATATGTCGATTGATGTGCTTTTTTATAGCATATAACTGGCAAAAAAGAAGGAACAAGGTATTTTGAAAAAATGATAAGTCTCTCCATAAAAATACGGGTCTCGTCTCTGGTTCCCCGTTAAGCAATGCAATAATGCAACAGCGGCACAATCAATGGGATCCTTGCCGAATCTTTTTGTACATTGTATTTTTATCACCTGCTAAACGCCTGTACCTTATATTTTTACCGCCTGTACGTTGTATTTTTATCATGAAATAAAGCTTGTGAAATCGAAAGTAGGTCATTTTGGTTGGCAACTAAAATGACCCAGTTATTTTTTCAAATCTGTTTTATGGTAAACTCAAGGACGTTTTGATTTTTCAAAGCCGGCCAATCACGATAATAATCAATGGAGAAACTGTAGCGAGACGTTTGCAGGGATACCTCACGATAAAATATTTCATGTTGATAGAGCAATGGGGCCTTTAAACCAAAGAAAATGAAAGAGTTATTTTCTCTGACAGTGTATCCATTCACCTCAACAGTGGTCATTAGACAATGATGAAACACAGATGGATGACACACAAACAGGACATTGAAGTTTCTTTTTCAGTTCTAAAACCAAGTTTTAAGTTTTGCACTTTATGCAATATACCGCAAATCAGTTCTCACTGGTTTTCCGCGACGCGTTTGTTATCTCATTGGATAAAAACCGTGACAAGGATAAGGGTCGGTCAAAAAATCTCGGCTAGAATTGTTCCAGATAACAGTTTTGCCCACTTATACGGACTGTAATGATTGTTCCTTGCCCGAGTATTTTGTCATAATCCGTACAATTCTACGTATTTCACATGGAAATTAAAACTTCAAGCTTCTACATATAGTTAGCCAAACTATACTGTAACAAAACTGTACTGCTCATATGAACCGCGACACGACAAAACCAACAAAGTGGCATATGCGCCCAGCGAAGACTCAGATCAGCCTGGGCAGCCACCCAGTCTGATCAGAGTCTTTACTGTGCGCATATGTATGCCAATTTGTTGGTTTTGTTGTGTCGCGGATCATATGTATGTAAAGCATACTTGTGGGCAACTTTTGAAGTAAATTAACTGTTGGAGTCACTTCATAACACTTCTGAATGTGGCTGATTTTAAACCGAAATGTCGGTTTGGCTACTTATTTTAGGAGTTTTGTGAGAATCCTCATCAGTTCATTATTTACAAAGCTGACAATATATCGTAGTAATAACTTTATATTTTGGCTTTTCATCTGCAGAAACTCGAATCTTTATGGAAGTAGATAGATAGATAGATATATTATTTTCCTCTAAAGTAGGAGAGCACATAAACATATAATACAATATACACAAAGACAATAGAGAAGTAACACAAACACACAAGACGAAAAAAAAATGATCAAAATACACATTTTGAAAAGCAATTCTGTACTATGAAAAATGTGAGAATAACGGCGCACAAAGGTGCACAGCCCTAGGGAAATGTAATGGTGTCTGAAGCAGCATTCTCAGTAGGTACATAACGTCGCAAGACGCCGCACCGACGTCAGTGTGACGGCATGACGTCACTATGGCGTCAGTACGACATCATCTTGACCTCATGCGCCCGCAGGCACTAATTTACACTGTTAAACCATTCATGAAAGAGCCTTAACTCCTGATATAATGATGCTCTTGTCGAAACGAAATTCAAGAGACGAAAGATGAGGAAAGACTCTTTAGTAAATGAACCAAGTCAATTGGCAAAACGTGTCATGTTCTATCCTACACTATCCTATAAACAGGATAGAATAGTATAAGAAAGAAGCAGAGAAGTTATAACTATTACAAATATCAAAGTACACGATTTCTATACTATAACTGAATATAAAATAATATTCTTAATTTTTATTAATGATACTAAAAATATCTTTAAACACTCTTTAATTTCATTTTCGGTTTGCAATATGTTATGGCAGCCAGAAAAAAGATTATCAACCTGTTTAGCTGTTGATAAGGCTATAAAAGAATTAAAGAATTTAACTCCAAATCTAGATATCATAGTTTCCCATAATTAATTCCGGAAATCTTCGCTCGCTGTGCAGAACAAGAATAATATGTTCTGTAAGGGTCTGGCTTAACTCACCACAGGAACGACAAATCATATATTTTTTACCGCTGAACACTAAACCCAAGAGACGAACAGCTAACTGTGTATTTTTTAAATATTTTTTAGTTTCTTTGCTAATATCATATAACATATACGGTTTATCCAAACTATGAATATCCATCAATCGACTCAAAGAGTTTTGTTAGAACCCTCATCAGTTCATTATTTACAAAGCTGACAATATATCGTAGTAATAACTTTATATTTTGGCTTTTCATCTGCAGAAACTCGAATCTTTATGGAAGGGCGCGTGATGAATGTGCCCTTCTTGTCCATCTTGTGCATACCCTAATGTTCTTTAATATTGGGACACTTGAAAACATTAATTTTCCAATTGGTACAAATGGAAAATTAATGTTTTCAAGTGTCCCAATACTTAACCATATTAGAGTAAAAAAAAATGACCAGATTAAGTTTTTAAGTGCAGTTGTACAGTGATATCCTATCTACGCTCACGAGAGTAAAAAGAAATGAGAACGTGCGCGTACACTGTACCTCTTTGAAGTTTCCCAGGTTCTTGCCTCATCGTAAGGTGCGTACGGACATAGTTAGTATTTCAAGCAGCCAGTTTAGACATGACGTACAATATTTTTATCAACCCTCATATAATGAATATGATTCTAAATCATCTTTGTAATTATAAACTGGTTAACCGCGAAAGGTTGCAAATGTCAAAAAAATAGTAGTAGCAATATCAATGTTTTTGTTGTCCTTTGACAAGTTTGATAGAAAACATTACAGTGATTAGTAATTATAATTATGTTTACATATGTAATTACGACCTAGCCATCAATTAGATATACGGAAGGTCAATCAGTGTTCTGTATGCCTTCAAGCATGCTTTACGATTGTTGCGGTTTACGTGAAACGTGTGAAACCCTGTCTTTTGCACATGCCCCGTAGTTTTGAAATCCACTGAGAAAGGTCAGACAAACTCACAGACTGTCCCTCCAGGGCTATATTCATGATTGTACGTATCATTCTTTTTAATGCAAGCGGAAACCGGAGGTTTATGGCCATTGCTTTTCGGAGGAAGATCAAAATACGTAATAATTTGAGCCAGGACACGAGAAAACAAACAAAGTGGTTGTGCGCTCAGGACAGACTCAGATCAGCCTGGACATCCGCCCAGTCCGATTAAACTCTTCGCTTTGCGCTTATTGGGTAGCTAAAGGTCTGAGCTAGCTCCTTGCGGACAACGAAGACTGATCAAACTGGATGCCCAGGTTGATCCGAGTCTGCGCTGGGTGCGAAACCACTTTGTTGGTTTTCTCGTGTCGCGGCTCATTTCTATACATCTTTCTTTTTCTTCCAAGACAATGCGCCTAAGAGAATACACTTTTTCACGAGAACTGCAATATTTATTCGGCGACAACAATAAGATTCAGAATCATGCCGTGTTTTAAACTACGTCTAGCTGAAAACAGTCTGCCGTTAGCTGCGCCAGAAAGGGGGGGGGTATCAATAAGGTGGGTTTTCTGCATCCTACCAAAGTTTTATTTTTAACTGATGGTATACTCCAGTATGTCTAGTTTATTGAATCATATGTTACTTTGGTCGGAAAGCCCTAGTTACTGAGCTATGGGGCCACAGAAGTGGGTGGGGTAATTCAACATGGTTTTAGCTGGTCTTGTAAAAATGGTCTCATTTGGTAGAAGAGGACAACAGACAGACAGTGTTTGATAAAATGATTAACAGAACATCTAAAAAGTATTTCCACATCATTTTATTTGGTTTAATTTGAACATATGTAGTCAAGAAAGACTTCCTTTGGCATTCAGCATTTTTTGATAGTTTTGACCTCTGTTTTCAATATTTCTTGGCATCATTGCTAAATAAACTAACCAGTCATCATCAAACTCATGTAAAGGAAGCACCTTGACCAGTACCTTTCGATGATGTGACCAGAATTTCACAATAACCTAGTTTTCATGGTTGACTGAACACATAAACTTGCTTAGAAGATGGTTATATTCAATTTTATGACTTAGAATTACAAAACTATGGTCAAATTAAAATCTTAACTGCTATATTATAACCCAAACCCCTACCACTAAAGGTGAGAGAATACATACTGGCTTCAGGTCACATGATCAATATGGCCACAATGCACATATATGGTAAAAACCTCTTAAAATCTTCTATTTAAAAAAACAGTTGACCAATGGCCTTGAGACTTGGTAAGTAGCATCAGGTACTCAAGTTCTTCCAAGATTAGTCAAATGATGACATTAGATTGACCTTGACCTTTTTTACGGCAAGGTCAAATATTGGAAAACGCTAGAATATAAGATTGCATGGGAAGTTTTGAAGATGTTGGCTTAATAATTGGTATATACAGTTGACTTAATGACATGGGCACAATGCCCTTATATGGTAAAACATTTTAAAATTTTCTTCTTAAGACCCAGTTGACCAATGGCATTGAGACTTCGTAAGTAGCATCAGGTACTCAAGTTCTTCCAAGATTGTTCAAATGATGACCTTAATTGACCTTGACCCTTTTTTATGGCAAGGTCAGATATTGGAAAATGCTAGAACATAAGATTTCATGGGAAGTTTTGAAGATTTTGGCTTAAACATTGGTATATACAGTTGTCTTAATGAGGTCATGAAGAATTATGAGTACAAGAGGTCAAGGTCATTCTTTGACCTTTGACCCATGTCTCTCATATTTTGACATTTTCAGACATTTCCTCGAAAGCCAAAGAGCCAATGATTATTGTAAACACAATTCATATAGAGCCTCCAGGGGTTGATTGAACAAAAATTCGTTCAACCGGCGGTACAAGTCACATGACCAACATGGCCGCCATACCCGTTTATGGTATAAAACTTTAATATTTTTCTTCTCCAGAACCAATACACCTATGGCCTTGAAACTTGGTAGGTAGGATGGAGTACTAGAGTACTACCAAGACTGTTCATATGATGACCTTGGGTTTACCTTGACCTTTTTTGTGGCATGGTCAAATATGAAAAAATGCTAGAACGTATAATTTCATGGTTCTTAAGAAGAAGATTTTTAAAGGTTTTCACCATATATGGGCATTGTGGCCATGTCTTTAAGTCAACTGTATATACCAAGTTTTAAGCCAAAATCTTCAAAACTTGCCATGAAATCTTACGTTCTAGCGTTTTCCAATATTTGACCTTGCCGTAAAAAAAAAAAAGGTCAAGGTCAATCCAAGGTCATCATTTGAACAATCTTGGAAGAACTTGAGTACCTGATGCTACTTACCAAGTCTCAAGGCCATTGGTCAGCTGGTTATTAAGAAGAAGTTTTTTAAAGGTTTTTACCATATTTAGGCATTGTGGCCATGTTGATCATGAGACCTGAAGTCAGTGTGTAATCTCTCACCTTTAGTGGAGGAGGTGTGGGGCATAATATAGAAGTTAAGATATTAATTTGACCAAAGTTTCGTAATTCTAGGTCATAAAATTGAATATAAACATCTTCTAAGCAAGTTTATGTGTTCAGTCAACCATGAAAACTAGGTAATTGTGAAATTCTGCTCACATCATCCAATGGTAATGGTCAAGGTGCTTCCTTGACATGAGTTTGATGATGACTGGTCAGTTTATTTAGCAATGATGCCAATAAATATTGAAAATAGAGGACAAAAATATAAAAAAAAAATGCTGAATGTCAAAGGAAGTCTTTTTTGACTATATATGTTCAAATTAAACCAAATAAAATGATATGGAAATACATTTTAGATGTTCTGTTAATCATTTTATCAAACACTGTCTGTCTGTTATACTCTTCTACCAAATGAGACCATTTTTACAAGACCAGCTAAAACCATGTTGCATTACCCCACCCACTTCTGTGGACCCATAGCTCAGTAACTAGGGCTTTCCGACCAAAGTCACATATGGTTCAATAAACTAGACATACTGGAGTATACCATCAATTAAAAAAATAAAACTTTGGTAGGATGCAGAAAACCCACCTTATTGACCCCCCCCCCCCCCCCCACCCCACTTTGTCACTGAAATCAGTAAGGTGCGACAGAAACTTCTCACTGAAATCAGTTTGCTGTAAGCTGCGCCAGAAATTTCACACTGAAATCAGTAAGCTGTAAGCTGCGCAAGAAATTTCTCACTGACATCAAGAAATTTCTGGCGCACCTCACTGAGTTTGTCGTTAACTGCGCCAGAAATTTCTCATTTAAATCAGTAAGGTGCGCCAGAAATTTCTCACTGAAATAAGTTTGCTGTAAGCTGCGCCAGGAATTTCTCGCTGCTGCGCCAAAAATTTCCTCATCGAAATCAGTAACTGATTTCAGTGAGAAATTTCTGGTGCAGCTTACAACACTGCATGGCTTACAGCTCCGGAATGGAGACGAACGGCACAGTCGTAACACTTGCCGTATTAACAATGATTCTAAACATGAGACTTATATTACAATACAAAGGTAATAAATTCCCACTCTTCCACTTCAATCATTGTCATTTCCTCATCCCTGCTACCAGGCATTTTATCAATACTGACCTTTCTGGATAACTTTACTTCTTTCTTTCAAGATTTATATATGATATTTTTTGTTTAAGCCTCTTTTTTTCTTCATCTATATTTTATCATACAATTCAAATAACATCACTAAACAAATAATGATTGCTGCAATTGTTGAGGCACTCCAGCAAGTGGTTTTTAGTGGAACTTTTTTCTTTAAAGATGCTTAAATATCAAAATTTTAGGTTTAACAAACCCAAAACCATTTCTCGTAGCTAAATACTGACTTGCAGCATATTGCATGACCTCTTTTGTCTATTTTTATCATTTTTAGCTCGCCTGAACGAAAGTTCAGGAAGAGCTATTGTTGTCACCACGGCGTCGGCGTCGGCGTCCGCGTCCGCGTCGGCGTACAGATTGGATGTTTTGGTTAAAGTTTTTTAAAGACCTATATCTCCTTAACCCATGGATGGATTCTTTTGATACTTGCACTGTAGTTAGATATTGGTCTAAAGTTTATCAGGGTACCACCCCCACCCCACTCAGTGACCTTGATGTCAAGGTCATAGACTTAGAAAATTGGGAGTTTTTTTTGAACTGGATGTTTTGGTTAAAGTTTTATAAAGCCTAATATCTCCTTAACCCATGGATGGATTCCTTTGATACTTGCACTGAAGTTAGATATTGGTCTAAAGTTTTCGAAGGTACTACCCCCTCCCCCCTCAGTGACCTTGATGTCAAGGTCATGGACTTAGAAAATTGTCTTTTTATTATTTGGATGTTTTGGTTAAAGTTTTTTTAAAGACACATATCTCCTGAGCCCATAGATGAATTCTTTTTATATTTAGTTAGATCTACAGAGTACTACCCCAACCCCGCTCAGTGACCTTGATGTCAAGGTCAGGGACTTAGGAAATTTTGGTCTTTATTCAAGTTTTGTAATTGCATACTGATTCATAATGCTTTGCAGAGATTTAGTTTATAATTGAACTCATGTTAGACACTTTTTTGAGTTTTGACAAAACACCTTATACTTACCCAATGGATAACCTTGAAGTCAAGGTCATCGACTTAGAATTTTGTCTTAAAGATTTTGGTTGAAGTTTTATATTTATGAAGACATAATTTCACAGTGCCACGATGATGGACAGTTGATACTAATACTTGGACTGATGTTAGATAATGGTTCAGTGTTTTGATACATCCTAGCCCCCCTACCCCCGTTTTTTTTACCTCAAGCTCATGGACTTTGGAATTTCATTTCATTAGCTCGCCTGAACGAAAGTTCAGGAAGAGCTATTGTTGTCACCCTGGCTTCCGCGTCTGCATTGGCGAACAAATCGGATGTCTTGGTTAAAGTTTTTTTAAGACCTATATCTCCCTAACCTCTCAATGGATTCTTTTGATACTTGCACTGTAGTTAGATATTGGTCTAAAGTTTTACCCAGTACCAGCATGACCTTGCCCAGTGACTTTGATGTCAAGGTCATGGACTTAGAACATTGTGGGTTTCGGATTGGATGTTTTGGTTAAAGTTTTTTAAAGACGCACATCTCCCTAACCCCTGGATGGATTCTTTTGATACCTGTGCTGTAGTTACATATTGGTCCAAAGTTTTACAGAGTACCATCCTGATCTTGCTCAGCGACCTTGATCTCAGAAATCTGATTTTAGATACAGTTTTGAATTTTACATACTACCACTTTATCTTGCTCGATGACAGTGGAGTTATAAAATTTACAGCAATGTTTTTGTTCAAAGTTTTTTAATAACAGTTTTACAATGCCATGATTGATTTAGTTGATAACTGATGTTTGATACTGGTCCAGAGGTTTGCCTAATTGCACTTCTGACTCTTCTCGGCAAACATTTCAGACTCTGATCAGACTTCTCTATTATAAGCCTTTTGGGCAGAGTATACCCAACAGACACATGCCGTCGTAATGACGTCCAACTGGTGTCAATGGGATGTGAAGATGTCGCATCTGCGTCAGTCCAACATCATTTTGACATCATTCCATCAGGGTACATGTTTATTTGAGCCTTTCCCATTATTTACAGTCATCATAGTAATGATTTTACATTATGTTGCTTTACAGTGCCTCTTTTGTAAATACAGTGTTTTTCTGTCAGGCAGCTTTCATCAGAAACCTTGTCCATCATAGGATGTATGGTGAGTATAAAGCAATCAAGAGTAGATAAGTATACAGGGCAAGTGTGTAACTCATTATTTTGGCATATACATATAGTCTGAATATCACTGATATTCAAATACTTGCATTCTAAATTTAGAAAAAAAATTATAATAATAACCCTTCTATTTTATAAAATCAAAAATTGCAACCAAATTACTTCTCCACTGTGTGTTAGTGAATCCAACCAAATATTGCTGCCTTTACAGTTTATTTTTAGTCTGCTTTTGAATTTTCTTACCTTTTATGCGAAATTATCAGTTGCACACACTAAGTCTTAGACTGCAGGGTTTATTCTGGTACCTATACGTAATATTCTGCTGTAATGCTAACTCCAGTCAAAATTGCTAAGTAATTTGAAACCCTATTAAACGTAAATACAGGCAGGACAGTTTGCAAATTTTCACAGGTGTGACTTACCACAAACATACTGCTCTTACAGGATAAGTCATTCAGTCAACTATTTTATGCAACATAGCCTAAGAGGAGTTATCTGAAATCGGAGATGTAAGAAGCCAGAACAGAATTTCAGTAACAGTTAAATTTCTGAAGACTTATCACAGTACTAAATTGTGAATTATTAAACAAGCAAATAAATCAAGCCTAGGGTAAAAAACTATTGTCCCTTTGCAATAGAAAGCTAAATTTTTAGTGACTGTCTGCATTCATATTTTGTATAGAATAAGCCCTGTTGGACCACTTTATTATGAACCAGTTCAGTTTATTGTTCTTAACTAATGCTTCTGTTACGTTCCATCTTGACTCAATTTTCAGATTAAATCCTGTTCAGATGAGGGAGGTTTGAAATGGGCAGTCTTTGTTGAAGACTTCAGAGCCTAAAACTTTCTGTTCTTTGTTTGCATGATATAATTAATACCTGGTGATGGATTTCTTTCAGGTCATTACAACCTTGTCATGCAAAGAAGAAACTACATGTATCAGCGCATTGTTCTTTAACATTCACCTTTTCAAAAATGCCACATAGCAGATGTTTAGACATTTTGAAAACGATAATGCATATAAAGAAGAAACATGAAAGGTTAAATTGATTGTACATGTACTCTTGATGTTGTTTCAGACAGGAAAAGAAACCATGAAAAATAAGATCAGCATGCAGTTTTTTGCTTATTTTGAATTTTTTCATAAAACATAATTATTTAATATTATTAAAAGTTTATTTTAAAAAGATATTAAGCAAGAAAATAAGCATATGAAACCCATGTCCCATCAGTAGAATAATGTTTTGTTTCTATATCTAAAAGTGGCTTTTCTACACCGTTGTAGTAGACATTTTCATCACTGGCCTAGCGGATAAAGGCATCATGTTTACTAAATCTAACAAGTTATGCATGGTATAATATACATTATTTTAAATCAGCTACTGTATTTAAAGATTTAAGTTGAATAGGTCTTTTAAGGGTAGCAACTGTGCCATGTTCAATTTTCGTTCCCTTATCAGTGGGGATCAGCTCCTAAAGACTTTGCTTCTCTAGGAGCAGATCTTTTCCTTTAAGAGTAGATTACATCTTGGAAAGGCTTCATCCTCCATGGAAGCAAACAGGAGGTCATGAAAGTTGTAAAATCTCCTTTGTAAAAATAGCAGAAAACATGGAGGTGTACCCATTTACCTCAAGTTCACAGGATGACAACATGAAAGAAAAATGTTTAATGCATATACCATAATTATTTTAAAACAGTCACTCACTGAACAATTTAATGCATTTGTCTAAAGTTATTTTATATTTTAAACTATGAGAAAGCTATTTTCATGTAGTTTTGTATATTTTAAATTTAGCATCAGTAACAGAAATCAATTTCTTTAGTTTTCACTGCTAATACATAAAAATTAGTTACGTGTAACTGCCTGAATTTACATGTACTATTATTACATCAGTTAATTGATATTTCGTTACAGTGATACCATTGATGGCCCCACATTCTAAGAGAATAAGAAAAGTAGTACATTTCAATCTCTGTCACTCAACTAGGACAGTGTATACAGCTGAAAGAAGTTATCGTTGGAACTACTCAGGTACAATGTTTGACAAAGGTAAGTCCATAGTTTCTTGACACTAAAGCTCCAGATAATGCTGGGTTTGGATGATAATTATGGGGTAAATGAATGCACATGCTGTTACCCCTTATTTGAACTGCCTTACAGAGGCACTTGGAATTAGGGTTCTCTACATGATTTTCCTTAGAAATAAAAGTTGATTCCCAGAATTTATCATTATAATCTACCTTGTCAGGAGCCTTGGGAATATTCAGCTTTGTATGTGTGTGTCGCTGTATGTGTTTGCCTTAGTGGATGTGAAGGAATATCTTTATTAGCTAAATTTCCCCTCCCCCCCCCCTCCCATCTGAGAAACACCCACAAAAACAAGTGACTTGCCCTGTTACACTTTTTGACAAACATGATCAGCTTTGACTGTTTCTTACTATATAATTAAATGATTTCACTTTTTTCTTACTATATAATTAAATGATTTCACTTTAGGCTTGCACAGTTTAATAAAGCAAAGCAATCATTCATATTCATTACCTGTATTAACTTCTGCTTGTCTTTTAGAATTGTTCAATGAGTGAGTGAGTGAACTCGGGTTTAACGTCCCACCAACAACGAGGTCATATGGAGACGGGACCTTGGTTTAAAGTTTCTAAAGACCGGAGAAGAGGGGGGTTGATCTTGCGACCCCTGGATTGGTAGTCCGGAGTGTTATCCACTACACTACAGCCGCTCCTAGAATTGTTCAAATGCTTATTGCCAAATATTAAGACTTTGCAAATATTAATCCATGATTAAAAATGTATGATCCTTATTTTCATCTGTGGTTTTCACAACTAATGACCAGTGTATGAAACAATTATTTATAGTCTGTAGCAATACAAACTGAAAAACATAAAACTAACGCTTTGATTTCACATAGATTTAAAGCTTCTGATTTTATTGTTGAGATAATGATTGCTTTGAAATTCTTTCATTTGTTTCAGGTTCAGCTGCACTAGTACTGGACATTCTGTTGGGGAACAAAGGGGCCCATATATATAATGGTAATGGTATGGAGCAGTGCTCCGCATGTAAAAAATGGTTTAAGACCGCAAAAACTCTATTGAACCACAAATGTTCTTTCTGCTGTAACTGTGACAAAATCTTCAGTTCTTATCAGAAGTTCCAGCAACACAAATGTACTAAAGCAGTCTCAGTGGTAACAAATAAAGATGAAGAGGAACATACTGATACCAAAGTAAATATATGTGCTGATCAGGTAAGACAAAGCTCATCACAAAATAACATGGAAACTCTAATTTGTGAAAGATGTCAGCGGTCATATAAAACAAGAAAAACTTTAGTAAATCATAAATGTACACATTGTGATAACTGTAGTACCACCTTTACTACATACAAGAACTATTTGTCACATGCATGTTCCAAAGCTATAAAGACTGAATATGAGGAAACTAACAAAACTTTGAATAAAAAGTTTAGAATGACTTCTGAACCTGTAAGAGACATGTCTTTAGTAGCTGATATGGTGGGAGGATGTGGTAATTTTATCCCTGATGATGTTATTTGTGTGGCACTGGACATGATCAGACAGTATACTGGTTCAGACTACCATGGGTATATTACACCCGCTGAAATGACATGGTTTCTTTCAAATCCAACAGAAGCTGGCCCGCCAGTTCCATACAGTGAACTATCAATTAATATACATAATATAGGTAATCATTGGGTAACATCGGTATATAACCCGCAAATAGGGCGAATCTTGGTGTATGATTCCCTTCGCAGAATCGAACATTATACACAAATCGTACCGCAGATTAGGCTTCTGTATGGCAGTGAGCTTTTAAGTAGAGTAGATTTCATACCAGTCACCCAGCAGGGAGCAGATGCAGCATGTGGGGCATTCGCAGTTGCTTATGCATTCTGCTACTGTTTAGGGATGTCTCCCAGTTTGCAAAACTTTGATAAGTGGCAGATGAGAGCCCACTTAAGGGATTGTATACGATCAAGACAAATAGCTGCATTTCCAACTACACATTCCAGTAATACATGCACAGAAACAGACAGCAGGAACAATAAAAGGAGGCTCCCAAATGACTCTGACTTTATAAATAAAGATGTAAAAAAACGTAAAAAAAATGTTGAAGAAGTGGAAATTGTAATTGGTAGACAGAGTAATAAACAAAGCCAAAATGGCAAAGAACGAATACAGAAGATAAGGGAAGTACCAAATTTTAGAGAAATGGAAAATTTGAGAAAAAGGCAAAATTTTGAAAGTCGAAGAAAAGAAGCAGAACATAAAAGGGAAAAGAGAAAAGCTGAGGCAGTAAGACAAGAGGAAAACATGAAAAAGAGACAGAATCCAGATGGGCATGTCAGGGATAGAGGGCGTAAACATGAAGCCCGAAAAGATGAAGAATTTAGAAACATGGAAAATAGGAAAAAAAGGCAGAATCCAGATGGGCATGTCGGGGATAAAGGGCGTAAACATGAAGCCCGAAAGGATGTAGTATTTAGAAACATGGAAAATAGGAAAAAAAGGCAGAATCCAGATGGGCATGTCAGGGATAGAGGGCGTAAACATGAAGCCCGAAAAGATGAAGAATTTAGAAACATGGAAAGCAGGAAAAAAAGGCAGAATCCAGATGGGCATGTCAGGGATAGAGGGCGTAAACATGAAGCCCGAAAAGATGAAGAATTTAGAAACATGGAAAATAGGAAAAAAAAGGCAGAATCCAGATGG
Source organism: Ctena decussata (assembly GCA_963989385.1). Lineage (NCBI taxonomy): Eukaryota > Metazoa > Mollusca > Bivalvia > Lucinida > Lucinidae > Ctena > Ctena decussata. Next base: position 43,884,333 of record OZ022498.1, on the reverse strand, counting down.
GCATGTCGGGGATAAAGGGCGTAAACATGAAGCCCGAAAGGATGTGGAATTTAGAAACATGGAAAGCAGGAAAAAAAAGCAGAATCCAGAAAGGCATGTCAGGGATAGAGGGCATAAACATGAAGCCCGAAAGGATGTGGAATTTAGAAGCATGGAATATAGGAAAAAAAGTCAGAATCTAGATGGGCATGTTAGGGATAGAGGGCGTAAACATGAAGCCCGAAAGGATGTAGAACTTAAAATATTGGAAAATATGAGAAAGAAAACTGTTTCAAATAGGTATCAAGCAAAAGAACATAAACAATTGACAAGAGAAAGTAAATCTTACAGAGCATCGGAAAATAAGAAAAAAAAGGAGAGAAAAGTAATCTCTCTTCCCCAGATTATAAATAACTTTCACATAGCAGTTCAGAATGGGCCCTTGTATGTGTGCACCAGTTGCAGTCAAATGATGTATCGAGAAAGTGTAAGGCTAGTGCCAAAATCAATTAATATTGAAGAAAAATTGAAAAGAATGCTGATCACAGGTACAACAAGTGTTGATAACAAGGAGTGGATATGTCATACATGTTTTAGTGCCATAAAGAGTAAAAAAACTCCAAGCTGTGCTATAGCCAACTTGATGGACTTTCCAGTAAAACCTCCGGAACTGGATTTGACAGATATGGAAGAAAGACTGGTAGCAACACGCATCCCATTTATGTGCCTGCATCAACTTCCTCGTGGTGGCCAGCTTAGCCTTAATGGAAATGTTGTCAATGTTCCTGCCAATGTTACTAATACAGTTTTGAAACTTCCTAGAAATATGGATGACAATGAATGCATTCCAGTTAAGCTTAAAAGAAAACTGAGTTTCGGCCATCATTTTGCTTTTAAAAACATACGACCTCAAAAAGTCCTAGCTGCAATTAATTGGTTAACAGCAAATAGCAAGCTATATCAGGAGGAAGGTGTTGTTGTGAATGATGACTGGAATCCAACAAAAGATATTATGGAACCAAATGATGATGACAGTCCAGATGAATCAACTGATGAACCAGATCCTTGGGATGAAACTGCGGCTCAAGAGCAACCAGTGGGCATATTGGATACTCTTCTTGTCCCCCAGGATTTGACTGATGAGGCTTGTCGCATATTTTCCTTTGCTCCTGCTGAAGGAAATACTCCAGTCAGCATTTTTATGGATCATAATGCAGAAGAGTTGGCATTTCCTACATTATTTTGTGGAAGAGCCCGCCCCGACAACATGGAGAGACCTGTCAAGATAAGCTTTGCTGATATTTGCAAATCAGAATTGCGAAGATCAGATAGAAGGATGGCTAGTCATATTCCCAATTTGTTTTTCAAGTTCAAGAAACTACAGACAAAGCACATTCTGGATAAAGCCAATATCTGTATTAGGAAAGCCCAAGGAAAACAAGATTTGACAGCTGGCCATCTAAAATCAGTGGAAAATGTGGAAAAACTGTGTCGTTTGAATGAAGGCTTTAGAATTTTTAAGGATCTTCCAGGGTCTCCACCATACTGGGAACAGACAAAAAAGGACATTTTTGCTATGATACGCAAGTTAGGTATTCCAACATGGTTCACATCATTTTCTTCAGCAGAAACTAGGTGGACTCACCTTCTTCAGATTTTATACAAGTCTCTACATAAGAAAACGCTTTCTGATCAAGAAGCATCAGAACTCACCTGGTTCCAGAAGTCAGAACTGATCAGGAGTGACCCGGTCACATGTGCTAGACACTTTGAGCATCAAGTCAAAAACTTAATCAGTGATGTTCTTCAGAGCCCAGCCAATATAATAGGAAAAGTTTCAGATTATTTCTATAAAGTAGAATTTCAGATGAGGGGCTCTCCTCATATCCACATGCTTGTCTGGATTGAAGATTCACCAACTCTTGATGGGAGTGAAGATGCTGAAGCCAGGGTCATTGCATTTGTAGACAAGTATGTAACCTGCAGTAAAGATGAGTCTGTGGATGTAGTCTCTCTACAACAACATTCTCACTCCAGAACATGTCAAAGAAAAAATAAAAATGAATGTAGGTTTAATTTTCCAATGCCACCAATGCCAGAGACATGCATTCTTGAGCCCTTGGGTCCAGAAACTTCAGAAGAAGAGAAAAAAATGCATGAAAAGAACTGGGAAAGGATCAAGAAACTACTTGATGATATGAAAAGTGGTAAAAACATAGATTTTCATGATTTCTTGAAGGAAATTAACTTGAAAATGGAAGAATATACATTGGCAGTCAGATCATCCTTAAAAAGTCTAAAAATCTTCTTACAGAGACAAGTGGATGAAATAAGAATCAATAGTTACAACAAATGCCTTTTGCAGTGTTGGAGAGCAAATATGGATACACAGTTTGTCACTGATCCATATGCCTGTGCTATGTACATAGTGACATACATAGCTAAAGCTCAAAGAGGCATGAGCAACTTGCTCTTCAATGCTGCAAAAGAAGCTAAAGAAGGAAATCAGGACATAAGAAAACAAGTCAGGACTATCGGTCACAAATTCTTGACACATGTTGAAGTGTCTGCACAAGAAGCAGTGTACTTTATTTTGCAGCTGCCTTTGAAAAAGGCTTCACGAGATGTCCTGTTCATTAACACATCTCCAGACAATGAGAGAGTTGTAATGCTGAAAAGTCAGAAATTAATCCAAAATCTGCCTGATGAATCTACTGATGTAGAGACAACAAGCATAATACAGAGATATGCACAGAGACCAAGAAAACTTCATGATTTGTGCCTTGCTGACTTCTGTTCTATTTACAGAGTAGTATACAACAGCAGACCAGTAAACACAGAAGAAGAAAGTGATGATATTAGTCCAGCCAGTGATAGCTGCTATGTAACCAATCAATACAAGTGTGAGGATGGTACAGTACTAAAAAAGAGAAAGAGGCCAATAGTGATCCGCTATGTTAGATACCAATATGAAATGGATTCAGAAAACTACTTCAGAGAAGTCTTGATGTTATTTTATCCTTGGCGAAAAGAAGAAATGATAATAGGAGATTGTGAAACATACCAGGAAAGATTCCAGCATTTGGTTGACATAACCGATATAGAAGAAAAGATGAAAGAATACAACCACAACTGGTATGAGCTCGATGAAGCAGTTAAAGATCTTGAAAAGAGAACTGAGGACAGCATGGAAGATGAATGGGATAGATTAGCCCCCAATGCCCAGCAAGTGGAGAGAGATGATGAAGAAGAAGGAATTACAGAAAGTGATATATTCCCAGTCTTTGCCCCTCCAAATGCTGAAGTCTCATCTTTCAATGAAATTCCAGGAGGACCAGCTGAGTCCGTGAGTGACAGGAATGAAGTAATGGTAAATGTCATGCCTGAGCAAGATTATTTATCACTGGTCAGATCATTGAACAAACAACAAAGAGAAATTTTCCACCATGTACTGTATCATTTAAAAGTTAGTGCCAGTCCCCTACATTTATTTCTAACAGGGGGTGCAGGAGTGGGTAAAACGGTAGTGGTAAAGGCTGTCTATCAAGCTATGTTGAGATACTACAACAAAAGTATCACCTGCAATCCAGACAACATCAAGGTTCTCCTAGCAGCACCAACAGGTATAGCAGCATACTTGATTAAAGGAAACACTCTGCACAGTCTGTTCAAAATTCCGGTTAGCCAAAAACTAACTTACAAACCGTTGACAAGTGATAAACTGAACACTCTTCATTGTCAGTTTCAAGATGTCAAACTCCTGATAATAGATGAAATATCTATGGTAGGTAACAGAATGCTGTCTTTCATTCATCACAGACTTCAGCAGATAACTGGTTCATCAAAGCTGTTTGGTGGAATTTCTGTTATTGCAGTTGGAGATTTATTTCAGCTGAAGCCTGTGTTTGATGGTTGGGTGTTTGAAAATCTCACACAAGACTATGGACCGCTTGCAACAAACCTTTGGACTGAAAACTTTCAAATATTCCAGTTAACAACTATCATGAGACAGAAAGATTCAGCTGAGTTTGCTCAGTTACTCAATCGCTTGAGAGAAAGCAGACACACAGAGAGAGACTTACAAATGCTCAATACTAGAGTTATCAACAAAGATGCATTACATTCAGACTATCCACTCAAGATACCACACATCTTTATATCCAACAGGATGGTTGACAGCCACAACAGTTTGGTATATGAAACCAGTACCAATAAAATATGCATTAAAGCAATGGATGTTGTTTTAGGGGATGTATCAAAAGATGTGAAGGAGAAAGTGAAAAGATCAGTTCCTCAAGATGCAAGCAAAACAATGGGGCTAAGTTCACAATACAAGTCAGCACTGGGACTGAGAAATGAGATATCATGCAACATAGATGTTGAAGATGGTTTGGCCAATGGGGCTGGTTGTGTCCTCGAATCAGTAGGCTCAGTAACTGCAACTGGTAAGATCAGTTATCTGTGGGTTATGTTTGAAGATCAGTCTGTTGGAAGGAAATGTAGAGAGGAAAACAAGAAATTATACACTTCAGTCATCCACCAAAACTGGACCCCAATATTCAAAGTGAAACGTCAGTTTCCAGTTGGACGATACCAGTCCGTGATGGTAATGAGAGAACAGATTCCTCTAAGATGTGCTGCAGCAAAGACTTGCCATAGATGCCAAGGTGATACCATGGAGGCTGCTGTGGTTGATTTTTCAGGTAGAACATTCCCACATTCCCACTATGTAGCTTTAAGTCGTGTGACTTCAGTTGACAATCTCTATATCAGAGAGTTAAATGAAAAGTCAATTGCAACAAGTAAAGCGGTGAAAGAAGAAATGGAACGTTTGGGCACAGAAATGTTGTTCAAGTCACCATTATCAACATACCACACTGCCAAGAAACCCTGCTTGAAGTTGCTCTTTCACAATGTAAGATCTCTTCATAAACACTTCAGGGACATATTACCAGATGAGAACTACAGCTGTTCTGATGTGATGATATTTGTTGAAACAAAGCTCAAGCCATCTGATGTCACTGGTGACTATTCTATTCCAGGATTCTACTCATTTAGATTTGATGGCCAGTGTTCAGGAACATCTCGTTCACCATTTGGCATGATTGTTTATACTAAATTAGAAATAGACAGGTCAACAATTTGCCACAAGGTCAAGAAAACATCAGCTGGAACTGTCATAGAAATGGTTACTTTTGTCATACAGACAGAGTTTCAAGATGTACAACAAATCAGAATAGCAGCAGTGTATGCATCACCAAAAGCTAAATGGACAGAGCTGAAGGAGTTTTTAGAAGAAGCTGAACAGCTGTATCAGTCTACTCTTGAGGTGCCAGTTGTCCTTGCTGGAGATTTTAATGTTGATCTGCTAGCCAACTCTAGCCATGCAATTTTGAAAACTATAGGTCTCAAACAACAGATTAGTCAGCCAACTACAGACAACAACAGTCTCATTGACCATGTTTACACTAATGTGATGCAGCTTCAGGTTACATGTGGGGTCCTTGAATCACACTTCTCAGACCATAAAGCAGTGTTTGCATTGCTTCAGTAACTTCTTTTCCTGCCATTGATTTAAAACGTCCATTGGGAAAACTTCATTGATTGGTCAAATAATACTTGAAGCATCCCAGATTCTGTTGGGAATCCACCAAGCAACAGTGACGGCATTCCACTCTGTTCAGGCTCCACCAGGTATCTGTTATGGCATCCCAGACTCTGTTCAGGATCCATCAGGTATCCGTAATGGCATCGCAGACTGTTAGAGAGAACCAGGCAGCAGTTATGACATCAAAAACTCTATTCAGGATTCGCCAGGTATCTGTTTTGGCATCCCAGACTCTGCTCGAGAGACACCAGGCAGCAGTAAAAACATTGAAGACTCTGTTCAGGAGCTACAAGACTCCACCGGGTATCTGTTATGGCATTTCAGACTCTATTCAGGAGCTACCAGACTCTGCCAGGTACCTGTTCTCGCATCCCAGACTCTGTTCAGGAGCTACCAGGCTCTGCCAGGTATCTGTTCTCGCATTCCAGACTCTGTTCAGGAGCTACAAGACCACCAGGTATCTATTACCACATCCCAGACTCTGTGCAGGAGCTACCAGACTCCACCAGGTATCTGTTATGACATCCCAGATTATGTTCAGGAGCTACCAGGCTCCGCCAGGTATCTGTTACAGCATCCCAGACTCTGTTCAGGAGCTACAAGACTCCACCAGGTATCTATTACCGCATCCCAGACTGTATTCAGGAGCTACCAGACTCCGCCAGGAGGTATCTGTTACCACATCCCAGACTCTGTTCAGGAGCTACAAGGCTCCGCCAGGTATCATCCCAGACTATGTTCAGGAGCTACCAAACTCCGCCAGGTATAGGTTACCGCATCCTAGACTGTATTTAGGAGCTACCAGACTCCGCCAGGAGGTATCTGTTACCGCATCCCAGACTCTGTTCAGGAGCTACAAGACTCCGCCAGGTATCTATTACCGCATCCCAGTCTATGTTCAGGAGCTACCATGTTATGACACCCCAGATTATGTTCAGGAGCTACCAGGCTCCGCCAGGTATCTGTTACAGCATCCCAGACTCTGTTCAGGAGCTACAAGACTCCACCAGGTATCTATTACCGCATCCCAGACTGTATTCAGGAGCTACCAGACTCCGCCAGGAGGTATCTGTTACAGCATCCCAGACTGTATTCAGCAACTACCAGGCTCCGCCAGGTATCTATTACAGCATTCCAGACTATGTTCAGGAGCTACCAAACTCCGCCAGGTATAGGTTACCGCATCCTAGACTGTATTCAGGAGCTACCAGGCTCCGCCAGGAGGTATCTGTTACCGCATCCCAGACTCTGTTCAGGAGCTACAAGGCTCGGCTTGGTATCTATTACAGCATCCCAGACTATGTTCAGGAGCTACCAAACTCCGCCAGGTATAGGTTACCGCATCCTAGACTGTATTCAGGAGCTACCAGACTCCACCAGGAGGTATCTGTTACCGCATCCCAGACCCTGTTCAGGAGCTACAAGACTCCGCCAGGTATCTATTACAGCATCCCGAACTCTGTTCAGGAGCTATAAGACTCCGCCAGGTATCTGATATGGCATCCCAGACTATGTTCAGGAGCTACCAGACTCCACCAGGTATCTATTACCGCATCCCAGACTGTGTTCAGGAGCTACCAGGCTCCGCCAGGTATCTGTTATGGCATCCCAGAGTCTGTTCAAGAGCTACCAGCGTCCGCCAGGTATCTGTTACAGCATCCCAGATTCTGTTCAGGAGCTACCAGGCTCCGCCAGGTATATTGTTATGGCATCCCAGACGCTGTTCAGGAGCTTCCAGACTCAGCCATGTATCTGTTATGGCATCCCAGACTGTATTCAGGAGCTACCAGGCTCTGCCAGGTATGTGTTATGGCATCGCAGACTGTTCAGCAGCTACCAAATTCTGCCAGGTATCTGTAACCACATCACAGAATCTGTTCAGGAGCTTGCCTGAAATTTTATGCAATGCAAGCCACACCATCATAGAGACTGTGCAATGGGCAGGCACCTATTCAGGCGAGCTATGCTGTCAGGCGACAGCTCTTGTTTATTTTTGTTTCAGCCATTTTTAATGGAGTTACGGCCCTTGCTGACTTAGACCTTGTCCCCGCAACTCCTGCAACATCTTGTATCAGATTGACTTGAAATTGTACAGAATGTTTCGTCATGATCTGAAGATGTGCATGTGATTTTGGAATTTCAATTGTCCTATTTTTTACAAAGTTATGGCCCTTTGTCGTTTTTTGGTATTTTTCCAACTTTTGAACCGTTTGACCGAGAAAGATGAAATTTGGTATGGTATTAGCATTTGGTAAATTGATTATTCTGATTATTGTTAGGATGTGCTAATTTATAAGTGACAGAGTTATTCCCCTTTCATAGATAATAGACATTCACTTAAAGGTAAAGGGATAACTCCAGAACTATTCATATTAATGGGCTGAATTTTCATACATGCATTGTTCATTTTTCATCAGATTCATATAAGCAGGATTATGGCTCTTGTTATTTTGTTACTGGGTATACAGTCTTGATGTTTTGGTCATTTTGTAAGGGTCTATAGTTTCAGTAACCATATTTTACACATATATGCCCCATTCAGAACTTAAGTATTTTATAAAGAGGCCCAGTAATTGGGTATATGTCTTTGCTTATGTTCAGTTATCATTTGCTTACCAGGTTCTGTTATATATATATTTTCTGTTTTTGGCCATACATTTACTCTGAAACAGAATAAAGGGCTGAAGTTTGTGACACATTTCAAACGTCGGGTGACACTTGGCCGATGGCCTTTTATTGTATACATTTTACCCCTTTTTGACTCACATTACTTAGATAACAGACAACACTGGATAGTTTTGACTATATGTATGTGACCTTGACCTCATTTCAAGGTCATGGTAAACAATATAATCCTTGAAGATCACAGTGCTACTGTTGACCATCCTTCTTCTTTGGCTTACCGAGTATCGTTCCCCCCCCGTGACCCAGCCTCCCAATCATATATATTGCGTATTTGCATCACATAAGTCTGCTGCATGAAGGAAATGCTGGGTCACGGGGGGGAAAGTACTTGTATTTTAGTTATAGTGAAGCGTTCTCTTTTGGCCGCTTTGACCGGAAGTACAACTATGGTTTTGCACATTTAAATGCCAATCAATCGTAACAATAACAAAATCATTGCTTTGTATTGTTATATGCGTGTAATTAGCATGCATTTATGACAAAAATTTATAGAATGAATGACTGATTTCAATATTTTTATTACCTCAAAAAATGAGGTATGCAAAAACCTTGAATTTAGGGTAGGTAGGATCAGACTGGATTATCTCCCCATGTTTTTGGGTCTGAATCACAAATGATCTGATTTCATACGGTTTACATATTTGCGGAAGCTCTGCTATGAAAAATTTGCCCTATTTATACTTTTGAAAATTCGGACCTGTCTCGCCGGTCTAATGGGGAAAATCCTCGCCTTAATCATAGAAGTCCTTTGAAAATTAGTGATCACAGCAGTCTTAAGAAAATATACTCCTAGAGGAAAGGATGTGCTTTCTAATGAGAAAGTCCCAGCATATCTCACTCCTGATTGGGTGCTACTCTGAAAGAATTTGGCCCAAACGGGGGCAAGTTCTGTCCAGAGTAATCCTCAGTTTTCAAGGGGTAAAGTTAGAATTGTTGAAGCAGATTAAAATCACCTTTGGATCCCTAAAAAGGTATAGAAAACGTAATAGGGAAAAGTTCAGGAATTCAATGTATAGGATAAGTAGCAATCATGATGACACACAAAAAGGGTTACTTAAAGCAGGCCGGGCCGCGTAGCGCAATCGGTATGGCACCTCAGAGGTCCTGGGTTCGAAACCCGGTCTGGCCACATACTTTCGTTTCTCCTTCCGCTGATTCAAGAAGGGCGTTCTCCTTCTGGTCACGGCTCTGGCCGTCGATCACATTCTGGCGGAGGCTCGTCCTCCAATAAACCTGCCATCGGAGGCTCGTCCTCCAATAAACCCGGCAAAGGATCTCCAGATCCTTTTAAAACGGTCAATAAATATGGCGTTTTGGAGGATGACATGGACACTGGTTAGGAGAAGTATATTCTTCTCCTGATTGGTCTCCTGACACGTTTTTAGCTCGCCTGAACGAAAGTTCAGGAAGAGTTATTGTCACCACGGAGTCAGCGTCCGCGTCGGCGTTCGAATTGGATGTTTTGGTTAAAGTTTTTTAAAGACCTATATCTCCTTAACCCATGGATGGATTCTTTTGATACTTGCACTGTAGTTAGATATTGGTCCAAAGTTTAACAGGGTACCATCCCCACCCCATTCAGTGACCTTGATGTCAAGGTCATGGACTCAGAAAATTGGGAGTTTTTTTGGACTGGATGTTTTGGTTAAAGTTTTATAAAGTCCAATATCTCCTTAACCCATGGATGGATTCCTTTGATACTTGCACTGAAGTTAGATATTGGTCTAAAGTTTTCGAAGGTACTACCCCCACCCCCCGCCCCCCCCCCCCCCATCAGTGACCTTGATGTCAAGGTCATGGACTTAGAAAATTGTCTTTTTATTAATTGGATGTTTTGGTTAAAGTTTTTTAAAGACACATATCTCCTGAACCAATAGATGAATTCTTTTTAGCTCGCCTGAACGAAAGTTCAGGAAGAGCTATTGTTGTCACCACCGCGTCCGCGTCAGCGTTCGGATTGGATGTTTTGGTTAAAGTTTTTTAAAGACCTATATCTCCTTAACCCATTGATGGATTCTTTTGATACTTGCACTGTAGTTAGATAATGGTCTAAGGTTTAACAGGGTACCACCTCCACCCCACTCCGTGACCTTGATGTCAAGGTCATGGACTTAGAAAATTGGTAGTTTTTTTGGACTGGATGTTTTGGTTAAAGTTTTATAAAGCCCAATATCTCCGCAACCCTTGGATGGATTCCTTTGATACTTGCACTAAAGTTAGATATTGGTCTAAAGTTTTCAAAGGTACTACCCCCACCCCCCTCTGTGACCTTGATGTCAAGGTCATGGACTTAGAATATTGTCTTTTTATTGATTGGATGTTTTGGTTAAAGTTTTTTAAAGACACATATCTCCTGAACCCATAGACAAATTCTTTTTATATTTGTACTGCAGTTAGATCTACAGAGTACTACCCCAACCCCGCTGAGTGATCTTGATGTCAAGGTCAGGGACTTAGGAAATTTTTGTCTTTTTTAAAGTTTTGTAATTGCATACTGATTCATAATGCTTTGCAGAGATTTAGTTTATACTTGAAGTAATGTTAGACTCTTTTCTTTTTTGAGTTTTTACAAAACACCCTATACTTACCCCCCCCCCCCCCCCACCCCCCCCCCCCCCCACTGGATGACCTTGAAGTCAAGGTCATCGACTTAGAATGTTGTCTTAAAGCTTTTGGTTAATTTTTTTATATTTATGAAGACATAATTTCACAGTGCCACGATGATGGACTCAGTTGATACTAATACTTGGACTGATCTTAGATAATGGTTCAGGGTTTTGATACATTCAACCCTCCCCCCCCCCCTCCCTCCACCCACCCGTCAGAAGCTCATGGACTTTGAAATTTCATTTCACTTTTTTATTTTAAAATTATTTTTTTTAAGACTTATTTCTGAGATAGCTTTTTTTTATAAATGTGTTTTCATTATGGACATGCTTGCATGAAGTTTTATGCATAGCAGTCCACATACCCCCCCCCCCCCCCCACCCCCTCCCCCCACCCCACCCCACCCCACCCACCCCCTTCCCCCTACCCGTCAGTTTTTTTACCTCAAGCTCATGGACTTTGAAATTTCATTTCATTTTTTTTTATTTTAATTTTATTTTAAGATTTATTTCTGAGATAGCTTTGTTTATAAATGTGTTTTCATTATGGACATGCTTGCATGAAGTTTTATGCATAGCAGTCCACACCACCATAGGGGCTGTGTGATGGGCAAGCACCTATTCAGGCGAGCTATGCTGTCAGGCGACAGCTCTTGTTTGTTTTGAGGTGGGTTTTCCAATAGTAAAAAATATTCCTTGTGGTTTCCAGCCTTTGATGAGGTTCATTTTAATTTTAATAAAGCTAGGAACCACCCATTGTGACATCACAACAGAAATGATGTCATCACTAATCACCTGATCTGTTTTGGAATATGACCATTTCAGCAAAGGGTTGTTTGCAGTGTCAGCTACACTTATGCATCTTTTTGTTTTCCAAAAAGATATTACTTATGAAAATAACTGCTATAAGATATAAGCATAAATTCTTCTGAAATGATTTCATGTTAATTCTATATGAAATGGTAATTTTCAAGAATGTGCTTGAAACATGCCACCCCTACAGCAATAATGGTTATCTCGAGGTGGCCATTATGAAACTGAAAAAAATACATTGCAAGAGATTACTTTCCAAGCTTGAGAGCATGCCAATGAATTTCAAAAACTCTACTGGACAAATCTGACTACGAGAAATGGTAGTAAACTGAACCATGTAAGTGGAATTTGCTGTTTCTTTATCCTTTAAGTATAAACTTCGAAAAACCACTTGCTGGAGTGCCTCAACAAGAGAGTAGTCGTGTGCACTTGCTTGTATTGAAATTCATATGTCGCTTCACTACGGTGTCTGTATGTGGTGATTTAACGAAAGCATGTTATTAGAAACCGGGCTAGTTAATGTGAATAGGTTCACTTTAAGGGGAAGTAACATTACCATTTTTACCTTCTTTCTCAATGGGGGACAGAAAAGAATTTGCTACTAGAGAAGGAAATTCATTACCACGCAGATTAGGCCCAATTTGGGAAGGGCTCCGTCCTCAAAGAAATAAAACAGGCAGTCAAGAAAATGCAAAAATGCAAAAATGGTGGGAAAATATGGAGGTGTACTCATACACCTTTAATGTTTTGTAAGGGTTGTGCCAGAATGCATTTTACAACAATTTACTAAATTCTAAAATTGTAGTTGTTACATCTCGCCTGGACAAAATGAAAAAAAAAGCACTTTTGTCATTATTCGTGCACTCAGGCCGAAAGAAGGTAAGTATCAGTCATGGGCTTCAGTCGGATATCCTCGGCCAATTCCGTGATACATGGAATGGCCGAGAGGTTTGCCAACTGTCATAAGCGTTATGTGTACTTGCCGATTCCGGCTGAATAATGTATTTAGACTCGAGCTCAATCGAAGTCAAGTTAATACGGTCAAAAGGGCCCTAAAAAGGGTCGGTGGTTGACCAAAGAGTTCAAAGACCCTGGTCAAAGCTAGTAACTAGAGAATTCAAAGACTCTAAGCACTATGTGTTCAGCAACTAGTCGTACATGGCATTTGGTCTGCATGGACGCACAAGCCCGACACTTCTTCTTAAGGCCATATACCTATGTAGGGCTTATTACCAGTATGCGTATTGTAGAAGAGCTTGCCTTAGGCTTCTTACCAGTATGTAAAACGACATCCCGGTATCCTATAAAACAATATCAAATATCACTATGAAGTAAAGTGCATCTTTAATGTCTATATAGATGTAGTACATAACTAATCTAAAATTTTCTTGAGAAATGTATTTTGAAACAAAAAAGTTTCTTTTGAAAAATGCCCATTTTTTTATTTTGACTGTATTTCACAAGGGAATATTTACATTATCCGTGCATTTATTGAAAAGGCCCTGTGGTAAATCATTAAAGCGTAATGTAGTTTATACTTCAATAACTTCATCAGTTCACGTTGTGACGTCGTTGTTACGTCGTTCACGCTATTCCGCTATGGTAGAAAAACTGCCTATCAATGTTTCTCTGCTTCAATAAAAGATAGAGAAGAATGTAAATATAAGTAATGAACTTAATTTTTCTGGTGTTTATCGAAGTATAAACTACATTGGGTCCCAAGCAAAGTTTACATGAACCCCTTCCTGGTTCACTTACTTTGCTCGCCCTCCAATGTAGTTTATACCTCGAAGTATAAACTACATTGGGTCCAAAGCAAAATTTACATGAACCCCTTCGGGGTTCACTTACTTTGCTCGCGCTCCATTGTAGTTTACACTTCGATAAACATCAGAAAAATGAAATTCATTCCTTAAGTAAATTTATCAATGTAACAGGGCGTTGCCTCCACATGCTTTTGGTGCCTAGTGACGTGAAAACCCGATGGATCGGATCAATGTAACAGCCTTTAGAGTGGACAAGTTTACAAGACTTATTTATTAATACAGAAAGTTTAACAAATGAAACATACAATATACAGTGAGTGAAATAGAAGAAGATGAAGAAGAAAAAAAACATGATGCTAAGTTCAATTGAGGGAGACAACCATATCAGATAACACATTTTAAAGTTTTTACAGTATACTCCCTTCCACTATTTCAAAATAAAAAGTGACAACTGGGATACTGTGCACAGACCAGTAAATGAAATAACTAAGTTAAGAGCATAGTAGATCTAGAGCTATGGTAGCACTACAAATATTAAATTAATTTGTTTGTTAAGAGTGCGATAATAATTAAACTCAGAAATTCAGTACACTGGCCAAGATTTACATTTTTCTATTGTTACGTAATTTGCATACCGTAAAAGCATAGTTGCATTCAGTGACACCTGTATAGCTGTTGATCATCTTGATTGTGATGCATAACTGGAATGAGATGTGGCTGTTTCATTAAATTATTGTACTCCCCTTCACTTGAGCTTAAAACGTTGTAATAGATTTCATAGACAAAAGGAAGAAAATGACCAATTAAAATTCTAAAAGTTAGTTCCAGTTACGTATTAGTAAGAAAATACCAGTGGAGAAAAAAATCATTTTTATCCTTGGTAATAAATGTAAAAAGGTAAAAAAAACGTCTTGTTTTATAGACAGCAAATAGCCTGTACAATTTTCAGATCTATGTAAAATGTCATTATTCTCTGTAACAGCAACAAAACATGTCCTTTGAGTTTAAAAAGCATTTATTACGTTTACAATCTGGTGAAAGAGAATTAGAAAGTCATTTGTGTATTGTATATATGACAAACTCCGACTGACTGTGCTTACGGCAGATGCGAGACGGGCGCTGCAGTAGTCTGTCATTCTTTTCTGTTCGGGTAAAGACTCGGTATAGACTGAACTATTACAGTCTGAAATGGCTTCTGTACCAAATCAATTAATCAATCAATAGCTCAACCCATCCACCAATCAATCAATCTTCACAGATGGATTACAATCAATCAATCAATCTTACAGATTGATTACAATGCATTGTTAAGAATACACGCTTGGTATGGGAATGCGAAATTCGCATAAGCCGTAGGATATAGTTTCTGTCTCGACACAGCCTAAACATAGATGTAAACTTGAAGTGGGCTTTCCTAAATTCATGTTACCACTCTTCTGTAGATATGGGTGCCGTTATAAGATAAGATAAGATAAGTTTATTCATAAGCAATAGGCCATACTGGCCCTTGTGCACTAAGTTTACAATGGTAAACAATATACAAAATTGATGACAACAGTGTGGTATACTCAGACATGATAATCATAAATACAATGTGTCGGAGTTATCGGAGAGTTTGCGTGCATCAACACATGAGACAAACCATCACATAGCAACCTCGTATGTCCATATGTCTAACAATACATATAGCATACGTCAAAAAAGTGATATCAACGTTTGAACATTACAAGATAACCCACAAATAATACTTATAAAGTAAACACTTATACTTATAATACTTATAAAATCGTATGCAAATTGACTTCGGTTAGTTCTGTAACATGTGCCGTCTGTTCCTTTAAAAATACCGTTGGGACTGGCACCCCGGGGACATGTGGCGGACCAATACAAGCTTCATTACCATTCTTTGGTGCCTTTGAAGAAGATGTGAAAAAGAAATAATTCTGAACCTTCTATATGCTTTGTTACGAGCTATCACTATTTCAGTATCAGTTCAAGTCTCCAAGGGCATACATAGACTCGAACTGATAACGCAATATTAGAAAGAGATTTATAGCATTCTGAAAAAAATATGTTTTTATTTTTTATCTATTTATTTATTTATTTTATTTTATTTTTTATTATTATTTTTTTAATAATTTAAAACAGTATTTAAAACCTTTATCCACCGTTGAAAAAGGTGCGAAAAGGAAATTCTGAACTTCCTATATGTTTTGTTAAGAACTATCACTATTTCAATATCAGTTTCAGTCTGCAAGGGCATACATAGACTCGAAGTGAAAAGTAATAATAGAAAGAGATTTGTAGTATTCTGTAACAAATACATTTTATTTTTATAAAATTATGTAAAAAAACGTGTTTAACTCGTTTTAGACCGGAAATCCGTAAACAGTGCTGACCAAGCTCAGACGCCGCGGCGGCGTCTGATCAGGGTAAACACTGTTCGCTTACAGGAATTTCTATGCAAAATACACTTAAAGTGAAAACTTTCACCAGACACCTATAAAACTTGAAATGGACTCATCCCAATAATAGGGATGGACAAGTCCACTGGCCAAAATAGAAAAAGGGTTAAGTTTTCTGTAGTATGACTTTAATGAACCCCTTGGGCACAGAAACATAAATTCTGCGTGTTACCTCCTTCTTTTTTGTAGAATTTTACAAATTCTGTTCTGTACTTCTTTCAGTAGCTGCCGGGCCGCTTAGCGCAATCGGTAGGGCACCCGACCCATAAGTCAGAGGTCCTGGGTTCGATACCTGGTCTGGCCACATACTTTCGTTTCTCCTTCCGCTGATTCAAGAAGGGCAGTTGTCAGTTACTGGCGAAAGTATGTGCACTTAGTACTAGTTAACCGCTTAGACGGTCTAAGCCTGCCCAGGAATAGTGTGGCTAGGTTAACTGACCGTCCCGACATGACCATAGCAGTTTACCGTGGACGTAAAACAACAAATCAATCTTTCAGTAGCAGCGTAGACAGGATTTGACTTTGACCCCTGATGCATTAACACGCATGTAGTACAGCCTATTATTCGACACCCATCTTAATCGAACAATTTTAATCAGTCTTTCCCTGTTTCGTCAACAGTTTAGGCTACTGGACAAACTGTGCCTTGGACACACACTCGGCTCCAGGTGTGTGCAACTATGGTTACGCACCGCTGAGCCACTGTGCGAGGGTAGCCGCCGTATGCTTTATAGTGCCCGGATCCCCTAAAAGTCCGAATACTAGTACTTCTACAAACCGTGCGGATGGACAGGCTGATTTGGGTCTTAAAGATATATAGGTACATCTCTGTGTTTTTCCGCCATTGTTTCAGAGGGGGCAAATTTGTTTTAAAAAATATATTTAGGAAAATGATTCTTTAAAAACTTGACCTCCATTGAAAAGAGAGGGAAAATAAAAATGAAAGTTCCCATTCCCCTTACCACTTTAAGCGCCAGAGATAAAAATAGCTGATTGTGCAAACAGCTTAGATCTTAATGAGGCGGCTCAACATGAGCCGCCTCATCTAGACCTACATTGTTTACTCTCTAGTCTTTGATTTTCATACCCCGCCACACGTTAGTGGCGGGGTATTATGTTTTCACGTTGGCCGTCCGTGTGTCTGTCCGTCTGTCCGTCCGTAGTACATACGTCCGTCCGTCTGTCCGTCCGCACTTCGTTTCCGTTCGATAACTTAAGCATTTATCAACGGATTTCCTTCAAATTTTGCATATGCATTTGTATCAAGAATGTCTCTCTTGGGATTGTTAATGGGCAAATTTCGATAATTTCTGACAGAGTTATGGCACTTGTCAATGTACAAAAAATGGTTTTTGGCCTCTAGTTCCTTTACTACGTGGAGTATCATGATGAAACTTCACAAACATGATCGAAGTAACAAAGGCTTTGTATGAGCACAGATATTTTATCATCAGGGGTTATCTTCCCCTGCCCTGGGGCTATATACATGTATAAAATCATAAAAAAAATCCATATAAAAACAAAGTATGAAGCAGTTTTTCCGAAACTTACAGCAAATGATCAGAGTGATGAAAGCATCCAGTGATGCTCAAATTTACCCCATGGGAGTTATCCCCCCCCCCCTGCCCCCGGGCTATATACATGCATAAAATGATGATAAAATCAATATAAATTCATGTGAAACAGATTTTCGGAAATTTACATCTGATGATAGAAGTACCATAATAAAAGCTTCTTGTGATGATTAAAATTTGACCCTTAAGAGGTTATCTGCCCCTGCCCCATGGCCACATGTTTAAAATCACTAAAGTTGAATTTGATTAGAGAGGTAAGTGATTTATCAGAAGCCAGAGTAATGAAGTGTCCTGTCATGACAAAAACTTTTATTCGTGTTCGGTGGGGTTAGGCTGCCCCTGCCCTGTGGTTATACAGTGAAAAATAAATGTGGAAAATTGGTGTGTGAAAAAGGTTTGCAGTGGCGGGGTATCACGCTGTCGTTTGCGATGCTTTTATTCTATATGATATAGCTTGGATAAAATATATTTGGTAGACCTACAAGGCTTCTTTCCAGTATGCGCTTTGCTGTATATACATGTACTGTATTAGTACGGTTTGCGTATCGTAAACGGTTTCTTAATAAATATTGCCAAGGGTGTATGATTACATCCCAATGGTTTGGATGCCATTTTCACAAGGGCGATAACTATATTATAATAATGGTTGGTTCTGTAGTAGAGTAACAGTGGGAGTTTTCAGCACCTTAAGAACACAATGTCTTCTGTTAATCAGATATCAACCAAATTCAAACAAGTCTGTCCATCGACTGTTAGCTCTAAGCTTGACGTCACTCGAAAAAGAGAATAGAAGCAGAATATGCAAGGGGAGCGTTCATTATTAATGTCATCTATCGGAAGGTAGGTCATGGAGAATTCGGCTCCCTATTGTAGTTTTTGGCCTTTTTTTATTTTTTTCCTAATTTAGCGTACAGAACAAGTTAAAACAGGGTAGAATACAAAAGATTTTATGTCAGTTATCTTTTTTTTTTTGTAATGTCACCAAACCGCATTAGCATACTCAAGCAAACAATATTAAGTGTAGACCTACCTACAGTCCTCTGCTCGCACCCGGGACTCTGACAAATTCACCTGCAGATTCGACTCTACAATTTTCATCATTTTGTTAAAAAGGCTTCTTTCTCAAATAAGAAAAGTACTTTCCAAACTGTTACAGGAAAAGTCAATTTCAAATATTTGTAAGTGAAGGGCTGAACATATGTCAGTTATTCAGAGAGTCACTTGGTCCACACCTCGTTACCCTATTAAAGCACATCTCTCATGTCTCTACTCTTTTTCTTTCTACTTTCCCTAACAAATTGTCATGCTTAATGAAGACATAGGCCCTAACCCTAGCCCACTTCTAAAGCAGGATTTCTTTCATAGGGGAATTTGGCGGAATATGGTCTGTTGGGCAATATGGTCCACCCGGAATAAATCACAGATTTTTAATGTCCAAATGGTAGGCATAATATGGTCCACCCTCTAGGTATATATTATCTAGATTCTATTTTATTTCAGAAAATTCAGGGTAAAAAGAAATATTTTGTACATCATAATGGTTGTTTGCTGTATGCCTTTTTTTCTAAATAAAAAATGAAATAATTCGATCAGAATAATTAGGGGAGACCGGGGGTGAAAGTGCCACTTTTTGAATTTTCAGTCTCTCCAGCTATACATTTGCAGATATTACAGCGACTTAAACTTGAAATTAGAGCACTACATTTGCGCCGTTTAATGTAAACATTCAAGTTCGGATATATTGAAGACCTTCAGCATGGTGAGGCTTCTGCATATTGTTTTATACCTCAAAACCTTAACTGCAATATTGTAGCTTATTGTATTGTAGCTCGTTCACAAAAATAATAAAACTTCATCAGCATTGCTTACAAAATAGTTGAAAAGCCAGAAACTATGGGATTCCGATTTATTATTTATTCTCGATTTATGAATATCAAAGAATCGATTTTTGCTTTGTTTTGTTTTCGTGTTTTTTTTGTTCTTTTTCTTTTCTTTTCTATTTGTAAAATCAAGATTACACTTAGCTTCAGAGCCCCGGATGAGAGGGGGGACGGGGACGGTTGGGAGGTGCTTCTAAGTTTTTCTTCACGTGTTGTATCCCCTCCGTGGAATTGTCTCATAGAGACAGTTCTAATGAGGAGCCAAAACAGGTGTCTTTTTTTGGAGAGGTAGGGGTTATCCTGGAATCGTCCTCGAAACCGCACCTTATCTGGGGCTGTGTTAGCTTGTTGAAGTACAACTGATCTGATATGGCAGTTATACTCAGAACATAGATATGTACTGTAAACTATCTGTACTTACAAATACTAAAAGTTGGCGATAGGCCTTATTGCAGTCTATCCTTTAGAAGTGATACAGGAATTACCAAGAGTGTGTAACTGTACTTATTTTCACAGGTACTAATTTGCAATGGAACATTCGTCCGCGGTTTCGCATTTTTATTTCAGGGTGCCCACTCTTCACTGAAAATGAAATTTCTAGAATTTCCGTAACCTTCCCTGACCTAATTCCTTTCTCCCTGACCAAAAAGTAAACTGTCATAACTTCCACTTCGGCCCTAAGGTTACGCTTGCAGTACCCGTTTTTGGGATCCTGATATATTTCAAAGCTTTGCAACAATACATACTGGCGTAAACCAATTGTTTCGGAGAGATATTTGTGGGGGAGCTCAGCACAGAACTATCATCAAACATTCTAACCATCAAAAATTTTCCTCCTTGCTTTTAGTCCAAAATATATGAAATTGCCTGACTTTTTCCTGGCTTTTTAGCATTTTAGGATTTCTCTGACCAATTTTCAAAATTCTCAGATTTTTCCCTGATCTGGAAGAAAATTCATATTTCCCTGGCTTTCCTTGACCCTGAAGAAAATTTCCCCTGATTTCCTTGACCAGTGGGCACCCTGTTAATGTTTATTTATAGAAGTTGGGATCAGCGAGTATTGTTTCTTGTTGTACGACTTTTCAGGTCAAAAAACGATTCTCGTGGGTGTGTGAATGGATACCTTACCTTAGGATTTGTATAGCACCTGCACATTCCCGCGAGCTGATCGGGATTACCCTTTTCGTATGTTTTTAAAAACATGAGAGAATTGAGACAGAGGAAGATAGGGAGCCTAGACTAGCTCGCGCGGATGTGCAGACCCGGATATGTCTTTTTCAGTGTGTTATTAAGATTCTAAGGGTCCCTTCCTTGGACAACACCAGTCATTTATACGTAGGTGTATGTATATGTGTGCAAACTTGCAAATATGTGTGAAATATTATTACTGTAATGAATGATCCTCATTTTTCCCTTGGTTCATCTTTAACAATTTCAGTTCTGAAAATGGCAGTTTGAGATTTGTTCTAGCATTTGAAATCACCATGTACAGTCGACACCCTGTGTCTCGAACACTGATACCTCAAAGTGTCTTCCTATATCAAAGAATTTATTTCTTATTCTTATTTGCATTTCGAATCCGGGTTGTCTCAAACTACTGAGGTCTCGGAGTAAGTATTCTGGTACCAGAAAAATTGCTTCGAGATATCGGTGGTTTGGGCCAAAGTTCGACCTCGAGACATCGGGAGTTGACTGTATGTAACTCTGAATGGGAACATTAAAGTACTTCCTGTAATTCTACCCGCTAGATATCCATAAAAGTTGTTATGTATTGGAACGTTTAAGGTGTGGTGGAGACAACCTTTAAAAAAATGGGGATCATTTATATCTAAGCTTGAAATACGAAGGTAAAACTGTCAGTTTATGTCATTTGTTTCATGTGTAAAAAAAAAGTCTAAATTTGGTAAAAAAAAAAAAAAAAAAAAAAAAAAAAAAAAAAGAATCGATTTTTGGATATCCATAATTCAAATTTTAGATATAAAATATTCAACTTAATTCATGGATATTCTAAAGTCGAATTATGGATATCCAGAAATCGAATTATGGATATCTAAAAGTCAAAATTTTCATTAGGACTTTTAGAAATCCATGTTTCAATTTTTGGATATCCAAAATTCAAATCTATAATGTCCTTAAGTTCATCATAAGATAGCCCCAAATCAGGTTGAATATTAGATATCCATAATTCTGGTGTAACTTAGGATGAACATCATTCGATTTAGATGCATAGAAAAAGTTTTTTTTGTGTGTGTGTGTGGGGGGGGGGGTTGTGTGTGTCTGTGTGTGTGTGGGGGGGGGGGTATCCATAATTCGGTTATTTGATATCCTAAAATCAACCTGATTATTGGATATCCATAAACAGAATTATGCATATCCGAAAATACGATTATGGATAGGCTATACAAAGTCGACTTTGATTTCGATTTTTGGATATACATAATTCGATTTTAATTCGATGTTTTGGGTATCCATGGATATCTGAAAATCAATTTATGGATAGCCACAATAATTTTGGATATCCATCATTATTTCGTGACATCATAAAATGTATATTTTGATATCCACAAATTAATTGTTGCCATTTTCTGTCTTGTTTATACATGTATGGTGTAATGTGCAGTTTTGAAAATAATTTTTTTAAACCAATTGTTGCCATAGCAAAATTGAATTTAGATGGAGAATAAATAGCAAAGTTTGTGTGTGCATGCTCATGCGTTCGTGCGTGTGTGATCATAGCAAAATGCTATTTTTTCAGACAGTAAGGCCTAATATAAACTGGCACAAAGTGGCAAAACATACCGCTTGTCTGATGGCACAAAGTCTTACCCCGCCCCACCCTTGTCACTCACGACATTCATACGTGAAAAAACTGTCTTGAAAAAATCTTTACGTTTATATCAATGTTTAAAGGACACCACCCATTATTTTCAATGTTCCGGATTCTATTTGTGTCTCCGAAATAATGTAATTTTATGCCAACGGACAGATGTTGTCCTCAAGGCAACGGACTATACTTGTGAGCAGTGGACCTTACTTGTGATGTTTGTTTTCTTTTTTTTTTTCAGCCAAAAACGTCGTAAAAGATCAAACGTGTGGTTGCATCAGCCAAAACGGCGAAGGCTAATTATTGCTGTATTCTAAGACCTCACTCACCTGTGAGTGACTCAACTTTGTAGCCAGGGGGAGGATTATCCCATTGAGATTTGAGCAATATTCAGGATTAACTCAATGAGTGTAGCTGGAGTGACGTTCTAGAATACAGGCATAAGGCCCATATTCACAAACTAAACTCAAACTCCACCTCGACTCGAACTCCAGTAAGGTCGGTTGAAGTGACGCTCGAGGGCGCCTCGAGTGAGTGAAGTTCAAGTATAGATTTGGTATACACGTTTTCCACTCCACCTCGACTTCGTGGAGGAGACTCCAGCTACACTCCAGTTAGACTCACACCATGTAAAATACATCGTAGACCCAGATCAGACCTTCTAAAACATATAGACTGGAATGATGTCAAATTTGAGACATGTTTGACTTAATAGACATGTAGAACTAGATCGTACTAACTGTATAATTTTTAAAATTATAATTAAATATACCGCAGGAACAATGATTTTCCGCTTGACGTCTGAGGCCCATATTCACAAACTAAACTCAAACTCCACCTCGACTCGAACTCCAATAAGGTCGGTTGAAGTGACGGTCGAGGGAGCCTCGAGTGAGTGAAGTTCAAGTATAGATTTGGTCTTCACGTTCTCCACTCCACCTCGACTTCGTGAAGGAGACTCCAGCTACACTCCAGTTAGACTCACACCATGTAAAAGACAATGTGGACCCAAACCAGACCTCCTAAAACGTATAAATTGTAATGATGTCAAATTTGAGAAATGGTTGACTTAATGAACAGCGTAGAACTAGATCGTAATAATTGTATAATTTGTAAAATTATGATTAAATATACCGCAGGGACTATGAATTTCCGCTTAACGTCTGAGCGTTCGTCCAGTTTACCTTCCTATGTCTGCAGAAGCGTCTGTGGTATAGTTGTTAAGCTACCTGCCTGTTGAACATCGGACATGGGTTCGACCCCGTCCTTCTCCAGTATTTTGCTGAAACTTTAACCGAATTCCTATTCTCGTATCACGTATTTATTTTTTGACCCTACCTCCTTGCAGTACTACGTAGTTTATTATTTGGGTATTCTGCGGCCGCCCGCGCACCCACTCATTCCCACGCTCCCACCGTCCCTCACCTTCACACGTTGTGTACGCTTCCTTATGTTTTTTTTCTTTTGAGAATGTATCCAAACTTGGCATATATAGTGACAAGGGGACGATGTTGTTGCTTGTAATGGACAGACTTCGATAATAAAATAAATAATTGTATGGACATTTTCATTATTTTTAGTTGCTATATTATTATACCCCCAATATATGATGTGTGCAGTGGAGATATATAGTTTTCGGTTGGTCTGTCTGTCCGTTCGTTTGTCCGTCTGTCAGTCCGTCTTTACACAAGTCCGTCCATTGAACTTTCGGATAACATATTTTCAATTGCTCAAATTTCGGTAACCATAAGTGAAATTTTCTTCTGGTATATTAGGTGTACGATGGATGGATGACTTGCGATTTTACGTCCTTTTCAACAGTATTTCAGTTATATCAGGACGATGGGACGGTGATAATGAAAGGCTGTGTGCAATGGAACCCCGTTTACGGTAGGAAAGATTCTCGCCTCAAGCGAGGCTCTAACCCAGTCCGCTAGATCAGTAGACCAGCGCTTAACCAACTGAGCTACCGGTAACGTGCAATATCTACATTGGTCGTCATGCTAAAAGTGAGACAGAACGCGGTTTGTCCGACTGTACACGGTTGATAATACACTCGCTTAAGCTCGTGGTTTCTCTTTCCATCCAGGCTGACAAACCATGCTCTTGCTACATGTAACACTTGTAGGACGCGCCGACACTGAAATTTACCAAGCACGGTCACCCGACACGACCCCGTGTGAGTGTTTGTTGGAGGGGGTTCCTCTCTCTCTCTCTCTCTCTCTCCCTCATGGAGACGTCTCAATATAGATTTAATATTTTCTTAACATTATGACTGTAAGGAGATACAAATTACATATTATGACATAAGCCAAAACCCTGTCTGTCTGTGAAACGCAGCACCCTTACTGCTAAGTATGAATATGTCAAAAAAAATGTTGATAGTGTGTTACATAGAAGTCCTCTGGCCTGTAACAACATTTTTGGCAGTCGTACTGCTTCGAATTATCATAGCATAGCCATGAAAACGCTGAAATATTAACAAAGCTTAACTCGAGTCGCCGTCGAGGGAGCCTCACCGTTCCTCGACCAAACCTTACTTATTGGAGGAGACTCCAGCTACACTCATGTCTGTGAATACGACTCGACCTCACCTCGAGATAACCCTGGACCGTTAGGTAATTATAGCCTCTTATCCGGTAAGTTCGAGTCGAGGTGGAGTTTGAGTTTAGTTTGTGAATATGAGCGTCCGTCCGGTTTACGTTCCTGTGTTTGCGGAAGCGTCTGTGGTGTAGCGATTAAGCTACCTGCATGTTAAACATCGGTCATGGGTTCGATCCCCCGTCCTTCTCCAGTATTTTGCTGAAACTTTAATCGAATTCCTATTCTCGTATCACTATTTATTCTTTTGACCCTACCTCCTGGCAGTACTACGTAGTTTATTATTTGGGTATTGTGAGTAGACTCGGCTGCCCCCTCTCCCCCCCCCCCCGTAATTTCACACGCCCCACCACCCCTCGCTTTCACACTTTGTGTACGCTTCCTACAGTTTTTCCTATTACGGATTTTATCCAAACTTGGCATATATAGTGACAAGGGGACGATGTGGTTGCTTGTAATGGACAGACTTCGATATTACAATAAATAATTGTAATGAGCGTTTCATTATTCGTAGTTTCTATATTATTTTACCCCCAGTATATGATGTATGCTATGGGGGTATATAGTTTTAGGTTGGTCTGTCCGTCCGTTCGTTCGTCCGTCTGTCAGTCCGTCTTTACACCACAAGTCTTTGGTTCCGTCCATGGAACTTTCGGATACCATATTTGCATCGAAGGCTTTTAATTCCTCGAATTTCGGTAACCATAAGTGAAATTCTTCTAGTATTAGGTGTACGAGGGATGGATGGATGACTTGCGATTTTACGTCCTTTTCAGCAGTATTGCAGTTACATCAGGACGATGGGACGGTGATAGTGAAAGGCTGTTTGCAATGGAACCTCGTTTACGGTAGGAAAGATTCTCGCCTCAAGCGGGGCTCGAATCCGGTCCGCTAGATCAGAAGACCAGCGCTTAACCCTCTGAGCTACCGGGGGAGGGCTCCTATTAGGTGTATGATACTTGCATACAATTACCTTTGATCCTGAGAGGACTAGAGATAAAATAAAAACAAAATAAAAAATAGAATGTAGCCATTTTCAGAAAGTTATTTTTGTATTAAAATGTTTTCTTCTTCTTCTTCTTCTTCTTCTTCTTCTTCTTCTTTGTGTTTGAAACTAATGATATGTAGAATTACTTGAATCAAGATCAGTTAGGGTTATGTAGCTAAGGTTGATGTAGAACGTTTATGTTGAGCACCCTCTTTTAAAATTGTATTAAAAATGAATATGAAAATGTTTATGTTAAAGCCTAGTTATTTCAAATATTTTTTTTTCGTTTGAATACATCCAATCTACGCCTTTCCCCAATCACACCACCACCACTTCATCGCAAAAGGAGTTTGGTGGTGGGGTAATTTGGTTTTCGATTCATCTGCTGTCCGCATTTTAGGTTTCTACTTTTATAGCATTCGTCGGATCGCTATGACATTTGGAACATACATGTATGTTGACTTGAGACAAGTGAGCCTCAAAAATAGAGGCCCCATGAGGTTTTTTGAAGGAGTTACGACTCTTTACAGTTCTTGATTTTTATAGATACTGTAGCTTTCTCCTAAAATGTGTAAATAATGTCAGAGTTTCCTTATTAAAAATTGTATTGACAATGTGAAGGATATCAATTAATTTTGACAGGTTTTGGGGAAGTTGTTTCATTTTTGGGGCGGGAGGGGGGATATCAATTAATTCTGACAGGTTTTGGGAAAGTTGTTTCATTTTTGGGGGGCGGGGGGGGGATATCAATTAATTTTGACAGGTTTTGGGGAAGTTGTTTCATTTTTTTTTGGGGGGCGGGGGGTTGGGGATGTGAACGGATATCAAAGACAGTATTTCAGTATATATCGAGCTCGGCCTCCCAGAGAGAGGGAGAAGGAAAGGAAGATAGGACAGACACAAGTAAAAAAGAATCATCCCACACAGCCGGTCCATGTCCTATTATTATCCAAATTTATAGTATGAACCTCAGATACCCAATCTTTAGCATGAGATACCCCGTAACGTGCAACGCCTACATCGGGTGTCGTGCTATAAGTGAGACAGCACGCGGTTTGTCCGACTGTACATGGTCAATATGACACTCGCTAAAGTTCGTGAATTATCTCTCCATACAGGCGGACGAATCGTGCTCTTGCTACATGTAACACTTGTAGGACGCGCCGAACACTGAAAGTTACCAAGTACCGTCACCCGACCCGACCCCGTGTGTGTGTTGGAGGGGCGATGGTTCTCTCTCTCTCTCACAGAGACGACTAAACTGTGAGACTAATATTATAGGCTTAATATTTTCTTAACATTATGGCTGGCAGGAGATTCAAATTACATATGACATAAGCCAAAACCTTGTCTGTCTGTCTGTGAAACGCAGCACCCTTATTGATAAGTATGAATTTGTCACAAACAAGAGAGAGAGAGAGAGAGAGAGAGAGAGAGAGAGAGAGAGAGAATATGTGGATAGTGTATTAAACAGAAGTCCTCCGGCCCATAAAAACATTTTAGGTAGTCGTGCTGCTTCGAATTGTCAGAGCATAGCCATGAAAACGCTAAAATATTAATAAAACTAAACTCGAGTCGCCGTCGAGGGAGCTTCCCCGTTCCTCGACCAAACCTTACTTATTGGAGGTGACTCCAGCTACACTCATGTCTGTGAATACGACTCGGCCTCAGCTCGAGATAATCTTGGACCGTTAGGTAATTATAGCTACTTATCCGGTTAGTTCGAGTCGAGGTGGAGTTTGAGTTTAGTCTGTGAATATGGGCCTTAAGTCCCGAATTTGAAAAAAGTCCTGCGGCGCATGCTCAATTCATGTCCATAGTAGATTGCCAAAATTGAAGCCATGTCACCCACAACGGTTCACTCAAAAGATGTAAAGGAAGTTGACAGTGCTCTCTCCATTTATGGGTTTCTTTTACCTAATATCATTCATATAGTTACACCAACCTATAGATGTTGTTCATAATAAACCGCAACTCTAGGTGTCCACCACCGTTTGTACTTATAACTATTCTATTGATTCTATTCTATCCCATAACCTTACTAGGCCGTTGGTGCACCACAGATGACTTCGAAACAATCCCTTTCCACCTTGTCCCGTCTTCAGCTGCCCCAGCTGAGCTGGCAAAATCCATTCCTGTCCACTCCTTGATATTGTCTTCCCACCTCCTCCTCCGTCCACCCCTCCCCCTCCCCTTTCACTGTGCCCTGAAGAATTATCTTTGCTAAACCAGAAGACCTTGAGACGTGGCCAAACCACCCCAGCCCCCGCCTTCCGACCAGCGCCAGGAGCCCATCATATTCTCCAAGGCTGCTTGGAACTTCCTGAGCATCTCCTCATAGGTTATATGGTCCTTGTACGAAATGTTCAGTAACCTTGGGTAGCATCTCATCTCAAAGGCCTGCGTTCTTTTCTATAACTCTGCTGTCAAGGCCCACGATTCACATGCATACAGAAATATGGAAATGACAAGGGAGCGCATAAGTCTCACCCTTGATCCAAGAGACATGCCGCTATCTCCAAACTGGTTTCAGCTTGGTAATATCTGAAGTGGCTTGTGCAATCCTTGAGAGAACCTCCTGTTTTGAGCCATCATCTGAGACAACTGACCCAAGGCATTAGAAGCTGCTTACAGTACCCAGCTTCTGCCCTTTTACCTTGATCTCCCTCTGGATGCCATCTGCGCTGTTCGTCATCAGTTTGGTCTTCTCAGCACTGATCTCCATCTTACACCCTGTGCAGCCTCTAGTTCCTGCTCTTTCTCAGCTAGAGTGTCTATGTCATCGGCAAACCGCAGAGATTGGCAATGTCTCTGCTGCCCATGCCAACCCCCCTCCCCCGCACCCCCCCCCCCCCCCCCCCGCCACATTCTTCCAGAGTATCAGACATGATCCGTTCGAGAAAAATTATGAAGAGGGTGGGTGACAGAAGACATCAGTGTCTTACTCCAACTGTTGTTCTGAACCATTCTCCTGTGCTGCTATTGATCAGGACTGCACTTGTAGCCTTGTCGTAAAGCTGCTCAATGGTGCGAACTAGACCTGCACCGACATTGCATCTCCGCATGGTGGCCCATAAGGCTGCATGCCATACCCTGTCAAAGGCTTTTTTGAAATCAACGAAAACACGGCACATTATAACTGCAGCTGCAAAAAAATATGTATACGCGCGTATTGAAACGTTGATTCATTTCTTCGGCTTTGAGGTGACCAAAACCCTCTGAAAAGTTTAAAAATGTGTGCAAGAAGAGGAATCAATCAATCATGAACGATATCTAAATAGAAATCTGCCTCGTGTTGATACCATTTTCGGATCAGTAGACAAATGTAGGCCCATGCTTCTGAAGCACAGATAGTTTCCGATGATAATGGCAGATAGAGTCCTGTGTGAAGCACGATTAGCCGCTGATAGAGTCTTGTGCCAGGCGCATATAGCATCCGGTGCCATTGTAAAAGGTAAAAAAATCCGATTTTCCTCAAAAAGGAGATATTCTTTCAACTCAGAGCCTTACAAAGATTTAAATTCATTCATTAGGGTCAAACTTATCCAACCGACCTGTTTTCTTTCCATTGCATTCGCAACTGATCGGCGTTCAAAGTGGACACACTCTTCAACATTGTCAAATCTTGACCATCATTCCAGCTTGTACACGGTGCATAACCATATCGGACGCTATCTGTGAAAACTGGACTCTATCTGTGTATTTCGGAGTCTATTTGCGTTAGTTTAGGATTCTATCCGTCCCAAAATGGAAAACGAGGTAAGGGTGGGTGTTAATAAACTCTAATATAATTGTAAACAACACATTTTCTTATGGGGCATAAGGTGCACGGAACATCAGACATCCGTGTCTTCCAGTATCTATAGCTATTATGCCTAATTTGTATTTACTTTCGTTTCTACAAGCTGGAATGAAGGTCAAGATTTGACAATTTTGAAGAGTGTGTCCACTTTGAACGCCGACCAGTTGCGAACGCGATGGAAAGAAAACAGATCGGTTGGATAAGGTTGACCCTAATGAATAAATTTATAATTTTGTAAGGCTCTGAGTTGAAAGAATATCTCCTTTTTGAAGAAAATCGGATTTTTTTTTACCTTTTACAATGACACCGGATGCTATATGCGCCTGGCACCAGACTCTATCAGCGGCTAATCGTGCTTCACACAGGACTCTATCTGCCAATATCATCGGAAGCTGTGCTTCAGAAGCATGGGCCTACATTTGTATATAGTGATCCGAAACTGGTATCAACACGAGGCAGATTTCTATTTAGATATCGTTCATGATTGATTGATTCCTCTTCTTGCACACATTTTAAAACTTTTCAGAGGGTTTTGGTCACCTCAAAGCCGAAGAAATGAATCAACGTTTCAATATACATATTTTTGCAGTTGCAGTTATAAGTCATGCTGAAAGCCATCTTGAACAGGCTTAAACCACAAGCCGACGAGATAATCGCTGAGGAACAGGCTGGGTTCCGAGCGGGAAGGAGCACCAAAGAACAGATCTTCAGCCTTAGAGTCCTGTGTGAAAAGTATCTCCAACATCAGCAGAATCGGTGCCGTGTCTTCATTGATTTCAAAAAAGCCTTTGACGGGGTATGGCATGCAGCATTATGGGCCACCATGTGGTGGTGCTATGTCGGTGCAGGTCTGGTTCGCACCATTGAGCAGCTATACAAGGCTACAGGTGCAGTCCTGATCAATGGCAGCACAGGAGAATGGTTCAGAACAAGAGTTGGAGTAAGACAAGGATGTCTTCTGTCACCCACCCTCTTCAATATTTTTCTCGAACGGATCATGTCTGATACTCTGGAAGAACGTGGCGGGGGTTGGCATGGGCGGCAGAGACATTGCCAATCTGCGGTTTGCCGATGACATAGACGCTCTAGCTCAGGAAGAGCAGAAACAAGAGGCTCTAGTTGAAAGTCTCGACCAAACCTGCACAAGGTGTAAGATGGAGATCAGTGCTGAGAGGACCAAACTGATGACGAACAGCACAGATGGCATCCAGCGGGAGATCAAGGTGAAAGGGCAGAAGCTGGGTACTGTAAGCAGCTTCAAATGGCTTAGGTCAGTTGTCTCAGATGATGGCTCAAAACGGGAGGTTCTCTAAAGGATTGCACAATCCACTTCAGCTCTTACCAAGCTGAAACCAAATTGGAGAGATAGCGGCATGTCTCTTGGATCAAGGGTGAGACTTGTATGCCTGTGAATCGTGGGCCTTGACAGCAGACATGGAGAAAAGAACGCAGGCCCTTGAAATGAGATGCTGCTGAAGGTGACTGAATATTTCGTACAAGGACCATATAACCAATGATGAGGTTCGCAGGAAGATCCAAGCAGCGATAGGAGAATATGATGGGCTCCTGACGCTGGTCGGGAGGCGGGGGCTGGGGTGGTTTGGCCACGTCTCAAGGTCTTCTGGTTTAGCAAAGATAATTCTTCAGGGTACAATGAAAGGGGATGGGGGAGGGGGTAGACGGAGGAGGAGGTGGGAAGACAATATCAAGGAGTGGACAGGAATGGATTTTGCCAGCTCGGCTGGGGCAGCTGAAGACGGGGCAAGGTGGAAAGGGATTGTTTCGAAGTCATATGTGGTGCCCCAACGACCTAGTAAGGTTATGGGATAGAATAGAATGAACAGAATAGTTATAAGTACAAACGGTGGTGGACACCTAGAGTTGCGGTTTATTTATATTAACAACATCTATAGGTTGGTGTAACTATATGCATGATATTAGGTCAAAGAAACCCATAAATGGAGAGCACTGTCAACTTCCTTTACATCTTTTGAGTGAAACGTTACCTTTAAAAGTAGAGATGATCTTTAACAGGAAATATATACAAAGTTATCCATAAAACGAAAGATATCAGTTATCAAAAAGCCAGAGCCATACCGTCGTCGGTCGGTGGGAGTGCGTGTTCCGACTTAAAGTATTTTTCGCCCTAGACATTTAGTCGCTAGAAAAGGTGTCAGGCAAGCCAGTAAAATATATTTTTTTATTTGAATATTAAAAGTAAAGCTTTTTTAAACTGTTGAAAGGGCATATAAAGATAGACAGAGGGTGGCCTATATTTTGTTATTGTTCCCGGTAACCCTTCTGCCGACAATAGGTTTCTGACATGTATCAATATCCGTCCATGAACTATATTCGACATGTAGGCCTACGCTGAATTTGAGTCTCATTCTGACAAACACGAAAATCTGGATGAAGAACAAACGAGTCGTTTCGTTGTACTGGTTAACCGCTTACGAGATCTAAGCCTGCTCAGGAATAGTTTTGGCTAATGCAACCACAAGTTTGATCTTTTACGACGTTTTTGGCTGAAAAAAAAGAAAACAAACATCACAAGTAAGGTCCGCTGCTCACAAGCATAGTCCGTTGCTTTGAGGACAAACATCTGTCCGTTGGCATAAAATTACATTATTTCGAAGACACAAACAGAATCCGGAACATTGAAAATAATGGGTGGTGTCCTTTAAACATTGATATTAACGTAAAGATTTTATTTATACACCTAATGACATGTGTAAATTATCAAGAACATAACTATCTTCGTAAATAAAGGACAAAATTCATTACATACAAATAAAAACACTGAGTTTTTCCATGTTTTCATGGGCCATGTACGCTCCTGCACCATCACGCTGCATTTGATTTCACTGATGACAAGCACTGAATATCGCTAGCTGAATAATATCGACGGAAATATTAGGAAAAATAAGGTATGTGTTCCGTGGAAACCATGAAACCCAATACTTACACGTTTTGTCCCTTTTTCTTCGACTGAATCGTCGAAGCGTTCATGGCAAGTAACAAATAGAGTCCGTAGCACTCACAGATAGAGTCAAGTAACGCAGATTTTCACAGATAGCGTCCGATATGGTTATGCACCGTGTTGTAGAATCGAAAGTAAGTACGAATTAGGCATAGCAGCTATAGATACTGGAAGACACGGATGTCTGATGTTCCATGCACCTTATACCCCATAAGAAAAAGTGTTGTTTACAATTATATTAGAGTTTATTAACACCCACCCTTACCTCGTTTTCCATTTTGGGACGGATAGAATCCTAAACTAACGCAAACAGACTCCGAAATACACAGATAGAGTCCAGTTTTCACAGATAGCGTCCGATATGGTTATGCACCGTGATTATATCGATTAATTAGGGTTTGTCTGACTAACAACTATCGCATAGGAAGTATTTTTTTTTTCGGGGTACCATGTATTGGATAATAATCAATTTATCGGAATTTCGAAATTTTGCTTACACCTAGGAAAAATCGATTTTCGATCATAAAATCAAAAGTTACGAGAATTTAAAAGCTATTTTCTCGTAGGAAGCTGTTCTAAGAATTGCGCGTTTAAAACTCTCAGCCATTATGTCATCTCTGAACAGTCACTCTTTATTTATGACGACTGTTCAGAGTATATATTTATTTATGAGTGACTGTTCAGAGTATATAATGTTTCTTATCCCTACACGGATTCTCTTCATGACATTATGTCATCGACAAAGAAACGGCAGGGTAGTGGCTTTTGGCACAACCAACCCGTGGCACTTTCAACCGTCCCTGTCTCCCCTAAATCAGGAGAATGCTTAAGCGGTACATATATTCCCCCAAATTACCCTAACACGTGTGACCCAGTACAAGGCTTATTATTGGTCATTATTAGGCCCTTGTAATTTCTATGCTCCAAAACGACCACTTCACTACAAGATTCTTTCAACAAAACCTGCGAAAATTGGGGATCAATTGTTCATGTGTTCAGTGATGAAACGTGCAACACTGGATACGCCCTCTACATGCTCCAGCGCCCGCCTTAATCAGAACTCTTGATGAATCTTGTCATTTTTTAAAGGCTCTCCCAAGTTGAATAATGAATGGGATATGGGCCAATGGCTATGGAATATTACTGGCTTCAATGGCGGATCCAGAGGGGGTTCGGGTGGTTCAAACGAACCCCCTTCCCAGCTAAAAGTATCTTATTTTCATGGGGAATTTCAGGGAAAATTGGGCAAACTGCACAAATCGAACCCCCCTCAGCTAATTTGAACCCCCTATCCACAATTCCTGGATCCGCCTCTGGGCTTTAGTCGGAAGTCACAGGTTTCAAGGATCCACGAAAAACTAAAAAAGGGCCCATCTGCACTGTGTTGCCCATCACAACAATATGCTGGATCCGCACGATGCAATTGCTATAGCAACCAGGTAAGTTTTGCATAATGCATAAGCTTACGTCGTATGGGTAATAGTGTATTACTACTTTTTCTTTTCAGCGAATAAGATATTCATCATTCATTTTTTTTTTTTTTTTTTTTTTGTATTTATAATATTTTTCATCTTTTAATCTTTTTATATAAATAATATAAATGCTAGTTTTATCAAAACATATATAGATCTACTTTATTTTCGTGGTAAAGTTGTCTAACCGTTTTCTTGCAAATTGATCAAGCAACAAAAGGAGTACGAAAATAATTTCGTTCAACATTGACTACCAACGAATCTGTATTTACATACAACCAAATTTTAGTTTGTTGACAAGATGGAAGTCGACTGTGATTTCGGGAGAAAATTTTAGTCGGATATTAAGGAATGATGGATCCAAATAGTTAAAATGTGACGCGGAGCTAGTTTTAAACTAATGTCGGCTTCATTGCTGATGGCGACAAGTTCGTCAGATGGCGCCGTCAACACTATTACCTGTCCGACATGTGATTTTACGGCTACTGGTTCCAGGCGCACAATCTGTCCAAAGTGTGGAGGGTTTTATAGCAGAGAAGCAGCTGAGAGACCTGAACCTAGGAGGCTTGCTAGAAGTAGAAATGTAAAGATCCTATACTTTTACGCAGAGACACATTTGTTTTACAGTATCAGACACCCCGGTTGTTTTGATTCTTTTTATTTCATTTTGATATTAATGACAGTCGGCTAGCACTGTTGCCTCAGAGGGTTTTCATCTCAATCCGGTTTGTGGGGAGGGGGCGCTGGCTAAGTTGGAATTTTGATGCAAGGCCGTTGTCGATGGTTTGGCCATGGCTGTATCCTTTTTGGCCGTACCACTTTTTTTCATTTTTTTTCATTTGGCCGAATATGGAATTGGCTGTACCACTTTTTTTTCCCCTGCTACAGTGGACTCGACAGTATCGGATCACCCTTATGTTATCACCCATTTTTCTCACAAATGAAGCAAATGTTTTTTTACCATTATATTACAGTCATCGAGTAAGACCAATGACAAAGTGCAGGGTGAAAAAATCAATCGAAATGTGCGGCTGTGAAACAAATCAGAGTTGTTGAAAAGCTTGGCCCCCTTCAGCGGCGCTTGCATTTTGCCTGTTGCTTGTTACCCCCAAAACAAATTTCGGTTGTTTACACAATTTTATGATTAGGCGATTGAAACCGATTCTGCTTTGTAATGTGTCCTGGCATCCCTAAAATTGCAGGCAGTCATTATTTTCGTGAAATCCCCAGTATTTGATGAAACTAAAGACTTGAAAAGTTGGGCACCGATGTGCGACAGTAACGGATCATTATATAATTTGAACTGAAAAACAGGCATTAGCTGGAAAACTTAATGTCAAATGCAGGCCGGATGCTGAAAGCAAGTCATAAATCAACTACCTGAATGGCTGCCGTGTCTTCCTTCAAAAAAGATCGGTATAAAAATAATACAATATTCTTTTTGTAAAATATCCCCCATCTCACCCCTAGACACTACCGTCTGATAATGGCGGTTATGTGAAGCACATCTAAGCTTCCGCTAAACATTCTGAAGAAACATTCGAGATCAGCTTGCATGTGTGTGAACCCATTAATGTTTTGCTTTCATCAGCTGGACATTTGGTCACTGTGAGGACTCAGATTAATGCAGCAGAACTCGTTGAATGATCATGTAGTGTTTACATGTATACTGTTTGCATTGATATTCCAGTGCTAAGGCGGAAAATCACCATAAATTTCTTGATCCTGATCAGACGTACGGTCTTATCAGGGTGTATTCTTTACGAAGTCAGATTATGGTCTATACTGTTTGAGTAGTTCCGTGCTAAAGGAACGCAGGGGATAACTGAGTTAAGAATTATTCACATACTTGTACATTTGTACACATTTAACAGACATAACCGTTGCTGGTGACGGGCCACGTGAAAAATATCGTTGAGAGGCCGTAAAAATTTCCTCTCAGAGTTTAATTGGTCCAACTGTTTATGTAGCCAAATTATTGAAGCTAAGAAGTTTGGCAGAGCGCCTCGGAGGAACTCTCTTATAAAATAATATCATATGATCCGATACTGTCGCAACTGATTCGTTACTGTCGTAAGACCCTCCTGTAAGTCTGGATAGGTTATCTGCCCTTAAAGGAATAAATTTCGTAAATATTTTGACATGGATAGATAGAAAGGATATTTTGCAATTGTAATGTGTAATTACATACAGAATGTTAGCATTCATATACAACAAAACAGGAGTTTGATTGAACTTGATCCGATAATTAAGGTATATACTGTCCACTGTATTCCTTCTTGCCTTAAACTCTAATGGGGTGATCAAAGGTTGATTAATAAGTGCCATGGTCAGTAAATCATCTGCCACAGGGTGTAAAAAATTCACTTCAGGCTCATGAAAACATGATTATGAAACTAATGCCTGATTTAATGACAATAATCATCATTAAAAGCTTAAGATATGAAGTACGGGTCCGCTGATTCAAGAAGGGCAGTTGTCAGTTACTGGCGAAAGTGTGTGCTCTTAGTACTGGTTAACCACTGGTTAACTGCTTAGGAGGTCTAAGCTTGCCCAGGAATAGTGTGGATAGGTTAACTGACAGTCCCGACATGACCATAGCTGTTTACTGTGGATGTAAAGCAATAAATCAATCAATCAATATGAAGTACGGGTGCATCAAAGTGTTCTTTGATTAACAATGTCCCAATAAGACCGACTTCTAGGGACCTTAGACCTCACCGAGAGGTTGAAAAATAGATAGTTGTGCTTTCCATATTTCGGTGGTGATAGTGGGGACGCGGTGGTGGGGAAGGTGGGGGAGGGAGAGGCAGTCTTTAATAGCTGGGGTAAGCATTTGAAATACAGCAAATACTCATAGAATAAATTGAGTTTCACAAGCATAATTGGTCTCAAAATGCAGTAAAATCAGTTATAGAGACGTCCAAAATTCAAATTTGTGTTCTCGTGGGAGGTAAAAACTTCACTTGCAAAATTGGTCACAAAATGCATGAAAATCGCTTTAGAGAGCTCCTGAATTGAAAAATTTTCTTGAGGGAGTCCCCCCCCCCCCAACCCCGTCCCCCCTCCCCTACAAGAGGGGGAAAGGCCCTGTGATGTCCAGCTGTGTTTCATCAAGGCATGCCTTTCAACAACGGCATTTGCCTTGATGACATGAAACACTTAGCCAGCCTTTGCTGACAGTTTGGATAACTGCATGGTCTGTGCCAGTGTGCAGGGAGACCTGGGAGAGTCACTACAGTGCAGGCTAATGATCCCAGCTGTAGTCAGTGGCATACTGCAGTTTTCACCTACTGTTGCTATAATGATCAGCCTGAGCTCAGCTCAATGATCAATCTGAGTGAAATATTAAGAAAAGCTGTAAAACTTAAAAAAAAAAACAGAAAAAAGAAGAAAAAAATGCACGATTTGGAGCTGCTAAGCTACCGTATTCAACCCTTTTAGCGCACTGTGCGCTTAACATTTTCAAAATGACATTTAATACATCCAGTAGACTTTCATCCTAGTAAGCGCATATTTCAAAAAAAAATATTATAAATAGAAAGAAACAGAATGTAATGTTTAAAGCATCAGAGAAAAGCTGCTTATAGTCGTGTAGGATGGAGAAGCATTGTAAGTGAAAACTGAAAGATTTTATAGGTTTTTCAGCACTTGTAGACAAGCAATCAAAGGGATTTATTAAAAAGCAGTAAAAATATGTGCCTTAATAATCATTATGTCTCAGAAATTCCCTTGATGTGCGCTTATTGGGGCATGTGCGCTAATCAGGTTGATTACGATACTTATGCAATGTACTGATGTTTGCAAATGTAGACAAACTTAGAAATGCCCATTGAAATAATTGGCAAACATTAAAGACCCTAATTAGACTGCTTCCATTCCTTAAGGAGTAGTTGAAGAATTTTATGTAGAGAAAACTTATTCAATCTGGCTTATTTTGTAGCAGACAACATCAGCTCACAATTTCACAAACTACCATATTCATCCTATTAAACGCCTTGGGGTGTTGCATTTTATGAAGGGGGGGGGGGCATTATTTACAGCCTGTTGTGTGAATCTACCACTGCCAAGTACCTCTAATAAACAGTATTAAGGTGAATGAGTATGCATGCAAGGGAAGCAGCTCTACTATTTTTGCCTCCATTTTCAATAGGGGTCAACTCTTAATGGAAAGAATTTGCTGCTTTAGGAGCAAATTCTTTCCTTTAAGAGCAAGACCCCATGTCAAAGAGCTACCTTATCCAGTGAAGCAAACAGGAATTCATGCTCATGCAAGTCAATATAGGCAGTCAGAAAATCTAGTAGAGGTATTGTATATTCTCTTTTTTTTTCTTCCTTGTGTTGACAGTTTATGTTCATTTTTCTTGTTTCATTGTAGAGGGAGAAAGAACAATCTGGGAGACGTGGTCTGCAGTCTATTGCAAGTTTCTTCAACAACCTCACTCCAAGCAGCAACAGCAATAAGGATAAAAATGGATATTCCAGTGTCGTTACCAGCTCTGATTCTTCCTCCGACAAATCCAGCAATAAGAGCCCAGAGTTACCTCCCATAGATTCCAGAGGGCGGCTCACAGCACATTCCACAAATTCTCGGAGTACCACACCCCTGTATGGACAAGACCGTGTACCTAGTTCCTCAAATATAAAGGCCCATAAATCATCTAAATCTTCTAAAACTTCAGACTCTAAAAAAGGAGAGCATTTAAGCATTTCTATAAAAGGAAGTGACAGATCTGTGCTAAGTCCAAATTCTACTGCCCCTCGCAGTCCGAGTGCTCCTGACAGAGTTATCTACCCTGTGAGGACTAAAACCTCCAGTCAGCTGAGGTGAGTGACAACAATTCATTTATCCTGATTGTGCTGTAATCGGAAACATTCAAATGAGAAATATATAGAGATCAGGAGACAATCTAAGACATTTGGTAGACTTAGGGGTCAGCAATAAGAAGCATCACAGCATTTATAAAATGGCACCAATTTGAACAGTGTCTGAAATGTTTATGTGACTGTAATCTCTTGATAATTGCCATGTCTTATTGAGTTCTCATAACAACATGTGAACAAAAACTGTTATTATCCTAAAAAATTTTGACAAAATTTGGCAGACCTCCAGAAGATATATCATATAAATGTATCAAAAAATGCTGACAGAATTACAAACATTGCCGACTCTGATCAGCTGGTTTATACTGTTGTTTTTGCTCAAGTGTTTATGCTTTTAAGTTGTATTGGAACACCTCCATGTTTTATCTGCCATTTTTATAAAGGGGAACAACTTTTCTGTCAGCCTGTTTGTTTTCTTGAAAGACACAACACTTAGAAAATGGGGTCTTCTCTTAAATGAAAGAATTTGCTCCAAAAGGAGCAAATTCTTTGTGTTTAAGAGATGACTCTAATTCGAGAAAGGGCATCAAAAATGAAGTAGCAGAGTTGCTCCCCCTGAATATGTATCCATACACCTTAATATATAAATACCCTTCCTTATGGCACTAAATTAAGATATTATTTGGATTGTTTTTGTAGAGATGATGTTCGACTTGCCCGAGAGACAGGTCAGTGGAAGGGAGTGCAAGATTTTTATTCCACCACCTTCAGCTCATTCCTGGAAATAAATGCTGCATTTAAAGTAAGTACTTTCGTATGCTCTGATACTTTTTTCTCCATTGTTACTAAATATTCAGACACTTTAGCAGAGGTCCAGATAAGCAGGGGTTTTTAGGATATATTCTGAGATAATTTATCACATTTCTCAACGAAACTGGTTGTGACCTGACATTAGACTGTGTCAGTGTGATGGTTCTAATAAGGGATTATGACACGTTTTTAGGGAGAAGTATGGAAAATTGCCCCTAAACTATCCTATCTAAAGCACAGAATCCTCCAAAATAATTTTGCTTCTGCTGTAGGATGGGAATTCCCCTCCAAAAACAGTCCCAAAAGTGTAGATCTGTCTTATAAGACCTACACTTTTGGGACTTATAAGACAGATTTATGTTTTTGGAATTGTTTAGGAATTATATATACATGTATATGCAAACAGCTTCAAATATCTTGGAGCAGTTGTCTCAGATGATGGCTCAAAACAGGAGGTTCTCTCAAGGATTGCACAAGCCACTTCAGCTCTTACCAAGCTGAAACCAATTTCGAGAGATAACAACATATCTCTTGGATCAAAGGTGAAACTTATGCACTTCCTTGTCATTTCCATATTTCTGTATGCCTGTGAATTGTGGACCTTGACAGCAGAGTTAGAGAAAAGAACACAGGCCTTTGAGATGAGATGCTACCGAAGGTGACTGAACATTTCGTACAAGGACCATATAAGCAATAAGGAGGTTCGCAGGAAGATCCAAGCAGCCATTGTAGAATATGATGAACTCCTGACACTGGTCAAGAAATGGAAACTAAGGTGGTTTGGCCACGTCTCAAGGTCTTGTCAAATTTCTTGTCTCATTATCATAGTTGAATAAAATATTTTAGTCAGCTTAGGACCTTAACTGCTGTGGTAAATGAGGCATTTCTGACCCAATACATAGGATAATTTTGTTGTGATATACCAGGCCCAGAGGTTATAAAACTTGAGTACATTCTCAAACTCAAAATAAAGCACACTGACTGCTTCTGAGCCAATCAGTGTGCTTTATTTTGAGTTTCAGATTATTCTCAAGTTTTATAACCTCGAACCCAGAGCTTGGTTCCTTTGACTTGCTCTGCACTGTATGGGCATTTTTGTCCAAATATCAAGAGTACATTTGGTAGTTGGTTGACCTTGTTACACAATAAATGCCCTTATATATTGCTCATTTGACTTTCTGAAAGTAATTCTGTGGAGAATAATAAAGAATCTGTTGCATTTATCTTTAATTATTCATGTTTCTTGGTAAATTAATACCATATATACTGTAAATATTTGAACTCTTGAAACATTTTTGAATTTGGCTCTTCCATATTTAGAATTGGACAGTGTCTTTTTCAGCGGAGTTGTTTTGTAAACTTATTGGCATACAGTACAGTGCACGTGTGTTAAAAGAATGCAGTGCTGAAATTGCCCCGGTCCTTGCCTGCATTTTCAACCAGTCCTTGGCCCAGTCTAGAGTACCAGATGACTGGCTGCAAGCTAATGTGGCTCCCATTTACAAAAAGGGAGAAAAATATGACCCTGCCAATTACAGGCCGGTCTCCTTGACTTGTATTTGTTGTAAGTCTCTTGAGCACATTCTCGTGAGCAAAATCATGCAACATCTATCGGACCATAAGATTTTAGTTGAGTCTCAGCATGGCTTCAGAAGTGGTA
Organism: Ctena decussata; assembly: GCA_963989385.1. NCBI lineage: Eukaryota > Metazoa > Mollusca > Bivalvia > Lucinida > Lucinidae > Ctena > Ctena decussata. The sequence continues at coordinate 43,842,996 of OZ022498.1, read as the reverse complement.
GGTCATGCGAGACTCAACTGGTCCAGTTCATTCATGATTTGCAGGCAAACCTAGACAGAGCCAATAATAAAGGTCACAAACAAACAGACCTCATTATTATGGACTTTGCCAAGGCTTTTGATAAGGTCCCCCATAGACGATTGATTTATAAACTGGAGTATTATGGTATCCGAAATGATATCCTCCGGTGGATCTCTGCCTGGCTATCTGGAAGGACACAAAAAGTTGTTCTGGATGGTGTCTGTTCAGACCCTCTCCCGTGTTGTCTGGTGTCCCCCAGGGTTCTGTTTTAGGGCCCATCCTGTTCTTAATCTTTATTAATGACCTGCCAGACAACATAAGCTCCACAGTCCGCCTTTTTGCTGATGACTGTGTACTCTATAGAAATATTAGACGGTCCGAAGACCAACAGATACTCCAAGATGATTTAGATAAATTGGCACTTTGGGAAGAGGCATGGCTCATGAAATTTAATGTTCCCAAATGTCACTCTATGAGGGTGACTAGGCACCCCCCTCCAAAGCAAATAATCCATGGTTATACATTGCATAACCAAGTCCTAGAGAATGTATTGTCAGCCAAATATTTAGGAGTTGAAATTACGGATGACCTCGAGTGGGGTCAGCACATCAATGAAATTACCAGTAAGGCTTACTAAGACTTTGGGTTTTCTTCGTAGAAACTTGACTTTTGCATCGAAGGAAATCAAGGCTGCTGCATATAAAACTCTGGTCCGGCCCAAATTAGAATATGCAGCGCCAGTTTGGATGCCCCATCACCAAGTTGATATTAACAGAATAGAAAAAGTACAGAGGACTGCTGCCCGTTGGACCTGAGGCGCTGGCGCAATCAAAGCCATGTGGGAGAAATGTTAGAAGAACTCCAATGGCCAGACCTGCAGGAAAGACGACAGCAGGCTTCTCTGTCTCTATTCTACAAAATTCATTATAATCTTGCCATTGTAGATAAGAATAAGTACCTATCTGAGGTCGGTGAAGGGAGCAGGAGAACTAGGTCCCACCCATTCCAGTACCACCGTCCAAATGCTTACACGGACGGTTTTAAGAACTCTTTTTTCCCCAGACAATTGCAACTTGGAATGGCCTTACAACCGAAGCTGTCTCTTCGGAGACAGTTGATGGGTTTAAGGCCAAAATTTAATATCCTAGGGTAGAGCAGGGGTTAGGCATGGAATGCCTGCCCCTGAGGACTTCTTGTAAATAGTTTTAATCTGCTGGTGGCTTTGTCACAAATTCATTTATTTATTTATTTATTTTTTTTTTTTTGTGACAACTTATGCGCCACACCAGAAACCTGTCATCATGGTCAAAGTTGACCGAGGACAGTAAAGATAGAAAGAAAGAAAGACTCTGACCAGACTGCTCCTTAAAAGCAGTCTGCTCTCAGCCTACTCTGATACTCTGTTTTTGTCAGCAGACTTTGGGTAAATATGATATAATGATAAGGTCAGGTTTATAGAATTCCTTTGAGAAGAATTACCTTGTAAAGGTATAGGGTTAATCTTAGAAGTTTGGACATTAGGGTACATGTATATATATTTTCAGACAATTAATCATATGTATGTGCACCCTTATATGTTTTTCTACCATTTTTACAAAGAGAAACATTTTTCATGATTTCCTTTTTGTTTCCCTGGATGAAGCCCTCCTAATTAAGGGTCAACTTTTAAAGGCAAGAATTTGCTCCTTTGGGAGCAAATTCTTTCATTTAAGAGTTGATCCCCATTTAGAAGGGTGGCAAGCATGAATACAGCAGAGTCGCTGCCCCTGAAAGTGTACCCTTTCACCTTAAATCTCCTGGAAAATATTGAATGTGACACTTCATTAGAACCATCTCTCCAAGTGGGTTCTGATGGTTGGTCAGATCATATGTAAGCTATTATGAAAGATAAGAAAAAATTTCCAAAAATACCCTGAAAACTCTCTTAGTCTGGCAGTCTGGGCAGAGTTCTTCAAAGCTAATGATACACGTATCATTACATAATGAGACATTTTATTTTCACATGTATGCTTTACCCAAACACTTTGTGGCTGAAAAATATGTGAGGAGCTTCATAGTGCAACACAAGTCCTTGGCTAAAGCTAACTATGCTTTGAATCTTGGGCACTGGTATCATGATTATATTGAAAGGGCCATGGAACCCCATATTATCTCATCCTTCCACAGGGCCTGACAAATCCATTGTTTGGTTGCCCAGGACAAGTGTATATATTTGCTGGACAAGTAAATTATTTTCTTACTTGCCCAGAAAAAAGTACATGTACAAGTTATAAATGGAAAACAAAATGAATTTCAGCATTTTCTTGTGCAGGGGTTTCAATAACTTTTATGGCACCCAGTGGTCAAGGCAAAGTAGGCGGGGGATTTTATATGTTTTCCATAAAATTCCTATACAGGTTTCCAAAATATAGGAAGGGAATAAATCTGAGTGTAAGGAGAAAATCCCCGCCTCCTGCCTCTTAATGACACTCCTGCTTGTGGAAGCTATTTACTGGACAAGTGGATCATATTTTGATTTGTCAATCCCTGCTCCATCTGAATGTATTTCTGCCACAGAAAACAACCCTCATAATATAATATTATCGATAAATTGATCTGCTAGGTAGTATCATGATCATTTGGCATTCACTCAGTCTGAATGATTAGATACTTGCACCCTAAGGATTTAAAATTATCCAGTTCATTTGTATCTGATTTCATTTTAAATAATCATTTGGCTGTGGCTTCAAATAGATTGATAGATTGTGCTTTGTGATCTGTTAAAAGATCTCAGCAAAGAGGGTATTTGTGCTATCATAAGCATATTTTAGGCTTATATGGGGTTCTGAGATTCCAGTTTCCCTAAATATATATCAAGGATAATTTTTCTTATTTCTCATCGAAACCATATAGTGTGACCCCTCTTCTGAACCGTCTCGTCGAGACGGTTCAGATGAGGGGTCACAACATATGTTTTTATGAAGAATTAACAAAAATTATCCCTAATTATCACCAAGTACTCCCTCTTATCTAGAGCTCTGAATATGATCCTTTAAAATGGTATTCTCTAAAATACACAGTGTTTTGTCAAGTACCCCTGAAATCTGGAATCAGTTGTAGTACAATATTCCTAAAATTACATTTATTTTCTTCAAAAGTATCCCATATCCCTTTAAATATTTCATGCTATATCCCTGTAACCGAAAGGAAATCCAGCGCCTTTCAGCTGTGCCAGATAGCCAGAGCCTTTGCACTGTTGCACTGTTTCCATATGCACCAAGCTCTCTTTGTGTGCCTTGCTGCATTTGATGATAGTTTCAGGACAATTTTTCATACCATATCATACCAGGAGATGACCACTATAAGCTTCTAGCCAGTGTCAGAAATTAACTTTCTTCGCAGCAGCAAGTACTTGCTACCTGGTATAAAAGCTAGTAGCAAAACTCACATACCTGGTAGCAAAACAGTCTTAGATTTAAATTATGACCAAACAAAATTTCTAAAGGTCAAAGGCATTAATAATGCCTTTGACTTTATGGAATTGTGTTTTGTCTTACACACAGAAGCAGTATTTTAATGAAAGTTGGCTAGTACTTCCAAAAAATTAACTTTTTCTAAAGAATTCATAGGCAGCAGCAGCTACCCACTTTTTTTCTTCAGGTGGCAAATGAGATTTTTAGGTGGCAAATTTGCTACTTGCTACTGGTAATTTCGAACCTTGTTCTAGCTTAATTACTGTCAGATCCTGATACATTATGTACATTCAACATGTGAATTGATCAATGAAATATAGTTTAAACCAAATTAACATCACATTTGACAGCTCATTTAATAATTTAGAACTGCTTTTAATGGGTTTTCCGCAACATTTAAAACACAACAAAATATTTTAAAAGAATCTGCAGCTTAAAATAATCACAAACATGACAGAATTACCTGGAATTTATCTCAGCATTTTCGTATCTTGTGAAGGGATCCACCTCCCACTCTTATAGCTCTGATAAAAATCTTAAGCTGAATAGTTACACTTTAAGGAGAAGCAACTCTGTGATTTTCATTTTTGCTTCCCTCCTCAGTTAGGGGTCTACTCTCAAAATGAAAGAATTGCTCTCCTAGGAGTAAGTTTTTTCCTTTAAGACCAGGCCACTTTGTTGAAGGGTTTCATTGTTCGGTGAAACAAATAAGAAGTCACAAAAAATGTTTAGCCTTTGTAAAATTGGCAGAATATTTTTGGAATGCCTTTCTTCACAAAAAAAAGAAAATATTACTGAAGTTTTGTTGAAATTTTTGTAATTTAGTTTGTTGAATGTACAAAGGGTATAATTAAGCTCTTCACTATAGTTTTATTTCTGCAAAACTTTACTGACTTTCAAAGTTTCATAAAAATAAGATTTTCATGGTATGCGGTGAATTTTGAATATATTTTCAGAGAGATCCAAATAAAGATTACAAGAGCATTGATGATCCGGGTCTAAAGTTTGAATTCATCAACACTGTCTATGACCTCATACTAGGCTTGGTAAGTAAAGCTCCAAGGGAGATCACTCCAGGCTGAGCTGGAAGTTATTGTCTCCCTTCTCACTTCACATGGAGCGTAACTCTGCAAGAAAAGAGTTTTGCTCCATGTATGTCTTCCTTTCCATTTCACATGGAGCTACTCTGACATGGAGCTACTTTTCTTTCAGAGCAGCTTCCATTGGAGAAGGGTTTTGTCATAGTGGAATCAACTAATGTCTGTTTGCTACCAAATGCAAACTGAATTTGGTTTATTTTCTCAAAAATGACGAAACTGCCATTTAATTTTTTGATATCCTAATGATTCTTGTTACTATACATACATAGCTGAGCAGAATATGAAAAATCCAAGTTTTTGGATGCTTTTGTAAAATGTTTTCTATTAACAGTAATGCAAAAACTGAACAGTTTCACTCAAGGGTGTCATATTCTTGTTAGAACACTAAGAACAGCCAAAATATTGTTGGTAGACAATAGCATAAACATGTTGCCCACTGCAGTTGTGGACATATGAATGAAATAGTGCATTCACCTGTCGGCACGCATGAGGCATGGTGTTACTGGTCAGGTGATACTGTCTTGTAACTAGACATTGAACTATTATATATTTTGCGATCAAAAAGTGTACTTTTTTTCAAAACTTGATAATATATAGGTGAAAAAAAAGTAGAAATAGATGGATTCAGAAAAAAATTTCAATTAATTATGCAAATTTTGGTCTGAGGACAGCAATCATTGGTCACATGCTACAATATGTATGAGTAAACGGAAATTCCAGCTGCCAATTTTACCCCCTTGTAATTTAGAGGGGAAAGTGACATTTATTTAAGGTCCTGTTTTGTAAAGAAACATTTTTATGCAAAGCCCCATATCACAGGGTATAAACCAGTCTGCCAATTTTCGCTTCCTGCAGAGACTGTCAGTCATATTTGGCTTCTGCCGAGACTGTTCGCGATGTCTTGCTTCCTGCCAAGACTTCTGTACATGATGAATGGCTTGCTGCAGAGACTGTCCTTGTGATTCTGCTTCCTGCCGAGGCTCTTTGCAGGAAGCAGAATCACGGGGACAGTCTCTGTGGAAGCCAGATATGATGGACAGTCTCTGCAGGAAGCGAAAATTGGCAGACTGGTTTATACCCTGTGCATATTCCTACAAAATTATGATTTTGTTATGTAACGGGTAAATATTAAGAATGTGCAATTTGATAATCTTCTACCTCTCACACATTTTGAGAAAATATTGGGAATGCTGTTTGCATTTGGGACCAAACGGACTATACATCATTTTCTTTGTAAAAATGGCGGCTGTGCAGTCCATGTGGCTTATGCATACATATTCAAACTAGGATTTTTGTCCTGTGTCAAAAGGAAAGTACAGGAATAGCTATTGTTGTCACAGGGATCAATGTGGAGGGTGACTTGGGAGAAGTTGTCACCCTGTAGGTTCAAACTTTTCCCTATTCTTAGCTCTTCTAGAACCAAGGTGAATAGTAATACTGAATGAGTCAGCAGATAAAAGCTCTAATACTGAAAGTGCCATTAAACTATTTTTAGCATCCTTAATTGGCAGAAAGGTGTTTGCTTGCCTTGTTCCCTATAGATTTGGATGCCTTTGGCAGAAGTTTCACTGTTTATCAACAAGACATGAACATCAACATGTTCAGTTCATTCATCACAGTCATGTACCTAATAAAGATGTAAGAATATCAGATTATAGAAGGGAGAGGTGGACGTGATAAAATTTTGGGATGATCTTTTGAACACTTATGCTGTGCCCCTCACATAGAACAGCCATGTCAAGGCATTTCAAAGTATGTGCCACAACAATATGTTTGTTATGGATCATTCACAGAAACTTCTTAGTGTCATTATCGAGATGCCCCTGAATATCAAAATGTCAGAATGCTGATTTCACTAGAATTATGATAAAGAACACAGTTTTAATGAAATACAATTATATTTATTCTTCACAAAGGTTGTAATATGAACAGACTAATTCCAATAATCAATTAATCCCAGTTGGAATTCTTTAGAAACTTATTCATTAGTAATCCAGTCATTTCTCTTTAAAATTAAAATGTCATAAATATTCAATAGAGCACTTAAAGTTATGTCTAGAATTTCTGCTCATTAATAAATAAATTGTCATGGTGACATAATACCATATGGATAGCTTTTATAGTGAATGAGGTCACATTCAGAGGAAGCATCATTCTGCACAACTTCCATTTTAACATCCCTTCTCAATGAAGTCAACTCTTATAGGAAAGAATTTGCTCCCTTAGGAGCAAATTCTTTTCTTTAAGAGTAGACACCTTTTCGGAAGGGCTTATTCGAATTCACCCAGGGATGTAAAGTTTGAATCACAAAAGTTGTTTCCCTCCATTTTAATCGCAGAAAAAAATAGAGGTGTACTATTTAATCTTAAGTTTGGTGTTCCTTGCATTAGCAAGGAGAGCTCATATTTTCCATGACATAGACCCAGTAGGAGAGCTACGCTTTTGTATGACAGCTCTTTTTGCCTTATTGTAGTCCGTTTAATTTTCTGTGATGCTTTGATAAGATGCGGCTGGGCGGCATGACTGAGTGGTAAAGAGTGCCAGGACACAGACTCAGAGCTGTGGTTCAAATCTTCCTCACTTTCAGGGGAAAGAACTCGATCATTTTCAGGTTTTACTTCCCTTTTATAGAAAAAAAATCTTGCTTCCATTGGATGCAGTATTTTTCCTTTGAGAGTAGAACCCAGTTTGAAAGAGCTTCTTCATCAATGAAAGATTTCCTTTTGTAAAAATGGCAAAAAAAAAACATGTCGGTGTACCAACTATTCACCTTAAAGGATCCCTCTTGGGGCAAGTATACAGATTAGGTGAAAAACTAGATGTTGAACTTAGAACTTAGTGCAAATAAGAAATATCTGAGAGTGCCTTACTTGTGTACTATATAACTCTAGAGCATCGTACACCATGTAGCATTAATTTTTTTAATCAAGTCTCCACCATTCAACTTAACCTGTCAAAATTGGACTTGCCTGGCTAAATGACAAATGATGCAGAACTGAACAGTTTGATATAGGTCTACATTGATAGTGCTTGCACCGTTGACCCAATATGCAGGATAATAACAGCATTTTAACTTTTCGATTCATCCCATTCCATTAAACTGTTCAATTTGTTCTCTTCGGCATATGAAATATTGATTCTTAAATGGACCGCAGAAAGCTGGAACCATTACCATATTTACCCTAAAGATTTGGAAAGTCTGTCTTTGCAAACATTTTAGACACAGATCAGCCTGCTCCTCAGGAGCAGGCTGATCAGGGACAACAGTGTTTGCTAAAATTGTTATGAGATATCCCTTCATGTGACAAATGGATTCTTCCAAATCAGAAGATTGGAGAGTCCATTTTAACATTAGGTGTCCAAATAATTAGGGCAAATTTGATGTTTTGTATTGAAACTATTAACCTGTAATGTTAATACGATCTTGTGCTAAAATTCTCACTTGGTCAATACGCAGTTCAGTGTGTGCTCAATGGTTGTGACGTCCGGCCTTTTGTAATAGCAGCTCTTACAAGATAAATTATTGCCCGCAAGTTCCGTTTCTGTATAAAACGGTTCTGTTGGTGCAAAGGAAATTCTGAACCAGGTTTTAAGATGTTTCCTGTACTTTTAGAATGCTTGATTCAGAGCTCCAGATTATTATGAAGAAGGGGTATTGAGGATAATTCAAAGATAATTTTTCTTATTTCTCAATGAAAACATATGTTGTGACCCCTCATTAGAACCATCTCGACGAGATGGTTCAAATGACGGGTCACAAAATATGTTTTTATGGAGAAATATGGATAATTATCCCTAAATTATCTTTGTTACCCCTTCTTATCTGGAGCACTGTTATGATTGATTGAGGTTTTGCATGTAAGAATAAAATATAAGATAGCAGAATGTGAACTGCAAAGACCTTAAAAATCAGAAAGTGTATTTCTGTGAACAGCAATGGTCTGTCTGGTCACGGCCTTTGAATGGGTTCTTGTTGTTGAGCGCCCAAGTGCAATTTTACAGTGGCTGCATTGTGACACCAATCTTTGCTCAAAATTGTTGGCTCAGTGTACCCTAATCTCTCAGAATTCCATGCCATGGAAAATTACAAGTAGATCAGCCATGAAAATCTGCTAACTGTAACCATGGTATTGGGATTGTGTGGAGGGAAGGTTGCAATTCTTGTAATAAAAAAGAATTTGTTCTAAATGAAAATAAATTCTTTTGTTTTTGAAAAGGGAGTCACTAACTAGGGAAGCGAACCCTACTCTTTTGAAGTTCTCTCCCTTGTTAAAATGATAGATTAATCATGGAAATGTACTCTTACATCTTAACCCATTCCATTCGGGATAAAGTATCTGGGCAAACAGTTTGGATCCAAATGTGGGGCATGATCTGAGATCCACACTGTTTGCTGCCTAGATATCATTTCTACAAGAGTTAGTTAGACCAGTATTGTCAAAATATTCTTGATTTTTGATGCAGACGACAATTCAGCAGACGACAAAAAATACCCAGAATGCAATGGGTTGATACAGTGTATGATATTTATGTAGGGTATGTGAAATACTAAAGAGAAAATTAATCTCTCGTTTACTTGAGCACAGTTATTTCATGTCTTTTTCTTAATTTTGCAGCCACAAGATATACAAAAGGTTGTTTTAAAGAGTATGATAAACAGTTTGCTCAAGGATAAAAAGTAAGTTTTTGTTGATAATTTCCCTTTTCATATGACGTCGCTGTTATTCAGTGGATAACGTGTCATAAAAATGGTATGACCACGCATCTAATAACACTTTGACGTGTACATGTAACGTCGTCGACAACGTCCGTGTCAACAATGCTTTCTCTTATTGAAATAATGTTCATTTGGAAGGCAAGAAAAACCCATTTTAAAGGGTCATATGATAAATGGAATCTTAAACTTGTGGTCATTTCATATGAAATTTATGAAATGCGCCAAAGGCTCATTTCATAAATTTCATATGAAATGACCACATGTGTATTTCAAGATCCTCTATTTTTCTCTTCTTTGAGTTTGAAATGACATGGACAGACTTGATGCCAAGAGCTGCATGTTTTAGGTTCATGCCCTTGAGCGTCTTGGGGAACATGGTTGTGGGAATTCAACAGAAAATTTTTTTTTCCAAAGAGCATACTTTACCATACCTTTCTGTTTCAAAGCTACTACTTGTCCTTATATTTTGAACAGAGAGCGTGTGGCTCATCAGACTGTCTTCCTAGGCCTAGTGGATAAGAGCTCTTAAACATCATAAAAATTAAGTTTCTCTGCTGTGGGCTATGGGCACAAGTGAGAAAGTAACATTCTGCTTACAGGAGGTCAAGTTGTATTTCCCTGGTAGCTCCGTTTTTTACCCACATCAGCTTAACAATCAGCTGGATATAAGTGAAATATTCTTGAAAGGGCCGTAAAACAAAAGGTCATATCAGAAAAAGTATGTGGCTCATAAGGCTGAGACATTACTTTCTATACACTAGCAGTTTATGGTACATCTGTACTTTGCCATTGATTAAAGTCAGCTTCATTCACCTGAAATTTACATAATTCATCACCTAACCTGCTAATGATTGCTGTAGACAATAAGTTAATACCCTGATACCTTTGTTTATTGGGACAATGTCAAAAATGAAAATAATTGAATTTGCAAAAAGTGTAGATCCAGATGTTGCACTGGATCTCAACATGATATAGCTTTGATAGAACAGTTTTTCTTTTTTTTTTTTTTTTTTTTTGAAGACTGATGTAAATTTTGGTTAACCTTTACCCTACTTATTGCTGTAATTGGTTTTTCCAGCTTATTGAAGAGCTGCGGTAGCTCAGTAAGTTCATGGCCGCGTAGTGCAGTCGGTAGGGCACCTGACTTATAAGTCAGAGGTCCTGGTGTCGATACCCGGTCTGGCCACATACTTTCGTTTCTCCTTCCACTGATTCAAGAGGGCAGTTGTCAGTTACTGGCAAAATATGTGCACTTAGTACTGGTTAACCGCTTAGGAGGTCTAAGCCTGCCCTGGGGAATAGTGTGGTAACGTTAACTGACCGTCCCGACATGACCATAGCTGTTTACCGTGGACGTAAAGCAACAAATCAATCAGTCAGTCAGCTCAGTAGGTTCAGCACTGGCCTGCTGGTCTAGCAATTCAGGGTTTAATTTCTGCTGGAGGTAGAACACTTTTCAAATGTACTCAGGCTTTCATTATGTCCCACCCATTATCCTGGCCCCGAGGTTATAAAACTTTTTTCATGCTCAACTCAGCTGAGCATGAAATTTTCTCTGCTGATAAATACGAAAATGCCAACTAATGTTGGCATTTTCATATTCATAAGCAGAGAAAACTTCATACTCAGCTAGACTGAGCATGAAAACAACTGTACTTATCAGTAATTTGCTTTTTATAAGCAGGTAAAATTTCATGCTTAGCTGAGTTGAGCATGAAAAAAGTTTTATAACCTTGGGCCCTGATGTGACTAGAAAGAGAAAAAGACTTAAAGTGGCAAGTCATTCATCCATCCACTCATAAAAACCTGTTGGCTCAGCGGAGGTCAGACAAAAGGGAGTATTGGGTTATAATCATGGATAATTGCAGCTAAAGGTTATGACCTCTTCTTAGAAGTGCCTTGCCTCGACCATTTCAATCAGCAATCTCAGCAATCGCAATATGAGCCGTGACACTAGAAAACCAACAATGTGGTTGTGCCTTTAGCACAGACTCAGATCAGCCTGGGCATCCGCCCAGTCTGTTCAGAGTCTTAGCTGTCCGCATGGAAGTAGCTTAGACCCTTAGCTACCCCTTAAGCACTTAGGGAAGAGTCTGATCAGACTGGGTGGATGTGCAGGCTGATCTGAGTCTGCACTGGGCACACAACCACTATGTTGGTTTTCTCGTGACGCGGCTCATATATGTTTCAGATGTGAAATACAACAAAAATTATCATCAATTTTACACACACCCCTTGGGCTGACTGACAAACAGTACCTACTCTATTACACTAATCAGCCTGCAGTCTGACAGTCAGACCTATAACAGAGAAAATGGGACAGATCTAGATCAGACTCTGTCTTATCTAGATCTGTACTGTTTTCTCAGTTATACCCATTTTTGCAATATTTACAACTGTGTAAATTCTAAATGCTCATTATTATTTTATAGATCAGGTCCACAATATTTCAGGCCATATTTACATAAACTCAGCATAACCTGAAAGTATTTCCTTATATGTTGCTATTTTCAAACATGTTGATGACAAAAGTTAGTGCCATATTGATTGAAACGGCTGTTCAACTTTCTTTAGAAAAACAATATTAATTCCAAGTTTGGTACCAGCTCATTCCTCAAAGGCTGGGAGGAGAAGTGGGAAGGGAGTGGGTCGCGCAAATTTGGGCTGGGCAAATTTGAAGAGATGCATCTTTACTGGTTTGTTTATATATGTAAAAATTCTAAAAGATTGGGACACCAAAAATAATAACAGTACTCGTCTCCGAGTAGTTCTCGTCATTTTTCTAACAGTTTCCTGTTTTCTCCCAAACAAGCAGGTTTTCTTTCAGTTTGCGGTAGTTATGTATTGTGTACATAATAACTCTGGTTTCGACACACACGTCATGAATTTATTTATAGAAACGAACCTCAGGGAGCAATCATTATTTGATATGCTATCACGCACAGACAACGTCACGTCCAGAGGCAGTTCTCGTCATGTTGCTTTTGAGCTCGATTTTAAAATAAGTATAAAACCCATTTTGCTGTTGCTCCTATATGATGATTTTTGACATCTTATTCAGGTAACAAAGTCCGTTCGTATGCCAAATGCGCTCAATTTTTTAATGAGGTCACAGCAGATGAAAACAAACACAAAACTGAGACGTAGAGTTTGTCTTGTTCACAAGGCTGCTGAAAACGATAAATGATGACTGGGTCAGGTTTGCTATTTTAATATTTTTGTGTATTTTCCTGCAATGTTGACTTACATTCAGAATTTGTTTGCAAAGTAGACACAATATTGGAAAACCTGACCCAATTAAGAGAGGTTAGCACAAGGCTTGAACGTGCTCACGTGAATGCCCCTGACGTAATCACGCAACTTTGCGAATCCAAAAGAGAAAAAAAGGCATTTATATATACACAGCTCGATATCTTCATGAGTTTTTGCACTAGTTTGACCAAATGTATCGTAAACTTAGGATTAAGGCAGTTGAAGTGAAGAAAAAATACACGAAAAACTCGCTTTAAGCAGAATGACGAGAACTACTAGCTGACGAGATCTACTCGGATACGAGTAACTGTCCTTAAAATTGAACATTTTGGTTTTCAGTGCAGTAATTTATCCAAAAGATGCAGATGGAATGGCAAACAGTATAGACCCTGATCAGACTGCTCCTTTGGGAGCAGTCTGATCTGGGTCTGCACTGTTAACTCAGACCTATCTGTCCCAATTTAAATTTTTACAGTATGGTATTTTGTATAGCAAGTGAATAGTGATGAATGATTTTAGAGTTTTATGGCCCTTTCAGCATTATTTCATCATATTGGGGAAATGGGTAAGTTGATGGGGGGGGGGGGGGGGGGGATGAAATAATCCAGAGGCTAGAGAAACAAAGAATCGAATCGTTGATCAGACTAGAATCTGGGACCACTTGATTATGCTAAATATCCATCCAGGGCCCAGTTGATTAGAACTAATGACATCTGTTCATCAGTTAATAAGACATTATATTTTCAAACAAAAAAATGCTGCCATTATCTTTTGCCAAAAAAATATATATGAGGAGCTATTGCAGAGCTTCATAAAAATGCTGTTTTGTTTTTTTCTTGGCCTCAAAAATATAAGGAAGCTTTCTCACTGCAAAAGCTCCTCGCATTTTTTTGCAAAAATTATAGCATACCTGATTAAATATGCATGAAAGACAATACCAAATTCTTGACTTATTATAATGACTTCCTTATGCTAAGGATGCTTTGAACAACTGGGCCTTGATCATTAACTTCTCATCCGGCATGGCTGAAAAAAAACACATTCAGTACAGCATATTGAAAATGTTTGTTTTCTCTTCATGCAACCAAGGAATCATGACAGTAGAATGAATTGGTAAGTATTGTCGCAGAGCTCCTGAAAAGATTAGAATTTAGCTCTTTGTCTCTTCACAAAAACATACATGTACAGTCAAATCTGTCTTAAGGGGTTACAATGCTGGTTGAGCTGTAGTGAAGGGCCACATGTCTTAGGCAGTCAATTTTTGTGTGTGTCCCATAGGGTGACTCCTTAAGACAAGGTTTGACTGGTGTTATATGAGCCATCTCACATATAGATATGCCTAACACATTTGCAAACAAAAACCTGTCTGTGAACTTGCCAATGTAAAGTAGTAAACATGAGATAAAGGCATTAAATAAAAAAGTGTGAAAGTGATAGATTATTAACATAGTGGGAAAAAGATGAAAAAAAAATAAATAAATGAATTAAATGTGTATCTGATGTTTACAGCTTTGGTTGGTCAAGTGAACAAACTTTTACACTAAATTGGTCAAGTGTTACAGGCAGCATGACAAATATTTTAAGGCAGTCTGCTACATAGCACAACAGTCAGTGGATAAAATGAATACTTTCAAAAATTTGCAGATGCATGGATTTGGCTTTTTTTTCAGAATTTTAAAGGTTTATGTAGTCTTGGCCTAGCTGAATTTCTATCATTTGATTTTTTTTTTTTTTTTTTTTTTTTTTTTTTGTCTACAGGAAACCATAGTAAACGGTAAAGGCTCTGGTCAGAATTCTCCTACTCCCACCAGAATGTCTCTAAGGAAAAGGAGCAGTATGATCAGGGTCAGCATTGTTTGCAAATGCTTGACTTTTTCTCATACAACAAGCTTAATGTTAAAAATGACCTTAAAATGATAGATCTAATTGTCCTAAAAATTTTAAAATTTGTGATTATATTTCAGGCCACATTCCAAAGATGATCTCAGGGCGTATTTAGTGCTACTACAGGTAAACACACAATTGTCTTCTTTAAGGAGACCTTGGAATTGGGCCCCTAGCATCCCATATCCCTAAAAGTATTTGGAAATGTATTCCTCATTTGTCAAGTATCCCAATAATAAGGGATCCTTTGTATCCCAGTATATGCAAAATTCCCTTCATTTTAGTCTTCAAGAGCATCCGTTATCTATTTAAATATTTCATGTTATATCCCTGTATCCCTAAATACTCTTAAGTGCCTTTTTGATGGTAGGGTAACCTTTCTAGAGTTTATCCACCCCTATGATTATGAGTTGAATGACAACCTGTTTAAAGGGAAGCAACTCTACCATTTTCTTTTTGCTCACTTCTCATTGGGTGTCAGCTTTTAAATAAAGGAAAGACATTGCTCTTCAAGAAGCTGAGAGTTGACCCCCTTTTAGAAAGACTTCTTTGCCAGCGAGGCAAACAGGAAATCTTAGAAAAATTGTTCCCTTCTCTAAAAAATGACAGAAAAAGATTGAGATGTTCCCATTGATTTAAAAAAAAAACTGGTTAAAAAAAACAAAAAAAAAAACATCAGTTTACTGTTATGATCATGGATTTTACTGTATGGATCTTAGTGGAATGAAAAACAGTGCACATACTGATCCTACTTGCCCCTGAGATTAAGGGCACAATCAGGTGTCAAAGGTCAAAGAGAGTCACTGCATTTACTCAAAAATTACTGAAGCAAATTTTATCAAACTTCTTAATGTAAAACATACGGAGAAGTGTGTCATGCACAAAATTTAGATTCTGATGCCCACGGTCTAGGTCACAATCAGGAGTCAACGGTTAGCACTCAGGGGCCTACAGGGGCGTTTGGTACACATAATATTTCTTGTATTGAATGATGTCACTGTAGTAGAGATTTAGGCTTTTATCTCCCTTTTAACAGTATTTCAGTCATTTTTGGCATCAGATCCAGACTCTGGATTATGAGTCAAGAGCATTCATAAATCTGAAGGGCCAGCATGACTGGGCTTGAACAGTAAGGAAACACCACCTTGATGAATGCATTCATCTTTAATGTATACTGTTCACAGAAAGTAGGGGATATTGAGTTATTAAAAATTGTATAAATTAGAAAAAATACCAAATCCATCTGAAACGACAAGTATCCATCAGACAAATATTCGAGAAGGCATTTAGCATTACAATTTGGATGGTATATCCTGTCACGTGATCTGCGTGCCATTCGTTTTAGACAGCGGGTCGACATCCAAATTTCACACAAATCTGGTGTGGAAACAGATTGTTTTCAGATAACAAAATTTACACAGAAACACTAGTCATTCTTCATTTAACAAACTGAAAATTGGTTTTACACACAGTTTCATCAAAATAAAGAGTGCAAGCCATAAACGTCTAAGTTTTTCGGTAACTCGATGCGCCTGTACGAATATTGTTTTCTGCTTTCCTTCCCAAAATGACAGTTTTGAAGAAGAAAAAAAATCTTTTAGCATACAAAATTTAAAAGTGCATAATAAGGTTAGCTTAGTTGAAGAATTTGAATAATTTTTGTTCGAATTTACCACATTTTAGTCCTGACCCCTTGTCTGAAACAAATTGTATGCAGATCACGTGACAGGAAATATCATCCAAACTTTCATGAAAAGTGTCTTAACAGATATTTATCTTATCAATACTTAACGTTTCATATAGATATTACACTTGTTGTGGATGCTTTAAGTTTTCATACCTGAATATCCCCTCCTTTTTGTGAACAGTATATTCCAAAAAGTTGCTCTTTATTTTTCAGAACCCTCAGTTTGGCAATGCAACAACATATGTGATATTTGCACATCTATTACGGCAGATTTCTGCTTTGTCAGACCATGATCATCACTATCTAGTCTACTGGATCAGGAAGTAAGTGTCAGTCTATTATTTGTCTGTCTATCTGTCAGTCTGTCTGTTGTCCAATGATTATGATTTGTATTCATAACCCATTGTGTTCATACTTCCATGAGCATCCAAAAAGTTACAGCAATGCATGAGCAAACAGTGTAAGGAGTGGTTGAACCCTTGAACCCCCCCACCCCACCCCCACCTCCACCCCCCTTCCCCATAAACATGAACTTACGGCCACACAAACATGAACTTGGGGCCACACAGACATGATACACTCTTTTGAATTTGTTCATAATCATATATATAGGTAGTGATAGTGTAATTACTATAAATACAGTGATGTCTTAGTTAATCAAATAACTGTCAGTATCTTAAAGTTCTAACCAGTTGATTTGCAGCATGCTGATGTGGCATAAATTACTAACTTGTAGAATGGCAAACAGTGTACAGACTTCTCTTGCCTGATAATGAACTTATAATATGAGCCGCGACACAACAAAACCAACAAAGTGGCTTTGGGCCCCGCATAGACTCAGATCAGCCTGGGCATCAGCTTAGTCTGATCAGAGTCCTGGCTGTCAGCACGAAGGTAGCTTAGTCCCTCAGCTACCCTTTAAGTGCTTAGCAAACACTCTGCTCAGACTGGGCGGATGCCCAGGCTGATCTGAGTCTGAGCTGGGCGCACAACCACTTTATTGGTCTTCTCGTGTCGTGGCTCATATACGAAATAACCATTTGAAAAGTGTGGAACTACTTAAGAAATAAATGTCATTTTCTGGATGTTCATGGAAGTATGAACACAATGGGTTATGTGCAAAGTAATTAACATCCTTTGGGTGTCATGTGTACTTTGCACAGAAACCATTGTGTTCATACTTCCATGAACTTCCAAAAAATAAAATTTATCTTTTATATTTATACATTGTTTTCACATCAATTTTGTTGCTTATTCGTGAAGTTTTGACTCATTCAAGGCCAAGGAAAGGACAAAGAATAGTTATTAATCAAAGTGTTTGGTTATGAGGTTCAACAGGCTTCACTATGACATGACCTATATTGAATGTTACTTCAGCTAAGTTTGATCTGTGACATAGCTTATGCGTAATGTTCCATGAACCAGTGTTGTTCATGGATGTAGGTTCATCTAAGGAAATTGTGTACATGTGTAATTATTAGATAATGAATTATTACTTTTCAAAATTATTGTGGTTATATTTTTTTTTTACAGAATATCTTCAGACAGGTTTCAGACCATACTGGAGAGACTGAACTGTTTTATATCTATACGATTGTTCCCACCGAAACCACAAGATCTCCCTCCGATGTCAAAATGTAGTTGGTGGATACCTAGTGCCACTAAGGTCATGGCACTACTCAGTAAGTGACAGATGTTGGGGCTGGGTTTTATAGAGCTTCAGGTAGGAAAGGGTAACAGGGGTAATTTAGGGACAATTTCCCTATATCTCCTTAAAACATTATGTTGTGACCCCTCATAAGAACTGTCTCGCTGAGACAGTTCTTATGAGGGGTCACAACATATAATTTCATAGAGAAATAAGAAAAATTATCTCAGAATCCTACAAACCCCATCTTTTTATCTGAAGCTCAGTGTAGCAAATTCTTTTCTTATGAGTTGACCCCATTTTGAAGGGAGGTAGAAATGAAAATAGAAGAATTGCTTCTCCTGAAAATGTTTAATATATCCAAAGTGCTTATGCAAATGGCAATGAATGACATAAATGTGTGATCATTATTCTTCTATTGAAAAAATGATAAAGAGAATACCTTGATGTTTTCAGTCACATAATCTGAATTTTTTATTATACGCCCGTTTTGAAAAAACGGACGTATTATGTCATGGCGCTGTCCGTCTGTCCGTCCGTCTGTCCGTAAACATTCTTGTGCGCGCCATAACTCAGTAACCATTTGGTATATCTTCATGAAATTTTATAGGCATATGTATTAGGTTGGGGGAACATGTCGCGTACAAGAATGGTTGCTCCCCCTTTCTTAGTTTCGAAGTTATGCCCCTTTGATAAATTTTTTCCCTGCAAGTCTTGTGCGCGCCATAACTAGATAACTGTTTGGGATATCTTTATAAAACTTCATAGCAATGTGTATGAAGTCCTAACGATGTGTCGCGTACAAGAATGACTGCTCTCCCTTTCTTTGTTTTAGAGTTACGTCCATTTCATTAGTACTTTGAGCCTATTTTTGTATATACTTATCTTGTGCATGCCATAACTTGATAACCGTTTGGAATATCATGATGAAACTTTATAGCTATGTGCATGATCACAAGACAATATGTTATATATAAGAATGGTTGCTCCCTCTTTCTTAATTTTGGAGTAACCTCCATTTGATTAGTATTTTCAGGTGTTTCTCATTCACTCCATACCTCCTGAACCTTTTGAAATATTAGAATTAAGCTTTGTAGGAATGTGTATAATAATGGGGCAATGTATCCTGAACAAGAATAACAACTCTGGCTTACTTACTGAATTATCTGCCCTTGCATAAATTTCCTGTTTACTCTTAACTCCTTAAATGGTATGTATATTATAAAAAAATGATTTCAAGGGAATATACTAAAACCAAAAAAGTTATATCTAGTATAATTAGGTTATCTCCCTTATTCCACTTTGTGTAAGCAATCTAGTTCATTCTGTTACTGCTTTATGACATTTAAACGGGCGTATTATGCGCCGCTTGCGAAGCCCTTGTTCACATTTGCAATGAGGTTTAAAAAGGGATGGAGAAATTATAAGTCCTGAGGCAGTAAAATGACATTAAATAACATGTTTGAGCCGCAACACCACAAAACCAACAAAGTGGCACATGTACCCAGCAAAGCCTCAGATCAGCCTGGGCATCCACCCAGTCTGATCAGAGTCTTTGCTGGGTGCATAAAGGGTAGCTAAGGGTCTAAGCTATCTCCATGGTGACAGCAAAGACTATGTTCAGACTGGACGGATGCTCAAGCTGGTCTGATTTTTCGCTGTGGGCACATGTCACTTTGTTGGTTTTGTCATGTTGTGGCTCATTCATTCCATTGGTTATAATACGGGTGATTTTCCCCACCAAACCAACCCCAGAAATATAGATCCAAATCTATCTTGGGATTGTTTTGGAAGATCATAGCAGACTTACACAAGACTGGTATAGATATTTTGGGTCATTCTTGAGATGGAATAACCCTGTCTGATAACCAAGTTACTGATAATGATAGCCAAGTTATTACAGTAATATCAGCCATCAGGCTGAAGTAAAACATTGAGCCTCAGCAGAATAAGTCAATTCAAGCTCACATTAGGAGTACTCTGTTATATCTGACAGCTCTTGTCTATTGTTTCAGATGCAGCAAACAATCTATGTTTGCCTCTACTAGTCTCCTTTGTGGATTTCTACAATGCAACACTAGACAACCTGGATCTCATGCAGGAGTATGCTGCTTGGCAAGATCCAACATCTGCTGGCGGGTAAGTCAGTTTCTAGACTGTAATATTAAAAAAAAAATCAAATACCAATGTTTCTTACAAAAATGCTTTATAGGCAAATAGTGTAGACCTAGATCAGACCACTCCTGATCAGGATCTACACTCTTTGCAATTCGATCTACTGTGTTCAAGATAAAATATTTGCCAAAAAAAAAAAAAAAAAAAAAAGCATTTTTCCCAAAGGATGAGATGTACAAATTTCTAGAAGATTTATGGTACATTTTGAAATATTTTAGCAAAAGTTTTATTTTTGCAAGATTTGGTGAAAGCCAAAACTAATGAAAAGAAAAAAAACTGTGAAATTTGTGTATTATTTAAAACATCATGATGAGAAAAACAAATCTAAAACTGTGAATAGTTCCTTTAATGGTAATCTATGAAAAAATCTGCTGTGCATCAGAAAATTATTGGTGTAACAGCAAACAGGGTAGACAATGATCAGACGGATCTTGTAGGAGCAGCCTATTTGATAATTCAGAGTTTGCTTAGTTAATATGGTAGCCCATGATCAACTGTTCCTAGAGGAGCAGTCTGATTTGGTAATTCAGTGTTTAGTGAAGGATTATACAACAATCATACAACTTGCAAACACAGTGTAAAAGCAAATTTCCCATAGCTTTCTGGCCCTGGGAAAGTCAAATTCCAGTTAAGCGCTGTCAGTTTTCATTTGACAATTCTTGCATTCCTTTGTTTTTTTAGTCACAACAGGAACTATGACATGATAGCATTATAGCTATAATAGCACACTAATGAGTAGTGTTGTAAATAGGTAGTAGTGTACTATCAAGTTTCCTTTAAATTGTGTTTCAGATTTTCTTTCTGTCAGTATCCATTTATTCTGAGCATAGCAGCAAAGAGATCCATACTTCAGAGAGACTCAGAGCAACAAATGATCATAATGGCAAGGGTGAGTTGGAGAAATTTTTTGTTGAAAATGTAATATTATTATAAAAGTTTGGGAAGATGATATTGGTCTAAATTAACTTGAGATTTTATAGCAGGAAATGTTATAATAGTAAACACATTTGTGTTAAGTTTGTAACTATATCCTTTTATTCAAAAAATGCTTTTTGCCAAGGTGACAACTACTATGAAGTGTCTCATTGTATATTTTCATGGAGAAATTAAGGTAATTCAGGGAAAGCTACTCTGTCATTTTCATTTTTGCCTCCATTCTCAGTACGGTCATGTCTTGAAAAAATTTGCTCCTCTTGGAACCAATTCTTTCCTTTGATTTCCTTCAAGAGTTAACTCTATTTTAAATAGCTACATTGTCTAGGGAAGTCATGAAAGTGATGCCCCTTATAAAAATGATAAAAATGATAGGAAAAAAAAACAGGGAGGTGTACACATACACCTTAAAACGGTTATCTCAGAAGTATTACCAAAAGTTCCTTTTATCTGGGCCACTGAATCATGTCTGAAATATTCTGTTACAGAGGAGTCTTGTGGCAAAAGTACAACGAAGGCAGTTGCCAGATGTGGGAATGTTGTTTCTCAATCTCACTGTTAGGAGAGAGCATTTAGTGTCAGATTCTTTGAATGAGGTAAGTATTTGTTTTGTAAATATTTTATGCTGTGATTTAGGGGACTATTTCTAGAACAGACTGCTCCTTTAGAATCAAGATCAGCAAAACTGGAGATTAGGGGGTTATATGATGAGGTGCGGTGGTAGAGTGTTTAGAGCAACTCCGCTATGATGCAGAAGGTTGTCGGAAGGTCATGAGTTCAAACCTAGGCTTGGCCATCTGGCGACTGGCAAACTGTCTCTGTCAATGCAGCAGTAAATGGGTACCTATTTCAAATCGTGGAAGGATAAGGCAGCAAAAGCAGAGGGATTGGCTATGCCTTTCATCCACTGTGCCCAAAATACAGTGGGCCGCTTACCCCTAATGCCCCTATGGCCACGAGGCTATGGGAAACCTTTGCCTTTTGTGATGATATTTTTTAGATTTTTTCTTATTTTTCCATCACATCATATGTTGTGACCCCTCATTAGAACCATATTGGTGACATGGTTCTAATGAGGGATCATAACATATGTATTGATGGAGAGGTAAGAAAATTACCCTAGAATTATCACCAAGTAATCTCTCTTGCTCTGGACAGCACTGTTTGTCAACAATTCTATAAGAAAACACTTATTTCACAAAAGAGATAATACCATAAAAATTTTAAGTATTGGAACAGACAGGTTTTAGCAAGCATGGCAGACTCAGATCAAACTGGTAGTCTGGGGCCGTATTTATAAAACGACTTAAGTGGTTGCTATGCTGTTGCTAAGACAGAATTTGTATGAAGGAGATTCCCTAAAACTATGAAATTAGCTCTGGAGGAACAGTCTTTTCAGACTGTTCCTCCAGAGCAAATTTCATAGTTTTAGGGAATCTCTAACATAGAAATTTAACCTTAGCAACAGCATAGCAACGACTTAAGTGGTTTTATAAATACGGCCCCTGGTCAGGACTTGCACTGTTTGTTATGCCATCTGCCTCTTTTGGACACAAACCGAGCTGTTCCATTCGTAGGATAATTACAGTAACTTTTTTTAGTGTTCCAATTTTTAGAATTTTTATGGTATTATATGGTAATACTTGTTGGTTTTCACATTCTGAGGATCATATGAGCTGTGTTTCACAAAAAATGCTGCTTGACCTATTTGTGAACAGCAAAAACCTAGACCAGTCTGTGAATCCATATGGTCTAGCTAGAGCTTTTGTTTTAGCCATTTTTATGCCCCCGCCATCGGCATGGCAGGGGGCATGTAGCGTTTCGGTCGTGCGTACGTGCGTAAGTGTGTACGTTATTACCTAAGTACGTCCGTCCCTACGTACATACATAATCCTGTGAGACTCAGGTTAAGATTTTTGTCCAAGGCCTATTATTGTAGCAACTTGAAATTTTGTATGAGGATTTATATAGATATGTACAACAGGAATGTACAAGAATGAAGGTATGATGACTTATATGTCACGGTCCACTGACTTCGGACTTAGGCCAATTTTGCAAGGTTAAGATTTTTGTCTGAGGTAGATTTCAGGGTTCCTATTATTGTAGCAACTTGAAATGTTGTATGAAGATTTATATAAATATATATAACAGGAATATACAAGAATGAAGGTATGATGACTCATATGTCACGGTCCACTGACTTCGGACTTAGGCCAATTTTGCAAGGTTAAGATTTTTGTCGGAGGTAGATTTCAGGGTTCCTGTTATTGTAGCAACTTGAAATGTTGTATGAGCATTAATATCTACCAGTACATCAGGCATATATAAGAATCAGGTCATGCAGATCCATATGTCATGGTCCACTGACTTTGGACATAGGCTAATTTTGCAAGGTTAAGATTTTGTAAGAGGTAGATTTTAGGTTTCCTATTATTGTAGCAACTTGAAATTTTGTATGAGCATTTATATCTATAAGTACAACAGGAATAGACAAGAATCAGGTCATGATGATACATTTGTTATGGTCCACTGACTTAGTTTCTTATCAGGTCTTGTAATACTCAATATGTACTGTTTTGGCCCTACAGTGACTGAAACTGTATATTAAAAGGGCTGAAGTTTGTGTTACATTTCAACATTGGGCAAGGTTTGGCCTATGGCGTTTTATGTTATACAAGTCTGCCTCTATGAACTTATTTATAGTACAGCTGCCAGTAGCTTAATCAAGGCACTGTCTTACTCAAGGCACTAGGCTGGGGCATCTGTGCACTGTGGACACATTTCTAGTTTCATAGGGAGACAAAGTTTGTGACTTCATATTTGCATCCCTGGGTGACTATAGTAAGCCTTTACAAAAGGGGGTCTGCTCAAGGCAAGAATTTGCTCCTAATCCTTTTAGAGATGGGAGGCAGAAATTCTTTTGAGAAGAGAGGCAGAAATGAAAATGTCATGAGTTGCTTTCCCTGAAAGTGTGCCCATTTACTTGAAGCAGCATTTTCTTTAATGTGCTTAAGTATTGGGATACCTAAAAATAATAAATTTTCTATTTGTTCCCATTGGAAAATTAATTATTTTAGGTATTTTAAAATTTAGGCACATTACAGTTTTTCATGTGATGACTCAGATTAGTTGATTTATGTTAAGACGTATGTTTACTTTAGATTGCAAAGAAACAGCATGATTTGAAGAAGAAGTTGAAGGTGACATTTTCCGGTGAACCAGGGTTAGACATGGGTGGACTGACCAAAGAATGGTTTCTCTTGTTGATTAAACAGATTTTCCAGGAAAATTACGGTAATGTCTCATATAGATTGATGAGCGACTTGGTGGTTTTAGGTCCTTTTCAGCAGTATTTCAGTCATATCATGACATTGGGAGGGTGATAAAGCGCCATTCTAATGCACCTGTCAATTTCATGTGATTTTTTATTGGATAATGTCAAAAATTTACAACAGTATATCCTGTGATATACTGTCGCAAACCTGATGTCATTATAAAACGTCACTTCTGATTGGCTGACGTCTGGTTTTACATTGTGAAAGCACTGTCTTGCCATGGGTGCAGAGTAGTACACTTTGAAATGTGAAAATGCGAAAAAGTGCATCAGAATAGGGATAACTGTATTAAAGATTGTCATGTAGGGAGGTAAACCATTGTTTTTATTGTCACAAATTGTGTTTTACGGCTCAAAAACTGGTGAGCTGCCTTAAAACGAAATTTCTGAGCATAAATCAACCATTCATCTCTTCAACTGACAAGTTTGAGTACTAATAACAGTTATCAGACAGAATCTCCCCTCCAGCGGTACTCAAACTCGCAACCCTGTTATTTAAAGCTTGAAGGGCTAACCACTTGGTCAGGTGGACTTTTCTGTTTCATCTGGATACACCTAAAAAAGAACAACACTTTAAGATGAAAACTGTTTGCCACCTTTTGAAATGGAGCACAGTGTAACTGCAACAAAAAAAATGTTTCTTTTCCAAGTGTTTGATAAACCTGACTGAAAAATCTTGTTTTTGTACCCATCAATTCCACAAGAATATAAAGTTAAAATTCATTGTCTTCACAAATTTTAATTGAATTTGACTCATCAGTCGCTTTTCTGAGTGTAATATTAATGATTATATGCCAGGCAGAAACAAATATTGAATGTGGGTTTTATCAGAAAAATAATCCGGTACCTAGCATAATTATTAACTACCTGCAGTGTGCTGCAAGAGTAGGAGCACTTGACCCATTGGTTTTATAACAGACAACATATGGTAATTTCATGGTTAGGGGAATGAAATGGAAACATTTTTTCATTAAGACTTTTGAAAGCTATGATAAGCATACAATTTGTTTATTACAGGCATGTTTACCTATGATAGAATGGCGGGTGTGTATTGGTTCAGTACCACACCAAGAGAGGATTATCAAGAGTTTAATCTAGTCGGAGTTGTATCCTTTAACTTTAAAATACAGCAGAGGCTCATTATAACACTAACCATTATAAAGCTATTTCAGATATAACTCTATTATGCCATGTTGTATGAAGTTTATTAAAATTACAAAGGAAAGGAATATAAGGCAAATGAGCATTTAATGCTCCTTTGCTTTATATTTCTTTGTAGTCTAGTCACAATATAATGCTATGCATATTTGTTTATTTATCAGAAATTTCATGACAACATTTACATGTGAGTCAAAGGATCGAACACAGGCTAGGCCTATATTTGTCCTGTCCTATTCACTTATAATGCTATGACTGTCCATAGACCCTAAAAATGGTGTAATAATGTCTTTGAACCCTGAACATGGCATAATAAAGGGACTTTACTATTACTGTAAGATTAAAGAGCTGACAATTGGATAGACAGAACTAGATGGTAGCTGCAGCAGAGGTCACAAGAGAGATGGGAGGGGGTTGGTGGAGTGGGGAATTTTGTTTGAGAGTCTCACTAATTTTTTTCAGGTCTTACTTAAACCGTAGTCAGGTCTCTCAGATTGCAATCCAGAGCTTATGGCATGTATGAGACTGATCTGAATTTGTGCTATCTGCACATGTCGGAAAGCAGTTTTTCTTATGATGCAGTAAGCTCTTACTCTGTCATCATTTTCACTATGCTCCAATAATGGTTTGGTCACTTTAAAGAAATTTAGATCCCTCTTAAAAGTGGATCCAGATTTCTGGGATTGTTTTGGAAGGGAGAAAACCTCATCTTAAAGCAGAATTACACAAGACTGGCTTTAGATATTTTGGTTATATTGAAAGGGAAAATCCTGTCTGATATCTGACGTTGAGGGTGAATTTTTTAGCTCACCTGAGCACGAAGTGCTCAAGGTGAGCTATTGTGATCGAAATTTGTCCGTCGTCCGTCGTCCGTCCGTCCGTCCGTCCGTCCGTCCGTCCGTCTGTCCGTCGTCAACAATTTCTTTAAACGACATCTCCTCCTAGACCAGTAGGCCAATTCCAAAATAATTTCACACAAATGTTCCTCTTATAGCCTTGTACCAAAATTGCTAAAACGGTTCCGCTCCGCTGAACAAAATGGCCGCCAGAGCTAAAAATAGAAAAACCTTTAAACGACATCTCCTCCCAAGCCAGTGGACCGATTTCAAAATAATTTCACAGAAATGTTCCACTCATGGCCCTAAACCAAAATTGCTAAAACGGTTCCGCTCCGCTGAACAAAATGGCCGCCAGAGCTAAAAATAGAAAAACCTTTAAACGACATCTCCTCCCAAGCCAGTGGACCGATTTCAAAATAATTTCACAGAAATGTTCGACTCATGGCCCTGAACCAAAATTGCTAAAACGGTTCCGCTCCGCTGAACAAAATGGCCGCTAGAGCTAAAAATAGAAAAACCTTTAAACGACATCTCCTCCCAAGCCAGTGGACCGATTTCAAAATAATTTCACAGAAATGTTCGACTCATGGCCCTGAACCAAAATTGCTAAAACGATTCCGCTCCGCTGAACAAAATGGCCGCCAGAGCTAAAAATAGAAAAACCTTTAAACGACATCTCCTCCCAAGCCAGTGGACCGATTTCAAAATAATTTCATAGAAATGTTTGACTTATGGTCCTGAACCAAAATTGCTAAAACGGTTCCACTCATCTGAACAAGATGGCCACCAGAGCTAAAAATAGAAATAAATCTTTAAATGACTTAGAGGGCACAGTTTTGATCCAACCCTCATGAACCTTTGTCAGAATGATTATCTTGATAAACTTTAGGCCAAATTTGAAACTAGGTCATGTCTGATCGAAAACTAGATAGCCAGGTCAGATCTTAGAAAAACATTGTGTACACTCTAGAGGGCACAGTTTTGATCCAACCTTCATGAAACTTTGTCAGAATGATTGTGTAAATGAAATGCAGGCAAAATTTGAAACGAGGTCAAGTCAGATTAAAAACTAGGTCACTAGGTCTTAGTAAAACCTTGTGTACACTCTAGAGGGCACAGTTTTGATCAAATTTTCATGAAACTTTGTCAGAATATTAATCTTCATAAAGTCTAGATGACTTTTAAAACTGGGTACATAAGGTCAAAAACTAGGTCACTAGGTCAGATCTTAGTAATAGCTTGTTAACACTCAAGAGGGCACAGTTTTGATCTAATCTTCTTGAAACTTTGTCAGAATGTTTATCTTCATAAAATCTAGGCAAATTACGAAAAAGGGTTATGTTGTATCAAAAACTAGGTCACTAGGTCAAATCTTAGGAAAACCTTGTGAACACTCTAGAGGGCACAATTTTTCTTCGATCTTCATGAAACTTTGTCAGAATGTTTATCTTTATAAAATCTAGACCAAGTTTGAAACTGGGTCTTGTCGGGTCAAAAACTAGGTCACTAGGTCAAATCTTAGAAAAACCTTGTGTACACAATTGTCGTTTTATTTTGCATTGAAGCTGCATGAAACATTGTCAGAATGTTTATCTTCATGAAATTTAGGCCAAGTTTGAAACTGAATACTGTCTGATCGAAAACTAGATAGCCAGGTCAGATCTTAGAAAAACATTGTGTACACTCTAGAGGGCACAGTTTTGATCCAATCTTCATGAAACTTTGTCAGAATAATATATTGGAAAGTGCAAAACTGCTCCAGTTTAACCGTCATCAAATAGATGATCTTGCATGTTAATTTATCATAACTCAGGTGAGCGATTTAGGTCCATCATGGACCTCTTGTTTTCTAAATGGAGCCCCATTGACAAGGGAGGCACTATTTCTGTTAGAGTAATCACCCTTGGAGGTATATCCATACAACTTAAGTGTAGGACTTCCTGAAATGTTTTGTTAAACACTTTAAGCACCATAGTTGAAAATGGCTGAATTTGCAAACTGTAGATCCAGAAGAGGTGGCTCATAATGAGCAGCCTCATCTAGATCTACACTGTTTGCCCTCTAAGTCTTTGAATTCTCAATATGATAGAGCTTAGACAAAGCATTATTTGAAATTTTGCAGACATACATTTTGTCTTCTGCATTTTGGCACTTAAAGGGTTAAACCTTAACAGTACATTAGCTGATGGGCTTAGCAGTGTACAACAGTATTATTCTAGATCTACGGTTCCCGTCTTGCTGCTATAAGAAATTGTTGAGCCCAGCAGTGGTGCCATACAACAATCCTAGAGCAACTGTGGGAGTCACACGCCTCTCCTTGAATGACCTGAAACTTGTACATCCGGTAGGTGACAAATTTTATTTTAAAAGAAACACATTTAAACCTGCTAGTGTGGTAGCCTAGATTAACCCAATTGCACTCAGAACAGCCAAAACTCCATTGAGTTTTGGCTGTTCTGAGTGCAGTAGGGTCAAGGGCTCACCAAGTCATTTAGTTTATTTCATTCGTAGAAAATCACTTAGTTATCCTTAAACAATATGTTGTAAGTGGTTTTATTGGCTTGGCTTTGTAAAGCTGATATGACCATACTCAGTGTGTTCCAATATAAAACTTTGTCAGTGTACATGAGTTTTCAGCCCATTTACATAAATATTTACCAAGATTTCCCATGTTCTATACTGGTATGCGCCTTGTACTAATATATATTTACACTCGTCAACAGTTTCCATAGATGAGCCTATACTGGGCTGACGATGTTTATACATCCATGAACAGCACTTGTTCACGCAACGTTACGCCTAAGCAATGTCACTTATAATTCAAGTAGTTGAGTGGCTGACATTACGTTCGATATACATCATGTCATGTGACGGTTGTTGACTGTCATAACCAAACATGTTGGTTAATAACAATTCTTTGTCCTTTCCTTGGCGTTAAATTAGTCAAAATTTCATGAATAAGTAACAAATTGATGTGAAAACATAGTATAAATATAAAAGACAAATTTCATTTTTCAGAAGTTTATGGAAGCTTGAACACAGTGGGATTCGTGCAAAGTTTACATGATGCTGGAAGTTCTATGTTCCATGAACATCCGAAAAATGACATTTATTTCAGTATAACTTTTTTCATGACTCCTATAGCTAGCAGGAGTGTCATAGAGATCATTTTGTAGTGTTGTTGTTGTCTTAGTCCTCTAAAGTGTCAAAACACTGTATTGACTCCATTCTTCAGAGGCAAAAAGACTTTTTGTGATAACACTTGAGCCAAGACTTGATATTGTTATATCCTAAATAGCCTTATAATGAATAGCATTATAATATGACTCTGCCATGCCTTGCAGGATGTTGCTAAAGGGTTACAAGACTTGTTGGACTATAATGGCAATGTGGAAGAAGATTTCTGCTTAACTTTTCAGGTATGTTTACCTCCTACTTGCGTTTCTCCTATCTGCTTCCACTGATTCAAGAAGGGCAGTTGTCAGTTACTGGCAAAAGTATGTGCACTTAGTACTGGTTAACTGCTTTGAAGGTCTAAGCCTGCCCAGGAATAGTGTGGTCAAGGAAACTGACTGTCCCAACCTGACCATAGCTATTTACATGTAATGTGGCCTTTCAACAACAAAACAACAACAACATGTTTAGCTCTGAGATATGTACTCAGTCCTTGGTGCAAATATACTCAACCAAATTAAAAACACAACATATGATATATATCTGTCTTTATAGCTCATTTCACATGCAGACTTTTATTTATTTAGTTTAGTGTTAAATGTCCCTGAAATTCAAAACACATATCTTACCTCTAAATCACAAGAAATTTTGTCATATACTCCTTTTATTTGAAGCTATGAGTGAAGTTATGATCTCTGAAAACATAATAATGAGTTCTTTAATAATATTGTCTTAGGTCTTGACCAATTTCGTGGAACAATGACCTAATTTTAGAGCTTACAAATGTTGTTACTTTTGTTTTGACTACAGTAACAGTAAATCACCTGATATTTGTGAGAGATTTAGCAAAGTCTACTGGTTCACAATTTCCAGTACCCTGCAAATATTTGAGCCTCAACACGAGAAAACCAACAAAGTGGTTATGCGCAAAGTGCAGACAGATCAGTCTGGGCTTCCACCCAGTATGATCAGAGTCTTCACTTTGGGCCTAAAGGGTAGCTAAGGGTATAACCTACCTCCATATGGACAGCAAAGACTCTGATCAGACTGGGCAGATGCCCGGCTGATCTGAGTCTGCACTGGGCACACAATCACTTTGTAGGTTTTCTCGTTTTGCGGCTCAACTTTGTAAAACAGAGTTTTAAATGGAAATTGCTAGTTCACAAACTCCACAGTTTTATCAAATTCCAAAAACTAAAAAAAAATATGAAATAAAGAACAGGCAAAAATACAGTGATGTACAGTATCTTGAAAAATTATTTTATTTCATTTTGTTGTATAGGTCTCTTCAGACCAGTGTGGAACTGTGAAGACCTCAGAGTTGAAACATGATGGTGCTAATATACCTGTCACTAACGAAAACAAAAAAGGTACTTTGTGTCAATTTCATACAAATGAGCCATGACTTAAGAAAACCAACAAGTGGCATGTGCACCCAGCGAAGACTCAGATCAGCCTGGGCATCTGCCCAGTCTGATCAGAGTCTTAGCTATTGGCACGGGGGTAACTTAGATTCTAAACTACCCATTAAGTGCACCGGGAAGCCCCTGATCAGACTTGGCGGATGCCCAGGCTGATCTGAGTCTTAGCTGCACATGCCACTTTGTTTGTTTTGTCGTGTTGCAGTTGAGATTGTCCTGTTCTTGTAATATCCAAAAATTATGGGACAGAACTTTCTGAGCAAACAGTGGAAACACAGTTCAGACTGCACAAATTTTTAGTAAAATGTATATTGACAAACTGGTTGAATTTGCGGAATATGGGGATGTGGGTGTTGATTGGTTGTTTACAATCTCAGAATCTGTGGATTTCAGTCTTGACAGACTGTTTACGTTTTCAGCATTAATTTTATGTGGATATGTATGTTGACTGGTTGTTTACATTTATTTTGTATGTTGGCTGGCTGTTAACATTTTCAGAGTATGTGGATATGTATATTGAATGGTTTACAGATTGAGAGTGTGTAGATTTTGTATGTTGACTGGCTGTCTGCATTTTCAGTGTATCTGGATTTTTAGTTTTACTGACTGTTAAAATTACTACAGTATATGGAATTTGTATGTTGACTGACTAACTTTACTTTTTCAGAGTATGTGGAATTATATGTTGATTGGCTGTTGAACAAGTCAATCTACCCACAGTTCAAAGCATTTTATCATGGGTTCCATACAGTGTGTGCTTCAAATGCCCTTATTGTAAGTAAATTTGAAATACTTTTTAAGGGTTCATAGTCTTCATAGAAAGTGGGTTTATTGGAAGCATTTTCAGTGTTTCATTTATTTTTCAAGCAGTTGGTGTTTCATTAATTTTCTCCTAAAATATTAGATATAAATCACCAAGAGTGTTTGAAACTGGTGTGACTTTTTTAAAGGAAAATGTCATGTGTTTCACATTTACAGTCTTCAAAGGTTATAGTAGAATTTCTGAGGTAATTGAAGCAGGCCTGCACTGTGTATATACACAACAACATCTAAGAAACTGATCCTTGGTGTATTCATCAGTTTCTGAACTCAGAAGTGAAAAATAAATATGAAAATAATCTGGCCATTTAAACAAACTACCTTAGATATTGTCATCATTGTTGGCATCATGATTTCTGAATATCACCAGTACCGGCAAAATTCTAAAACTTGGAACACCTAAAATATTACTGTAATTTTCCTTAAAAAAGTTTGGTTTTACAACTCAGTAATATTCCTAAAGGATGCAATCAACCTATATCTGTGTTCTGAAATGTCAACTTAATTCATCCCTTTTTTATGTTGATATAAGTATATCCGCTAAACTTCAATTCTATTTGCATAATTTGGCCAGTTTTTAAACTCTTTAAAACTTTGGTAACTGTGGAAATGAATTTAAGAAAAAAATCCTTTCTTAAAAATTGTGAAGTCTTCATTATTTCAAATTGCCCCAAAAGTAAATGCAAGACCAGTAGGGTTGAATCACAATCTTTGATTGGCGGAAAATAAAAAACTCATTTAGGAATTTTTAAATTTTTAAGGTATGATGGTTGTGGAGATAAGCAGCTATAGTATAGGCTTGATTTTAAAATGTTTTTGATTGGCAGATGACAACTTGTTTTGACTGACAATGTCAAACTATTTCAATTGACAGATGTTGCGTGCAGAGGAAATTGACATGTTGGTATGTGGAAACCCAAAGTTAGATATGAAAGAACTGAAGAAAGTCACTGTGTATGATGGCTTTCATCCAAATGATCCCACTATAAGGTAAATTACAGATGTTTCCCTTGTAGCTGCTTGAAAAATGTGAAAGCTTAGCCTATTTATCAGCTCATCTGTTAGTAGGTAATATTACTACCTTAATCCCCCTTCGTCCTGCAATTTAGTAATTCCCTTGGACTATTTTGATGGTGCAGCAGAAAAGTAATTTCACTTTCCATACATTAAGCTAGGGGAGAGTCCGGTAACTTCGGACATGAGGGTAAATTCGGACATACCATTGCAAACAGTGAAAATCCAGATGAGACGGCTCATAATGAGCCTTCTCATCAGGATTTTCACTGTTTGGCCAGATATTTTCGTTTTGGGTTCCAAACAACTGACATATAAAGGAAACAATGTCACTGTCCGAATTTACCCGCTGTTTGAAGTTACCCGACTCTCCCCTACATTACACAGAGTTTCCAATGAGAATAACTTAGAAATCAATGAAATGATATTCATGAGTTATCACAGTATGATAGTTTGCCAAAACTCAGATTTTAAGTACCTGAAAAAATGGCAAGACCATTCATACCAATGTAAATTCCCTTAAAATGGTATAAAGTTGAGTGTAGACAAAATGGCATACTGAAGCAGCACCTTTAATGTCAATCTATTTTTTCCTAAGTGAATTTTAGCAGAAATTTTGTAAAGTAAAAAAATGTTGCTTGAAAAGTGAATCACTTTTCTGCTACACAATCAAAATGATCCAATGGAATTACTGCTGTGTCGGATGAAGGGAGACTATCTGACTAAGGTAGTAATATTACCACTACTCAACTGTTTGAAGTATAGAAGATCTATTGTTGTCACCTTGTGACAATTTTTGGAACCTGTGCTCAATTTGGCGATCATTTTTCACTCTCTGGCAACTGGATGCAGCTACAGGGCTTAAGCTTTTTACTTCAGTGTGGCTAACAATACATTTCATAATGACTCTAACAAAATGGTTGTTTCTATGTTACTCTAAATACACTAAATGCCCAGACTGCAAATCAGTGTTTGGTTGTCAGGGGCGACGATTGCATGACTTTCGCCTGATCATAGCTCAACTCTATTTTATGTTACCTAATTCTCTAGACAGTCAGCTATTGATTAGGCAACAGTTGTCCAATGTCAACACTTTCTTTTCGTCACATGCCATCAATGATGAATACTTTTCATATGAGCGCTCCATGTCACTGGATTCAGTGGTTCCCAACTGTCTCAATCTGCCGATCAACAGCCAAAATTTCGAACCCTACCGTTCGTCTGGATGTGAGCTATGCATTACAGAAGCATGGCAAGGTCTTCCATTTTGATGTTCAAGTCTCGTGACAGGAGAGTTCAGCTTTTTACAACTCTTTGACATTTTCAGGTATTTCTGGGAGACAGTGTTGAGTATGCCGTTGAGTTTACAGAAACAGCTGTTGATGTTCACAACAGGCAGTGACAGGGTACCGATCGCTGGGATGGGAGAAATGACCTTCAAGATAACGAGGACGGATGACACAGATTTGTGAGTTGATTGAAGAAGTATTTCCAAACTGTGACTTATCCTGATAAAGGTGTCTGGGTACAACATTATATTTTCCAGAATTCTTTTAAGAGTTGACCCTTATTGAGAATATAGGTGAAAATGAAAATAGCAGAGTTGCTTCCCCTTCGAAGTGTACCCATTCATACTGTAATATGAGCCACGACTCATGAAAACCAACAAAGTGGTTGTGCACCCAGCGCAGACTCAGACCTGCCTGGGCATTAGCCCAGTCTGATCTAAGTCTTCGCTTTGTGCTTAAAGGGTAGCTAAGGGTCTAAGTTAGCTTCATGCGGACAGAGAAAACTCTGATCAGACTGGGCGGATGCCCAGGCTGATACGAGTCTACGCTGGCACACAACCACTTTGTTGGTTTTCTCGTGTTGCGGCTCATATCTGAACTGCAGTCTATTAGATTTGAGTAAACAGTAAGTTCTAAGTATAGGGACAGATAGATTTGAGTAAACAGTAAGTTCTAAGTATACAGGTATAGGAACAGCCATACTTTTGCTGTAGAAGAGGCTATTTGGCTTGAATACCCCATGGGGTGATAATAGTTCAGAAGTGGCAATAAAACCACCGGGGGTCTTAATCATTTGCTGACCACAAATTACACAATCTAGTAATCTGCAGATAATGTCTACACAATCAGAACAGATTGTAAAATCTACAAAGTTAGTAAGTGAAAGAGGTACTAGTTTAGGTTGATAAAAAGGGAAAAATTATTATTCATTAATATTGTTATATTTATTTGTCATATGTAAAACTATTTATTTGTAAAACTTCAATAGCAGTTGACTAACTAGACACCTGATCAGCCTGTATGCCAACTGTGTCTCTGTAGATCAGCCTGCACACACATGCTGATATGCATGACAGATTTTGAAAACTGTAGATAAGCAGACTTTATTTAAAAAAACAACAACTGGAAATAATGGTTATCCAAAAACTGAATAAGGGGTATCTGAAATTAAGAATGATTTTTATTTATCAAAAATCTGGTATTCAAAAAAAGGTTAAAGAATAAATAAAAAATCAAACTATGAATATCCAAAAAAAAAAAAAAAAAAAAAAAAAAAAAAATATATGTATATAAAAAATTTGGATATCATAAGTTTTTTTTGTTTTTTTTTTTCATACTGAAAATTCAAAAAGATGTTTAGTAATTATGATAATAATTTCAGATGACCATTTTTCATTATAGGGTAGACATTTTTAAGAAGCAATATTGCACAACCAAAAGTCAAAATTGGTATCCTAAACTTGATTTTTTTATATTAACTCATTCTTCTTTTCATTTTGGGAATTCAAAATATAACCTTATGTACAAATACCAAAAAGTTAAATTGTATCAATTAATGAATGTAAAAAAAAAAAAATACCTTTCTCATTAACTCTTCCTAAAGCTGGCATTTTGAACCCTGAAATTCTTTCTCTGTTTCTAGTGTGTTTTATCAGAATAACAGGTCACAACAACACAGTCAGAGAAAATAAGCAATTAAGAAGGGGCCAGTAGCAATCCCCTGCTGTTATATGGTTCCAGCTGCATCTGGAGACTAATTGACTGCAAAGTTTAATGATGAATCAAATTGAGCTATTCTACTATGGCCGTTCCTATACCTGTATAGGGACTGATAGATCTGAGTAAACAGTAAGTTCTAAATATAAGGACAGTAAGTTCTAAGTATAGGGGCAGATAGATTTGAGTAAACAGTAAGTTCTAAGTATAGGGGCAGATAGATCTGAGTAAACAGTGCAGATCTAGGTCAGACTGCTCCTAAAGGAGCAGTTTCTTCAGTGCCTACCCTGTTTGCCGTCTGTCTCCATCTGTTGATGCTTCACTGCATTGTAAAGGCTTACTCTTCCATTTTTAGGACAATTAGGGTAATTATTTTGGATGTCCCAGTTTTGAGAATTTAATGGTTTATTGTGATCACACATCAGATCAGGCTTGCTGAGGCAGTTCAAATGAAGTATGAACTGACTCAGCAAACAAACCAGATCTGATTTGTAATCACAACGTATAGTCTCATTGAGAAGTAAGTATTATTATCCCAAAATAAATCGTGAAGTATCAATTGGACTTACCTTGTAGATGCCCGAAAACAATACAATTACATGGATCTCTGAGACTTTAAGGTCTATGGGAACACCATGTTTTCCACCATTCTTTTGAAGGGAGAGAACTGTTGTGACTTCCTGTTTGCTTCACTGGATAACAAAGCCCATCCAAAAATTGGGTCCATTCTTAAAGGAAAGAATTTGCTTCAGGAGGAGTAAATTCTTTTCTTT
The DNA here is from genome assembly GCA_963989385.1 of Ctena decussata. Classification (NCBI taxonomy): domain Eukaryota; kingdom Metazoa; phylum Mollusca; class Bivalvia; order Lucinida; family Lucinidae; genus Ctena; species Ctena decussata. The sequence continues at coordinate 43,806,590 of OZ022498.1, read as the reverse complement.
AAAAGTTAGGAGCCCTGGTAGCTCAGTATGGTAAGTGCTGGCCTGCTGATCGAGAGGCCCCAGGTTTGAGACTCACTGGAGACAGAAATCTCTCCAACCATAGATGGGGTTCCATTGCACAAAGCCTTATATTATCACCCTCCAGTCATCATGATATGGCTGAAATACTGTTAAAAAGGACACAAAATCCCAGGTCATCCATCCATTCATTCATCTTTAACCCATTCCATTCGGGATACCTGGACAAACGTGGGGCCTGATCTGAGATCCAAACTGTTTGCTGCCTAGACATCATTTCTACAATAGTTAGTTAGACAAATATTGTCAAAGTATTGTCAAAATATTCTTGATTTTTGATGCAGACGACAATTTCAGCAGACGGCAAAAATTACCCAGAATGCAATGGGTTAAGAGTTGACCCCATAGAGAAGGGAGGCAAAAAAATGGTAGAGATGCTTCCCCTGAGAGTGTAGCCACTGACCTTAACAAAATTAGTGTAGCAGTTATGTTTTTAATTCATTTGACTATATTTTTCAGACTCCCAATGTCACATACCTGCTTCAATCAGCTTGTGTTACCAACCTACAGGAGCAAGAAGCTGCTACGTCACAAGTTAGTGCTGGCCATACAGAATACAGAAGGCTTTGGACTGGAGTAGTCAGGGTTCAGAATTATTTGAGCCGCAACACAAGAAAACCAACAAAGCCGTTGTGCGCTCTGATCAGTCTTCCCTGTTTGCATGGAGGTAGCTTAGACACTTAGCTACCCTTTAAGCTCTTTGCGAAGACTCTGATCAGACAGGGCAGATGTCCAGGCTGATCTGAGAGACCTCTGGGTGCACAATCACTTTGTTGGTTTTCTTGTATTGCCGTTCATTTAGCTCTTAGTGTTGTACCCTCTTCAGCGGGCACAAGACTGAAACAACATTGTGCCAACATTGTTATGATATCATAATGTTGCATTTAAGACTATACATGAGCCATAACATGACAAAACCAACAAAGTGGCACATGGGACCAGCGAAGACTCAAATCAGCCTTGCCAATTGCCATGTCTAATCAGAGTCATTCCTGTGCGCTTAAAGGGTAGCTAAGGGTCTAAGCTAGCTCCTTGCAGACAGTGAAGACTCTGATCTGACAGGGCGGATGCCCAGGCTGATCTGTTTCTTCGCTGGGAGCACATGCCACTTTATTGGTTTTGTCGTGTTGTGACTGACATGTACAATGCTGTTTTTCAGGTGTATTGGAACACCTCCATTTTACATAGGGGAATAATTCTCATGACTTCCTGTTTGCTTTCCTGGAGGGGATATTGACCCAAAGGTGATCTGCTCTTAAAAAAAAAATTAAAAAATTTGATACTAGAGGAGCAAAATCTTTCCTTTAAGAGTTGACCGCCTTTGAGAATGGAGAGAAAAATGATGGCAGAGTTGCATCCTCTGAAATAGTGTACCCATTACCTTGATTTTGTGTGCCTACTAGGTACCAACTAGTACTATCGACTGCATAGATATACTGTTTACCTTTAGGTGAAGTGGTACACTTTCAGGAGAAGCAACTCTGCTATTTTCCCTTTTGCCCCATTTTCAATGTGTGTAAAGTCTTAATGAAAAGAACTTGCTCCTAATGGTGCAAATTTGTTCCTTTAAGAGCAGACCCTATTTTTGAAGGGCTTCCTCATCCTAAATTACAAACTGGAACTCACAAGAATTGTTTCCCTTTGAAGAAGTAGCTGAAAAACAGGGTGGTGTACCTATACACTTTAGGAGTAATTCCAGTGAGAAGAGAGCTAAACATTTCCATGACAAAGTAATCTGCCATGGATGAGTATCCGAACTTCTTGAGATGAATGAGGAGTGATTGTGTGAACTTTGAATTAATGTCCCAACACATAGGTCATACGGAGATGAGACTTGGGTTTAAGGTCTCACCAGGAAGACCGAAGAAGTGGGGGAGCAGGCATGGGACTTGGATTGGTATTCTAGCGTGTTATCTACTAAACTACTGCCTATCCTAGATGAATTAGGAAGTACAGTAGTCTTTGCTTTTGAATTTTCCTAATATAACGAATCTGAATCTGTGATTTATTGTTACATGCCCTGTTTCATATGAGATAGCAGGGTAAGTATTAAGTTAAGTGTTTGTATTGACAGTTGAGTCATGGATTGTGTCAAGTCGTGGGTCAGATTTGCAAAACTATTGCGCAATCTTGTGATGCAGGCTAATCAGTCTATGGCTAAATCGGTTTTATTCGTCTGATGAATAGTATTGTCAGATATTTGCTTTATGTTGATCTAAGAACAGTGTTCTAGATAACAAGGGTTAACAAGGATAATTTATGGATAATTTTCCCCATTATTCCATAAAAACATACATGTATGTTGTGACCCTCTATAAGAACTGTCTCACCAAGCACAGGATATGTGCACCGAGTCAATTCTAATGAGGGGTCACAACACATTTTCATTAAAAGATTAAGAAAAATTATCCTAGAACTATCCCTGTTACCCTAACTAGGGCCTAGTTATGTGGAGCACTGTATGAAACTGTGTTTTGTATAGTTAAAAATACTTTTCACTGTGATACATTGAATTTTATATGACTGTTAAAGTGCATGTTATATGTCTATGGGTGATCTTTAATCATTATTGCTGTTTTACAACTATACATGCTAAAATGCTGCATTTCAGTTATTTTGAAATTCCCAAGTGAGCAACAGTGATTGAGCCACGTCATGTAACTTCCAACAATGAGCAAAGGCTCTGATCAGACTGCACAAAGTGCAGTCTGATCAGAGCCTTGGCTTGTCACATCAGTCATCTACGGAAGTCACCCAAGCCATAGAGCTAAAAGTGAGGTCTCTGATTACCCTGTATAAATGAAAAGGATGATTTGAATATTACATGGCAAATTTGCCACATTGTTCGAAGTCACATAATGTGGCTCATTCGGTTGATACAACATGGACCTGATCACATGGCATCATTTGACATTAAACTTATTCCTTGTGTGAATCAGATATGCAGTTTTGAAAGATCTCATGCAGTTAACTTTTGTGAGATCTCATCTACAGTTTTCAAAGCTCTAGATAAGTTTGTGAGTTGATGATCATTCATGGATATTTTTAGCTCACCAGAGCCGAAGGCTCCGGGGGAGCTTATAAGATAGGCAGTTGTCTGTCGTCGTATGTCATCTGTCGTCTGTCGTCGTCCGTCAACACTTTCAAACAACGTCTCCTTGAAACCACCAGGCCGATTTGGCCCAAATTTCATCTGTAGCATCCTTGGGCTGGGGGATTGAAAATTTGTATTTTTTATGAAAATCGGCTCCTTGGTTTGGTGGCTATGGCAACTTAGATTTCCCATAGACTTATAATGGAGAAAATTGAAAAATGGCATTTACTGCCAAGCCATTGCAGATATTTTGACAAAACTTTTACAGAAACCTTCCTTTAGAAGTCTTCTATCAGCCTTATGTGTTTTGGTCCATTGCTCTTTTTTTTGGTTGCCATGGAAACCAAAATGCAAAAATTTAACGAAAAATTACTTAAAAATTATTTCCTTTGAAGCCATTGGACTGATTTGGCCCAAATTTCATCTGTAGCATCCTTGGGCTGGGGGATTGAAAGTTTTTGGGGGTTTTTTTTATGAAAATCAGCTGTTTAGTTTGGTTGCCATGGCAACTTAGAGTTCCCATAGACTTATAATAGGGAAAATTGAAAAACGGCAATTACTGCCAAGCCTTTGCAGATATTTTGAGAAAACTTTTATGGAAATGTTCCTTGAGAAGATTTCTATCAGCTTTATGTTTTTTGGTCCATTTCTCATTTTATTGGTTGACATGGAAACCAAAACAAAAAACAAAAAAAAACTTAAATCATCTCCTCAGAAACCATATGCTCTATTAGGCAGACACTTCATAGACATACTAATCATGTTAGCCTTTACAGATTTTATCATCTCAATTGTCATTGTTCAAAGGACATGTTTGGTATGGCAATTTATAATGGAAAAACAAAATGGGCTTCATTGCTAAGCAATCGCAAATAGTTGGAGCTTACTTTTTCAGAAAAATTTCTTGAGTGGTCTTCTATCAGCCCTATATTTGTTCTGCACACTGCTCATTTCAATCAGTTGCCATGGCAATCAAAAGGTAAAAAATAGTAGAAATTCTTTGAAAATGATCCTTTTTTGTTGTCATGGCAATCAAATGTGGATAGCCTTTTTTGTTGTCATGGCAATCAAATGTGGATAGCTATGTATTTTGTAATCAACTCAACAGACTCAGACTGAGACTTTGTAGTTGTATATTTTGTATTAGCCTGTACAATTTCAAGCCTATACAAATGTGATAGCAATTTTGAGCTAGAGATCTGGTCAGCTTTGTGGCCCGTGGGCCTCTTGTTTTTTCTTATTTTACAATAAAAACATATGTTGTGACCCCTTATTAGAGGCAGTTCTGAAGAGGGGTCACGACATAAGTTTTTAATGGGAAATAAAAATTATCCTTTCCATACCTGTCAACTTTCAGAAATTTTCCTGGGGGAGACAGCGCGCGAACCGACATTTTGGACCACTTTTTTTGACGACTAAGCGCGCGGAGAAAATCACTTAAAATTTCCATGGGGGGGACTTTTTTCTCATGTTAAAGAAGGCTTACAAAGCATTCTTGTTTCAAGAGATAACTTTATCTTTCAAAACAATGCATTTAGTCTAAAAATGGAGAAACACTTAATCCTTAAAATTCTTTATCATTGTAACAATATTAAAATCTTACAGCATCATGAGCATAATTCAATTATGACTGATTAATGCTATAGAAATTTAGCCTCAATATGTCCCAATCGAAATAGGGTTGTTAGTCTTCGCCGATTCCAGTGCTTTCTATGATCGTTCTTACCACCATTTCCCAGGCTGAAATGTCTCTCGCAACAAGCACTATGTGTAAAAATGACTCTCTTCTCGCTTTTCTGTATGCAGGGAAACTCAATCCCTTGCGTATATTGATAGGAGACGCTTGAATTTTCTCTCATTTTTCGCGTTTTTCCTGTGTTTTTTGCTGCAGGAAATAAACATTTTCTGGTTTTCCAAATTCACTGACTATATTATGTAATCGGAATGAAACCGAGAACCAGGTGTAACAATCTATTTTTAATTGTTGCATGCGACCGGTCACGGAATTTCCCGATTTTTCTTTCTGCAAATCCTGCCTCTGTAGGACTACCTCCTATAATGACCGCTTGCAACTGGCGAAAACTACCGGAACCAATCGGAAATTAGCGAGTCCAAGCGGAAGTGAGTCTGACCTTCACCTTGAAAAACTATAAACACGCGAAGAAACAAATGATAAAAATGGCTTTGATTATTAATTTTAGCGATGAAAATAGAAATCCGGAGGTTATCTGAAAAGCGGGAGAATTGGGTTATTTTTGAAATACGATCCGGAGATCGGGAAAGGGTCCAAAAATCGGGAGACTCACGATTTATGCGGGAGAGTTGACAGGTATGCCTTTCTCATAAAAGACACCTTATCTGGAGCTATGGATTTTGTGAGATCACACCAGAGTAGTAAAATATGTATTAGATGTATATCTATTGTGTATGAATGTATGTACATATCTTAATTATGAGTTGATTATTTTTTTTGTTCAATTATTGTAAGGTGCTTTTTGTTTCTTACAGTATTCTGACATTATTTGCCATTTTGTTCATTTTTAGCGCGCCTTTGCGAAGCAAAGGAGAGCTTATGCTATACCCCCGGCGTCGTAGTCCGAGTATGCGTTAGCGTTAGCGTCAGCGTCCTCGTCAGTGTCCGTGATCAGGTTAACCAATGTTAACTATTGCGTTTAACTCGATGTTCAACACTGTATCTTACAAACTACAGCAGCTACAATCATCATACTTGGTACATATATACATCCATATGACTGCAGCAGCTGCATGACACATTTGTATGTCCTTGACCTATATGTTACGGTTGACTGACTTTGCTGTTTGGCACTGTTTTTAAGGCAAATTTTTTTAGTTTTGATGAAACCTTTGACAAAAGAGACTTGATACTTGGTCAAATAGCATATTCCTATAATTGCAGCAGCTGCAAAGCTAACATGCAGACTCCTGTACCCTTGACCTTTGTTCATGGTCCAGTGCTTTTGTCTTATATTTCAAGCACTGTTTGATGGATTAACATCATATCTGGCATAGTGGATCAGTCTGACATGGAGAATAACCTCATATTATTTATAGATCACTGTGACCTATATTTCATGGTTAATTGATTTTGCCTTGTGTCTCCAAAACTATTTATAGATTAACATCTTCTTTGGGATTTTGAGGTCACTCAGACATAAATTTAATCATTCAGTGCTTTTGCTTCATATTTTTAGTTGTATTTAGTATGTATTCATCATATACCTGGGATAATGGCTCAGTCTGACACTGCAGATGACCTGATATATTTGTACATCTTTGTGACTGTGAGAGTCAGGCACCCATAAGGCGCACTTTGTTGTCTTCTGACAACTCTTGTTTTTCATCTTGTTGGAGCTTCAGATAAATGGATGTTATGAAATTTGCAACTGGAAGTATCTTAAGATTTATGCAAATGAATTATCCAGGATAGCCACCAACACTTTACTTCAGAAATTGATTCAGCTCAGCATTTTGTTAAAACAGGTATATTTTGCACAAGCCTGACACAGAACATCTTCAGAACATTGAAATCTCTGACATAATTAGGTCACAGTAAACAGCTTTTGTGTTTACTGTGTACAACCACAGTTTTGTTCAAAAGGCACATAAGAATAAATTAAGATGAGCTGAACTATTAAATTACATGACTTTGGAACTCTTTGGAATTATTTTAAATATACTTATCTGTCAGCAAATATAAAATACATTGGATTTCATTATCAAAGTCAATGGGTATATTCTAAGGGGTAGAAACCATGCCATTTTCATTTTTGCCTCCCTTCTCAATATGGGTCGAGTCGGGTAACATCTGACAGCGGGTAAATTCGGACATATCATAGCAAACAGTGAAAATCCAGATGAGACAGCTCATTATGAGCCATCTCATCAGGATTTTCACTGTTTGCTAGATTAATTTTGTTTTAATTCCAAACAACTGATATATAAAGGAAGTATTGTCACTGTCTGGATTGTCCCACTGTCCAAATTTACCCGACTTTACCCTATGGGTCGATTTATGGAAAGGCTTCTCCCTCCAGGGAAGCAAACATGAAGTCATGAAAGTTACTCCCCTTTGTAAAAATGGCAGAAAAAAGAATAGTGTGGTGTACCCATGCACCATAATTATATATGAGCCTCATCACCATTTCCAACAATATGACATTGGTGACAAGCAAAGGCTCTGATCAGACTGCACATAAGTGCAGTCTTATCAGAGCCTTCGCTTGTCACATTAGCCATTTATGGAAGTGACCCAAGCCATAGAGCCAATAGTGAGGTCTCTGATTACTCTGTATAAATGAGTAAGATTAGCTGAATATCACATGACAAAATTACCACATTTTGGAAGTCACATGATGTGGCTCAATTATAGTAAAAATAGTCACTCTTTCAGTTCTGGCAGGTCTGATGCTCCAACTAATATGGGTTAATTTTTTGTTCATTAGTTTCAGTGTCATATCAGGTCTTACAGTTCTGGTTATTGTTTTAATTAGGTAGATCAACTTCAGATATACTTTTCAAGAAATGAAATGCCTCATATTGATTATTTTCATTTTTTTAGACTTCTCAGGGTAGGGGTACACAGTACAGTGTTGAATCAAATGTTGTATCACTGAAGATGCAGGTTCATGACATTGCATAGATACCTTCTTGCAAGGATGTTGAATTATGTTCTGCTGGGATTACTCAAAAAAAAAAAAAAAAACGGCCTACAATCTGGCATTTCTTTTTTAACATGTATACATATATTTTATCACATTTTATTTTTCTGTTTATTTTTGTTAATGCTCATAGTTTCTTTGAACAGACATCAGATCTGCCTTATTAGATCTGTCATGTACATTTTTGTGAAGACATTACAATCCGTCCATTTTCTTAAGTAAATTAATACAGCACAAGATTAGGCATCTCTCTATATTGAGATGTTTGTAATCTGCAGAACTCAGGCTGATTAGTGATTAACGAGGCTGTGTTTGCATCTTTTTTATTCAGGCCCGAGGTTATAAAACTTGAGTACATTCTCAAACTCAACATAAAGCACACTGATTGGCTGCTTTTGAGCATGTGCTCGGAAGCAGCCAATCAGTGATTATTATTATAGTGTGCTTTATTATGTGCTCAGAAGCAGCCAATTAGTGTGCTTTATTTTGAGTTTGAGATTATTCTCAAGTTTTATAACCTCAAACCCAGGAGATAAGCCAGAAGGCTATCTTATGGTTTTTGTTTGCAATGGGGAAGGGTGTTAATTAATTTTAATTTTCAGTATCCTAGAAATATTTGACTTAGCCCAGCACTGGGCTTGAAGATAATTGAAAAATCGGTTTTAGAAACTTTGTTTCTGAAATAATTAGGGTCTGGCACTGTACTTGCAAAATATTGAAATCTGTAAGTGTTTGGATTGTCTACAAAAGTAGCAGAAATGATTATTTTTGGAACCTAGACGAGATTGCAACTACATTATGAAGTTCATCCTTATAAGAAACCTGGCTCTGAAATGCGAAATTTGCCATTTGATGTATATTTATCATGTAACATTTTCTTTATTTATTTTGCAGCTGCATTTGAATATATGTACAAGTGGAGCGGGTCTTTGCTTGGAAATATATTTCAGTCTTTACTGTTATGTGTTCAAGAGAAGGTGAAAAGGCTGGTCCTTTTTGCCAACTTTATTGGACTAAATTTTCTGTTTAGCTATTTTCTTAGTTTTATTTATCAAATTTAGTTTATAGAATGTAGGTTTGGCTTGAAAGTGACTAATTTTGACACCTATGTATATCCTTTTTTTGCACACAAAAAAAGGCATTAATGTTAAAAAAAGAATGGCTGCTGTATAGTATTATGATAGGCCAGCATAAAGAGTTTTCTCCATGCAGAAACCCATACAAGAAATCACAGGCACTTGAAGTTTTAGCCTGCAGTCAGTTCTAAAAGAAATCCCCTTATCTGGGGCTATGAAAACTGTGAGGAGCCTAGAGGGTATACAATGAAATATCTATAGAATAGCTTTCATATCATTAGATGATGGAGGTTTTTAATGAAAATATCAGGATTTTATTTTTCTCATCGACAATATATGTTGTGACCCCTCATTAGAATGGTCATGGTGAGACAGTTCTAATTAGGGGTCACACCATGTTTTTATGGCAATTTATTGAAATTATCCCTAATTATCACCAGACACTCCTGCTTATTATGCCCCCAACTTCGGAGAAGTTGAGGCGGCATATTGGTTTGGGCCTGTCCGTCCGTCCGTCCGTCCGTCTGTCCGTCTGTCTGTCCGTAACGCTTTTTGGCAGCTGGGAAACTCAAGAACCGCTTATGCTAGGATCTTGAAATTTTATATGTGGCATGTACATGAAAAATAAGCGGACCCATATTTTTTCTTTTTTCCACCGGTCACATATTTTCAGAGTTATGCCCCTTTTTCGACTTAGTCTGTGGTACCTTGTGAACAAAATATTTCAAGAACCCCTAATGCTAGGATCATGAATTTTTGCAGGATGACATTACCAAAGGTGCAGATGACCTGATTAACTTTTGAAAAAAAATCGTGAATTTTTGACTGAGTTATGCCCCTTTTTGACTTAGTGCATTGTAAGCCTATGGAACCTTGTGAACAAAATATCTCGAGAACCCCTGATGTTAGGATCGTGTTTTTTTGCAGGATGACATTGCCCAAGGTATAGATTACCTGATTAACTTTTGTAAAAAAATATGTGAATTTTTGTCTGAGTTATGCCCCTTTTACGACTTAGTGCATTGTAAGCCTATGGAACCTTGTGAACAAAATATCTCCAGAACCCCTGATGCTAGGATCATGTTTATTTGCAGGATGACAATGCCCAAGGTATAGATGACCTGATCATCTTTTGAACAAAATTCGTGATTTTTTGACTGAGTTATGCCCCTTTTCAACTTAGTGCATTTTAAGCCTATGTAACCTTGTGAACAAAATATCTCTAGAACCCCTGATGCTAGGATTATGATTTTTAGCAGGAAAACATTACTTATGGTGTAGATGACCTGATTAAGTTTTGAAAAACATTGGTGAATTTTTGACTGAGTTATGCCCCTTTTTCCGACATAAGCATTTTGTATAGGAACAAGCTTGTGAACAAAATATCTGAAGAACCAAATAAGCTAGGATCCTTATATTTGGCATGCAGGTTTGGACCAAGATGTAGATGACCTGATTAACTTTTGAGCGTATTTCATAGAATTTTTTCCATTTTCGGACTTAGGCATTTTGAATACAAAGAAGCTATATGAATAACTTTGTGAACAAAATATCTGAAGAACCGCTAGACTATGTTCCTTATATTTGGCATACAGTTACAGGCTAAAATGTAGATGAACCGATTAAAACCCCTTTCTGACTTAAACATTAGGGGATAAACCTTCTTTAGAGGCAAATATACGGTTGGGGGCATAGTGTTTCATAAACACATTTTCTAGTTAGACCTGGCTTACACGTACAATTGCATTGATCTCCTTAAAAACATAATATTGTGATCCCTCATTACCTTGCTAAGGCAATTCCTAGGTTATGATTTGAGCTGTGACACGACAAAACCAACAAAGTAGCATGTCTGCTCACCAAAGATGCAGATCAGCCTGGGCATCTGCCCAGTCTGGTCAGTCTTCGCTGTCCACAGGGAGCTAGCTCGGACACTTAGCTGCTCTTAAAGAGTACAGCAAAGGCTCTGATCAGACTGGGCAGATGTCTATGCTGAGCTAAGCCTTTGCTGGACACTCCAGGGGCCGTATTCATAAAGCCACTTAAGTCGTTGCTATGCGGTTGCTAAGGCTAAATATCTATAAAGGAGATTCCCTACAACTATGAAATTTGGTCTGGAGGAACAGTCTTTGTAAGACTGTTCCTCCAGAGCAAATTTCATAGTTGTAGGGAATCTGCTTCAAAGAAATTTAGCCTTAGCAACAGCATAGCAACCACTTAAGTCATTTTATGAATACGGCCCCTGCCACTTTATTGGTTTTGTCATGTCGCGGCTCTTATATTTTTAAGGTGTATGAGAACAGTGGCATGTTTTCTGCCATTTTTTCTGAGGGAGACAACTTATGTGACTTTCTGTTTGCTTCTGTGGATCCAAAGCCCTTCCAAAATGGTGTATACAAAGGAAAGAATTTGCTACCAGAGGAGCAAGTCCCCACTTTAGGAGTTGACCCCCAATAGAAAATCATGCAAATTCTTCCCTTTAGGAGTTGACCCCACATGAGCAAGAGCTCAACCACATTAGGAATGGCAACAAAAATGAAAATGACAGAGTTGCCTCCCTTGAATTTGAAACCATACTCCTTTATACATAAACTTCCTGTACTGTGGTGTTCTCAGATCCATCAGTGTCAGGGGCGTAACTAGGGTCAATTTCATAATGCGCACGACCATGTTTTATTCTCTACTTCTTGAAGGGAAAGCTAGTATTTCAGTCACTTTGGTAATTGGTATTGAAATCTTGTCTAATTTATAAATATTCAGCATGCAAATATGCAGGTGCGTTTTGAAATTTTGTCAATTTTGACAAAATTTCAATACGCACTTGCGTATTTGCCGTATAGGTTGCTACGCCCTTAAGTGTGACTCTTTTCATGTTGTCTCTGTTACATCATGCACTTACTTTTGCATGTTTCTGTAGGTCTTGTTCAATCCATCAGTCTACCTATTATAGTATATTACTACTGTTAATCAACCTGCTACATAGGAAGTGATTAAGCATTTTTACTGTCTTAAGCTAATTTTACTAAGCCAGCTTACTGAATGTCAGGTGGAACTGGTCCACTGTGAAACAGTTTTGACTGTTGCCACCCTGTCAAGTGATTTTTGACTGCTTTATGCTTATGTTACTTTTAAAACAACATGCAGAACTATTACATGGTATTTCATATTTGAGCTGCGACAAGATAAAACCAACAAAGTGGTTGTGTGCCCAGCACAGACTCAGACCAGCCTGGGCATCCACCCAGTCTGATCAGAGTCTTCCCTAAGAGCTTAAAGGGTAGCTTAGATAAAGGACTAAGCTACCTTCATGCAGACAGCAAAGACTCTGATCAGACTGGGCAGATGGGGATGCCCAGGCTGATCTGAGTCTGTGCTGGGTGTACAACCACTTTGTTGGTTTTGTCACCTCACAGCTCATTTACTGTTGCCTTGTCACATGATATTCTGTCAAAGCATGTAAACACTGACATTTTTTAGATCTTGTTCAGTAAAGCACCTGGGGTCATGTTTATAAAACCACTTTAGTGGTTGCTATGCTGTTGCTAAGGCCAAATTTCTATGAAGGAGATTCCCTACATCTATGAAATTTGCTCAGGAGGAACAGTCTGAAAAAGACTGTTTCTCCAGAGCAAATTTCATAGTTGTAGGGAACCTCCTTCATAGAAATTCTGACTTAGCAACAGCATAGCAACAGTCTGAAAAAGACTGTTTCTCCAGAGCAAATTTCATAGTTGTAGGGAACCTCCTTCATAGAAATTCTGACTTAGCAACAGCATAGCAACCACTTAAGTCGTTTTATAAATAGGGCCCCTGGATGATTTCTTAAGACTTGAGTTGGGTAATGAAGCCAAAATATCATGCCTTTCTGTGCTATAGTCTAAACTTTAACCCATTGTCTTGGTTGACAACCAATTGCACTGTTTTCCATGGCCTCTGGCCTTGAGCAACTGTTCATCAGGTCAGCCACAGCACCTTCAGGGTGATTGTTTGGACTTTTGCCAGAAAGATATGATGTAGCTGTGTATACGAATTACTAGATAAACAGGAACAAAGCATAAGAAATGAGCTGTGACAAGACAAACTCAACATTGGGCTGCTGCCCAGTATGATCAGAGTCTTGGCAGTGCACATAAAGAGTAGCTAAGTATCTATGCTACCTCCATGCGAAAAGCAAAGACTCTGATCAGACTGAGTGGATACTCAGGCTGATCTGAATCTTCATTGGGTGCAAATGCCATTCGATTGGTTTTGTTGTGTTGTGGCTCAAATTTAAGGTGCTGTTGAAAAGCCCAAACTTATGATATGCTTACATCTAAAGTTTGGGCCTTGTATATTTGTAAGGCAAAATTTTGAATTAAAATCAACCAATCATTGGAAAGAAAAATGCATTAAAAATGAAAAAAAAAAAGAAAAACAGTGGTAAGCAAAATTTCAGGTAGAAAAAGTACAGTAGAACTTCAATGGCTCAACCCTGATGACTCATTTACCTTGCCTGGCTAGAACTCTTTCCTGTGTCCCTAGAGGTCACTTTATATAAAAACTAACCCTGGATGGCTAGAACTACCCTTGGCTAGAACTAATTTCCATGGTCCCGAGCCTGTTCGAGCCATTGAAGTTCTGCTGTATATTGCAACATAGAAATTTGTATAAATCTGTTGTCTGGATTTCAAAATGTGCAGTCCCATATCAGACTACTGATCTCCTATAGGAGCAGTCTGATGTACTATTGGAGCAGTCTGATCTGGGTCTACGATATTTTCTTAGGGATTCTTGTTCTAATAAACAGTGTTTTTGCAGTAAAATGACTGAGTATACACTGCACTTTTGACATAGATAAATCTTTAATCTTGTTTGGAACTAATATCACTGTATATGTGTTGAAAATAAATATTTTAAAGCATTATGATCTTCCTGCTTTTTCTTGAGCCTGACAGTGTTTGCACTGTTGAAAACAATCTTGTAAGAACCTGTGGCATGCCTGTTTCAGGGCTTGTCAGGAGAGGTCCCTAGATTGCTGGTTCTTGCAGTCGTGACTTGTGGCTGCAAGAACCAGCACCTAGGGACACCTATATAAGCTGGGACATGACAAAATCAACAATGTGGTTGTGAGCCCAGTGCAGACTCAGATCAGCCTGGGCATCTGCTCACTTTGATCAAACTCTTCATTAAATGCTCAAAGGGTAGCTAAGGGTCTAAGCTACCTCCATGCGGACAGCAAAGACTCTGATCAGACTGGGCAGATGCTCAGGCTGATCTGAGTCTGCGCTGGGTGCACAACCACTTTGTTGGTTTAGTCCTGTCATGGCTCAATTATGTTGCTTATGACTGGCAATCACATTTATTTCAGGATTCATATTTATGTCCTCTCACTATGTTTAACTCATTTTGTCAGATATTCTCGTACTGAGCATAAATGCTGAATTGTATGACCTTGCCAAGTATTATGGCATAATGTCTCAGAAATCAATTTTAAAGTCAGAGATTAAGGCTATTTTGACTAACTATTTGTTTGATGAAGAAGTGTTACCAAAAAGTGCAATTGAAATGTTAAAACCTATTTATTGGTCAAAGAACTTGAGCTACAGTATCATTTTGAGTTACAGAAAGAGAGAATGTGAAAACAGAGGGAGTAAGAACAGTCGAGTTAGTGGTGAGAATTAAGGTAGAGACTAAAGGGAGAAATAAGAGGGAGATTGGTTGTTTTGTGTTTAATGGCTCTTGAGACAGTATTTCAGTCTATGTTTACTGTTGAGCCATATTCCAAAGAGAGGGAGATGGAACAGAGAAAGGATAGATGAGAGAAAAATATCCAAACAGCCTCCACCACCAGCTTCTGCAACCACAATAGGCCCTTGGAAATGTTAGTAGGATGCCAGCCTTGTGCCAAATTTTCTGCATCTTTGGCCTATGCTACCACCCCTGTGTTGAGGGAGAGAAAAGAGACTGAAAGAAGAATTTAGGTTGAGTCAGAAGAGATAAGGTAGCAAGAAGAAAGAGTAAAGCTGAGAACAAATACATGGAATTAAAACTTTAAACAGCTGAGGTTAAGGCAAAACATGATTCTCTTGATACCACTAAGCATCATAAGCTTGTCCCACCTTTTCCGGAGAAAAAGAGAGTAAATGTTTTTTATGCCCCCACCACGAAGTGGGGAGGGGCATATAGTTTTGCCCTTGTCCGTCCGTGGATACGTACGTCGGTACGTCACACTTTGTAGTACTGTTCTTGTCTCCGCAACTCCTCCTACAGTATTCGATGCAGGAAGCTGAAACTTGGAACACAGTTCAGACATGTATTGAACATGTGCATAAAGGAAACAGAACTTTGATTAAGGTCTTGATTGCAGAATTATGTCCCCTTGAATAATAAACATATTTTGACCATATTTCACATCTGAGTACTGTTCTTGTCTCCGCAACTCCTCCTACAGTATTTGATATAGGGAGTTGAAACTTGCAACACCGTTCAGACATGCATTGAACATGTGCATAAAGGAAACAGAACTTTGATTAAGGTCTTGGTTGCAGAATTATGTCCCCTTGAATAATATACATATTATAACCATATTTCACATTTGAGTACTGTTCTTGTCTCCGCAACTCCTCCTACAGTATTTAATGTAGGGAGTTGACACTTGCAACACAGTTCAGACATGCATTGAACATGTGCATAAAGGAAACAGAACTTTGATTAAGGTCTTTATTGCAGAATTATGTCCCCTTGAATAACATAAATAGTTTGACCATATTTCACATTTGTAGAACTGTTCTTGTCTCTGCAACTCCTCCAATTGTATTTGATGAAGGGATTTGAAACTTGTCACACAGTTCATACATGTATTGAACATGTGCATAAAGGAAACAAAATTTTGATTCAGGTCATTATGGCAGAATTACATCCCCTTGAATGACATGCATATTTTGACCATATTTCACACTTTGTAGTACTGTTCTTGTCTCTGCAACTCCTCCAATAGTATCTGATGTAGGGATTTGAAACTTGCAACACAGTTCAGACATGCATTGAACATGTGCATAAAGGAAACAGAACTTTCAGTCAGGTCTTTATTGCAGAATTATGTCCCCTTGAATAACATACATATTTTGACCATATTTCCATAGCTTAAATACAATCTCACCTTTTATCGTCGCTCTAGCGGCCTCATTTATTAACAGATTTTGGTATTACATCACAGCTTAATTGGGTATGACAGTACCTCGAACAACTTTGCGTTTCTGGTTTGTAGGATGAAGGTCAAGGTCACAGTTGCTATTTTCAGAAAAACTAGGGCATTGCTCCAGCGCTTTCATTTATAGATCGATTTTAATATAACTTCACATAAATGTTAAGTATAACAATATCTTGAATAAGTTACTGTTTCAGCACCGCAGGTCCAAGGTCAAGGTCACAGTTGCTATTTTTAGAAAAAAACTTTATCATTCCTCTACTCCTCTATTCATTGACAATTTTGATGTAACTTCACTCAAATGTTTAGTGTGACAATATCTTGGACAAGTTCGTGATCCAGAGTTTCAGGGTAAAGGTCAAGGTCATATTTGCTATTTTAGAAAATATGCTGACATCCCTCTGGAATGATTTTGGCATAACTTGACACAAATATTTAACTTGACAATATCTGGGACGTTTCATTGTAGGTCCAAGGTCAAGGTCACAGATGCTATTATAGGTACATGTAAATCTTTGTCATGGTTCTAGCGCCTTTATTTATTAACTGATTTTGATATAACTTCACACATATATTAAGTATGACGATATCTTGGACAAGTAAACCTTCCAGGGTTGTAGTTCCAAGGTCAAGGTCACAGTTGCTATTTTTAAGAAAAACTCAGTCATCCCTCTAGCACCTTTATTTATTGACAGATTTTGATGTAACTTCACACAATATGTTTTAACACATTACTTTTCTAGTAAGGCATATGGCGGGGGCATTCATCACCTTTAGTGATTGTCTAGTTTTATATATTGTAAACATCACTTCATTGGACTGGCTAAGACACGAAAGGTCTTTTAAATATTTTAATTGGCAAAGTAAGAGTAATTTTGCACAACTTTACAGACCAGTGCAGTGATTATAAAATTACTAAAGAAGTAAACTTTATGATCTTCCTGCTTTCTTTTAAGCCTGACAGTGTTTGCACTGTTGAACAGTGTTTGCACTGTTGAAAACAAACTTTTAGGAACATGTGGCATGCCTGTTTCACGGCTTGTCAGGAGAGGTCCCTAGATGCTGGTTCTTGCAGTCATGACTCATGGCTGCAAAAACCAGCTCCTTGGGACCTCTATCTGTTGCTTATGATTGGTAATCACATTTATTTCAAGATTCATATTTGTGTCCTGTCACTATATTTAACTCATTTTCTCAGATACATACTCATTTTACTGAGCATACATGCTGAATTGTATGACCTTGCCAAGTATTATGACATAATGGCTCAGAAATCAATTTAAAGTCGGAGATTAAGGCTATTTTGATAAACTTTTTTTGATGAAGAAGTGTTAACCAAAAAGTGCAATTGAAATGTTAAAAACATATTCATATGAAATGGCCTCGTTGGTCAAAGAATTTAAGCTACAGTATCATTTTGAGTTACAGAAAGAGCGGTTGAGAGTGTGAGAACAGAGGGAGAAAAAGCAGTAAAGAGAGGAGAGAAGAATTAAGGTACAGAAACTAAAGGGAGAAATAAGAGGAAGATTGTTTGTTTTGTGTTTAATGGCACTTTGAGACAGTATTTCAGTCTATGTTGACTGTTGAGCCATATCCCGAAGAGAGGGCGATGGAACAGAAATAGGATAGACGAGAGAAAAATATCCAAACAGCCTCCAACCCCACCTACTGCACCACAGTAGGCCCTTGGAAATGTTAGTATGATGCCCTCGTGCCAAATTTTCTGCATCTTTGCCCTACGCTACTACCCCTGTGTTGAGGGAGAGAAAAGAGACTGAAAGAAAAAACTAGGTTGAGACAGAAGAGATAAGATAACAAGATGAAAGAGTAAAGCTGAGAGAAAAAGAAATGAAATTAAGACTTTAAACAGCTGAGGTTAAGGCAAAATAAGATTCTCTTGTTACTACCAAGCATAAGCTTGTACCACCTTTTCAAGAGGAGAAGAGAATAAATGTTTTCTTGTATTTTCTAAACGTCATGCCTTGGACTGGCTAAGACGCAAAAGGTCTTATAAGTATTTTGAATGGAAAAGTTACAATTATTTTGCACACTGACCAGTGCAGTTATTATAAAATTATGAAAGAAGCAGTCTTTACAGCTTTTGATATATGGTTCCCAAAGCCTTTTAGACAAGTGTTTAGAAATGCTTAAAATCAAGAAGGCAAAAGTGTGTTGGATTTGCATGTAATATGACATGGTGTAGCTCAGAAAGCTAGCCCAGACAAGACGGGTTTGACCATGAGAAGCTAATTAAAGATACTCAGATGTAGCATGCAAATTTAGATCAATAAGTGGGAAATTTGAACCACTCATAGGCCTGAGGACATGACATAGATACCATAATTATCACACACAATGCAATGTGTCTGACAAAGCCAGTGGGATATTTAAGAAAGGTTGTCGCTAAAATTCCAGGGTCACCAGAGATGTTAACTATTGTGATGAGAGGAGTGATTGGAAGAAGTGGCTGTTTGAAGTAGAGTGAGTGACGGAATACAGGAAGGGTCCAGAGGTCCCCGAATAAAGCAAAAGAGGACTAGACAGGTGTTCAGTATGAGGAAGTTGTAGCATGCCTGAACTAAAGCAACAAGAGAGCATTTCAGCTGGTGAAGAATCTAACTTCAGAGAAATTGGGTATATTCAAAACTGTCCAGGACTGGAATGGGAAATATATAGCAGAAAAAGGAGAGATTCTCAGCATTGCTCGGAACCATACCATCATTAGAGTTGAGGGGGCAGTGCAGTACTACACTGTAATCGTCATGCACAAAAAATCTACATCCTATACTTCTTGAGGAAGCTAAGTTTACAGTTGCACCACTGAAAAAGTTAAAGTCTGCAGGAGATGATCATATACCAGCAAAACTTGCTCAAGCAGACAGGGAGACATGGATGACTGAATTCTAACTAAGATTTTTGAAAAAGATTATGAGAACAAGAGAATGGCCTACCCTATGGACTGGCTCTCTGATTAAAACACTCTCTCAAAAAGACAATCTCCAACTGTTTAAGAACTGGAGAACCTTCAGCCTCAGTAGCGATCCGAGTAAAGTCATGCTGAAAGTCATCTTTAACAGGCTTAAACCCCAACTTGAGGAGAAAATCGGAAGGAGCACCACAGAAAAGACCTTCAGCCTCAGAATCCTAAACGAGAAGTATCTGCAACACCAGCTGACTCTTTCCCAAATCAAAATATGGTTGATTGCAACGATACGATTGAACGACAAAAACATGTTGCCAATTTTGATCTCTTGAAAGGTTTTACCAACATCGCTTACCGAAAGAATCATCAGCCGTTGCTATTTCAGGAAGACTTTATTCTTAAAGAAATACGTCATTCGGAATGAAAAATTCCCCGGCAACATTTTAGCAGCTCATATATTCTGCAATCTACAGCGACACTTAGAAGGCTATTGAAACTAGAAGGTTGTCCAGGGACAACTGGTCGAGCCCGCTGTTTGCTATAGTGACCTATAAGTATGTCAAGACTAAGTAACTGCTTCACTCTGGAAAGAAGCCAAACAACATCAGGCTTAGCCAGCATATTTCTTCTTTTTTTCAAATTTTCACAAAGGAAAATAGGTAGAAGTGATGAGTCAGACAAGCTCAGTTTATGCCAATAACAATATCTGACCTTCAAGTGTGAACTTGACCTTGAACCTACCAAAACATGTATGTCACCTGACACTTCCACTCATCAAGGCGAACAATTGTGCCAAATTATTTTGAAATCCATGCATAAATGTAGAAGTAATGGCTCGGACAAGCTATATTTATGACCATTTTACAATTTGACCTTCAAATGTGACCTTGAATTTGGACCTTCTTGAACAAATATTCTAAATGGCACTTCTACTCATCAAGGAGAACAATTGTGCCAAATTATTTTGAAATCCATTCGTAACTGTTGAAGTTATGGCTCGGACAAGCTCAAATTATGGCCATTTTATCATTTGACCTTCAAGTGTGACCTTGACCTTGGACCTACCTGAACAAATGTTTCAAATGGCACTTCTACTCATCAAGGAGAACAATTGTGCCAAACTATTTTGAAATCCATCCGTAAAATTTAATGTAGAAGTTATGGCTCGGACAAGCTCAATTTATGGCCATTTTATCATTTGACCTTCAAGTGTGACCTTGACCTTGGACCTACCTGAACAAATGTTTCAAATGGCACTTCTACTAATCAAGGAGAACAACTGTGCCAAATTATTTTGAAATCCATCCGTAAATGTAGAAGTTATGGCCCGGACAAATCCGGACGGACGCACGCATGCACGCACTAACGCACGGACATTCACCGAACTGAAATTGTAACAACTATGTCTCGCTCCCCGCAAGCGGGCTCGACAAAAATGGGGGCAAAGAGATGAAGTAAACAAATTAACTGTAGTTTTAATCCTATTTTTTCTGAACTTTGCTGGAACCATGTATGTTTGTAGTTTTGAAATAATAATGTTATTCCAAAGGCACAGACGTATGGAATCCAACCATTGCATGCACCCTCCCACCACGGTCCTGATGTAACTGAAATACTATTGCAAAGGACGTAAAATCGCGTCATCCATCCATCCAGACCAACTGCAATATCATCAGTCGGAGGCATAGTTTTTTTTTCTTTCTTCGTGTGCCTGGTCCCGTGGTATGTGTTGAAACACGAACCCGTCCTGCGGCTGGCGTTCAGGCGGGCTCGCATTTAGCATGCTGGAACCCGATGGATGCTAAAGCACGGAACCCTTGTTGGTCTATGTACCATTAACACTTACATCGGGTATATTAAATCGATTGTTTGTCAATACCCAAATATCGCAGATCAGTGTGATCTCTAGGGTTTTATAATTAAGTCGATAGCTATCATACACAGAGCACTTGGTTTGAATTGATTATGGGTATTGTAGTCAATACATTCTGATACTCCTGTAGATCTTTGTCAATAATTTTTTGTTGGATTAAAATGGCGCAAGGACGCACACATATTATAATATTGTAATGACCCAAAATACCTAGACATACATGACCCTAATCTTACAGCTATGTGACCACGGGGCGTAAACCCCGTGGTCACATAGCAGTGAGATTAAAGGGTTTCTTTTGTTTGTCGTGCCACCAGCATTTTGACTCGTAACCGAAAGGTAAAACTCATCTTGTTAACAAAGTAAGAAAATTTCAGTAATTGCTAAAAGTGTCCAAATATGTACTATAATGAAGGTAAAAATTTAGTTAACATTAATGTCGACTGAATATAAGTTATTTATCAGTTTATATTTATTTTTGAATCATGGCCATTAAGAAAAGACATTCAGGGGGCGAGGCGCGGGGATAGGTACCCTTAGCATGTACGTGTGCGAAAAGCGAAAATTCAGATCAGCATGCACAGTAGCATGATCAGTCTTCGCGTTTCACTACCGATTCATCTGAGTCTTTGGCAAAACGGGTTCATTTCAGACTGCAGGGATTCGTAGGCTTAATTGTGCTGTTAGCACGTGCAATAAGAGGCCATTTATTATGTGATTGCGATTTCAAATGAAAAAACAACAACATAAACACACCTGGACTTCGTTTTTTTTTTTTTTCTTTTTTTTTTTCATAAGATATTCAATAGTTTCAGCTCAATAGCACTTCATGCAAAGAAAAATAACAAAGACAACAAACACACGTGCTCGCATGCAGGCACCCACACATGGGTTTCGTAAAAAGCGGTAAATCATCAGACTGAAAACATCCGTCTGTGGAGTTGGGCACACAAGGAAATTGGGACTGACAAGTGACGGACAGAGAGCAAAACCAAACACTGTAGGCCTACTTGTGGTAGCTTCGAGTTTGACAACGAGATCCTACTGTACGGAAACATATAATACATGTACATCAAGCAAAAATTTTCGATGGCACAAGGTGAAGAAGGTTTTATAAAGATTTGGTTCGTTTAGGTCGGCAACAATGAATAAAATGGTAAAAATGCATTGTACAGGCGTGCACCCCATTCATTGTCCTGCTTTTGTTTATATTGCATTCCTCGATGGGGAACCAAGATAGGAAAACAACCTGTCACTTTTTTCAAAAAACAGGTTCCCCTATATTTTGATTTCCAAACGCAAATGTTGGACGCTTTTCATAATGATTTGTGTATAATGTTTATACTAGTAGATCTAGGGCTATGGAGACTTTAAGCGTATGTACGAATAAGATATTAATCAGACAGAATAATCTGCATTACGACCTGGACCGGCTGTGATATAGAAATGAGTTTTTAGAATGTGATGGTGACTTCACAGAACATTGTTCACACTTTCTTAGGTATGTCATAGAGCAAGATAGCCAATTGGCATTTCGAAAGGGTTTAATGTGAAATATGAACTTTTACGTAGGAGCAGTGAAGTCTGAAGTATGAACTGAAACTTGTGAAATCAAAAGTGAAAAGTATGAATTTATGAGCTATGAAGTGTGAAATACAAACTATGAAGAGTGAATTACTAATTTGGAGAAATGATTTTGAAGCATAAAGTATGAACTATGATATTTGAGGTTATGAGGTCTGTAGTCTGATCTATGAGCTGTGAAATATGGAACTCTAAAAGTGGAGGGTGAACTTTGAGGTATGAAAAGTGAAGTGGTAAATAAGTTCTGTATAGTGAGATCCTTGGAGGCAAGGAATAAACAAAACAAACGAAAATAGCAGGTTCGGTTTAATTGCATCTGTTCATGACCAGTAATGACTAATGAAATAGGCAACACTTGCCACGCCCCCTGGCACTGTGAATTGTATAGAATGCATATTGTAGTGTGATGTGTGAATAGTGGCGTGTGAAGTATGAATATGCCATGTGAAGCATAAACTGTGATTCTTGAAGTGTAAAGTACGAATGTGATCGAAGTATGAAGTGTGAAATATATACTGTATTACATGAAAGTATGAACTATGAAGTGGGAAATATAGACTGTTTTGCAAGAATGTTGAACCGATGAATTATGAAGTGTAAAGTATGAACAATTAAGTGTAAAGTAATGTAAAGTATGTGATGTAAAATGTTAACCTCTAAGTGCGGGGTCACTTACGGTCGCTCTTATATTCTGCTCTGTTCTACGTTCTCAATAACTTGCGCGATCACAGCGTTTCTTTAAATTATGAGTGGCTGCGTTTACCGGCCGTTGAATTTGGCTCAGCATTTTCCTGGTTTAATTCACAAAGTCAGATTTGTTTCAATAAAGTCGTAGGTTCATTTCACCACACGTTGATGGTATACAATTAAGATTAATAAATGACTAAAATTTTGTTTTAACACAATGGAAGAGTTACAAAAGCTTGTTAGGACCTTTGGTAAGTTTATTCAAGTCGTATTTATTTAATCATCAATGCCTAGCGTCTCATAAAGTCTTTAAGAGCTATTGACAAACAGTTTAGACCCTGATCAGACGCCGCAGAACGCGGGTCTTCTCTGCATTCAAAAGCAAGATTTTTTTTAGAAAAATAATAATTAAAATCGAATCAGACATTTCTTGTAACGGTAAATGGACATTTAATGGGCTCATTAATGGAGCTCTAAGCCAAAGTGTTGCGGGTAGATTTCTAATTATTTTGGTATTTTCTTCATAAAAGCTTATGTTTTGCGATATCATTGGAATTTCCGCTGTAGAAGCGAATCTATTGATGTACCGGTCAAAACAAGTTAAGCCCAGCTTATTTTTTCCCTTAGACTTAATAAAAATCGTCTATATTGTATATATTTGATTAGCCGTACATGTAACTTTAAATGATACACTTTTGTAAGAATTTTCTTTGAGGAAGCAAAAATATATCATCTCAAAATATGCTGTGTTTCACGCATGTCGATAAAGTTTCTGTCGAAAACCGGGAACTTCTTTAATAAATGTCGTTTTCAGCGTCCTGTCCTTTCTGTTGTAAAATCCACGAAAAATGGGCACGCCTGTGCAGTGCAATAATTGCCAGACACTGGAAACATACAGTTGGAATGTCGAGATGCTGTTGTAAAACTTAAGCTATACTTTGGACTGGGTAACTTTCAGTGCCGGAGCGTCCTACTAATTTGGATAACCAAATGTGCTTGCATTAGGCGAGGTTGGGGTTTATTTGAACATTTTTCTCTCCCCTATCATATCTCTACTTTCTTTTCCTCTCTGGGGGACGGCTAGATATGACCGAAATACTGTCTCAAAGAGCCATTTAACCCAAAACAACCAGCCAACCAAATGTATCAATATAATACGTCACTGCCAGAATTTTTGTATGCACATAGGTAGGTAGGTGCGTATTGCAGCTACGCCCTTAAACATTGTTAGAGTAAATTGTAAATGATTCTTTGGAGTGCAACGGTCTGTTCTAATGGTTGCTGTGGTTACTGTTGTTTGCATAGGCTGGTCGTTTCATGCGCTGTTCTTGTATACTGTTAGACAGATTGACCTATTGCAATACCTGTCGTGTGTCCGACAACAGCCAGGGATATACTTTTGTTTCAATGATAAGGATTTACTATATGCCACAGCCTCGCTAAAGTCTGTTGTCTCAGGGATCTGCAAATGTTTGCTATTTGTTAACTAGCCTCTAATAGCAACGAAAACGGAAAGCTCTTAAACAGCTTGTAAATCATTAAACTCAAACAGGTTGACCAGTATCAGGGCAGGATGCTACTTTAAAACAGTTATGTCACACTGATTCTCAAGAAAGTGTAACTTTTGGGTGGTTAAAAAATCGAAAAAGTAAACAAGTCAAAATAGAGATCACTCACAGTCATTTCACAACTTTGGTATCTCACGAAGTTAAATCTGAAGTATTGCACAGTAAATATCAGGTGAATTCAGATAACGAGAGACAACGTGAAGGGACTAAAACTTCTCTTGAGTATTCTACGAGTCGTATATACCAATAGACTGGAAGCAATTGCTAGAAGTATAAGGGTATAATCCACCGTAGAGGCAAGTGATTTTGTTTAAGACGAAGTTGAGCTTTAGAAATCTTTACTCTGTTATTTCTGAAAAAGCAAAATGCTCTTCTTCTACCAAAACGAAGCAATACGATCTCATTGTACTTAACTAACATGAAAGAAAACTATTCCTGCAAAACACATAAAGTTAAAAATTTGAAATCCTCAAGGAAAACTCCTGTTTTAAACTTTATAACTTCAGCCTGTCTGTATAAAACGCATATATGCTTTATAGAGCATCTAGAATGGTTACATTGCTATTCGTGTCTTCTGTACTGTCCCGTAAAATACACGATCTTAAAATGTGACAGTGAACTGTTTGTGTTTAGATGCAAATGTTAACATAAATGGCGAAATGCGGTATTGTTACATGAACAAGTTCTGTGTTTATCCACATAGAAGTGTTGGCGTTACAACTTGCCAGCCTGTTTGCTTTTTTATATCAGCGGTACTGCTTTGCATTTCAAGTTCTTTTTCTCAGAAAAAAACTTGAAATCTCAATAGTTGTAACATGAGACTTTCCGACAAGAATATTTCAAAATACATGCATCTAAAAGTCAAGTATCTTTGAATTGTGTATACTATGCTGTTATATGACAAAATATTACCACAAAATCATCTTATCAAGGCAGTGAAACATGTTTTAAATTTGTATTTTACGGCACATTAATGTTGTATTTGATCGCACGATTTCTCCAGTCTTCCCACTAAGAAAATGTCCAATTTGTGATGACAGTAACGCTTGTATAACACTTATATATAAATAAACTGCAGAAGAACATCATTTCTAGCGCCATATAAGTTGCGAATTAGGCAATTTATTTTTGCAGACTTGAAATTTGACCAAATTTTCCAAGAAAACAAATTAAAATTACAGATACAGAGAGCAGATTACTCAGTCTGGGGAAGAGAATAAAGATACATATATTATAATCAATTTAAAACAGAATTTCTAATTCTCAGGTTTGTCGGAACGATTTTTTTCTTTAAAGAACTGCTATTAAATGTAAATGTATTTTACGGGACACATTTCTGTATTATACGGGACTGCTGGAACGTCGATTTATTGCCTAAAAATAGACCACAATGCATCAGTGTTTCATTTTAATTGCCCACTACAATCAGTGAAAAATATTTAGCGCATATATGGACATATCAAATTCAGTTTAAGAAGTAGGTAAATACTAAATGAATATTTTGTTGAATCATGAAATCATAATAGGAAAAATTCAAAAACTGAAAAGTTCTCCCATGTTTTCAATCTTTTGCAGCTTCTGATTGGCGGATCATGTGTACATTTTTAAATGAATAAGACAATGTGCCCTTTTTAAGAGTGTATCAGCTTCTTGCTGGGTCCATTCCTGTGCTTCTCAGAATTACTGTCCCGTATAATACGTCCCGTAAAATAATTTTATGAAACGTGAAACTTATTTTCTACGAAGCATAATCGTAAAGGGTTATGATAGTTGTCCAATGACCAGTAGGGGTTGTCTTCCTTCTTCGGCAGGCAATAGGTTTCTTTCTTGTTTATATACTGGGTGGATTTGGCTTGACTCGTAAAATACACTTTTTTTTTCAGAATACTAAGGACGCGTCAAAACAAAATTTGAATTTAATAGATAGTAAAAATAATATTAATGGCCTGTCAGGGTGACTGATTATGACCTCCTTGGTGAAAAAAACAAACTTTGTTAGCTTCATCCGAAACTTATGAATGCTTTGTTAATGCCAGCCTGGGCTCGTAGAATACACAGAACTCAGTGACAAGAAACGGTCATGAGTTAAACAAAGCATTGTGTTCCAAAGTATACCCATTAATTACTAGTCGAAAGAACTCGATAAAAGCAACCTTTCCAAGTCAAGACTATTTGCTTCACGCCGAAAGTCTTCAAAAGAATTGAAGGCAGATATATTGACATCTTTAATTATGACATGCAAAAAATAGGCGGGTTCTTCAGTATTAGGTATGACCATGTGAGTATTTCCGTGTATCTGAATCAATATTATAACTTAAATGTTTTAGGTAGTGGTTGAAATTTCAGAGCATGCACTTGTTTGATTTAAGAGACAACTCAAAACAAAATAATACATGTGTTTAAAGCCATGACACCATTCGTTACACTTTCTTGAGAATCAGTGTACAACTGCTTATCAGCCATCTATGTAAATTAAAAAAAAATCCACGCTGAAAAATTTACCAGAATCTGAATATGCAAGGTGTACTCAAAAGTGGATGTACATGCAGGCTCCCTATGTCTGATATTGAATTTGATCAAAATAATTGAGCCGCGACACGAGAAAACCAACAATGTGGTTGTGCGCCCAGCACAGACTCAGATCAGCCTGGGCATCCGCCCAGTCTGATCAGAGTCTTCGCTGTCCGCATGAAGGTAGCTTAGACCCTACGCTACCGTTTGAGACTTTAACGAAGAGTCTTAGCTAACTGGGCAGATGCCCAGGCTGATCTGAGTATGCACTAGGCGCACATCCACATTGTTGGTTTTCTCGTGTCGCGGCTCAATTATTGTTTTCCTGACCCAGAAATCAGACTCTGTACTAAATTACGGAACTTAATGGTATACAAACATTGAAAATATAGTAACAAATGTTTTGACAACGCCTTGAGCTTATTTCATTTGACTTTGTAATAAAGTTCAATTGATTCTACTTTACCGTAAATGTCCAAAATATCGTGGCTTAAATGACTGAGCAAACAGCGAAAGCCCAGAACAAACTGCTTTCAAAAGCAGTTTGGCCTGAGCCTTCGCCGTTTATTCTGATTAGGGTCCACACTGGTTTGTAAGCAATTTTCATTATATCATTGGAAAATTAAATCAACACTTTCATTTTGGGAATATTGTTATAAAGTATGATGTCCTAATTGTAAGAAATATTACTTTAGTTATGATTAGATAATAACCATGATCGATTCATATAGTTTGCGTAAGTTCAAAAAACTTTTCCCGAGATTAAAGGTAAGTTAATTCTATAAGTACCTTATTAATGGCTCAAGTCCTCAAAATTTTTGTAACGAACACTTTTGTGGGCAAACGGTTGCACTTTTCTTTAGTTTGATCAGGGTCTAGGTTTTCACTATTCATTTGATAATACTGTTCCAACATACACTGCAAAAATAAACGGTAGATTTTACGGTAAAATACGAGCAAACAGCTGCAAGTCCTTTTACCGTTATTTTTACGGGCGCCCGTAAAAGTTGCAGGAATCATCAAACAGTGTGGGACAGAAAAGAGCAGAGATAGCCCTTCAACAATACAAAGGTATTTTCGAGTGCGCATAGTTAACATAAAACTTCCATTTCGTGATTTCCAACAATGTCTTACAGGCAAAAGCCCGTAAAAATAACGGGAAAGGGACTGGCAGCTGGTTTCCAGTTATTCTACCGTAAAATCTACAGTTTTTTTTTACAGTGTACAGTTACGGTCAAGGAGTACAGCTGTCTATAACCACAAGAGTACACTGTAAAAAAATCCGTAGATTTTACGGTAGAATACCTAGCAACCAGCTGCCAGCCCTTTTCCCGTTATTTTTACGGGCACCCGTAAACATTGACAGGAATCATCGCGCAGAGTAGGGTAGATTGAGACAGATGTTGTTTGGCCTTGTAGCCCTTCAACACTTTAAAGGCATTTTCGAGCGCGGCCAGTTAACGCAACTCTACCATATCGTAATTTCGAAAACTGTTCTACAGACAGACGCCTGTAAAATTAACGGGAAATGAAGCTGGTTGCCAGGTATTCTACCGTAAAATCTACGGAATGTTTTACAGTGTGAAGGAATCACTAACCACCGCGACAATATTTCGGCTTGGCTACTTACAGGAGTTCTGTGTAACCCCAGTTCTTTTACATGAAAGCCGCTATCGTGCATAAGTATGAATTGAATGGTTTTCTTACATTTGATCTTACTGTTTGTGGAAGCTTGATTTTTTTTAATTTCCATGCAGTGGAAGTGGAATTTTGCGATTACCAGGCGTTACATGTGTGTCCTGATTTTGCATGGAAATAATTTATAGCGGCGTTGTTTTTAGAGTTCTGTGCTAATTGGAATCAAGCAAAAATTTAAGACCTATACTGTCTCTATGTTAAAAAGTATATAATTCAATTAAAAGAAAAAAAAACTTGTTTACAGTCTGAATGCATTTAATGCATGATCATATGCACATCCTTTTCGAAAACAATTTACTTTTAAAATATTCATGGAATCTATTGTGTTCCTTTTCTTCCTGATAGATAAGAAACTTGATATTGCATCGACCTATTGTAATGGAAACGATTTCCGAATTTACCATAATATTCGGACACTTAATTCTTGCCTCTTTTTTTCATAACATTATGTTTCGCCTTTGGATGGGGCTAAATTTGTTTCTTCACCTGGGGCTTGTTTATAATACCATTACTTATATTGCAAATAGTGCAAACCCTGATTAATTGTTTTGCGTGTAGGAGTCTATTATGGGTGAGCGAATGATGATGTCCATATATTTGGAATGAAACGGTATTACATATTGTAAGCTTTGTTAGGGCTTATTACAAAGTTTCAGATAAAAAATCCGGATATAAGATTTTTTTCCTCTTTTGAAACATCTGTTGTAGATCTCTTTAGAATCGCCTCCTAGAGGCGATTCTAGAGAGATCTACAACAGATATTCTTTGAGGAAAGCAGAATAAAAGCTGATATTTACTTAGCCTCCAAAACTGACGCTCTTCTGGAGCCCTGGCATCGAAGCTTTGTGAGACTTGAAAGCGGATTCTTCTACTTCGAGGCCCATCCTGAAAGAAAGTGCAATGTGCTGAGTGTAGACTCAGATCAATCATATAATGTATACACAATCTTACTGGAATTGCTGTTACCAAAATAAATAAAAAATATTACTACGTTTCACAAACGCCACATGGACATGCATGCTGATCTGCGATTTTACACGTGACAAGGCATTGACTCTTTTTCTAGTAACACAGCAACATACGGAAGGTTTTTTTTGTCTTCCAATAATTGTCTGAAGATCGTCAACAGGTTTCACATGAAAATAATTGTTGTCTCCGGTACTTATATTGTTAACGTTTCATTAAATGTGCAACGTATTCTAGTGTATTTTGACAGCAGGATAATCTCTAAATGGGGTAGGAAATCTTTGCGTTTATTTTGTCAGAAAAAAAAAGATTTAATTAGTGCTCTACTGTCTCTCGTAGCACTTGATTGCCACATCAAACTATGTGACGTAATGAAAAGCTAAAAAAAAATTACACACACACACACACACACACACACAAAAGTAAAGAGCTCTAAATTCCTAAACGATTTCAGTGTTCGACATGTTCGATGGGCCTAAAATCATGGACAACTTTTTTCCTCAGCTCCGTATAATCTACCTGTAAACGACGATATCACGTGAGCTTTAAATAGCATTATATTATATAGGACACTGACATTTTTTCTCTTTCTCGTCTTCCTTGAATAAAAAATAAAAAATGTTGTGTTAGGTCAATATTGTGCACTTTTTAGCTGCACATAGATATTTTTTCAAACTTTTAAGTCTACGTTTAATGCGGTCATTTTTGCTCTGATTTACATGACCATCATTTCCTAATAGTATATAGGGAAAATAGAGAAAATGAGCAAAAAGTTACTCAGTGTTCCTCGTTTTTCTTAAAACACAGGTCTAAAGTCTTACACATCTTTTGATATATTTTGTAGGAAAATCAAAGAAATAGTAGTGCGGTCATTTTTTCCAAATTATTACTACCCTACATCCAAAGCCTGAGTTTTCAGTACCATTCGTGGCTATATGGAGGTGAGGAGAATTGTTGGGGACGTAGTCCTGAGACTCATGCCGTTACGTTCCGCTATGATTCACTACTACAAGACTGGAAGAGGTCTAGGCCTAAATGTGATCTGTTGCCGGTAATAATGCATATAAACGATGCTATATCGACCAGTGCAAAATGATGTTTCTCAAATTCATTTCAAATACCAAAAAGCAAAATAATGACAATCAAATAAGATAAAACTGGAATTAGATTTGTGCGTGCGTGCAAAATTAGGTTATTAACTAACTTTTACATGATGCAAAGGATATTATCGGCGGCAGAACTATTACCAATCAGCGGTTTGCCACTCTTACTTAAGAAGAGCAGGAGCTGCAATCCCTTGTAAAAAAGCCTCGTCAAATCCTGCATAAGAAAAAAATATGCAGAGGTCAAACTAAAGACAAACAGAGTCAATGGCATCCACAGGGAAATCTTTAAATTTGGTTTAAAGTCTCCATCGTCCTGTCAGTGGTCAAAAATGTCTAAACATTGTAAAAAGCGACTCAACCTTCGCGTTTGGTAATAACATGTGTCTTGATGTGCATATATTGAGTCATTTAACAGGCAAAAAGTAGGAAAAACAAGTTTTTGAAAAATAACAAATCGCTCCACAAAATACAATTTCCAGTTCTTGTTTCCCATCCAGCAATGCTATATAAACATAGACGAGATAGTGATATGGGCTCCATGCCTGTACATTGTATTTTTACCATTTTTATAAACTAAATGAAATCGAAAGTAGGAACCTAAAAGGACACAAATAAGTTTTCAAACCTTTAATGTGAAACTCAAGGCTGTTTTATTTGTTTCAAGCTGGCTAGTCACGGTCATTTACAATGACGAAACTATAGTGAGAAGCTTGCAGCGATACCTTATGATAAAATGTTTCATGCTAATAGAGCAATGGGGCCTTTCAGAAATATCATTAACGTGAATAAAGAGGTGAAAACACAACGTACAGGCGTGGGGTCCTATTCAGTGTCCGATTCTATTTATGCTCCATCGCTTGACGGGGAACCAGGGAAGGAGGCTGAATAATATTGGCCAATTTGTGGTTTTTAAAAAACATATTGCCTTTACTTTTTGCCAATTATATGATTAAATATATGCCCCTCACCCATGCTTTATCACCAAGCATAAAGGCTGAAGCTCAATAAAGCATTCAGAAGTACCGGAGAAAACACTGCAGGTCCTTTTTCAGACTGCTTCTAGTCACAGGCACAGTGACTGCAGTCTGATCAGGATGTGCACTGCCTGAAATCCATCCAGTAACTATTAAATGTTGCCTTAGTAAATAGTAAATAAAGAATCAATCAAACCATTCCAGGGGAAGCAACTCTGCTATTTGCATCTTTTCTCTCTTTAAATTGAAAGTCAGCTCTTAAAGAAAAGAATTTGCTCCTCTTGGAGCAAATTCTTTCCTTTAAGAGAAGACTCCAGTTTGGAAGGTTTCGTTGCCCAAGGAAGCAAACACGCAGTAACAAAATTTGTAGCTCTGAATAAATGGCGAAAAAAACATGGTGGCATATCGATTCATCTTAAGATAAGTTCACTAATTGGTAAGGTTGTCCCAATATATAGACTAATACTGTACAAGTACATTTAGTAAGTATTTTGTAAATAATAAATCTTGTTTTGAATAGGCAGTTACAAGGTCCTATCCATTAAAATCTTTTAATCGCATTCAATTGACTCAAACAGATTATTCTTTATATAGACACACTTTCATGTTTATATGTTTTTCTGCACTGAATTACCACTGTATGCGTTTAATCACATACAATATTTATGTCTGTATTTATTAGTATCATAAAGTGTCGAATTATAACCAGAAAACTGGAAGCTGGATTATCTTGAGCGATGATGGGCTATTTTGTGGTAAATATTTTATAACTTTTGTATACTTTCACACGGGGGTAATACCAATTCCTTACATGTGCTGTCCACCGAGCCAGAAAGTTACCATACAGACAAAAGTGGCCGTCGACCGAGACAACAGAGAGCTGTATCATGTCGGTCGACAACCAATAGTATCATTTAGGGGATAACTGTCTTGAAAATTGTCATATGGGGAGGTAAATCGTCGGTTTTATGGTCGGAAATTTCGTTTTACGGCGACGCGCCAGCGGAGCCGTAAAACGGAATTTGCGACCATAAAACCGATGATTTACCTCCCCAAATGACAATTTTCAATACAGAGATCCCCATTCTAATGCACCTTTCTACATTTTCACCTTTTCATAATGTTCTAGTTTGCATCTATTTCAAGCGCTGTCAGCAACGTAAAACCAAACGCCAGCCAATGAGAAGCGACGTTAGTTAATGACGTCGGGTTTGCGACAGTATATCGCAGAATATACTGTCGCAAATTTTTGACGTTATCCAATCAGACGTCGCGTTATATTCGTAAGTGCATTAGAATCACCGTTATTGGTATTTCTTTCGAATTTTCGGTCAACATCACCATAACACAGAAAAGCAACTTGGTAATACTCTCTCAGCGTTCGAAGCAAATAAAACGCCAAGGTGTACAGAACAAGTTTGGTATGGATCGAAGCATTTATCTCCCGTTAAAAGAACAAATTCGCCGTCAGCGAGAGCCAATTCTTCCGTTGTTGAAAGGCTCCATACATAGTCTTATCAGTGGTAAAAACGTGTAAACTCAAAACATTGTAAACTGCGGTTCAAACTTCACGTTTTGGGGGGCTGATGTGCATATATTGAGTCATACAACTGGCAAAAAGTAGAGAAAACAAGTTTTTGAAAAATAACAAATCCCTCCACAAAATACAATTTCCTTTTCTGGTCTCTCGTCTAGCAATGCTATATAATCACAGGTTGGATAGTGATGGGGCTCCACGACAGTACATTGTATTTTTACCATTTTATTAACTTAATGAAATCGAAAGTAGGTCATTTATGTGAAACTGAAGGATAATTTATTTGTTTAAAGCTGGCTAATCATGGTCATTTACATCGACGAAACTGTAGTGAGAAGCTTACAGCAATACCTCATCATAAACTTATTTTCATGCTGTTAGAGAAATGGTAAAAGGGCCTTTACATTCGTAAAAGAGCCAAGCATCTACCTGCGTCGCCATTGAAAAGTCGCCTGCTACAGCAAGACTGTCAAACTGGTTGATATAAATAAATCTACATCCGTTTCATTTCTCCTCTTCTTCTCTTGACTGCGTCCCGAAGTCACCTACTGTTCACATACCGGATCCGAGGGCGGAGCCTATGCAACGAAACCAGGGACACCTTTCTCTGCATGCTTGGAATCGGAGATGATGGTGGTCATGTCGTCTCTCATCCCACAGCTGCCACCACATGTAGTGTTTGTCGGTAGGTCGTCCAAAAAGTCAAACACCCGGTCTTCCATCCAGGTACGAACCGCGATCTTCGTTGCTTAACTTCGTTAAAGAACCAACCACTCTACCTACGGCGTCCTGAAGGCCAGCTTCTGAAGCAGTGTTGTTTGTCCAATCGTGCTTGTTTAACGAGGCCACAATTAATAGGCACGTAACCGCAACAGGCACCTTACCTCAGAGTGTATCTGATGTGTTTTGCGTGTTCATGTACAGTTTTGCCGGTCTGACAAGGCAGGCGCCATCGCCGACGTTCAGAGCCACTACAATCACCGACCACTACCCTGATGCAATACATACCCTGAAGCTGAGTTTTCTAGCTGAATCAGCACTGGATAGCCTTCAAGACTGCATTAGCAGTCTCGAAGGCCAGCAGTGCTGATCTCTTCAGGTTAGCATAATATTGAGTCTTGTATACCAGCATTGAGTCTTGTATACCAACATAATATTGAGTCTTGCAGGCTAGCGTAATTTGCTCCATGCAGTGCAGGTTAGCATAATGCTGGGTCTTGTTTTTCAACTTAAGGTAGACGAATACTGAATAGAAATATTGGCGGGGCATTCAAACCATTATACCGTCTAAATAACCCAAAGAGCTTTAAAACATTTGGGTAAGAAAAAAACAATTTTCACCGTTTTGATTTCCTAAAAAACAATATTTTGTATTTCTACATACTTTTTTTACACATTTTCCATTAAAATTCATATCTCTAGCACATGAATGCACTTTCATTTCAGCAAATCATATAATCTGTAATATAGGATATTTGAAACAAACTGATAACAAAAAATTGCAGTTTTCTTGTTAATAAGTATATTTTTACATTCTTTGAAAAAATGCAAGAAAATTGAATTTCATGAAAAACGTCATGAAAAATATCATCAATCGATGGGGCATGCTTATGCATATTATTTTAGTAAAACTTACATCGTATGTTAAAGAATAAAACAAAAAAACAAACATTTCACCGTTTTGTTTCCTAGAAAAACAATGTTTAAGTTCAAAATATCCCCAAAACAGACTGCCCAAATTCTGCACCTGCTGCAAGTACAGCCGGTCCTTGCCCTATTATTTATTTTCCTGTTATTCGGTTCTACCACAGAGTAATGTCGACAAAAATGCGCAGATGGAATGGAAACTGTGAAGATCTTGATCATTCTGGTTCCTAATGAACAGTCTGATCTAAGTTTCCACTGTTTGTACAGACCTATGTGCCCAAAAACTTAGGATCTTTACGGTAGATATTGTAAGTGTATATTATAACTGTATACACTCCACAGTTAGTCGATTTGATGATGAACAATAACTCTGTTTGTTTTTTAAACAAGCAAGAACAGAGTTCTTGCGGGATCGTCCACCTTAATATGAGTCTTGTTTCCCACCTACCCAGTAATTTTGAGTCATGCAGGCTACATGCATGTATCATATTGCTGGGTCTCTCAATATTAACGGTCCTTGCAGACCTGGGTAATACTGGGTATTGTATATGAGCCGCGACACGACAAAACCAACAATGTGGTTGTGCGGCCAGCGCAGACTCAGATCAGCCTGGGCATCCGCCCAGTCTGATCATAGTCTTCGCTGGCCGCATGGAGGTAGCATAGACCCTTCGCTACCCTTTAGGCCCTTAGCAAATAGTCTGATCAGACTGGGCGGATGCCCAGGCTGACCTGAGTCTGTGCTGGGGGCACAACCACTTTGTTGCTTTTCTCGTGTCGCGGCTCATATAATGTTGAGTCTTACAGGCAAGCAAGCCTCTTATACTGCTGAATCTGGAATTTTGGTTTTATGCTGAGCTTTGCAGACCAGCATAATCATGCATGCTTTAAAAATGCTAATTCTTCTAGTCTGATATATTGCTCAGATTTGCAGGCCTATTGCTTAGTTAAGCTAACATGTTACGGGTTAGCATAATGCCCAGTCCTGTAGGTTTAACCCCCCCCCCCCCCCCCCCCCCAGGTGTTATTACTGACCGTCCCTAGGCGGTACTTTCGTTGCGGTTGCATTTGTTTTATGTTCGGTGCCGTTTAATTTATTGTGTTCTCATTTTAACCCATCTATAATACAAATAGAAAATAGGTAAAAATAATTGTTAAATGTTTTTCGTATTATTTGCTTAGTCTGTTGTAACCCTTCTGTTGGTCTAAATTATTTAGTTCAATAAAGATAGCTGAGTTGCCACCTATTTGGGAAAGAGCTGCTGACTCGGCTTATCACTTGTAATTTATTGTTTGTTGGGATGTCTTTGTCAATCTTTCCCTTTGATGTTGGGGATAGGGTTTGGGATCTGATTCAGTCAGTTCCTGAAGTGTAGTTACTCTTTAAATTTGCTCAATATTGCGTTTTGGAGGTTAGCATAATGTTGCATCCATTTTGCATGTAGTATAATGATAAGTTATGTGGGCTGGCGTTATGTGGGACTTTTTGGCATATTCTTTCTTGTCACTTCACATACCATTTTTTCTCCTTTTCCTGTAGTTTTCAAGGGGTAATTCTATATTACATCAATCATTTGTACAATATTGGTATGTACTTACTAAATCAATGAGAAATCAATGCGCTTAAATCCTCCATAAGCCGAACAAATAACACTTGAACCAAAAGAGCTGCTACAATCCACTTTCTGACAATAAAACTTGTAGTGAACAAATCAAAATATTGACCATCCTTCCTTTTTGATAGTAGGTCTATATCGCTTAATATGAAGGCAGATTTTGATCCGTAACGGTCACCCCATTAAAGACTAAAGCCCAACAAAACGTATTGCAAACAGTGTAACATTAGACATAGTTTAGGTGGCACCGAATGATCTGGATCAGCCAGCTAGCAATGTCTGTAAAATAAAGGCCCCGTCGCTCCCCCATTAGTGTCAGATATTAGCCATTAAAAGGGGGAAATTGCCGACAAAATTAGCACTCAGTTTGGTTCTGGAGAAATAGCTCAGTTTAACAACGACCCTCAAATATTTAGGTGTAATATCTAGTTCTGTCATCGTAAAAGACCTGAAGAAGTATCAACAACAACAAAAAATAAATAAAAAAACGAAAAAAAAAAAAAAAACGAATTGTTGCTTTATTTTTTCCGAAGACAAAATAAGATTACTCTTCCATGTTACTATGAACAAGTACACTATAAACAGGATTTCCACATAAAAAGGGTTTGAAAACGATTTTGGCCAGCTGGCATAAACTTGAATAAAATGGTAAAAACGAGGAGCCCCGTTCGTTGTCCACCTATGTTTATGTTACATTGCCAGACGGGGACCCGGAAAAGGAAGTTCATTATCGCTGATAGGTAGCATTCCAATCTTCTAAGAATATGACGTGCGCAAGGCAATGAAGGAAAATGTGTTTGTTTTGGAGCGATTTGTCATTTTTCAAAAATTTTGTCTGTTATATGACTCATTTTATGCACATTTTATCACCAAAACGTGAAGGTTGAACCGCTTTTCATAATGGTTTGTGTTTAGACATTTTTGCTGGTGGTAAGACTATGGAATCTTTATAAGAAAAGCTGACTGTACAGAAGTTTAAGAAATGATGGAGTAAAACTCGCAAACGTTTTTTTTTTTTTTTCGTTGTTATTGTTGTTGCTGTTTTTTTAAATCCGCTTCTGACCTAATTACCGCCTTAAATTTTGTTTTGTATGGTACTGTCATTACTTTAATGACCAACCGTTTAATTGTTATTCATCTCCCAGAGTAAATTGATACCCTGTAATAAGGTCTCCCTGAATTGACAGATAA
Source organism: Ctena decussata (assembly GCA_963989385.1). NCBI lineage: Eukaryota > Metazoa > Mollusca > Bivalvia > Lucinida > Lucinidae > Ctena > Ctena decussata. The sequence continues at coordinate 43,768,596 of OZ022498.1, read as the reverse complement.
AAAGCAGCTATTAATTTTCAGCGCGAATAAAGGCTGACAATAATGGCGATAATGACGTAAATACATATTGATGGTTTTAGTTAATATATACCATTTATAACAGAAACTTAATAAGGGTATACAAAACGATTTGCAGCTTGTGACTTAGAATCTGGCGTTGTTCATAATGTGAGCCACGACACGAGAAAACCCAAAAGGCGGTTGTGCGCCCAGAGCAGACTCAGATCAGTTTGGAAATCCATCAAGTCTAATCAGACCCTTCGCTAAGCGCTTAAAGGGTAGCTAATGGACTAAGTTACCTCCATGCGGACAGTGAAGACTCTGATCAGATTGGGCGGAAGCCCAGGCTGATCTGAGTCTGCACTGGGCGCACAACCACATTGTTGGTTTTGTCGCGCCGTGGCTAAAATTGTATTGATTACAAATGTTTGCGGTGTATTGTTCATGGTTTTTGCATGTTTATGGTTTTTGCGGTCAGCATAAACGTGCGAACTTAAATGGTCGCGAACATGACGTTTTTATAGGGAAATAACAGATCCGCAAATTTCAGAACCTGTGAATTACTTAAAATTGCGAAACCGCAAACTTTTTTTCCCGCGAACTGAAGTATTTACATTTTCAGAATTGATTGAAATAAGTTCTCTTCGATTGATTCTATGGCCGGTAATTTTACGGATGACACCTTAACCAGTATTGTACGTGTTACTTCCCCTTCAGTGAGAGAAAGAGAAGTAAAGAATTTTCAAAGAGAGAGAGAGATTCCTTTGGGGATAGTACCGCTGTCATCTTCTAGATCCTTATTAGTATAATTCCCAAAAGTTGTATGAGGCTGCAAAGCTCACACCAGATTTAGACTTAAGATGTAGGGGTATACTGTCATAGACAGCAAGTCTGACATTTTCATTTTTGTCACCCTTCTTATTAGGAGTCTTCTCTAAAGGGAAAGAAATTTGCTCCTCCATAGACCCCCGTTTTGGAAGGGCTTCTTTGTCTACAGAAACAAACATGAGGTCAATAAAGTTGTTTCAATTTGTAAAATTGGCGGACTACTCACACACCGTAGCTGTGCAGAAGTCTTCGTTCGCTTATCTAAAAGTTTATCAATATAACTTTACATTCATGACATAAGATAGGTCAGATAGATTTCAAAAATCGAATTTTTTAGTTCATCATACCGTTGAAATTTGACAAAATACCATTAATTACCATATACTCACTCTTAAAACAACTTATAAAACTATATATATCGGTAACTGAAAATGAGCAGATCTTTCTTTTACAATCTTTAGGTTGTTTTCATTTTTATTGTTATTATTATTATTATTATTTTGTTTTAACGACTCTTTGAGACCGTAATTCAGTCTATATCGAGCCGTCTCCTAGAGAGAGGGAGAAAAAAAGAGATGTACTAGAGGAGAGAAAAATTATCCAAACAATCCCCAGCCGCACATACTGCAAGCACAGTAGGCCCTTGTCCTACTATTATTTTTATTTTATTATTTATACGATTTTTATAGAGGGTGACACAATTGGCTAAAAAGCTATTCTACTTTGCGACCCTCTAATACGCTAAAACAACAATACAACTATAATACATATTTACAAAACTGGACAAATTATGGAAATTATTTGGAGGCCACGGCACTGAAAGTTATCCAGCACCATCGCCCGACCACGACCACCCCTGTTTACATTTGGTACTTGCATATACAATATGAGTTGGTTGGTTGTTTTTGGGATAAACGGCCCTTTGAGACAGTATTTCAGTCTATATCTGGCCGTCTGCCAGAGAGGGAGAAAGAAGAGAAATGATAGACGAGAGAAAAAAATGTCCAAGCATCACCTACCCGCACCTACTGCAAGCACAGTAGGCCCTTGCCCTACAATGTTCCAAGTCAGCAGGACGCCCCGGCACTGCAGTTATACACAGCACCATCGCACCACCCCTACAATATGAGTTATCATAAGTTTGAAGTAGTGTTGTTTTTTTTTTTTTTTTTTTTTTTTTTTTTTTTTCAAAAAGATTCACACTTTCACGACAAATTTATCGTATGACCAGTTTCATCTAAATTTGCACCGTTCGTAAGTCATATTGCCGGAAATGTACCTTTTCCCGGTAATGTACATTTTTCTTTAATAACCTTTTTCCAAATCATGGACTTATGCTAACTGAGAGTTGGAAAGACAGTTAAGATATTTTGGATGCAAGAGCCAAAAGTATACATCTGTTAGGCAGCTCCTTTTCAATTTCTACAATGCACAGCGTGTGTGTGTGTGTGTGTGTGTGTGTTTCATGTTTTTGCGAGCATTGTTAACAGCCATACTAACTTTTTGGCAACTATTATGGTAAAATACTCTTAAATTTCAAAATAACTCATACATGTAACTTAGTTGTCTTACTCAGCGATATATAATGTAGAGTGTCTGCTGTTTACGTAAATATTTGGACAGTCCGTTCGGGCAAAAGTGCAGGAACAGTCTAGTTTGCCAAACCCTTAATACAGAATTTATGGAACGTCCATATAATTGAGCCGCGACACGAGAAAACCAACAAAGTGGCATGTGCGCCTAGCGCAGACTCAGATCGGCCTGAGCATCCGCCCAGTCTGATTAGAGCCTTCGCTGTCCGCATGGAGGTAGCATAGACCCTTAGCTACCCTTTAAACGCTAAGCGAAGAGTCTGATCTGACTGGGCGGATGCCCAGGCTGATCTGAGTCTGCGCTGGGCGCACAACTACTTTGTTTTTCTCGTGTCGCGGCTCATATTTAGCATGAATACAACAATAGCATTGGGACGAGCTTAAGAATCAATCAGTGAATAGACATCGGAACGAAAAGAGGAATATCAAAATAAATAAAATTTAGATTATTTCATCATAGGGGGTGATCTATATACTGTATGCACCATACTGAAACAAAGTATTGGAACAGAAGTGTCGGGACAAACAGGGTGTCCTGTTCGCCATTTCTCCATATAGGCTATTTTTTTTGCTTTTACCGTCGGCTAGTAAAATCAGCTTTATAGTTATTGATACCAGTTAGGTGTCCCAATATTAACGATATTCAGTGTCCGTCCATTTGATTGACTTATATTTCTTGTAATGCGACCTATGTATTTGTTAAAAATCATTTGTGTCACTGAATTGCATAGATATCTATTTTTCTTAAAGATTTAATTGTGGATATTTAAAGAGCATAATAGACATTTTTGAATATCCTTAACCGGGTAGCTTATATATTTTCGATGTCTAATGAAAACACTAAATTATGTCAAATGGCCTCTAATAGATAAATCTGAAGTTGTGAAGTGGCTCTTGAATCTAAAATAAATGGAAAAGGATTGTTTTCGACAAAATTAAATAACAACACCGTTGCTTATTGAACAACGAAAATAAATAGTCATTTTTGAATCAGTTAAATTGTGTGTTTGGTATGAGAGGTCTGTACATTATACTGAGGAAAGCGAAACTGTAGCAGAACATTATTTTCGAAAATGGCAGTTTCTTCGGGTCAGCAATTAGCGGCACTGCAGTATCCCTGGCATGCGAGAAGGTATGTTAGCATTCATATAATAGAATTATTCAGAGCTCTAGATAAGAGGGAGTATTTGATGATGTTTGAGGGATAATTTTTCTTATTTCTCATTGAAATTCTGTCGAGACGGTTCAGATGAGGGGTCACAACTTACGTTTTTATGCAGAATTAACAAAAATTGTCCCTGGTTATCATCAAATACTCCCTCATCTACACGCCTGACAATCAGTCTCATGCGGAACCGGCGGTTAAGCAAAGCAATCCATTAGATCACTTTCCGGTGACGTAGAAGAGGAGCCGAAAAAGGTAAACAAACGATAATCGTTCGTGTAAGAAGACGAATTATTGTCTTAGAAAATGTGCTCTTTAAAATATGAGAATGCTATTTTGCTGCTAACACATTGTTTTCTTTGTATGCCGAAGGATTTGCTGAAGCGTTGTCTTGTTTTTGTCATTTTTATTCCCTCCTCCGAAACATCTGTTCGTACTGGATTATACATGAGGTAAGCAACACATTTATCCGCTAAATCTGACATTTGTGTACATATAATCTGCAAATTAGACGGTGTGCGGATATTTTAAACAGAAAGTGAGGTATGTGATACCTTTACATTTTGCTAGAACCAAGGATTCTTTTGAAATGCATGCATAATTGGTCTCGAAAGTTTGGTTCCGCATGTAATCATTAAAAATAAGAAGAAAAAAAATTTCACAGATAATTTTATTTTCAACCTAATATGTGCAGTAAAACTGTGCCCAGTATAATTCTGGAGTTTCTAAAGTTGACAAATGCAGGTCTGACGGCTAATATTTGCTTGAAACCAGACTGCAAGAGAAATCAAGGAACACTGCTTTGGGCCATTATATGTTGACCATTATGCATTGATTACGTCATTGGAATATCAAATGACTCCATATAATATCTGTTTAGCTTATTTCAACACTTTTGGTTCGCCTGTTTTTAAGGTAAGTCCCCATGTCATTTTTTCCTGGTTTCGCATGCGATAGCTCGGTTCAGCATTTGACTTCTTTCAAACTTCATAATTTCTTTTGCTTAAACGAAGCTATAAACGTCTCAAGCTATACATGGATCACTATTAAATTAGTTATGCCAATACTGTTTTTCTGATTTGTCTTCTGATAAAAATAACCCTCGAAAACACTCATATGTCCTGCTTCAGTATCATAATTATATTTAAGTGTTTAATGCTACGCGTTGTAGTTTTCGACATCACCTCGAGCAATGACTTTTTGACTTTGTTGGAGGCCATAGCAAAATTACGATGCACCTAGTCCTCTTTCGTAGCAAACGACTATTAAAGTTTTTAATGCTTTATTAGCCGAAAATACGTAGTCTGGCCCATGTTCCTACTTCTGTATGTATTCTCTGCTCTTGAAGGAACTTTTTAAGATTTTAATCTAAAAAATGGCTTGCTACAAAAGCCAGGAGGTATCCGCACTTCATCGCACGAAATTTCATTGAGTATTAACATCGAAGGTAATGTTTCAAACTGACCTCCGCTGAAATATGTTGAAACTAATTTGACTATTTTCCAGTAGTCAGTTTGCAGTTTTCGTGGTCTATCGATGGGTCACGGTTAAGATTTTTGAGTCTTGCACAGGTATTTCGGCTCTGTGAATGCATTTGTAGGCTTTCCTTAAAATCTTAGTAATGCGATAAGGCGTGCACATATCATACACACTTTCAAATAATATATTTATAAAACTTAATGCTTTCATTACTATGTGTGTATCTAAATTCTCGTAATGACGTTAAACCACATAACCCAGCGGAACGTATCCATAGCCTCAGTAACTGGGAACCGTTCATCCGTCCAGCTTTCGTTACTACATCTTTACCGAATCTAAAATATTGGTAGTCAATTTTAAACTTAGGAGAAAGTCTAATTGACATTAACCCTTAACCCCACGATCGCGCGACCTGTCAGTTTTAAGGGGTAGCCTGTCAGGAAACCCACCTTTTTGAGGCTGTCATATGCAGAAGGGAATCTGTTTTTTTACTAGCGCAAGGTTTTGCCCACATCACTGGTTTGTAGTTTGCAAACACTGAAAATACATTAAAATTCTAAGATTTTTTTTCAATACATCTTTTCAAGTGGCACCATTACCCAGTTGATCCGATTTTCTGGAAAGTAGACCTCATCCATCTAAACTTTTTCTGTTGATAAATGTTCAGCATTAACACCGGGTCTCAGACAAGCAGTCACTTTCCATTTCTAAAGCATGTACCTGGGGCTGATATCTTGTAATCTTTTTTAAACGTCTTGGTCGGTTTCCGGTTGATTGTGTTAGGTCCCAGCATGGACGTCGATGGACCTTGGTAACTTCCAGCACGGCAGCACACACACCTTGTTGCAGCTGAGTGAATATACCAGTCAAATCGATCAGAGTTTGTGGCTTCTGAGGTATGAGTTCCCGCATGTTTAGGGACCCATGAATAACTTATGTGGCAGGTAAAGGGTTACTATGGATATACTGAGACCAAGACCATCTTACTTGACCAAACTTATCTGGCATATGTTTAGAAGTATTTAAAAGTGCCTTTAAATTCAAGCGCACAATCCCTTTTGAGCAGAATATAATTGCCTCCATGTCAATTTCAATACTACTGACCTCGTGGTTTTCAAATTGACCGCCGATAAATATTCGTTGAGGGCGTAGTAACAAAAGCATGCATTTTCTTGAAAGTGAATTTTCAACGCGGTTATATAAGTGAAGTGTCTTGCTGCATCGATAAGATTTCATAGAAAATCTGCAAATGCACGCACGGTGCCAATTTATCTGTGCAGAACTATTTCCTCCTTTCGGTACTGAACTTGGAGGATAAATGTAATATACCAAACGCCACTTAAAACTGTTCATATCACTTGGTCTCAACATACAATTGTAAACAACTGATAGCATGACATTCTCCATTTTTTTGCAATACCTTTTCTTGAGAAAATAATCTGATATGACTGAAATACTGCTGAAAAACGTAAAATCGCAAGTCATCCATCCGCCTGTTATATTTTAGGCCCTTACAAACTTTTAAGAGTGGCTAGTCTCATAAACGATTTTATTCAAATGGTTGCCTTAAGAAAAACATGTCTTCCTGGCTACATTACCAGGTCAGACAAAACTAGATTATCTGCCAAAGAAGATCCTTAGAGTTGTAGGTTTAATGATACAACAGCTTTTCAGTGCTAAACGAGCAGACCAAACTGTGTGAAGTCGCAGGTTGACCGATGTTTTCATGGTTCATATATAAGTCAGGCTGCCTCAAAGCTAAATCAGGCACCCAAGCTCATTTGATATTCCATATATTCCAATGCTCAACCGAATATTCTCATGCGCAACCACAAAAGTTTTGACAGGAGCCTCCCATTCAAATGCAAAAAAATCAAAATTTTGTGAAATCGTGTTAATTATTCAAATGTAATATTAGACATTTTAATTCAGCATGCATTTAAAACCATTGAAACAGTAAACACCAAGTACTTTAGGGAATGGGATAAACTTTGTTCTGTTTTGTGTGTGTGTGTGTGTTAAAACATAATCTCCAACTGCATAAACCCTACAAGTCTCAGCTGACATCTAACAAATGTTAAAAAAAATCCAGCATAAAATTTATGTCATAAAACAGACTAAAATAAGCAGATTGATGTTGACATATTTCCTTCTATTTTTAGCTCACCTGAGCCGAAGGCTCAGAGGTGAGCTTATAGGATGGGAGTCGAGCCGTCGTCCGTCCGTGGGTCCGTGGGTCCGTGGGTGCGTCAACACTTTCAAACATAAATATCTCAGAGGCCAGTGGGCCGATTGCAATCAAATTTTATCTGAAGCATCATTTGGGTGGGGGAAAGGCTGCATTAGGTTTTGGTGTCGATCAGCTCAGAACTCTGGTTTCCATGGCAACAGATAGCCCCCATAGGGTTATAATGGGGAAAATGGCGTCATCACGTTTTCTCGACTGTTTTTGATTATATCCTTATCATACTTGCAGGTAATGATGACATACACAAAAGCTTGGATGAGTTCGAAATTTGGCCAGATTCGAGCACAGACTACGGAGTTAGCTGCCCTTGAGCGTTTGAAAAAAAATCCCATAGTGTTATAATGGAGAAAACAACGTCATCACATATTTTTTGAAAAACTTTGTCATCGCTGTATTGCCTACATTTCTCAACGGATTTTAAAATATTTTCACACAAATGTAGGGCGTGACAATATCTCGAGCAAGTTCGACTTTCAGGATGCTGCGCCCAAGGTCAAGGTCACTGTGGCTATTTTTAGAAAAACTTCGTCAGCGCTCTAGCACCTACATTTCTCAGCAGATTTTAAAATAACTTCACACAAATGTAGGGCATGACAATATCTCGAGCAAGTTTGACTTTCAGGATGCTGCGCCCAAGGTCAAGGTCACTGTGGCTATTTTTAGGAAAACTTTGTCAGCACTCTAGCACCTACATTTCTCAGCAGATTTTAAAATAACTTCAAACAAATGTAGGGCATGACAATATCTCGAGCAAGTTCGACTTTCAGGATGCTGTGCCCAAGGTCAAGGTCACTGTGGCTATTTTTAGAAAAACTTTGTCAGCACTCTAGCACCTACATTTCTCAGCAGATTTTAAAATAACTTCACACAAATGTAGGGCATGACAATATCTCAAACAAGATTGACTTCCAGGGTGCTGCGCCCAAGGTCAAGGTCACTGGGCTATTTTTAGAAAAAAACTTTGTCAGCGCTCTAGCACCTACATTTCTCAATGGATGTTAAAATAACTTCACACAAATGTAGGGCATGACAATATCTCGAGCAAGTTCGACTTTCTGGGTGCTGTGCCCAAGGTCAAGGTCACTGTGGCTATTTTTAGAAAAACTTTGTCAGCGCTCTAGCACCTACATTTCTCAATGGATTTTAAAATAAATTGTCGCAAATGTAGGGCATGACAATAGCTTGAGCAAGTTCGACTTTCAGGATGCTGTGCCCAAGGTCAAGGTCACTGTGGCTATTTTTAGAAAAAACTTTGTCAGCGCTCTAGCACCTACATTTCTCAACAGATTTTAAAATAAATTCACACAAATGTAGGGCATGACAATATCTCGTGCAAGTTTGACTTTCAGGGTGCTGCAATCAAGGTTTTTTTATTAGATCCTTATCATACTTGCAGGTAATGATGACATACATAAGAGCTTGGATGAGTTCGAAATTTGGCCGGATTCGAGCACCGACTACGAAGGTAGCTGCCCTTGAGCGTTTGAAAAAAAATCCCATAGTCTTATAATGGAGAAAACAACGTCATCACATTTTCATTTTTCATCGGATCCTCTTCATACTTGCAGGTAATGAGGATATGCATAAAAGCTTGGATTAGTTAGCATTTCGGCTAGATCACACGACTGACTATGGAGTACCTGCCCTGAGCATCCAAAAAATCAATGTCGCCACTTTTTCTTGGTTTCTACTGATCCGATCCTTTTCAAACTTGCAGGTAATGAGGAAATGTATAATGACTTAAACAAGTTCAAATTTTGGCCAGATCAGGCCAACCACTACGAAGTTAGCTGCCCTTGACAGCTCTGTCTATTGTGCTCCTGATCGGATACTTTTTAAACTTGCATATAGTAAATGAGGGCATACATAATGTTTTGGATGAGTTTAATTTTCAGCCTGATTGGACCACTGACTGTGGAGTTAGCTGCCCTTGAGCATCTTAAATATCCCTATAGGTTTACAATGTCTCTCAGGTGAGCAATTGTTGCCCTTTGGGCTACTTGTTAATGATTAAATGCTGAACCAAAACATTTCGCCCCTTTCAACAATGATTTCAGAACAGTGCTTGATACCTGGTCACTGAAACATCGTTGTTGATGACAGATATTAATTATTACATTGATATGCAATGATGAATTCGGATGCTTTTTGCTCGTTTTTGAGATCGAGCAGAAAATGTTGTTATTTTATCTCCTGTTTTGTCTGACCTTGAACGTGTTGAACAGACATTTCGGAGGAGGGAACAAATACCAAGAAAACCGCGGAACCAATTATAGAATTATTTGGTGTGTTGAAGGAGCAATGTTTAAGGAACAAAATAGCATTCTTAGATTTTGGATATCTCTCCTATCATTCTGAAAAAACTTTCTAAAATCTGACTGAGTATGTATTGTTTACCTTTTTCGGCTCCTCTTCTACGTCACCGGAAAGCGATCTAACGGATTCCTTTGCTTAACCGCCGGTTCCGCATGAGACTGATTGTCAGGCGTGATCTAGAGCCCTGATAATTTTATTTTGTCAACTTTTGAAAAATTGGTAACACACTGTTTTAAAGGGGTATGTTGATCGGTTGAATTGATGCTTAACGTCCCCGGTAAACAACTAAGGTCGTGTCGGGACGGTCAGTTAACCTAACCACTCTATTCCTGGGCAGGCTTAGACCTCCTAAGCGGTTAACCAGTACTAAGTGCACATACTTTCGCCAGTAACTGACAACTGCCCTTCTTGAATCAGCGGAAGGAGAAACGAAAGTATGTGGCCAGACCGGGTTTCGAACCCAGGACCTCTGACTTATGAGTCAGGTGCCCTACCGATTGCGCTACGCGGCCCGGCTTAAAGGGTATGTACAGGGATCACATGTTTACTTGTATGTATGTAATCTTCGTTTAAAGGAAAGAATTTGCTCTTTCAGAGCAATTCATGACCCCTATGATAAGGGCGATAAACAGTATCAGATCAGAAGGTTTGTGTCGTATACCTCAAATCGCTTTCAATTGTCATCGTCTTTTGGCCCAAATTTGAACCCCTTCCTACCCCCTCCCCATGCACCCTCCCCCCCTTTAACACACACACATACACCACTACACACACTTTTTTCTCTTTAAAGGCCCTATTATTCTTCAGTTATTTTGTCGACCAATATCACAGCAAGCATAGCTCTTCACAAATAAATCATACACAATCTTATAGGCCACGAGCCAAATATGGTTTACCTCCCCCCCCCCCCAGGGGGAGTTTTGTAGACCATACGTTTCTTAAAGACCAGCATCTTAGAGGTATTTTTCAGCATGTTAGCCCTCTGGCGAGTGGGGCGTTAAGCTGTAACAGTCTGTTACAAACGTTACCCATTAAAAAAATAAACATAAAATAAAAATTATCAAAAATTATAAAAAAATAGAAGTCACTTTCCTATGTTTAAAATTATAGTAGAGTCTAATAGAACAATCCAGTAGCTAAAACTTAGGATTTTTGAAAGGTCACTTTAGCCTACATGGTGTAATATACGTGACATTTGTCTTTACACACCATTAAAATTGCTATTTCCATCCAAAATACTTTCTTTTTGTAAGTTAGTCCTTTTATATTAGACCATATGTTTGTTACTGTATTAAAGACAATTTATTGGTCTTTTCAGATCTGCAAAAATTATTATCCTATCTTGTATACTTTGGGAGAAACAGGATGTTGAACACAGTATCCCCTTATAAATGTTCCATATTACAATTATCACTTTCTGTATAATTCAAGTGCTTGAACTACACTGTATGAATTAAAAACAACAGTAAAAGGTAATATTGAATATGCCAGCCTATCTAAGCAGCAAAGAACAGTTCCACAATATTTTGAACCATTTTAGTCGGCCATAATGATCGATTATATATGTTACCGAGGGCTATTTTTGTTAAACTCTTACAATTTGAAGATAGAATCATTTTATTTTCGTTGGTAGCAGTTTCTTTGTAAAAGAATCTCTTAATATTAAAGAAAAATGCATTGTGGTTTATTTTCTATGATAAGCTATTACTAGTAGTAGCGTAAATAACATTAACATTTAAAATATTTCATTATAATACCTTTAATCAGGCTTTTCCCACTGTCACATAAAAAAATAACACATAAAAGTCTGGGTGTTTTATGATATATTGTGTACTTGGACCTAGCAACACTTCTCTCAGTTATTACTTTTAGTGATTCATGAGGTGTGTTTTATACGTAATTAAACACAGTATACTTCAAATTGTAATGTTAAGGGCATAATCTGCACATGTAAAACGTTTTTTTTTTTTGCTGTTTACTTTGTTTTTATATAAAAAATAAAAGTATTTCATAATGGCATTGCCCAGTTTGTCTCTTTACAATTTGTACATTTGAGTCCTCAAGACAGTAACATATGTGAAATTTTGTTATATACAATGAAGAAAATAGAAAAAAAAAATATAAAAAAAAATAATGATAAAAAAAAAATAAAAAATAAACAAAATTCCACATCAGAAAAGATAAAGCCACAGCTAAGCCAGCATAGATTTTACATATATGGCTCGAATAAAATGATAAACAATCAGTTTGATAACATTAAAAGCTAAGCACTTTTGAAGTGTTTAGTATAAAATTATAAAATAATCAGTGATTAACAATGCAAAATGGAGTACAACCTTGATTATTGACAGGATTTGGTATAGTTTTTACGTGCACACTGAAAAAAAAAATAAAGCAGAACAGTAAACCTGAAGTTTGAAAACTTAAGCCAAATACAGTTCTGCATCAAAGCTAATGTAGATATTTGCTGGCAGGGTATACTTACATTTGTAAGACTATCGTATATTTTACGTTACCAAGGGAACAACATTGCTTAGTTACAGTTAAGAAACAAACTTTTGAAAATAGTTAATGGTAGTGTCAATACATTGCTTTATTTAGTCCATTTATGTAACTAACAATGATGTGTCAACCAGGAGTTTGGGAGAATAGTATCAGAAACATTTAATACAGAAAAGAGACACTGGCAGTTGACTTGTATATTGTAGCAATCTATAAATGCTATGTTTAAGATGATATGTCTATGCTCTTGTTTCTTTCTCTTTAGAGTCTAACTACATTCAATCTTCTCTTAAAGAATCTAACTACATTCAACCATCTATTAACTTAAAAAGCATCTATTCACTAAAGAACATAAAGATACGTTTAGTTGGACAAAAATGATATTTTTCCCAGGGACAGTGTTTCAGTAGCTCTGCACACATAATGAAATGGCAAATGAAAATGACAGAATATATTAATGTTTGTGATCGCTGTTCAGATATTTATGAGCAAATCTTAGTTGTTCTCCTTCAGAATGTATTCGCCTACACTGTAGTTATGCTTTGCAGCATAATATTGAGAAGAAAAAAAGAAAAGAAAGACCGAACAAGTAACGTATACAACGTATTCATTGCGAGTTTATGGATTCTTCATTCTCGATATCCTTAACAAGTAATACAGTATTTCTAAAGAGCTAATAATCAAACAATAGAAATAGTGCATACCTGTGCATGTCAAGGAAGGGCTAACCTAAATAACTTACTGCATTTGATCGCTGACCATGTATTACCATATTGTTTACTTTTTAGCAATAAATATGGATAAAAACTGCTTATTTATGATACCTTACTGCTTATCTTATCATCTCTGTCCAAATATGTTTAATACTGTTAGAGAAAACAGCATTTTGGCAATATCCAAACAACAATTTTAGTTGCTTACGTATTGAAAAAATGTCAGACTGAAATTTGTATTTCGTAACACCTTTAGTCCTTGATAGTACAACAAGTGGGAATAAAATCATGGGGTTTGCAAAATTACCTGACCAGTTAAATATTTGTAACAACGTAATGAAAAATAAAACTCTGAACAGGCTGATGTCAGAATGTTGTATGCGTTATAAAGTATGTCACTTTCTATCAACCTTAAATTTTCACATTGTTAATAGTTTGTAATGTATTTGATGGCCGGGAGCTGCATAAACAGATCACGTAGATCACAAATTAACATGTGAGTTATGATCACGGGAGCCACACATATTTGCTAACCTATATAAAGCAGTTACTGTGCAAAGAGGCTCGTGGCTGATGATTCGACAGACAGCATAGCAAAAATGGTGTTAATCCCTGTTGGCAGAGTTGGTACTGCTTTTGATTGCCTCCGCTGGCAGTCACAGTTGCATATTTGTATGTAGGGTAATAGAGTAATTGAATGGCTCAGCCAACAGAACAGGTAGCAAAATTGGTTTTATCCCCATCATGATGAGAACCTAAACATTAATCAGATGAGCTTATATCAACTTATACTTATTTCATTCTATGCATAGAATTAAAAAGGTCATTTTTATGAAGTCACTTTTAAGTGAAACTGAATAGAAGGCAATGTCGAACTGCTTCAGCTATAACAATCTATGTGCGTCTTGCCGAGCTCTTGTGTATTTCATAGAGCTAAATTTGCCATCTAACTACCAGTGGTAAGCTAATACTACAGCAATGAATAAGTCATATTGCCCGGGAACTAAATTTTTGATAACAGATGACTCACAAATCTTATCCCCCACCCCTCCGACATATTACAATTATGTAACGTAACGTTACTGTTAGATTGCTTTTTGCTTTTCAAATATACACTATCCGATGTATTTTTTTATAGTTTGACGACACATAACATTGGCGTTTCTTCATACTTACATATACAACAGTGTCTACTTAAGACATAATACAGATAACATTGAAAATAAAATGCAGCTGATGTCGGCTTTCTTAGCTTTTCTCGTCATTTTGTAGGTTAAATTCTTCAAAAATAAATAATTTCTTTCCACATTTAATATATCCACTGCTCACTGCTGCCTAACTTATCTGAGCTGGGCATGAACCAAAGAAGATTGATGGAGCACATATAAACTTCAGTCTACCAATGCAGCGATTTAGTCTGGTTGTTTTTTTCCCGAATTTTTGTTGTGGTTATATACGTTACATATTTATCGTGACTGCTGACGAGTTTTGTAAGACTTGAGTTTGTTTGTTTTTTATACTAGAATATTGAAACAGTCATATATATGACAAAAACTTTTCTCTTCAATTCAATTCTTACAATTTGCTCCTTATATTACATGTGTTTAGACACTGAAGGGGGAAAAACGTCAAATACAATGTAAACTACGTTATACGGGTTAGTCAACTTATCCTTGACCATGTCAATTACCTTGAAACAGCAATTTATGTACTAGCAGACAAAACCAAACCTTATTTAGGGCGAATACTAACATGTGTATACCAATGTGTATTTTCTATTATAACGTGAATATGTAAATTTGGGTAGTGTAATTTACATCGACGTTACACGTTAACGCCCCAACGTACAGAGGGCTAACATGTGTCATTTTGTTTCTTATATTATGTAGTTTCAGAAAATTATAGGGTACAAAACTCCCCCTGGGGGGGGGGAGGGGGGTCTATTGTCAGCTCAAGGTCTATTATAAAAATGTTTTGAGAACTATTTGGTTAGTTGTCACCTAGAATAAACACGTATCCATTTCAAAAACGTTGGTACCATGATAAAAATACAATGTATCGGCTAAGAATCAAATTCATAGTAGCGCTGTTTTGCTAACATTCAGATGCTCAGTAGGATATCAGATGACAGTTTGCAGTGTGTGGCAGTCGAGTTGCCCAATGTCGATCGCGGACAGAGTCAGAAAATTTAATTGTTAAGTTCAGGTGCTTGTTGTTCAAGCTTTACCAACCATCTTTATCCAAAACAGGATAACAAGTCATAATTGAGTCGCGACACGACAAAACCAACAAAGTGGCTTTTGCGCATAGCGAAGACTCAAATCAGCCTGGGCATCCGCCCAGTCTAATCAGAGTCTTTGCTTTGCACTGAAAGGCTAGCTATGGGTCTAAG
This sequence comes from Ctena decussata, assembly GCA_963989385.1. NCBI lineage: Eukaryota > Metazoa > Mollusca > Bivalvia > Lucinida > Lucinidae > Ctena > Ctena decussata. The sequence goes on along the minus strand of OZ022498.1, from coordinate 43,753,361 downwards.
CTAAGTCCATGCGGACAGCGAAGACTCTCATCTGACTAGATGGATACCCGGGCTGATCTGAGATTTCGTTGGGCGCACAAGCCACTTTGTTGGTTTTGTCGAGTCGCGGCTCAGTTGAGTATAAGTCTAGCGGTCATTGCTAGCTGTCGTTTTGAGATCTGTCAGTTTCAAAGCCCCGTTCTTAATACTGTTCATGAGTTATATGGTGCACTGTAGGTTTATGCACAGACAAGTCATCAAAAAAGGAAGCGCAACCGCTGTTTATAAAGAAGCACACTACTGGAAAAAAAAACGAAAAAAAGAAAAATGATGGATTTTGAATATCTATTGTCCTACCAAAGTTAAAAAGTCTAAAGACCAGTCATTATGAAAAGCGGTTCAGCCTTCACGTTTGGTGATAAAATGCAGGTTGATGTACAGCTACTGAGTCATTTAACTGACAAAATGTAGGTGAAACATGTTTATGAAGAAAGACAAATCGCTCCACAAAATTTTATTTTCCTAGTCTGCTTCCCCGTCGATAATGAATATAAGCAAAAGCGCGACAGTAAATGGCGACCAACGCCTTCACGTTGTATTTTTACCATTTAAAAATTGATATCGATTATTTCACGAATTCACAGCATATGCTGCTGTATGTTTAATCGGAGTAGAAATTTTGTTCAGACTGGAGCTCGTGTAAATTCAACTGAGAATTGTGGCTAGGAATAAATAACTTCTGAATAGTAAGCCTGTACTGTATTTTTGAAGTGGAAAATTTAGCTACAAAATTTTGGTACAGATAGATCCAATTTTAATTTGAGTAGAAACTTAGCTATGGAATGGGCTTAAGAGTCCTTTTCATGCAGTTACCGTGGAAATGACTATAGCGTACAGTAGGCGAAAGATGTAGCATCAAGGGCAATATTAGAATGTGAGTAAAAACTTTGCTACGAAATGGTAATTGGCCCGCACGTAACCGTCATTGATGGCATGGATACTCTTGATTACAAAGTTAAGGTGAAGGACCAGCCAATAAATAAAGAGCCGCGACGCGAGAAAACTAACAATGTGGTTGTGCGCCCTGCGGAGACTCAGATCAGTATGGGCATCCGCCCAGTCTTGTCAGACTCTTTGCTAAGTGCTTAAAGGGTAGCTAAGGGACTAAGCTAGCTCCATGCGGACAGCGAAGACTCTGATCAGTCTGGGCGGATGCCCAGGCTGATCTGAGTCTGCGCTGGGCGCACAACCACATTGTTGGTTTTCTCGTGTCGTGGCTCAAATGTTTACTGATCACTGTTCTCATTAAACTTTTCTGACAGGGTATGATTTATTCCAATCAGCTAAGCAGACGTAATGTGCTTAAGCTTTGCCAATTCTAAAAATACAGTTTTTAGAAACAGATGACTGATTTTTTGGCACCTTATTTGTTGAGTATATATCTTACATGTAACAGCGGTTGATATATATGTAAGAAAAGGGGAGGGGGGGGGGGTTAATAGGTAAAAACTACTGGGTGTACTCATAATGATGTACATGTATAATGTCTAAAAATGCAGAAAACCGTCTTACACCTGCTGTTTTATATAGTTAATTAACATACACTGCTCAAAATCTTTCGGGATCAAAATTTGTGCAGTCAATATCCCATACCCTCATTTAAAGTTAGGCAATTTAAATTAGAAATTAAGTGCCTTTATCTATCGACAAGATGGGGATGCGTTACTCTGGTGGTATGGATAAATGTTAAGCGCTCTCTTAAAGATTTTGAGCAGTGTATTTCAAACGTTCAGTATACCATTTAGGAGTAGAAGTTTTCGGAGTTTACTATCTGGCATGTATTGCATTCCGATGCCCTTCACCAAATGGAAGTGTGTGTGTCAAGCATATTAGATCACTGAGAAATGGAAGAAGTAGGCCTACCATTTTTCGACGTTCGATGAACCATGAAAACATTACTGTCAGATTTGGTTTAAACTTTGTATACACTTGCTTCGGGAAAAGTCAGTCAGTTGGCTTTTCCCGAAGCAAGTGAATACAAAGTGCCATCAGTCCCGCGTGTCACACGAAAATTAAAGAACTGTCCAAAACGTGCAGCAAGAAAAATTAAATTTTTAATTCTTAGTTCATTCAGATGAATCACGGTCAGATACACGTCAAGGTCAGATAGTGGTCAGTGCATTGATTTCCCATCTTTAGGTCGTGGTTGGGTCGGGCAATGGTGCTGGGTAACTTTCTACTTATTTGGATAATAGTAGGACAAGGGCCTGCTGTGATTGCAGCAGGTGCGGGTTGATTTGATTTTTTTTCTCTCGTCTATCATAAGTCTTTTCTTTCTCCCACTAACTTGGAGACGTACATGCATCGATATAGACTGAAATACTGTCTTGAAGGGCCGATAAACAAAAAATAACCAACCTACCATTGCAACCCACCAAGTTTCAATTGAGACCGTTACTGCAATACGTGTACTCAACGTTCGGCACAGCATTTATGTTTCATTTCAGCTTCCAATAGAACTGCAATAGAACTGCGCATGTCTTAACTGGGCACTGACTAGTTTACATATATGCGTAAACGGGCACTGACATTCGCATTTTGCGTTTGCAAAAGAGCGATGCACCATATTATATAGGCCTAATGTTAAATAACTGGATGTTTTCGAGTCATACCTTTTTTGACAAGTGGACTTGTCCTTTCTTATGATTTGGAGGAGATTATTTCTGGTGAATGTTTTCATGTTTGCATTGCCATTCCAGCAAGCAAGCAGTGTTCTGCGACGTCTGATCTAGGTTTGTACTGTGTGTATATGTCCCCAAAACGGCTCAAAACGGGATTCATAGAAAAAAATGGAAAATACAATAGAACCGCGACGCGAGAAATCAACAAAGTGTTTGTGCGCCCAGCGCAAACTCAGATCAGCCTGGACATCCACCCAGTCTGATCAGACTCTTCGCTAAGCGCTTAAAGGGCAGCCAAGGGACTAAGCTACCTTAATGCGGACAGCGAAGACTCTGATCAGACTGGGTGGATGCCCAGGCTGATATGTGTTTGCGCTGGATCCACAACCACATTATTAGTTTTCTCGTGTCTCGGCTCAGTCATGTAAACTTTTCTAAGTTTCGGTAACGTTAACACGAAGTAGTAGTCTGAGAAACAAATAGACAAGAACTTCCCATCCCCCACTCCTAAGCGTTGAGATTTTGACAAGGTGTAATATTTATTTTTCTTTTATTTTAAGGGCCAAAGGAAGGCCACTTAAAATGCTGCGAGTGTCTACGCCCTGCTCTGGTTCACTGAGTTCTGGAAAGAGGCAAGGCTCTCCCATCAACAAGGAGGAAATACGTCGGCAAGTGGTGGGCTTAGCGGAGAGTAGGGACACCGACTGTAATTACGAAATTGAAAGATTAGATCTTAGTCCAAAGGGCAATTTCGCTCAGTTGTCGGGCAATTTTCGTCGGCAGCCAACACAAGTGAGCGGTAATGTAAACAAAGCTGTTGATAAATTACCCAAGTTCAACAGTAAAGAAGCTGTCGACACTAACTTTTTACCAACGGATACTACTATAAACGAAGAAATGCCTCATCTAGAAACAAGTGACGCGTTGAGAAACGCCATCAGGAGAACTAAGACAGGTGTGAATACTGATAATAAGTCGAAACCAAAAATTGTAAGGTTTAAAATGGAGGATTTTACAATCGGAAAACAAAAGACATCGATTGTTAAAATTACAGATGTCACTAAACAAAATGACGACAATAAAAATTCTGTTGTACAACCGTATGAAGTAAAGGGTAACGCAATATCGTTGAAAAAAGAGGGACTTAAAGGTCTTCTTGCATATAAGGATTTGTGTACAGAAAATGAAAAACGACAAAACTCACTACAGTCTACGTTGAAGATTTTTCGCCGTCGGATTAAACTAAACCAGGAAAAATTTATTCAGCCAAATGACACAACGAATGAGGATTATGTTGTTCACCCGGTCTCGCCATATCCGGATGCCTTCTCGGCCGATCTAATAGAAGACAATTCAGCTACAAGGCCTATATCAAGCATGGAGCATGTTCGGATCTTACGATCGGCCCTTCAAAGTAAACGTGCCGGTGGTTTAATAACTAGACACACTGATACAATAGACAACGGGGAAAGTACCAAAAATATCAAATGCTCCTATAGGCTGCCTGATAATCCAAACTGGGGTAAAGAAGTTCATTTTAAAGATATAAAAGATGATATTATACCAAATGTAAAAACATACGTTCTAGAAAATGATAAAACTAAATCGAGATTGAAAAAGGGCAATGTTGAAAACTCAGTAACATTAACTTCTCATAATCTCGGTGTACACAACTCAATAACGACTGTAGACGAAAAGAAGGTGAAATTAGGTGACAACGAAGTGGGGTTTGATCCCCGAGTTCTTGATTGGCTCGAAGATTCATATTTAAACTCAAAATTATATAAAAATGCCCCATTTCCCGTTGATGAAATTTCAGACGTGACGTCATCAAAAAGGAAAAGCTCTGCCAAAAGTTGATGCTTGGTGAAATTCGCCTATTGCATTCTGGGTATTTTTATCGTCTGCTGAAATTGTCGTCTGCATCAAAAATTCGCCTATTGCATTCTGGGTATTTTTATCGTCTGCTGAAATTGTCGTCTGCATTAAAAATCAAGAATATTTCGACAATATTTGTCTAACTAACTCTTGTAGAAATGATGTCTAGGCAGTAAACAGTTTGGATCTCAGATCAGGCCACACGTTTGTGTGGCCTGATCTGGATCCAAACTGTTTGCCCAGATTCTCCTATAGGGGTATCCCGAATAGAATGGGTTAATAGTATGAAATATGATTTACAACGAAAAAGGGTCTTACAGGAAAACGAAGTGATGAAAAAAAGTAAATCGCAAGGTCGCTATGAAAATCCAATTATTCAAGTTTGAAATTTTCAAAATGGGGGTCATATAAGCCGCCATGTTGAAAAATGCATATTAGTTATCGAAATTTTAAATTACTGATACATATTTTGATTTGATTTCTGACATATTACCTGCTTTTTAACTTTTCAATCATTTATCATTGTAATCATGAATCAGTTTGGTTTATGCATATTCACTGGGCCTCTACGACGTACGGCTGCGTGTATATTTTTTGGACACCTCTTAGATTTTGGCTTAGCAGAGCTAAAACGTTGTCCTCATAATTGGTCACTAATGACAGTTTCTCATAAAAGTCGTACTATGTGATTAGATTATAATTTTTCTACAGTGGCCAAACCACAGAGGTTCTATATGCAAAATTTTACAGATTTGTTTGTGCAAAAGAGGTCGGTCTGCATTATTTGAGCCGTAGCAGGCAAAAATCTGTCTTATCAGAGTCTTTTCTCGCACGCACTACATATTGACCAAAGAGGGTTCTTAAAGCGCAAAGCGCAGAATGAAGGCTCAAATTAGACTGCACCTATTGTCTGTCTTTGCTGTTCGTAGATACATTAAGCCTCTTTTGCGTGACGCTCTCGTGGAACGGTGGCCTTTACAGTAATGAGTATGATTTAAGAAGCAGCACGGCAAAACAAACAAAAGGACATGTGCGCAACGCGAAGCCTCAAATCAGCCTGGGCATCCGCCCAGTCTGAATAGGGTCTTTGCTGTCGGCATGGCGGTAACTTAGACCCTTAGCTAACCTTTAAGCGCACACGAAGACTTTGGTCAGTCTGGGCGGATGTCTAGGCTGATCTGAGTCTATGCTGGGCGCACATGCCACTTTGTTGGTTTTTCGTGTCGCGGCTCAATTTCAATTACATGTAATAGACCTATCATACGAATACTCGAACTGTCCAAGCATAGCAGTCATGTTATCAGTACCTACATCAACAGTTTCATACTGAGTTTATGCCATGCGCAGACGTTAAACCTTTCAGAATCCTTTCATTCCGTTTTGTCAAAGTTTAAACTCTCTTTGTACTAAGAGGGACAATAGGAGCAAAATAAGTAGGAATCAAATCGCCATCAACCAGACCCGACAACCAACCCATATTAAAACGTTTTCAGTGGACAGTTTAATTGCTACTTCAGCTTTCAGATGTGTGGCTAAACTGCAACAATGCGGTTGCCATTTTTACAGAAGGGACAATCTCAGCAGAACAGTATGTGATTCCTTGTTAGGTGAATCCCATTTCTAAAGGGGCTACTCTTATAAAAGAGCAAATGAGTCGCAACACGACAAAACCAACAAAGTGACAGGTGGGCCGAGCGAAGATGCAGATCAACTTGGGCAGCCTACCAGTCTGATCCGAGTCTTTGCTGTCGGCATGGAGGGACATGTAGCTTAGCTCCTTAGCTACCCTTTAAGCGCACAATGAAGATTCTGATCAGACTGGGCAGATGACAGTTATCTTGAAAGCAAAGAATTTTCTCCCATGGGAGCAAATTCTTTCCAGTAAGAGTAAATCCCTTTTTGGAGGGGTTTCATTACCTTGAGAAGCAAACAGGAAATCACAAAAGTTGTCACCCTATAAAAAAATAGAAGAAAAACATGGCGGTATAAACATACACCTTAAGGTAAGCCCCCGTATAAGCAAGCAGACAAAATTGAGCCGCGACGCGAGAAAACCAACTATGTGGTTGTTCGCCCAGTGCAGACTCAAATCAGCCTAAGACTAAGCAAAGCGCTCAAAGCGTAGCTAAGAGTCTAAGTTACCTCCATGCGGACAGCGAAGACTCTGATCAGACTGGGCGGATGCCCAGGCTGATCTGAGTCTGCGTTGGGCGCACAGCCACATTGTTGGTTTTGTCATGTCGCGGCTCATTAATATTTCAATTTTGAATGATATTTTCAAGCTGAAGAAATTACACTGGTGTCAGCAAGTACCGTATTTTTTTTTTTAAGGAAAAAAAGAAAATAAATTATTTTCAACATAGACACAGTTCTTTTGCTATTGTTTATTGATTTAAATGTATTTGGTTATTTGCAATTTCTTCACACACACACACACACACACACACACACACACACACACACACACACACACACACACACACACACACACACACCACCAACAACAACAACAAGACACATCTAAGATGCATGCCACTCATAATATGCAAACACACACACACAAATACATACATACATACATACATACATACATACATACATACATACATACATACATACATACATTACAAACATACATACATACATACATACATACATACATACATACATACATACATACATACATACATACCTCTGAGTGGACCCTAGGGCTCACCCACACTTAGGCTCTACATTGTTTGCATAGGACAAATATATAGGCAATTCTTCCAATATGGTACATAAGACTAAACTAGACACCCCTTAATTGACAAATGGACATATCAATTTGATAAGTATAGAATAGTCCAATGGGCATAAATAGGTTAAGATACCCTCCCCACCCCCACCAGCATCACATGCATACAGATTTCATTCTTTCCTTGTCGTATCTTGTGTATGTGATCAGAATAGTGGTATCCATTCGCTGTTTTCTGTGATTGAAAAGGTAATCTGTGCGGTGTCGTAGATTTCACTATGTGGATGCTTGCTGCCGCATATTCCATTGCATATTGCTACAAATATAAATAATACTGTCAACTCCCGATATCTCGAACATTGATATCTCAAAGTGTCTTCTTATCTCAAAGAATATATTTCCTATATTTATTTTTATTTCAACTCATCTAATCTCAAACTACTGATATCTCAAAGTAAATTTTCTGGTACCAGAAAATTTACTTTGAGATATCAGTAGTTTGGGCTGAATTTCAACTTCGAGATATCGAGAGTTAACTGTAATTATATAGATAATAATAATGATAAGTAATAGTTATACCATGGTTTGTCCGCCTGTACGTGGAGATAATCCACGAGCTTTAGCGATTGGGTTATCTCCCGTACAGGTGGACAAACCATGGTATAACTATTTTATACCACCCTTACCAGTGTAGACCTTGCTCATTGCGAAAGATTTCATGTTAAAGTCGGCACTTTCTGGTAAGGGTGGTATAAAAATAACTTACAACCAGAACCAGGTAACCCATCATTGATGACCGACCGGCATGTGCTACACCACAAATGAAATAATTCTCACAAATGAAAGAATTATTTCATTTGTGGTGAAATGATTCTTTCATTGGGGGGAATTATTTCATTTGTGCTTGTAACAGCATGACCTCACTTGGACGGAAGCTGGATTGATTGTTCGTGGCCATTATTGTCCAACCAGATCCATCCCAACAGATCTAATCAGTTCCACTTTCAAATTGATCGATTCCAATTTCGGATCACAGATTACTCTAATCTTGTCCATACCATAAACTTGCAAGATCGCAAGGGCACTACAGATGATTTTTTCAGCAATCTTTTTCTTCCAGAGCTTGTTTTAGCTATGCTGGCTTAGTCTATCCCTGTCCATTCTTGCCGTCTCTTCCCAGCAGGCATATGACGTCGAAATAACGTCGTACTGACGCCGATGCGACGTAAGGACGTTGCATCGACGGGAGTACGACGGCATTTTTACGTCATTAGCCTGCTGGGTTTTGTCTGCATCTTCTTCATTTTCTTTTCAATGTGTTCTATAAAAACAGAAGACCTTGAGGATGGACAAACCACCTATATTTCCAGTTTCTGACCATGGTCAGGATTTCGTCATGTTTCCAAGTGGCCACTTGGATATTTTTTTGAACATCCTCATTTGTTGCTTGGTGCTTGTAAGAGAATTTTTTTCTTTTAGTAGTTTACCCCCACTGAGAATAGGAACAAAAAGGAAAATGGTAGAGTTGGTTCCCTTGAAAGAGTACCCATTCACCGCAGTGAAAAAAGAGGATCTTACACGAGTAGTCATTTCATTTGAAACTATGAAATGAGCCTTTGGCGAGTTTCTTAAATTTCATATTAAATGACCACGAGTGTAAGATTCTGCTTATCATATGACCTTTTTTAAGATGGGATTTTGACGCCTTCAAACTGAACAGTAATTCAATAAGAAAATGCATTGTTGAAATGGACGTTGTCAATGCCGTTACGTGTTTGCGCCAAAGTGTTATTTCACATGTGGTCATACATGTACGATGTTTATGACACGACGTTATCCACTGAATAACAGCGACGTCATATAATAACATATTTTCCATGTTTTACAGAAGTTAACAAATCTAATCTATATCTATCTTCTACAATCCTTACCGTAAACGGGGATTCCATTGCACACTGCCTTTCATTACCACCATCCCATCTTCTTGATATAACTGAAATACTGTTGATAAGGACGTAAAATCCAGTCATCCATCAATATATATTATACACCCCTTACCCATGTTAACCATATACTCTCCTGGCAGCCATTTCTCGCAAGGATTTTGTTTGGGATCACAGCTAGGATCAGGTACAGCCTTTAGTTTGATAGCCCCTCCATAGGTCCCTGCTCGGGTCGCCGGCCGGAAGAAATTTCCGTCTAAAACAAAGATAAAACATCCACAACATTCTAATATAGGATCACAACGTTCTAATATACGATCATAACGCCGGTCATGATGCGATTCATTGCGGTTGATTAGAATTACTATCAATACCAGTTCGATCATCTACTGGTATGGATCATATAAATGACTGCTCTAAAGGTGTATGGGTACACCACCATGTTTTCCGCCAAGTGGAGCAAATTATTTCCTTTAAGGGTTGACCCCCATCGAGAGAGGCGGCTAAATGAAAATGAAAACGTGTTTTTCCCTGAAAGCTACACCTTATTATGGAATGGCATGAATCGTATCATACATACATACATACAAAACGGAATTCTTGTGTTTTGAATGTTCGTGCAATGCACGGGATCTTGTTTAGCCGATGGTCAACTTTGTGGGGAATCGAGGGCTGTGATTTAAACACAACACGTAACTTGAGAGTATGATAACAAGTAAAAATAATTTACATTTATAACGAACCTGACTTTAAGTACGCTAACACATGTAAACCAATGTTACTTATTTCAAGTATACGCATTCCAAATGAAACAGCATATCTAAATTACATAAAACGTTAACATAGACAGTTGAGACCTAAGTTTATCGGCCTGACACATACATACATACATACATACATACATACTTTTATTAGAATCATGACGGTGGATTTGTTAATTTTAGAATGATCTTCCAGTTTTATACAATTTGAGTATCAATTAAATTTTACCGAATCCACCGAGTATGCCGAGCGTTTAGTTGGAAATATTGCTGCCCTTGGTCGCCGAAATCCTCCGAAAAAATGGGGTATAGGCAATCTCTTTCCTTTAGGAGCTGATCCAAACTGAGAAGTTACATACCAGCTAAATAGAACTTAGGAAAGTTTAAGCCTTACTTAAGATGTTTAGTGAAATGAGCACAATGATGAGGTTTTAATTCTCGTAACGATGTTCCCAAAATGTGCACCAGTGGTGTCCCCATTAACATACCGACTCGTATCCCGTCAACTGTGATGATATTGAATGCCAGTTCCCCTGTTCCCGTGCCGTTGTTAGAAACATACTTGAAGCTGATTGTGAACAGCCCTGGAAAGAAATGGACATTGCTAAAGCTATAATCAACAACAAGAATTCCGAGGAACGCTGCGTCTGGCCTGTTTGTGGACACTCTCAAAGCGTCCCTTATACTTCTTAAAGAGCTTAACAAGAAAACTCGACGCCTGTGGCGTTAGAAACAATACGTTCTTGGAAGTCGCAGGCTATATTTTGAATAAAATTTGAAGGTTTCCAAGTCAAGTCAATTCAAGTCAGTCAATTTTATTTTAAGTCGGTAAATTTATAAAACACAAGATAACATAAGCTCCTAGGATCTTTTTCAACCGGCCAACAATCTAAAAATATCACAGATTGTTTAACGAAGTAATTTTTTTTCAATTACTGAATAAATAATGATAAAAATAATAACCTAATTCTAAAATAACCTAATTCTAAAATAAATTATGAATTTTGAAGTCATGAATGCCTCAAAAATGTAAATTAAGGATAAGATAATTACAAAGTCTATACTCCACCCTCAGAGAACTACTCTGGTCAAAAAGGGCGAAAGGGGAAGAGGTTTAAGAAAACAATAATCCTTGCAGCCTTAAAGCTAATTGGCAAGGAACCTTGTTTCGAAACCGAAAGTGGAACCAAGGCAAGTTCCATTAACAGTACTACCTTTCCTTTGTACCTTTCCGAAACGGCATGGAATATCTTGTAGTGTGCAAGGCTAACATGTCTCACTGTGTGATTAGGAAAGGGAACAGGTTAAATTGTGGCCGGTATGACAGTGGGTGTTAGATGCCTACCGTATCTTGGGCGCATCATATGTAGACGGAGCCCATGCCTGTTTTCGCTGCCATAAAACTTTCCTGATTCGGAAAAGGTACCCATTTAGTGCTGGTCTGACAGAGAGATTTTCAGTCGCTGACCGGCCCGTTGGGTATTCGAACTCGCAACCTTCTGTACCATAGCTGAGCGCCCCTTACCACTAGACCACGGTGCCTCTCTATCGGATTAATACTGATCTAGCCTTATCGCGGGAAAGTGGGCTTTTAACATGAGCAGACAGAGATGAATAACACTAGATTGTATAACACAGGCTTATTAGAGTAGTTCCGCTGATGTCAACACTTTATGGCTTCTGAGGGATTTGCACAAAGACGCTGATCAGACTGCACATGTAGCCTGGCCTAAACCGTTTTTGTTAGCACATATCACAAGAAACTTTGTCTCACTATGTGACTGAGGAAGAGAACAGGCGTCTTCTAAATGAATCATGTCCCTAGTCCCTGGCCGATATTCCTACCTTGAGGCCCAGACTCGGGCGTGACGGTTAAGTTGGTAATTTTGGCATCTCCATAGTCATTTACAGGGCAGAGGTGTGTCAGCTCACAAAGATAGATCGGATCCAGATCAGCTCTGCAAATTTAGATGAAACCTAAGCATTATATGAGGCCCGGAACGACAAAACCAACAAAGTGGCATTGCGCCACGCGAAGACTCAGATCAGCCTGGGCATCCACCCAGTCTGATCAGAGTCTTCGCTAAGCGCTTAAAGAGTGGCTAAGGGTCGAAGCTAGCTCCATATGGACAGCGAAGGCTGATCTGAGTCTTCGTTAGGCGTACATGCCACTTTATTAGTTTTGTCGTGCCGCAGCTCATATTTTTCTGTTTTCTCTTCCAAATGAATTTGGACTGATCTTTATTTAATGGATATATAAATAAAAAATAAAAACATTTTTAAGCAAGAGGCTTGAATTATGTTTTCTTCTTATCTTCAGAATGTATCTACCAAAATAACTCGCAAATACGCAAAACTGGGCAAATTACAAATAAGTACATTTGTTTCCTTGCTCAATTTAGCTGGGTATGAAATTTTCTCTGCTTATGAATATGGAAATGCCAACATTAGCTGGCATTTTCATATCTATCAGCTGAGAGAATTTCATGCTCAGCTGAGTTGAGCACGAAAAAAGTTCAGTATAACCTCGGGGACAGGCCCCTGGGTAAAACCATAACAGGCACATTACCTCAGCGTGGTGTTGTGCGTGGCATGCCCATGTACGGTTTTGCCGGTTGATAAGGCAGACGCCACCGCCGATGTTCAGCGACACTGCAATCACCGACCGCCACCCTGAGATACCATTTGAGCCGCGACACGAGAAAACCAACAAAGTTGCATGTGCACCCAGCGCAGACTCAGTTCAGAGTCTTCGCTGTGTGCATGAAGCTAGCTTAGACCCTTAACTACCCTTTAAGCGCAAATCTAAGACTCTGATCAGACTGGGCGGATGCCCAGGCTGATCTGAGTCTGCGCTGGGCGCACACGCCACTTTGTTTGTTTTCTCGTGTTGCGGCTCATTTGTTCCAGCTCAGGACACACTGGGCGCGGATTTCCTGATGTATTGGATGGAAGTAATTGGTCGTAAATGTGCCGCCGTTGGCAGTCGAACCCGCGACACCCTGCGTGAAAGGTGAACATTTAATCCACTAGGCCAGTTGCTACGCTGGTTTCTGGTTCCAAGACGCCGTTTCTGTTCGCTCTTTACCAATCCAATTGAGCAACATTACAGATTGAGTTGGCACTACATGTATATAAGAAATGGCAGGCTGTACGTGATAGGCGTAATTATACTTACTCTTTAATAATTTTGACGAAGACATCTATCCCGACTTTATCACAGACAAAGTTGCAAGTTACTTCGATGAACGGTATTTTGACTAGGTCTTTGAGATCTTTGCAGAGTTCGGAACAGCCACCAATAATACCACCCTCTACAAAGACATAAAAAATCGCCCTTTCCATTTAAATGTAATGAAAGACCCAATCCTGCCAAACAATATTTGCGGCATCAAAATTTTGTGGTTTTATGAGAACTAAAAGACACTGGAGTGTGTGTGTGTGGGGGGGGGGGGGGCTTGGCTAGTTAAGGCGGTTGCAAATGTCATAACGCCATGAACATAGTCAATTAAACCGAGTCTGTTGTTTTTGTTTCTTTCTTTGGTGTATTTCTTGCTTCCAAAGCTTACTATTCAGAACTTATTAAAGTGAATGGGTATATATTCAAGGGAAGTAACTCTGCCTCCCTTCTAATTGGAGTTGGGGGTACACTTAAAAGAAAGAATTTGCTCCCAGGGGACCAGATTCTTGTCTTGAAGGGTAGAGCCCATTTTAAAAGGGCTTTATTCTTCAGGGACGAAAATAGAATCGCTACAGTTGCTCCATTTCATTAACGTGGCGGAGAAAATTAAGTAAAACTGTAAATCAGAAAGAATCCGCGAAAATAAAACTGTCACGAAATATTTACTGTATAGCTTTGATTGCTAGAATTACCCATTCTGAGACTTGCTAATTGAAAACGTCACCACTAAATCCGTAAGTGAATGGGTACACTTTCAGCGAAAGCAACACTGTCAGTTTCATTCTCGCCTCCCTTCTTACTATACATGTAGTACAAGGGAACAACTCTTACAAAATTTCTCCCTTAAAGCATTTTTTTTCTTAAATCGTAGACCCCATTTTTGAAGATATTCGTCGCCCAAGGAAGCAAAAAGCAAATCACAAAAGGGATTTCCCTTTGAAAAAAGGCGGAAACACGAGAGGGTGCACCTATATACCTTATAGGCCCCATTGCTCTATCAGCAGGAAAACAATTATCATGAGGTATTGCTGCAAGCTTCTCACCATAGTTTCGTAATTGTAAATGACCGTGATCAGCCAGCTTTAAAAAAAAATTAAAAATCCTTGAGTTTCGCATGAAAAGTGTTTGAAAGGTTATTTGGGTCATTTTAGTTGGCAACTAAAATGACCTACTTTCGATTTCATAAAATGGTATACAATGTACAGGCATGGAGTCCCAATCACTATCCCGCCTATGTTTATATAACATTGCTAGACAGGAAACTAGAACAGGAAATTGTATTTTGTGGAGCGATTTGATATTTTTCAAAATTTTGTTTTCTCTACTTTTAACTAGTCATATGACTCAATTTATGCACACCATCCCACATTTTATTACCAAACGTGAAGATTGGACCGTTTTTTACTAGATTTGGGTTTATGCGTTTTTACCGCTGATATGACTATGGGGACTTTAAACTCAAATATGCCCGCAAAATAAGCATTCTCACAGCATTCCTGTTTTCACAGTTCTTGTACTTACTGGCAATAAGACTATAAAGCTGTTCAATGGTCTGCTCGGCAAACTGGAAGCACGTCTTGCAGACATCATTCCTCCTAGCCGGGATTCGGTCTTTGAGCATGCGTTGATGGTCTACTCTGTTTCTACCCCAATCATTGGTCTTCCAAGAAATAGCTGGTGTCAGAAGAAGAGCGACGGCGACAACATACAATGAAACCTGAAAATTATTCCGGTGTGTGGTTATAACGTCAAGGGAGACCATTCTTATCTGGAAAAGTTATCTACCTTTTCTAAACCCTTTCTTGACTAGTGGACTGGTCCATCCTTATCATTTGGACGAGTCAAGTTCTTGTTTTAGGGGTTTCTAGTGAATGTTTTCTCTTTAATTGTATTTTGCATAGAAAATTCCTGGAAGTAGAGTGTTGACGCTGATCAGACGCCGCGTTCTGCGGCGTCTGAACTGAGTCTGCACTGTTAGCATATATGTCCCCAAAATGGGTCTCCAGTCTAAAAAGGTTAAAGGTAAGTATTCACTCTTGGAGAGAGTAAGGCCGTCAACCCGACCATAGGTATTCAGATAAGGTAGTTTTGGAACTGTGACTCTTTTTCGTGTCGTAACAACGCTTTTTTCGTTTCGTAACAGCCTTGAAAACATAGTTAACCAGACGTGAGATTAGACCATCAAAAGGCATCTGGGAAATATTGAGATCATTCGAACTCATGAACATTTCAGAGAACAACTGTTGACTAGATGTAAAGCTAAAATTCACTCATTCTTAAATGACGAGAAAGCAAAGCAACACAGACATAAGATATAGAGCCAAAGAAGGGTCAGGATAACAAACATTCACAGGAGCTTTAAGTCGGAGAGGTCGCACAGACGGCGGCCTCGGGGAATCCAATGACTACCATAGACAAGTGCAGGGGGGTTTAAAATAAAATGCAATTCACTGTTATCATGCAATATAACTCCGCGTAATTGACAAAATAGCTGATGGAAAAGTACTTAAATTCAGTTTTTGATTTGCATAATTTCTTAATGTTAAAAACTGACATATCACATGAATGTAGAGCACCCATAGAAAGGACGACTATACTGAGACCACTTTTCCCCCTTCCCCACCGAAAAATGGGCTATTGAGACTTTTGGTGTGGCAACTGGTATGTAGCGGAAAGAAACGAAACGAAACGGAATGGAACAAAGACTTTTTACGGAATAAATCGTACTGGAAATGTTTCAGTTCTTCAAAGGAGGTAATAAATGCGTTTTATTCCGTAAAATATGCAAATTTAGTATCCATATTTATTACAATAATCAATAACTACTAATTTAAGAAACCAGGATGGCGGGCGGCTTGAAAATCGATCAAGATCAGATTGGAGAAATAGTGGAAAATACCGTTCAGGAAGAACCCACAGTGGACATAGAACAACAGAGATCGCATATATAAATTGAACCAAAATAGAAATCATCCTTTATCTCTAAGCATCAAGACCTATTCACGGAGACTCGGCACTGCTTTGAGAAAAGATCTTCTTATGTATTTGTGTGGAATTACTTTTGACAAGCCATGTCTATTCAGCCACGCTACGAATAATAGGGAGTAAGATAAGCCTTGATTCGTAAGCATTTGTGAAAACAGTGAAAATCATCAATATGCAATCTGACGTCTCTACCATCAAATCAGAGAAGTGAAGTGAATGACTTTAAACACAGGAACTTGTAGTTAAATCAAATAACTTCTAAAACAGTCAAAACCCCGAAAACAGTGCTGGCGAGTCTGAAGGGCTCGTGAACGTTCTTAAGCTTGCCATCACTATTTTCGAGTTTTTGACTGTTTTAGGCCGGGTTGTTTGATCTAACTACAAGTTCGAGCCCTTTAGGCCCACCATCACTGTTTCCGGGTTTTGACTGTTTTAGGGGTTATTTGATCTAACAACAAGTTCGAGCCCTTTAAGCTCGCCATCACTGTTTTCGGGTGTTTGGCTGTTTTATGGGTTATTTGATCTACCTATAAGTTTCCGTGCTTTAAAAACTTAACGGCGCATCTACATGTAATTAGTGGAATCAAAGACTTTCTTCTTTCTTTTAACCCCGAACAAAATTTTATGAAAATATTATTCGTCTAAGAAAAAATACCACCTTCATGTTAGATCCTTTGAGCATTAGTGACCAACTAATTTCTTCAGGTCTGCACTACGTGATATTAAGCCAGGTTGACCAGGAACATGCAATCTGATATAACAGTATCAGTATCATGTAAAGATACTTTTCAAAAAAAGAAACGAAATAAAAAATCGATTCGACATGACAAATCCGTTGTTGTAGTTTAAACGTTCTAAAACACACCCCGCGGGCACATAACGTCGAAATGACGTCAAACTGACGTCGATGCGACATCATGTCGCATCGACGTTAGTGCGACATCGTTACGACGTCACGTGCCTGCTGGGTACATGTATATGTATAGGTTACACATATTAGCGAACATTTTTGAGAACGAAGTTTTTGTCGGCAGAAAAATATCAGGCCTGGCACTATTTAACATTATTTAAAGTCTCTATAGTCCTATCTAATCAGCGGTAAAAACGGCTAAATTCAAATCATTGTAAAAAGCTGTTCAACCATCACGTTTGGTAATAAAATGCGGGTTGGTGTGCATATTGAGTTATATAACTAGCAAAAAGTAGAGAAAACAAGTTTTTGAAAAATAACAAATCGCTTCACAAAATACAATTTCCTGTTCTGGTTTCCCGTCTAGCAATGCTATATAAACATAGGCGGGATAGTGATTGGGACTCCACACCTGTACATTGAACTTTTACCAGTTTATGAAATCGAAAGTAGGTCATTTTAGTTGCCAACTAAAATGACCCAAATAAGTTTTCAAACCCTTTTTATGTGAAACTGAAGGATGTTTCATTTGTTAAAAGCTGGCTTATCAGGGTCATTTATAATGACGAAACTATAGTAAGAAGCTTGCAGCGGTACCTCATGATAAAATTGTTCATGCTGATATAGCAATGGGGCCTTTAACTCTGTGAAAAGCAGTGACGGAACGTAAATTACCGGGTCAGAAGCGTCGGACGATAAAAAAATTGAAGGAAAAAAATTCACTTTGAGAAAGAGTTCATTTTTTGACAAGTATAATTATTGTTGTATTTTGGGGTTTTCGTAATACATGTATCATGTTTTGCTGAGTCTTGGCATAGTACATGTCAACTTATTCATGTGATGTAGCATGCTACATTGGCATCCGATATGTCCTTAGTAACAATCATGTGAGACATACGACGACAAAAGGTACTTCATGCTTTATTAGCCTGTGCAGTCTGGCCAGATTCTTCCCGGTTAATATCCACATTGTGTATTTCTAGATAACACGCGAAGGTTGACCAGACCTCTCCCTGTTCAGACTTAATTATATCCCATGAACTAAGGTGCCCTGAATTAAGCAATCACTGAAACGCCGAAATCTTCTGCTGCTTTTTATTCCCGGCTAAAAGATTTTGGGATATAGAGACGAGTGGCGTGTCACCGTCCGTGGACAGGAGCTTGTTCGCTCATAACTGGATAGATTCGTACCTAAACAGTTCTATGAACTAAGAATGACAACTTTTGCTTTCATAACTATTTCCACTTGTTTTGGCTAAATTTGGGGTCCACCAGAACTACATGTATTGGTACATTGCATATGTATCTGAATTGTTCTCAGGAATAGTCAGAATAACGGTTCATTCCGACGCAGCAGTTAACCTTATTTTACTTAAAGGTCGTTGTGGCCTATGTTCTAAGGTTCGGTGATTTTTTATTCTCGCTCCCTGCCGAGACCTCCACCATACATGTAAATAGCTTCCCTATTGTCCACACAATTCTGCTTTCCGTCGGGATTCTCGGCAGTAAAACATTTTTTCGCGGACAGTCCAAGGACTATCGATACTATCAATGTGCGCAAAAAAAAACTGACAAAACTGCAACACGCATCTGCATACATGTATTTGCATGTTGAAATTCTGTAATTTAGACAAGATTTCAACAACTGCCAACTGAAATGACAAAATGAAATAACTTTGAGGCTTAAGCCTAGAGACTTCCATTCAAGGAGTACAAAACATGATAGTGGATATCGCGAGACAGTCCCTGGTTTATGTCTGCGCTGGCTCTTCTCAGCCTTGGCTGTTCACTGCAGTCTATAAGGCACTATTTCTCGTGATCTAGCTCATTATTGAGCTGCAACACGAAAACCAAACAAAAGAGTCATGCGCACCAAGAGAAGACTCTGATCAGCCAGGGCATCAGTCTTCGCTGTCCGCATGGAGGTAGCTTAGACGGTTAACTACCCTGTAAACGCACAGCAAAGACTCTGATCAGACTGGGAGGATGCCCAGGCTGACCTGAGTCTTCGCTGGGCGCACATGCCACTTTGTTGGTTTTGTCATGACTCGGCTCATATTTTAATCTACCCGATTCATACGTTTCACTGTTCAAAACTTATGCAGGTCACATGAAAAGGAACCATGAGCATATAGCGAATGCTCAAAACAGCTTTATCACGGTGGTAATACAAGGGGGAGGGGGGGGGGAGGGGGGGGGGAGTCTCCATAAGGGCCATTTTCTGGTTACAAATGGATTTTCACCAAAACTCATCAATCTCTACTTGTAAGTGTTGGCTTTCATATACTGAAATACTGATCTCATCGAGAGTGTATTTTGAGTGAAGCGCAGTGTCAAAGTGGGTGGGGTAATTCCACCCCATACATTACCATGTATCATTTTTTCAATTATCTCTATAAGTATAAATGGCTGATTTACCATTATGATTTGAAATAATACAGGCACATATGCATATTAATTGGGTTATATAACTTACCACTGTTTGCTTATTCAATACCAATATATATATTATTTCTGCCTAATAGTACAAAATTTATTCGTGTTCAGAAGAGCTATATAAGCTATCAGCTTTCGTTCTGATCCTATTGCTTTGTGTAATTGTGTTATTTGTATGTTATTATGTGCATTTTTGAAAATAAAATATGTTTAAACCAATACCAATATATGAGCTTATAAGTGGTAACAATGATTTGACTTATTTTTGCTTCTCCAATTTTACGAAAAACCACATTTTTTCTTTATTTGTCCAGATATAAAGGAAATTTTGTAATTATATTGATATGACATTGTACATTGCAGAATTATAAGAAAACTATCCTAGGCATATCAAAACCTGAATTATCTGCCCTTGATTTAAGAAAATATAAGTTATTAAATTGGAAATGTAAGATCGAAATTCTACACTGAAAGGTATATGTATGATGACTCTTTCGCTCATGTTTCTAATATTATACTGATTGTTGAGCTTTCAAATCCATATGGTGCCCATGATATTACACAAGAACTGTAACTGAACATCAGAGCTCATCCTGCTACATGCCACTTAATTACATCACATTCAAGATATCATTTTCCGACCCAAAGTTTGATTTATGGATTTTATTGATTTTACTTACTGAGATATCGAATGTTATTGAATACCTTACTTTGAAATTTAAATTTCCCTCACTTCATTTAAGAGTTACTTCCCTTTGATTAGTATTTAGGCTATTTTTGTGTAAACCTTTTGCATACCATAGCTTGGTAACTATTTGAAATATCTTGATGGAACTCTATAGTGGTCTGCATTATTACAAGACAATGCGTCGCACATAAGAATGATTTCTCCCCCTTACTTAATTTTGGAGTAACTTCCCTTTGATTAGTATTTTATTCTATTCCCATTCACTCCATAACCCCTTAATCTTTTAAAATATTGTATTGAAATTTTCTAGGAATATGTATATAATGAAGCAATGTATCCTGAATAACAACCACAACTCTGGCTTACTTAATCCCTAAATTATGTGCCCTTGAATAAACTTCATGTTTATTCTGTAACTCCTTAATCGTTCAAAATGTTTTAAAACAACTTAATGGTGTTGTTTATATTGTCACGGGTTTATATTTGGACCAAGAATGGTAGCTCTAGTTTCCTTGGTTTATGAATTATCTCCCTTGTTTGGCTTTGGTATTTCTCAACTTAACAGGTGTATTATTCACTGCTTGCGAAGCTCTTGTTATGCTTTTGCTTAACTTCACAGATTCTCTTCTTTAAGGATGTTCTTGTATCATTTCTTCTGGCAACTGTATGAACATGTTCACACTAAAGTTCTCCTCGGAATATTTTCTTTGGTAAACATATCTCCAACAGCATCTGTGAATGTCTTTCGTCTCTGCATTTGTTCTGGTGACATGGCCAGTCCATCTTAGCTGAGCCAGTTTCAAAAGGTAATATATGTTTTGCATCCCTGCCTCTCTTCATGACTTTCTGAGTTTTGGAGTGTCCTCAGACAGTTTATGTGTAACATTAGGATGATCACTGTCAGATATAAAAAAAAAATATTGCGTGTGTTGGGCAGGAGGGTCTAGTGCACTGTCTCTGTCGTTAGTTTTCAGTGAGACTTGTAAATTCTAAACTTAGGTATTATATCAGTAACTAAAATCCATAAATCAAACTTTGGGTCGGAACACAACATCTTGAATGTTATGTAATTAAATGGCATAAACAAGGACGAGCTCTGCTGTTCAGATACAATTCTTGTGTAATATCAAGGGCACTATATGGAATTGAAAGCTCAACAATCAGTATAACATTAGAAACATTAGCAAGAGAGTCATCAAAATTATACCTTCCAGTGTAGAATTTCGGTCTTACATTTTCAATTTAATTACTTATAATTTCGTGAATCAAGGGCATATAATTAATGTTTTGATATGCCTAGGATAGTTTTCTCATAATTCTGTAATGCACACTATCATATCAATATAATTACAAAGTTTTCTTTATGTATCTGGACAAATAATGAAAAATTGAGGTTTTTCATAAAGTTGGGGAAGCAAAATAAAGTAAAATTCCTGTTACCACATATAAGCTCATAACAGGATGAGCTCTGCTGTCCAGTTACAGTTCTTGTGTGATATCATGGGCACTATATGGAATTTAAAGCTTAACAACCAGTATAGTATTAGAAACATGAGCAAAACAGTCATCAAAAATATACCTACCAGTGTGGAATTGCGATCTTTCATTTTAAATTGAATTACTTATATTTTCTTGAATCAAAGGCAGATAATTCAGGTATTGATATGCCTAGGATAGTTTTCTTATAATTCTGCAATGCATATTAACATGTCAATATAATTACAAAGTTTCCTTTATATATCTGGACAAATAAAGAAAAATTGTGGTTTTTCGTAAAGTTGGAGAAGCTAAAATAAGTAAAATTCCTGCTACCACTTATAAGCTCATATATTGGTATTGAATAAGCAAACAGTGGTAAGTTATATAATCCAATTAATTAGCATACATGTTTGTATTATTTCAAATCATAATGGTAAATCAGCCATTAATATTTATAGAGATAATTGAAAAAAATGATACATGGTAAGGTATGGGGTGGAATTACCCCACCCACTTTGACACTGCGCTTCACTCAAAATACACTTCGGATGAGATCAGTATTTCAGTATATGAAAGCACTTACAAGTAGAGATTGGTGAGTTTTGGTGAAAATCCATTTGTAACCAGGAAATGGCCCTTATGGAGACCCCTCCTTTCGCTGCTATAAATGCTGTTGACCGAGATAATACTGTACAAAATGGCTGTAAACCTAAAATGCAGTCTTAAGCATTACCGATAATGGTAAATGATATTTTTGTTTATGGCTGTCGACCGACCTGATACTGTTGTCAATTTTCTTGGTCATCGACAGCCACTTTTGCATGTATGGTACATGTAACTGACTGGCAGGATCGACATCTCAGGAAGGGAAAATTAGTATTACCACTGTGTTTATGACATACATGTAATCAGTATTTTCTCTTTACATGTAATTCATTGACTGTTTATGTGAATGAAGAAGTCTCTGATCAGACTGCAGGGGTGACCTGGCTGATCTGAGACTTCCCTGTTCGCACTGATACCGGTAATGAAGTACCTTTTCATGTGGTGTCATTGATAAGTACTGTAACTGACAGTTAAATTGATAAATCATAGGGGCATTACCATCCCTTACCGAAAAAACAGGCCTCTGGCGAAGTCTGCGGCAACCCTATGGCAGGCTTGCGGCTGCTCTGCCGCAGACACTGCTGCAAGGTTGCGGCAGTGTATTTTTAACATGCAAATGAAGATTGCTGCAAGCTTACTGCAAGGTTGCCGCAACTTTGCGGCAAGATGATTTATGCATATGGGCCACTGGCAATGTTCCGGCATAGGGCATCTCTCCATATTTGGTTTTGGCAAGGTTGCGGCACACCAGTGAATTCATGAATATTCATTAAAATCTTTTTGGCAAGCATGCGGCGAACTTTGCCGAAACATTGCCACTCCATATATGGAAAATGGTGGTTATGAATATTCATAAAATATATTTTGGCAAACCTCTGGCAAGCTTTGTGAGAGGGCTGCCATACCATATATGGTCAAAAACATTCTATGAATATTCATATAAATATTTTCAGAAAGCCTTCGGCAAGCTTTGCAGAAAAATTCCTCTGGTTATTGGTTAATGGCAGTTCATAAATGAGCCGCGACACGAGCCACCAACAATGTGGTTGTGCGCCCAGCGCAGACTCAGATCAACCTGGGCATTTGCCCAGTTTGACCAGACTCTTTGTTAAGCGCTTAAAAGGTAGCCAAGGGACTAAGCTACCTTTATGCGGACAGCGAAGACTCTGATGAGACTGGGGGATGCCCAGGCTGATCAGAGTCTTCGTTGGGCGCACAACCACACTGTTGGTTTTCTCGTGTCGCGGCTCAAATATTTATTTGGGGTTAAGACTTTTCTCATTTTCCCTCATTTATTGTTTTCCCTCTTATTTGTATATGATGACTTATTGCATATGCATATGCGATATCTGTTGGTATATATCTTATGACATATCTCATGTAAAATATCTAAAATTCTAATGAGATATCTTGTATCTTGAAATATTTGAGGTCTTATATTACATATATTATTCATATATTAGATATCTTATATACTTCTTATATAATATATAACATATAATATTCATATATAATATATCTTATATACTTTAATAAGGTATCTTCTTCCTAAATTGACATATCTTATATGAAATATAAGATCGATCTATGTATAAGATATCTAATATAGCATATTAGATTATAAGATATCAATATATAAGATACCTTAAATGTTTAAACAATGATAAACAGTAAGGCCGCATGCCATAGAAAAATGTTCTGATATCCAGATTTTCTGGTGGAATACAAGTGAAAAACTACCAAATGTTCATGCTAAACTGACTTACAGCAAATGGCCCAAGAGAAGAGGGGATCTCGGTATCAGTGGGTTAAGCACTGGCATGCAGAGCTAGCAGTCGGGGTTCGATTCTAGCTAAAGGAGGAAATTTTTTCAATCACAAAAAAGGTTCCACTGCGCACCTGCCGTATTTCATTATCATCCTTTCATTCCCTCGATATGACTCAAATACTGTTGAAAGGACTATAAAACATCAAAACTGACCATCCAGGACAAGAGAAAAAAAACATTTGCTCAGTCCTCAAGATATAACAACTCTAAATACATGTATATGGGAAAGCCATGCCAGTGCAGAGCCCCAACTCAGGATGCTGACATTAGAGGATATCAGTGTAGTTAGTGCATATAGAAGATGAACTGTTTGCCATTCAGTTACTAGTAACATTTAACATGCTCTCTTCAAGTCTCTTGGAATATGTATGAATAATAAAAGCTGCAGCTTGCATATCATTAAATTTTAGCATATTTTAAAATGATACAAATGAAAATAAGACTTACCAATCAACTCATTGAAAAGTTTCATCAGAATAATGCTAAATCAGAACACAATTTTAATATTCCAAGGACAAGAAGTCAGATCATAGTCACTGTATATACTGTATATCACTCTCTAAAAATCCTAATTTCTATGTGAATGGTAGCACAATATGCACAAATCAATTAGTGTTAATGACCCTAGCTGACTTTCCCATATGGGGATTGGTCATATTACATCATACAGTGGCTGGACTGTGAACCCCTGGAGATTTATTCATTGTCTTATCATTAACAAATTATGCATCTAAAATTGAACACACCTGCTGCTTTCCAGTTTAGAACTACATATAGACAAGTGTTAAAACCCAAAATAAATAAATAAAATAAACAATAAGAGAAATAAATGAAAAATGATAAAATAAAAAAAAAATGAAAATTTAGAATAACGTACCAACTGTGGAAAAAATATACTACTCCAAATAAGTACTAATTAAATTATAGGCATATTACATGTATAATTCAGAAATCCAAATGACTTTTTTAAAATGTTTATAAACTTTGGGGGCATTGTAGATGGCCTACAGCTTTAAATTCTTAGTCAAATACAGTAACATGTGAGTTGTACGCAGACATTTCTAACTTAAACATAGAGTTCAAAATGACCCGACATTCCTAAACTGTAAGTGCAACAAGGGTAGTTTTAGTTACTCATTATGCCTGTTTAAAAAAGTTACAATTTAGTTTTGACTTTTTGGCAGACTAAAGTTTGGTTGTTTTAAAATCAGTTACAGCGATGTCAAACTAAATTTGTTCTAAGTTTCTGGCAAAGCTGTGGCACTTTGATAATCATAGTAAAAGTTTATGGCAAAGTTTCGGTTAACTTTAAGCCAAATTCTAAGTTTGTGGCATAGTTTTGGTAAGGTTAAGGAGAAAGTTAAAGTTTCTGGCAATGCATCAGCAAGGTTTCTGATATTTAATACTTTCTGGCAATGCAATGGCGAAGTCACCGCTAGTGGCAAAGGTGCTTGCCGAAAGCTTGCCTCTAGTGGCAAAGATCGGCACAGTTTTCCGGCACAGAATTTCATTGCGGAAAGGTTGCAGCAAGGCTGCAGCAACCTTGCGGCAAAGAATCTTTTTGGTAAGGGATGTGGATGACAGGGTAAGTCATTCATTTTAGTGTTATGAGTATACACCCCATTGTTTCTGCCATTTTTCAAAGGGAGACAACTTGTGTGACGTCCTGATTACTTCTCTTGGCAAGGAAATCTTTCGGAAATAGGATCAACTCGTACAGGAAAGAATATGCTCCTAGAGGAGCATTTTTTTCTTTAAGAGTTGACCTCCCATCGAGAACAGACGCATGAAAGTGACAGAGGTGCTCTGATCCCCTGATTGTGTACCCATTCACCTTAATATTGTAACAAGTAACAAAGTGCCTCTGCAAACAGTTACAACAATCAATTTTCCAATAGACAGCTGTGATGATTTTAAAAAGAATGCAATAAGACCACTCTTACTTTTTGACTGGCAGACTCCCCATTTTTTTTTTCATGGAATAGCTTCAAAATTACATTGTGGGGATCCTACTTTTTCCCAAAGATGGGCTTTGGGCTGTCTGTCTGACATCTATCTTCAAAATTGTAATGAGAACTCTGACTTGCCCTGAAAACAAAGTTCATAGCAAGATTCTTAAAACATACAACTTGGGCTTGTAAATCATTAAAAGCACCTGACTGTTATGTATGTCTCTATTGTGAGCCTCAGAAAAATCACCCACAACTCTACTTTTTTATATTCATTGTGACTTAATGCATATGAATATAGCCTTGACGTAGGGGCTGACAGCTCAGGAACAAATGTCTAAGCACAACAGAAAGCTTTTGATACTTCATTCATTTATTGCTAGTTTCAGCACCAGCTTCTATGGAACCCCAGAAGGGATGCACCTTCTGATTTTTTCTTGCACACCAGATAAGGATATCTATGTTTCACATGTACCGGTAAATTCTTATCTCACGTTTGTTCTCTCATCCAGAACCATACAGAAATCACATGCAGTCAATGCACTGGATGTACAGAGGTCAGGTACCTACGTCATCAACTGACATTGGTTTTTAAGATGATGACATCAAGAAAAAGGCAAAATGACGTAAGGGTTGCTATGTAGGACATCAACGTAAAGAGGGGTATGCGGGTCATTGACAGCCTTGGCTTTTTTAAAATGTAATAGGAGCCTCTGAAGTGCTAAGTTATGCCCTTGAAAATTAAACGATAATAATGAAAAGGTGAGCAAGAAAAAATATCTACCATGGTTGTAAGGTGCAGACAGAAAAATTTGTCATGAGGGTCACTGTTTGGCTTCACTGGGCAAGCCTCATGATGCCAAACAGTGACCCTCATGATAGATTTTTCATCCCCATCTCACAACCAGGAAAGATACTTATAACTTCCAAATCTCAAGAAATTACCTTGAGAATACATTATATGTTCTCCTACTTTCATATATTCAAGAGAGGCTCTCAGCTCATGAAACTATATAAGAATCAAGTACATGTATCCATGTACCATAGGGAAATCTCACCCCGAAGTGTTGGAGTTTCAACTGGGGACAAGGCTTGCTAAGTTCCTGGTTGAAATTCCAACCTCCAGGGTGAGATTTAACTATCCTACATGAACTGGCTCATCATGTATTACAGTAGAACATTAATGGCTTGCACAGGCTTGGGACCATGAAAATTAAATCCAGCCAAAGGTAGTTCCAGCCTACCAGAGTTAGTTTCTATATAAACTGATTTCTAGGGACCTAAGAACAAATTCTAATCTGGCTGGGTAATTGAGCCATCAGAGCTCAAGCCATTGGAGCTCTACTGTACTTTACTCCAACTTTCAGCAAACTTATAACAGATTAAGCCTCAAGACAGGAAAATTTTAACCAGTGATCTGAAGTATGTTTTTAGAAGCCATGTAAGTGTACTGTGTCTGAAAACAGACATTAAGCACAGTTTGCACCTTGAAAATAGCCTGAAAACAGGATCATCTGTTGACTATTTCTCCTTACAGAAGACAATAGAAATGTGTCCATAGTACACAGATGACCCCCGCCTAGTGCTTTGAGTAAGATTGCGTCTTGATTAAGGTACTGGCACTTGCAGTATAACTAGGTTCATAGAGGCAGACTTGTATAATATAAAAGGCCATAGGCCAAGCGTTGCCCGAAGTTTGAAATGTCACACAAACTGCAGCCCTTTATACAGTTTAAGAGTCACTGAAAGGCCAAAGTAGAAGGTCAGTGGACCATGATATAGGGATCATCATGACATGATTTTTGTATATTTCTGTTGTACTTATAAATCCTCATATGAAATTTCAAATGGCTACAATACAGGAACCCTAAAATCTACCTCTTACAAAAATTTCAACCTTGCAAAATTTCTGAAGTCAGTGGACCCTGACATATGGATCTTCATGACCTGATTCTTGTATATTCCTGTTGTACTCACAGATATATATTAATCCTCATACAAAATTTCAAGTTGCTACAATAATAGGAACCCTAAAATCAACCTCTTATCTTAACCTTGCAAAAGTTGCCTAAGGCCAAAGTCAGTGGACTATGACATATGGATCATAATGCCCTGAGTCTGATGTATTTCTGTTGTACTTATAGATATAAACCCTCATACCAAATGATAAGTTGCTACAATAATAAGAACCCTAAAATCTACCTCTTACAAAAATCTTAACCTTGCACAATTAGCCTAAGGACGAAATCAGTGGACCGTGACATATGGATCATTATGCCCTTATACTTGTGTATTTCTGTTGAACTTATACATATATACCCTCATAAAAATTTCAAGTTGCTACAATAACCATGCAAAATTTGCCTAAGTCCAAAGTCAGTGGATCGCGACATATGGATCATCACACCCGATTCTTGTGTATTCCTGTTGTTCTTTTTAATATAAATCCTCATACAAAATTTCAAGAAGCTACAATAATAGGAACCCTGAAATCTACCTCTTACAAAAATCTTAACCTGAGTCTAACAGGATCACGTACATATGTATGTACAGATGGACGTACATATGCACTACCCGTACACTATATGCCCCTGGCATCATATGATGCAGGGACATAAAAATCAGAATGCAGGTTAGCGTTTTTCATCATGAGATCAAGTTGCTAGTGACACTGCATGATTTAACCCAGAAATATTCTCAGTGCCCTGCCTTATCACGGGCTGTGTATATTTTCAGTATCTAATAGAATACTGGTTACTGACATCTGAATATAGAGGAATGGAGTCCTATAAAAATATGTTGTTATCAAAACAAACAACACAAATTGTCGGAAGTGCCACTTCCAACAATTTGTGTTGTTTGTTTTCATTACAAAATATTCATCCCTCTAAATGTATCTGGCCATCACTCTATATTCAGCTGTCTAACTAACATGATTAAGACAGAAAATATACATAGCCCTAGATAAGGTGGGGCTTTGAGGATAGTTCTAGGTTATTTTTTTCTTAGTTTTCATCCAAAAGACTTATTGCAACCCCTCACCTTCTAGACATGACCCTAGTTGTTTACTGTGGACGTTAAGCATCAAATCAATCAATCAATTGCAACCCCTCATTAAAACTGCCTCATGAGGAGTCACAAGTTTTTTATGGGGTATCAACAGCAACAAAAAATCCAGCCCTTATCTGGGCCCCTGAGTACAGCTAAACAGCAGTATATATTTATGCATGATATGTGTTACAACCTATAAATTTATAAATACTGTTTACATTAATTAACAACTTGAATACCCTGTTTACATCTGCAAATGAATAAAATCTGAAAGCCACAAAACAATTTCTCAGAATATTTGGCACATTATTTTTGTGCTTGTCCACATCCTTTCATTTCGCTTAATCTGCGCCCAGAATCACAGACTATTTCCTCAGTGCCTGACAAATCAAACTTTATTCTACTAGTATGGTAAATAGCTTTGCATGAATATGCAGAACTACCTTCTGTTTTACTTATATACCGTATAAATCCTAATAAATGCCCCTGCTCTGATAAATGCCCCCTGTCTGTTTTCGGAAAATAATGTTATATTAACTTGCACAAAGTCCTGTTTGCTCCTCTGGAAAGGTAGCTTTGTGATTTGGTGTCTACTCTTAAAGGAGAGAATTTGCTCTTCTAATTCTATTCTTTAAGAGTTGATCCCTACAGAGAAGGGAGGCAAAAAATAGATGAGTTGCTTCTTCTGAAAGGATACGAATTACCTTAGTACTGTTCATTTGAGGTATTTTGGGAGTGACTGATTACTTACAAGGTGGCCTTAGCTTTAAGGAATGATTGTAGTTGTGGACCTGGGTAAAGTATTTGCACAATGTAATGCAGGTACATTGTACAATTCTTAAGGTCAATGGGTGCATTTCAGGGGAAGCAATAATCATTAATGGGACAATTACATCTTCCCATTAATAGGTACACTTATAGGGAAAGCCATAATCATTAATGGGAACAATTACAGGGTTCCCGTTAATGGGTACACTTATAGGGAAAGCAATAATCATTAATGGGTACAATTACAGGGTTCCCGTTAATGGGTACACTTATAGGGAAAGAAATAATCATTAATGGGTACAATTACAGGGTTCCCGTTAATGGGTACACTTATAGGGAAAGCAATAATAATTAATGGGTACAATTACAGGGTTCCCGTTAATGGGTACACTTATAGGGAAAGAAATAATCATTAATGGGTACAATTATAGGGTTCCCATTAATAGGTACACTTATAGGGAAAGCAATAATCATTAATGGGTACAATTACAGGGTTCCCGTTAATGGGTACACTTATAGGGAAAGCAATAATAATTAATGGGTACAATTACAGGGTTCCCGTTAATGGGTACACTTATAGGGAAAGAAATTATCATTAATGGGTACAATTATAGGGTTCCCATTAATAGGTACACTTATAGGGAAAGCAATAATCATTAATGGGTACAATTACAGGGTTCCCATTAATAGGTACAGTTATAGTGGAAGCCATAATCATTAATGGGTACAATTACAGGGTTCCCATTAATAGGTACACTTATAGGGAAAGCAATAATCATTCATGGGTACGTTTACAGTGTTCCCATGTTAGGGTAAATCAGAATAGGCCTAGGCTAATTTATAAACAGTATATGGTGATGTAAATGGATACACTTTCAAAGAGGGAACTCTGTTCCGTAATTTTCATTTTTGCTCCCTTCTCAATGGGGCTCTACTCTGAAAGAAAAGAATTTGCTCCCAATGCAGCGAATTTCTCCCTTTTAATGTAGATCCCATTTTGAAACTTTCAAAGGACTGCACTGTTGGGAAGACAATCAGGAAGTCACAGAGTAATTTCCCTTTGTTAAAATGGCAGAAAAACTTGAGAGGTTGTACCCCTCATAAAAACTGCCCCACTGAGGCAGTCCTAATGAAGGGTCACAACAGATGTTTACATGGAGTATGAAATAGATGACCAAATAATTGACCCTTGTCTGGACCTCTGAACACACGTACATGTAAGGAGGTGGTTTGACAATAATTATGGGACATTTTCTGTTCTTTGTCCATTAAAACCACCTCAGTGGGGATTCTAACAGTGATGACTATTATGCCATTAAAGTGAAGCCAAAATTATCCCACAGTTATCATCAAAATTCCACCTTACCTGCAGCTCTTCTGCAAAAATCAGTAACAGGTCATCAGAAACAGTTGTACTTGACAGACTCATTTTAAACCACCAAAGGGTTTTGTTTCTCTAATGCATTCCTTGCTTCCAGAGGGTCTTCCTTCAGAACTACAGTCAAACCTGCTTATATGGTCATCTCCATCATGGAATCATCTGTCATAAGCAGCCACCTTTTTGGGGTCCCTTTAATCCAAATATACTGTAAATGAACCTGTATTAAGAGGTCACCTGTCTTAAGCAGCCAACATTTATCCTGCCCTTGGGTGTCCCCTTAAGACAGGTTTGACTGTATTTCGACTGTCCTCTCAATCTCTTTTGTACAAATATATTGTACCAGGTATACTGCATTATTTGTATTCTTATTATACATGTAGTAACATTCACTTGTAAATTGAAATTCATGCAAAGATTCAACAAAAACTAAGTTAACAGCATATACTTCACTGTTAATGAAATTGCTTAGCTCTACAGGAACTTCAATAGCATGTGTCTGCAGCACTGTGCTACTTTAATTGAAAAGGAAATGGATTAATCACAGGGTCAAACAAGTTACCATACTGCATGTAATTTAGATCATTTTGAGGCAACCCAGGATCGATCCTGGAGAAAGCTGACCCATCCAAGCCAGAACCACCCTGGCTATCCTGATACTGTGTGAAGCTGTCATATCTCATCAACAGAGGTAACATCGGTAAACTGTTTGAATATTCATTATCTGATTTTAAAGCATCATTTTCACATCTGAGAAGCTCAGTCTGTTCTCTTGAAAGATCGGTCTGAGGTTTGAACAGATCATTCTGCGACCTTGAAGGATCATTCTGTGTCCCTGACCTTTCATAGCGCATTATTTGAGGCAGCAGTGTAGCACTATTTGAAAATTCATCATCTGATCGTAACGCTTCAGTTTCAGATCTGAGAACTTCATTTTGCCTTCTTGAAAGTTCGTTCTGAGATTTTAAGACACTATGTGACCTTGAAGAGTCAATCTGTGTCCTTGACCTTTCAGTTTCTGACCTTGAAACACTATCACTTGGTACCGTTAAAACAGGGTATGATTCTGGATGTGACTTTAGTCTTTGATTCAGATTAGGATTTCCTATTTCTGTGAAATTACTGTCTCTATGACAACGACTGTCGCTATTAGCGACAGTCGTTGCCTCAGAGACTGTAATTTCCTCCTCATCACTCTGTTCATCCAAATGGGTTTTCATATGTTTGCTGAGGTTACCTTTTAAAGCACAACGATAGTCACATTTTGAACAAGCAAAGGGTTTCTCCCCTGAATGTACGCGGTCATGTTCTTTTAGAGTTTTCATATCGTAAAAACCTTTTCCGCATTTATCACAGAAATGTGTACGCTCATTCTTATGCCTTTTCATATGTAGATTCAAGTATTCCTGTTTTCGAAAGGATTTCGGACAAGAATTACAATAGAATAGCTGACCATTTTGATCATGGAATGGCATATGTTTCTTTTCAAGTGCATATTTTGTCTTAAATGTTTTCTGGCATATCTGACATTGAAATGGTCTTGCGTTGCTGTGAGTCACATTTTTATGTGTGTTCAAGTTATAAATAGAAACAAACTTTGAATTGCATAGATCACAGCTGAATGATTTTGGTCGTTCTCTGTGCATATGTTTTATATGGCAACGTAAAAGCATGTTTGTGTAGAAAGCCCGACCACATGTATCACAAACGTAGGGGCGCTCGTTGTTATGGGAACGCAAATGTATTGTTAATTTTGACTTTTCTGTGAAGGCTTTTCCACAAGTTGCACATAAATGCTGTTTCTCATTGTTATGGTATTTCAAGTGAAGCTGATAATTGAAGTAATATCTAGCTGTATATCTTTTACCGCAATATGAGCAAATGAAGACACAGGCACCATCTTTCTTATGATGATTGAATGCACTCGCATATTTGAAAGTGAAATCACATTCATTACAATGGTATTCTCCTTTTGATGCTTTCCTACCCTTTTCAACAACTTTTGGAATCTCAGAGACTTTGTTTGAGTTCCATTCAGCTGTTTTGGTTTTGGACTTTACTTTATCTGGAAGCCTAATTTGATACTTATCATCAATATTGCATTCTGGTTCTATTTCTGCTTTGCATTTTTCTGAAGCTGAGGAAGAAAGGGGAGACAAAACATTTGTATAGCTGGGTTGAGGTAAACTTTCACTGTCTTTATTCAACACATCACCAACATAATCTTTTACTGCACTATTTAGTTTTTCTGCTTTATTGTCAAACACTTTATCACAGTCTTTACTGTCTTCTCCTGGAACCTTAAAACTGATTTTAAGCTTTTTCTTTGGTTTACTTACTTTAGAGCATTGTTTGCTCAAGTCAATGTCTGATTTTAATTCTGTTTGTTTGTCTAGTTTTCTTTTGACTGACCTAGTTATAATACTTCTACCCTCCTGTAGTCTTAAATCTTCACTATCTTCATGTTTACTTGCAGGCTGGCCATCACCTGAGATAATGTCACCGGTTGCTTGTTTGATTTCAGAGGGCAGCTGGTGGGCTGGGCTCGTCTCATTTCTTCTGTATGCAATCAACTGTTCCTGATTCACGTCACCCTTACGGCTGTGACTGGCAGATTTATGAAGCTGATTGTCAACTTCAGTTCCATCTGTTAAGAGAAAAATATGAACAGATATCAGTCCACTTTGTCTGAGGACTCATATGTGTGTATAAAACACAGCTCTCACGCTCAGCAATTATTCTAAGGAAAACCTCTATATGCAATGTTTTAATACACAGGTAAGAGCTGTGTATTAATTCATGAGAAGCAGTTATTTATATATTGTTTGACTCATTACACACTTAACATATTTTTTTCATGCATAAGCATTTGCCGGGTACCAAGGAAGTTGTTTAAACATAAAGCTTTAGAGTTCAAACCTCTTCCAAGGGACCCAACAGATGTTAATACAATGTAACAAACATGTATGATAGCTAGTCTCAACTAAAATTTTGATAATAATCATAAAATATGTCATTCATAGTGCATTAAGCATTGTGACGACATTCCATGAAAACCAGGATATCAATAACTTATTGTTTTTTAGTTTAAAATACTTTTCCTATAATTTTGATGACAGAGTGGATTAATGCAAAATTTTATTATCTAAACAAGAGCTGTCGGCTGACAGCATAGCTCGCCTGAATAGGTGCTTGCCCATCACACAGTCGCTTTGATGGTGTGGACTGCTATGCATAAAACTTCAGGCAAGCATGTCCATAATGACTACACATTTATAAACAAAAGCTATCTCAGAAGTAAGTCTTAAAATAAAATTAAAAAAAAAATCTACATGAAATTTCAAAGTCCATGAGCTTGAGGTCAAAGAACTAAGAGGTGTGGGAGGGGATAGGGGGAGGGGGGAGGGGACTAAGGATGTATCAAAACCTTGAACCATTATCTAACATCAGTCCAAGTATTAGTATCAACTGAGTCCATCGTGGCACTGTGAAATTATGTCTTCATAAATATCTTGACTTCAAGGTCACCCAGTGGGGTAAGTATATAGTGTTTTGTAAAAACTCAAAAAAGGGTCTAACATCAGTTAAAGTGTGAACTAAATCTCTGAATTATGAATCAGTATACAATTAGAAAACATTAATAAAGACCAAATTTCCTAAGTCCCTGACCTTGACATCAAGGTACCTGAGCAGGGTTGGGGTAGTACTCTGTAAAACTGTGGACTAATATCTAACTAAAGTGCAAATATAAAAAGAATTCATCGCTGGGTTCAGGAGATATGTGTCTTTAAAAGACTTTAACCAAAACATCCAATCAATAAAAAGAAAATTTTCTAAGTCCATGACCTTGACATCAAGGTCATTAGGGGGGGTGGGGGTAGTACCTTTGAAAACTTTGGACCAATATCTAACTACAGTGCAAGTATCAAAGGAATCCATCTATGGGTTAAGGAGATATTGGGCTTTATAAAACTTTAACCAAAACATCCAGTCAAAATATACTCCCAATATTCTAAGTCCATGACCTTGATATCAAGGTCACGGAGTAGGGCGGGGGTGGTATCCTGTTAAACTTTGGACCAATATCTAACTACAGTGCAAGTATCAAAAGAATCCATCCATGGGTTAAGGAGATATAGGTCTTCCAAAAACTTTAACCAAAACATCCAATCCGGACGCCGACGCCGTGGTGATAATAATAGCTCTTCCTGAACTGTCGTTCAGGCGAGCTAAAAAGGGGAATAACTTTGTGTATATTGGATACAACTTATAACTTTCACCAGAATAATCATCACATCAAACACTATCAGTGAACCAAAAAATCAGCTCTCTGGGTCCAACAGTTGGAAAGTACCAAAGCCAACAAAGGGGCATAACTCAGTTTATAAAAAATTGATTAGGTGATCTATGGCTCAGCACAAAACATTAACTCAAATATCAAAGCTCCATTTCAAACACTTTCTTGCTATCTTGCTGACAAGTTTGATTCTGTAATATACAGGCATTAGCATAGTCATTTTGGTATGTCTTACATGTACTTTGAATATCAAGACACTAAAAACAAATGGGGTCACTCTTAAAAAGAAGGATTTGCTCTCTTAAGAGCAAATTCTTTCCTTCAAGGGTAAAATCTACTTTTGAAGGACTTCCATATCCAGAAAAGAAAACAGGAAGTCATAAAAGTTGTCTCCGATTGAAAAATAAAAAATATGGCAGTGTGCCCAGATTAATTTTGTACTAAATACACTGTTTCTACAACAATGGATCATTCTTAGAGCACCACCCAGTGGTGCTCCAGATAAGAAAAAATAACAGAGTTCACGAAAGCCTGCAAGAGTTTACAGGACCGAATCTGGTAAAATGATTAAAATGTACTTGAAAATTCTGAATATTTTTACCAGACCGAATGAATTTTTACCAGACATGTCAGGCGGTCACACAGAGTTTCGTGAAGACTAAAATAATAGGGATAATTCTTAATATTTTTCCATTTCTAAAAATGTGTCCACAGTACACTGATGCCCGGCCTAGTGCCTTGAGTAAGATGGCGCCTTTATAAAAATAAAACATTCACTAAAATGCATGTTGGACTCAAATTAAAGATTCTAATAAAACATGAAATTTGCTGAAAATTTCATGAAAATCGTCCTTAAAATAAGAGAGATATGACAGTTTAAAGATATTAGAATGTTGAGCTGGGAACCAGCAAATCTGTGAGTTAATGATGTCATAAACTCACAGTCAAAACTGAAAATCCTACATAACTTTAGTTTGAAACAAACTGTTCATGTAGATAACTGAAATGCATAAATCTATATTTTACTTCATAAAGAAACAAATAAAACTAAATAGTACTGTACAAGTAAGCAATTTATGCTCTTATTCTTGATTTAAATATTCATCACATGACAGGAACTTCCAAAATGGCAGCCTCCAAGACCGCCATTTTGATTTTTTAAAATCTTCATATCTTTTTTATTTTAAGTCTGATTTTCATGAAATTTTCACCAAATTTAATTGCTAATCAAGATCTATAATTTAAAGTCTGTTCATATTTAAGTGAGTGTTTTCCGTTAAGGTACTGGCACTTGTAGGATAACTAGGTTCAAAGAGGCAGACTTGTATAATATAAAAGGCCATAGGCAAATCATTGCCCAACGTTTCAAATATGACACAAACTACAGCCCTTTATACAGTTTCAGAGTCACTGTATGGCAAAAATAGAAAATATTGTGTATTATAGAATCTGCTTAGAAACAAAGTCAGTGGATCTTGACATTTGGATCATTATGACCTGATTCTTGTAAACTCCTGTTGTACTTATAGATATAAATCCTTATACAAAATCAGAAGTTGCACTCTGAAATCATTCTCAAACAAAAACCTTAACCTTGCAAATTTGGCCTAAGTTTGAAGTCAGTGGACCGTGACATATGAATCATTGTGACCTAATTCTTGTATTTTTCTGTTGTACTTATAGATACTAATCCTCATACAAAATTTCAAGTTGCTACAATAATAGGAACCCTTAAATCTACCTCTTACAAAAATCTTAACCTTGCAAAAGTAGACTAAGTCCGAAGTCAGTGGACCCTGGCACATGGATCATTCTGCTCTTATTCTTGTGTATTTCTGTTGTACATATAGATATAAACCCTCATACAAAATTTCAAGATGCTACAATAATAGGAACCTTGAAAATTTACCTCTTACAAAAATCTTAACCTTGCAAAATTAGCTTTAGTCCGAAGACAGTGGACAGTGACCTATGGATCATCATACCCAGGTTCTTGTGCATTCCTGTTGTACTTATTGATATATATCCTCATAAAAAATTTCAAGTTGCTACAACGATAGGAACCCTGAAATCAACCTCTTACAAAAATGTTAACTTAAGTCTAACAGGATCACGTACGTACGGACGTACAGACAGACCCGTACATATGTACAGACATACAGACAGACGTAGGTAATAAAGTACACTTGTAGGCACAACCGAAACGCTGTATGCCCCCGGCATCATATGATGCAGGCATTGCGGGGGCATAAAAACATAAGTTGTGACCTCTCATTTAAACCATCTCGACAAGAGGTCAAAACATTTGGCTAGTTAGTTGGTTGATTCTTTTGGGTTTAACGGCCCTTGAAGACAGTATTTCAGTCAATATCAGGCCGTCTCAAAGAGAGAGAGAGAAAGAAGAGAGAAAAGATAGACGAGAGAAAAAATGTCCCAACAACACCCACCCGCACCTTCTGCAAGCATAGTAGGCCCTTGCCCTACCATTATCCAAAATAGCAGGACGCCCTAGCACTGAAAGTCACCCAGCACCACTGCCTGACAACCCCTGGGTCACAACATATGTTTTTTACTGAGAAATAAGAAAAATCATCTTTGAAAAAAACTAAAAGAAAAAACTCGTTATCTGGAGCTCTGACTGGTCCATCGTATAAATAGACATATACCTGATTTTTTAAAAGGCCATCCTTTCCGAGTGAATAGCTGTCTGATGGCATTTTCCTGCTCTAGAGTAACATAAATCATCAACAGATACGCCTCCATTCCACTGATGTCATACCTCCTTGTCAATGATACTGCTGAAGGTCATGGTCTGGCTGTTCAAAGCATCCTCAAAACCCCAAAAATTCTGCAAATGATAAATAAAGCAGTGCTCCAAATAAGAAGGGGTAACAGGGATTATTTCGGGATTATTGTCTACGTACATTTTTTCTCCATAAAAGTATGTGTGATCCCTCATGAGAACGGTCTCGGCGAGACGGTTCTAATGAGGGGTAACAACATATGTTTTCATTGAGAAATAAGCAAAATTGTCTTAAAATTATCCTCAATACCCCACCTTATCTGGAGAAAATATGGACAAAAATCTTGCTCCGCAGTCCCACGGACAAGTGAATCGCACTGCGCATGACAGGTAGACTGATTTTCAAACTTTGACTGCATTCGATAGTTCTTGTATAGTAATTCCGAAAGAACCAGCCTATCTGTCATACGCACTGCGATTCAACTGTCTGTGGGACTCTAGAGCAAGATTTTCGTCCTTATTTTCTACTTTTTCTGTGAGAAATTGCAAGACTCGAGAGAAGTTTGAAACGATGCCGGTGTCCACATAAAGGCCAATGTCTGGTGAACTGAGGGAGGTAAGTATCCTACATAATTTGTGTTGAATTCGGAAGGCGCAGCACTGTTTACCGAGAGAGGGGTCAAAACTGATCAACACAGAGTACAATATCTTGTGTTTTTTTAAGCCAAGAGAGCAAATACAGTCATTTGACCGGTTTTGACCCACTTTTAATTGATCATGTGGTACGCTTTCGAGTCCCAATTATTTCTTGATTTCTCTATACCATAAAATATCTCAAAGCCTCTTCTCCAAGGCATATTGTTTTTGTGCAGAAATTATTCAGGGGTCTGAGAGAAATGTTAGGATAAAGTAAGGTGGTATTTTAGCCTATTCCGGTGAACTTTTTCAGTTTCAGCACACCAGCATATTATTTGCCATACCGTAAATGTAAGGCCTCGGGCTCTGAAACAGTAAACTGTTTGCTTATTACTAGCCCAGTGAAAGATAATTTCATGCAGAAAGCGGCTGTTTGATATCACGATTATTCCAAAAAACACATTAAAGTTGGCTCTACTCCGAAAAATTAATTCGGCCATTCAGTGGTCAGAAAACGTAATGCTTCACGTTGTAGAAATGAATTTAGAGCATTCATGTGGTTTTTCAAAGATCTGACCTAACCTAGTGACCTAGTTTTTGACCTGACATGAATCAGTTTCAAATCTGGTCTAGATTTCATAAAGATAAACAGTCTGACAAAGTTTCATGAAGATTGGATCATAACTAAGCCCTCTAGAGTGTACGCAAGGTTTTTCTAAGATTTGACCTAGTGACCTAGTTTTTGATCTGACATAGACCAGTTTAAAATTTCTAACGTTGTAGAAATGAATTTAGAGCATTCATGTGGTTTTTCAAAGATCTGACCTAGTGACCTAGTATTTGACCTGACATGAATCAGTTTCAAATCTGGTCTAGATTTCATAAAGATAAACAGTCTGACAAAGTTTTATTGAAGATTGGATCATAACTAAGCCCTCTAGAGTGTACACAAGGTTTTTCTAAGATTTGACCTAGTGACCTAGTTTTTGATCTGACATAGACTAGTTTCAAATTGGGTCTAGATTTCATGAAGATAAACAGTCTGACAAAGTTTCATGAAGATTGGATTGTAACTAAGCCCTCTAGAGTGTACACAAGGTTTTTTCTAAGATTTGACCTAGTGACCTAGTTTTTGACCTGACATAGCCCAATTTCAATTTTATTCTGTCAAAGTTTCATTAAGATTGGATCATAACTGTGCCCTCTAGAGTGTACACAAGGTTTTTCTAAGATTTGACCTAGTGACCTAGTTTTTGACCTGACATAGCCCAATTTCAATTTTATTCTGTCAAAGTTTCATTAAGATTGGATCATAACTGTGCCCTCTAGAGTGTACACAAGGTTTTTCTAAGATTTGACCTAGTGACCTAGTTTTTGACCCCACATGATCCAGTTTCAAACCTGGTCTAGATTTCATTAAGATAAACATTCTGACAAAGTTTCATGATGATTGAATCAAAACTGTGCCCTCTGTGTCATTCTAAAAGTTATTTCTATTTTTAGCTCTGGCGGCCATTTTGTTCAGCGTAGTGGATCCGTTTGAGCAATTTTGGTTCAGGGCCATGAGCCAAACAATTTCTGTGAAATTATTTCGAAATCAAGCAATTGGCGTCAGAGGAGATGTCGTTTAAAACGCACAGACGACAGACAAATATCGATCACAATAGCTCACCAGGTGAGCTCAAAAATAAGTGAGAAAAAAGCTGCAGGAGATCAATTTTGGACCAAATGCACCTACTGACCCAAGTGTCTGTGTGCAAGATGGGCCGAACAGCACTGTAGACTGGATTCCCCTAATATCACAGTAGTTAAGTGTAATGACAGCTAGAAACAATTAAAAAGAGCTGGACTGATTAAATAATATTTCATTTATTATCCTTTGGGCATCCCATATTCTCTTGCACTATGGAAAATCATATCTTTCTCATGTTTGTTTTCAAACAAGAAATTATAAGCCACCATGGTGTTGCAGCCTAGGCCAGTGGAGAGTTCCATAATATCACAGTATTGATAAAAGTGGCAAGTATGGAAAGCAAGCAGTATCAAAATTCTTAAAATTTAATGCAGTAATAACGTAAGTGTTCATGAATATTCTAAATCAATTTGTACATTGAAGATAAATCAAATTTTATTGAAATTTGAACAGCATTTAAGGCCAATACCAGAATATACTTTCACATGGGGTTTCCAATAAAAATGACAACTAGGTGGCACAGGGGCTGCATAAGCAGTAATTCTAACACAGTGCGCCTATAGAAGCAATGGAAAGTTTCCGTGTTTTATTCTGCAACAATTCACTGTCTCGGAGCGCGCGAGTCTAATTGCTGATGTCACTTGCATTACTGACGTAATTTTGTGACGTTTTGAGACGTTTGACGGTGTAACGTCTCTTTTCCTTTCTAAAATTGCCATAAAAACATACATTTACCTTAGATACAGTTACAAATATTGGCGGGAGCATGAACGCGCTGGCAGGAAGGTTGGGAGAGTTTGAATGAAAAGAATACTTTTTCAGCGTTTTTGAGCGTTGGAATCGAAATAGTTCAGCTCTAGCATTGAATTGTTGAGTGATAATTCACTGTTTGTCAGTCAGTTGTAAGTAGATATATCACTCGCGCTCCGCGCTCGTGATATGATCTACTTTACAACTGACCTCCAAACAGTGAATTATTACTCAACAATTCACTGCTAGAGCTGATCTATTTCTTAAATAATATCTTGAAGAATCAATAATCATCCACTGAATAATTGCTTTCTAGTTCTAACAGCTATATGTACTAATATTTCAAAAACACTTTTTGTCAGTAACGTCTATTAATTACTCAGGCTCATCAAAGAACATTTATGTTCCTTGATTTAATTTTTACAAACATTCAAGTATTTTGTCTTAATGGCTTCCCATATTTTCTGGCAGCACTGTGGATTGATAAATATTGTAATCTTGTGATTTGTTGTTTTCAAATAAAAGATTGGGATACCAGATGTGAGAAGTCACAGACAAAAATAAAATTATGGCCACTATTTTAGTGAGCTATGAGTTTTCTTGGGCCAGGGGACAGAACCGCGCGAAAAGCATGCTAATTTCATGGTTCTTATAAAAGAGAGACTGTACTCGACAGGATTCAAGACAATTCCCCAAACTTTCTCTACAGCATAGAAGTTAAAACTTGTGGTTGATGAAGTAATTTTGTCACTTCTCAATACACATTAAGTCTGTTGATACAACAAGATATGTAAATGCCGTGATCAGGTTAGGGAGAAGCTCAAATGGAGCTGTATAGCCCGATCAAGCTATATAGCCCGATTGAGGTATAGAAATTGCATTATATTTTGAAGATTCTTCACCTGAATCCATTTTGAATATAATTGCAAAATTTTGAGTACTGTGCTTTCAATATTGATGAAAAATTGAAAATCATAATGGAATCTAAAGCAATTTGATTTTTCTGCCGTTGCGTTTTTGTGAAAGAACCACATGTTTATTTAAACATGTTTCTTCCCATTCCCCTGACATTTCTATAATTGGCTTAATTAATTGCAGTCCAATAATACCTCTGAGATGATCCCAGCATAGCAGGTATGTAAACCATGACACAGAAGTGGTTATATCTGTCCAGTTTGAGGGGGCATCTCAAAGATACTCTTTTATTTAAATTTTGCTCAATTTGCATAAAACGCAACGGTGGAAATTGATTTTTTTTTACAAAATCATAAAAGGTTTGTCACCCTTTATACAGTTGTTCATATGAAATTTTGCAGTTCAGCTTCATTGCAAATGCAGAAGCAATAATGCTTTAATTTCCACTCATTTTTATACCTCGATCGGGCTATATAGCTCGATCGGGCTATATAGCTCCATTTGAGCTTCTCCCTAACCTGGTGATATTAAGGAACCCTTGATATTATGAGAAACGACTATATACATCGAAATGCAATTTTAATGTTAAGAACAATTTTCCGCAAATCATATGCCCAAGACAAGTCTATAAAACTATAGACTAAAATGTCTTCAAACTAAAAGATTGTCTTTAACTCTTATGCTTTCCTAGACCATTTCATTTTATCAGTGAAACCTCTCCGTACCGGAAGCTAAATTTAGGAATGCTTGTTTCTATTTTCCATGCTTTAAGCCAGTAGTGAAAAATATAAGGTGTCACTACTTACCGGTCGGTAGTCTGAATTTGCCGGATACTCTAAACACCTCAAGAAGAGTACGATATGACATGAAGTATGTGCGTAAAGAGTCAGAGCCATTAGTCAAAATATGCCAGAGATTACCAGTTTTTTTTTTCGTTTTTTTTTCCTTTTTTTTTTTTTTTTTTTTTTTTTTTTGAGGGGGGGGGGGGGTATTATTTTTTCATTGATGATGATGGGGGTACTCGGACAAAACGGACCATGTTTTAGGACAAAACGGACCACGTGTCAGGACGAAACGGACCACGTTTTGGGACAAAACGGACCACGTTTCAGGACCAGACGGACCACGCTAGAAGACAAACCAGACCACGTTAAATGACAAAGTGGGGGTCGGGTGTACTGTCGTCTATGGAAATAATATTAGTTGCTTCTTTAAATATTATGAGTTGTGCAGTTACCCGGTAAATGCATATCCTTCATTTAGTGCTTTTGACATATGTTTAAGATATGATAATCTGCTATGTAGTATCTTGCTGTAACTAGCAAATTTCTTTTTTTACAGTCTCTTCATCTTTGAACTTAAGAATTAATGCTGTGATTTATTATGTTATAGACGGTCAAAGGCCCTTAAGGGCTTATGTTTCTTGTCGCTTTATGTCATGCCTTCTTAAAATAAAATTTCCTTTCCTTATACGTACTTGGTACGTACTTGATTCAACGGTGAATCTTTAAGCCCTTTCGGCTTGTCTTCACCGCCAATACACTGATCCACTTTAGTTACGCACCACTTCTGAAACCCTGAATTTTAACTAAACGTTCAATGCATTTTTATATTCAAGACTACAAGCTAAGAAAGCACATTTTTGTAAATAAATCCTGTAAAAATGGTGCCTGTCGAAAACCAAACAAAAGCGTGGTCGAACACAAAAGAGCGCTACCAACCTAATTAGAATTCACAACACTACCAACTTAACCTAATTCGCACCACAAGGGGATATTTTCAACACTTATTTTTCACAATGTTTTGTTGGAACGTTTTTAGCTCACCTGAGCCAGAGGCTCCGGGGGAGCTTATAGTATGGTCAGGCTCCGTCGTCCGTCGTCGTCCGTCCGTCCGTCCGTCGTCCGTCCGTCCGTCCGTCCACAATTTCAAACGACTTCTCCTCTGAAACCGCTAAGCCGATTGTAACCAAATTTCATACAGAGCCTCTTGGGACCTTAGGAACAAAAAGTTGTTCAAACGGTCCTGGTCACATGACCAACATGGCCGCCATGCCCATATATGGTAAAAACCTAAAAAAATCTTCTTCTCCAGAACCAATAGGCCGATGGCCTTGAAACTTGGTATGTAGCATCGGGTAAGTGAGTACTACCAAGATTGTTCAAATTATGACCTTGGGTTGACCTTGACCTTTTTTACGGTAAGGTCAAATTTGCTTCCTTGTGCTTTTATATGGCAAAATGCTAGAACATAAGATATCTTGGAAACTACTGAAGATTTGGGGCTAAAAATTGGTATCTACAGTCATCTTAATGAGTACATGAAGATTTATGAGTATAAGAGGTCAAAGTCATTCTTTGACCTTTGACCTAGAACTCTCATATTTTGACAATTCCAAACAATCTCCTCAAAAGCCCCTGGGCCAATTGAAACCAAATTTCATATAGAGCCTCCAGGAGTTGAGGGAACAAAAAATTATTCATATGGTCCAGGTCACATGACCAA
The DNA here is from genome assembly GCA_963989385.1 of Ctena decussata. Lineage (NCBI taxonomy): Eukaryota > Metazoa > Mollusca > Bivalvia > Lucinida > Lucinidae > Ctena > Ctena decussata. The sequence goes on along the minus strand of OZ022498.1, from coordinate 43,708,584 downwards.
CATGGCCGCCACGCCCATATACAGTAAAAACCTTTAAAAATCTTCTTCTCAAGAACCAATTGACCGATGGCATTGAAACTTGGTATGTAGCTTTGGGTACTCGAGTACTATCAAGATTGTTCAAATTATGACCATGGGTTGACCTTGATCTTTTTTACGGCAAGGTCAAATATGGGAAAATGCTAGAACATAAGATTTCATGGAAAGTTTTGAAGAGATATGCCTAAGAATTGGTATATACAGTTATCTTAATGAGTACATGAAGATTTGTGAGTACAAGAGGTCAAGGTCATTCTTTGACCTTTGACCCAGAACTCTCATATTTTGACAATATCAAACAATCCCCTAAAAAACTGGGCCAATTGTAACCAAATTTCATATAGAGCCTCCAGGGATTGAGGGAATGAAAATTTGTTCAAACAGTCCAGGTCACATGACCAACATGGCCGCCAGGACCATATATGATAAAAACCTTTAAAAACCTTCTTCTCCAGAACCAATTGACCGATGGCCTTATAGCTTGGTATGTAGCATTGGGAACTCCAGTGCTATCAAGATTGTTCAAAATAATGACCTTGGGTTGACCTTGACTATTTTATTGCAAGGTCAAATGTGGGAAAGTGCTAGAACATACGATTTCATGGAAAGTTTTGAAGATTTATGCCTAAAAATTGGTATCTACAGTCAACTTAATGAGTACATGAAGATTCATGAGTACAAGAGGTCAAGGTCATTCTTTGAATTTTGACCCAGAACTCTGTCATTTTGACAATATCAAACCATCTCCTCAAAAGCCCCTGGGCCAATTTTGAAACCAAATTTCATATAGAGCCTCCAGGGGTTTTTCAAACGTCCAGGTCACATGACCAACATGTTCTCCATGCCCATATATGGTTAAAACCTTTAAAAAAAGTTTTCACTAGAACCAATTGACCAATGGTCTTAGAGTAACTTACCCTAGAGTACTGAGGCTGAATGGACCCAGGTGAGCTACAGGACCAATGGTCCTCTTGTTACTTTCTATGATATGAAAGACCTTCATATTGGTGTCAATATTTGCATACTTTTCAGCATCAATAGCTGCTGCTTACTTTGCGGTGACGCGTTGAAAACGCAAGTTTATTTTTCTTTCTTCCTAAAGCTTCTGCACAATTGCAAGCCACCCGTTACGAGCCCCTAATAAACTTCACTAATGTCGTTGCTGTTTCCAGGTTATATCCAGTTGATTCTTAAATTCTGTCACTGTTTAAGAAATAGATCAGCGCTAGCAGTGAATTGTTGAGTAATAATTCACTGTTTGGAGGTCAGTTGTAAAGTAGATCATATCACGAGCGCGGAGCGCGAGTGATATATCTAGTTACAACTGACCGACACAGTGAATTATTCAATGCTAGAGCTGAACTATTTCGATTCTAACGCTAAAAAAAACGCTGAAAAAGTAATCTTTTCATTCAAACTCTCCCAACCTTCATGCCAGCGCGTTCATGCTCCCGCCAATATTCTTACTTGTATCTAAGGTAAATGTACGTTTTTATGGCGATTTTAGAAAGAAAAAGAGACGTTACACCGTCTTACGTCTCAAAACGTCACAAAATTACGTCAGTAATGCAAGTGACGCCAGAAATTAGACTCACGCGCTTTGAGACAGTGAATCGTTGCAGAATAAAACACGGGAACTTTCCATTGCTTATATATAGGCGCACTGTGTTATAATTTCGAATTTACTACTTTTGAAGGCAAATTATTCCAAGGGTCAATACATCTGATACAAATAGAATGCTGTCGTAATCCTTTAACACATCTTGGCTTTAATAGCTTTTCAGAATGACCCCTCGTTGTATTAGAAGAAAGTATAAACATAGACGCTGCCTGATTATTTTCAATTCCATTCAAAATCTTGAACAACTGAATCATGTCCCCTCGTTTACGTCTGTACTCCAATGAGAATAATTTCAAAGCAGATAATATTTCTGTATAAGACAGACCATATCTTATCTTATCTTTGATCTTGATAAGAATCGAAAGTATGAGTGGTGTTAAGATAAATGACTTTTAAAGGCATGTCATCTGTGTAAGTAAGTAAACGAATTTTATTCAGCATAATAACATTTTCAAAAAGAAGAAGTCAATACGAAAATATGCATTTATTCTAGATTTAATACGTTGATAAGAAGGAAGATTTTATCTTACATCCATTGCAAATAGCTTTGTACATAACTGTTGCATCTAAAATGAAACATGCCGCTTTCTCAAGGTTAATGGATTTTAAATGAGTCTAAAATACTGTTAAGGGTAAAAAATTATCATTATTATTATTTCTATTATAAGTATTGCATTAACAACCATACTAGCAAGTAAACTTGTTCTGGATAAATGAGTATGATTGCCATCAGATATGCAGTGGAATTAATGGTTGGTTTAACGGCCCTTTGAGACAGTATATCAGTCTATATCGGGCCATCTCCCAGAGAGCGGGGGGGGGGGGCGGGGGGGGAAGAAAAGAGAAAAGATAGAAGAGGAAAAAAACATCCAAACAACCCCATCCGTAACTCCTGCAAGCACAGTAGGCCCTTGCCCTACTTTTATCCAAATAAGTAGGGCGCCCCGGCACAAGAAGTTATAATCAGCCCCATAGCCCGACCACCACCCCCGCAATGAAATTAAAATCGTCAACATAAACAAGAGGTGTCAACGTATAACGTTGTCTGTTGATTGAGTTAATTGTTAATTGACCGATAATTAAAGTAATTTGATGGACAGACTTCGGACGCCGGGAGGTGCGGGAAAAGATACGCTAAGCCTCTTCCAATGCGCCGGTACGACTACTGAAATAACAACAAACAGTTAGAGTAATTTATGAGACAAAGAAATTATTGAGGGCTTATTTAATCCTTCAAATATTTATTTTCCTTTATGTATTTAGATAAATATCAAACCACACATATGGTTTGTTGATTGTTCGGACTTCATTCAAAGAAATGGAGGGCAGATGTCAGGTAATAGATTAAAAAAATTAAGAATAAATATTTCTTTGCAGTATGCCTTTCACTTCACATAATATTTGTAACAAGCTTTCTAATCTTTGTTCGATAACATTACGGGAAATAAAAATATGAAATATGCAATCATCAAGACGAAAAGAAATCAGATAGAAATGATTAAAACAATTAATTTTCATTGAGTACAAAGAAAGTCTCAATGCTTTAAAATCCAACTGCCCCATACGTGTAAAGTCTCGCCGATGATCGGAAAATATCGCGTTCCCTAAGCGGTTTACGCATGCGCAGAAACAATGTGAGAAAGGTCTATTATTTTCAGTAGGTTTTAAATTTTGTTGGCGCATTTGTAACAGATAAGATGTAAATGACCAGCGAAAAAGATGCAAATGGTGAAAGAAGTATTGAACTTGATTGAATTTATTTTCAGTTTTGTAATTTAATGAGTTTATTGATTGTAATTAAAGTTTTACTATATATTTTTTCCGCTATAATGTGGGTAAATTGTGGCTTAACCCATATGGGACACATTTGATAATGATTGGCTTAAAGATTCCATAAATAACCATTTATACTTCCTTGTGAAGAGAAATAGTATATGTTGTAAACAAATAGCACCCTTAATAAACATTTTTCTGTCACCAGGGCAAAATTATATGTGTTTAAAAGAACAAAATGACCAATTACAGCCCTATTTGGTCCCACATGGGTTAAAGTTTCTATATGGTACCTACATCGGTCCTATTTGGGCATTATACCAATATGCCCATATGGGACCCATTTAGACATGCTTGCTGGAAAACCCTTTAGGCAGACCTGTCCAGACTTGAAACCTGAGAAAGAAAATGTCTGAAGTTCTTTGATCCTGATAAGTGTGAGATGATACAGATTAAAAAAAAAAAAAAAAAAAAAAAAAAACACTAGTGCAATACAAACTCCATGGCATAACTTTAAAATTAACTGACACTGCAAAATATTTAGGAATAACCATCACTCAAAACCTGTCATGGACCAAACATATTACTAACTCACCATAACTCACCATACTTGAGACCCTTCTAAGCTGTCATACAGCTTCTGCTGGTCCATTTCGATATCTTGTCCTACTCATTGGTACTGGCTCGCCCGGAATGTAGCATGATGGTTGGAACTTTAAGGGGTGCCCGTGCCAATGTTTGTTTAATTGCGACTTGAATATGTTCAGGGAAGGTACCAAAACCACAGAATTTGGTAGAGAGTTCCAAACATTTACAACACGGTTTGAAAATGCGTTGACTCTGACATTTAATCTGCAACGTCTTTTGAAGAATTTCAAATCATTTCCTCGAGTGGAGTGTTCTGACATTGTAAATAACTTTTCTCTGTCGATCTTATCTATCTTGTTAAGGATTTTGAATACGTCGATCACGTCTGCTCTCATTCGACGGCATTCTAAAGATGGTATACCAAGCTTTATAAGCCTATCTCTGTACTGGAGACCAGATAACGTATTTCCCATTCTGGTTGCTCTCCTCTGAACATTTTCTAAGATGATTGAGTCTTTCTTAAACAGCGGTGACCATACTGGGGACTTACCAAGGATTTATATTAACTGAGAAACATTTCTTTATCAATATTTGTGAAGCTTTTATAGATAAGACCCAGATTTCTATTCGCAAGTGCAACTTTCTTGGTGATGTGTTCTCTAAAATTTAGTTGTGTATCAAAAATGACCCCCAATATGTTCTATAAAAGGGTTATCCTTTGGAAGCAATGATCACACCAAAGAACAGAAAACTGTCGAGTGTACAAGTTTTCTGGGCCAGACTAGCTAGTTTCGGCCAATAAGGCCTCATCAGTGACCCTCAAATATTTTTAAAGTTCTACAATAGAATCAATGATCCCAAAGGACTAGAAAATAAAATCTACACTATGATGAAGGGCAGGGAGACTTTTTACGGTGACCACACAGTCCCAATCACCAGCTGTAGTGACGTTCAATATGTTCTATAAAAGGGCCCAAGTCTTTTTCACTCTAAACTTGTTCAATTCATAAGATCCTTGGTCAGTTGACATTTCATATGGATGAAAAGGCTGCCCTTTTCCTACTCTAAGATGTTTGCATTTCTTGCTGTTAAAAACATCCTCCACACTCTTCCCCATTCTTCTGCGTTTTGTATGTTTGCCTGGAGTCTTCGTGAATAGTCTATTGATCTTATAGGGGAGTAAATTTTGGCGTCATCTGCGAACAATTTTACACAGCAATTCAATACATGTACTTCCGGCAAATCGTTAATAAATATGAGGAAAAGAATAGGGCCTAAGACACTACCTTGAGGAATACCACTTGTTACAGGCCTCCATTCTGAATATACCCCATTTACCACTACTCTTTGTTTTCTGTTGAACAGTCCTCAATCCACTGATAAAATTTTCCTTGGAACCCGTAACCTTTTAATTTCTGCAGTAATCTTTTGTGTGGTACCTTATCAAACGCTTTACAGAAATCGAGAAATATAATATCAACATCATCTCCTCTATCGATGACTTCCTTTACACCTTCTATAAATTCCAAAAGTTGAGTTGTACATGATCTTCCAGACATAAAACCGTGTTTGGCATTAGAAAAAAGGCTATTGAGTTCCATGTGATTTACAAGCTCATCTCTAACTATTTTTTCCATTAGTTTACAAACCACTGATGTTAGGCTTATAGGTCGATAATTTTCTGCTTTTTTCCTATCTACTTTTTTAAATATAGCTGTTACATTGGCTAATTTCCATTCAGTGGGTAAAAACCCTCATCTAGGGATCTTCTGAATATAATTTGAAGTGGTGTCTAAATACTGGTTTTAGTTTCTTTTAGTAATTTGGGATGTAATCCATCAGGTCCCTGAGATTTATTTGGCTTCATAGCATCAATGACTTTTAGTACCTTTTCCTCAGTAATATCAATATCTGTAAGCGGAGATTCAAAGATACGGTTGTCAAAATATGAAGTATCTGCACTTGGTTCTATCTCAAAAACGGAAGCAAAGTAACTATTTAAAAGATTTGCTGTCTCTTGTTCATTTGTCGTTAAGTTGCCATCCTCATCTTCTAAGGCACCTAAAGTTGACTTGGTTTTGGTTTTGGCACGGACATGACTCAAAAAGAGCTTACTATCAGTTTTGATCTTAGTAGCCAAATCTTTCTCATAGTGATATTTAGCTCTCCTCATTTCTGACACTACACAATTTCTAGTCTCTTTATATGAGATAAAGTTTTCATCTGATTTACAATATTTATACCTTTTCCACTTGCGATGCTTTACTCTGATGGCGTCAATACACTGAGTAGGTACACAGGGGCTATGCCCGCCTGTGTCATCTCGAATCCTGCTCACCGGTATGTACTTCTTAGATAATTCGATAATTTTTTCTGCATGAATCAGGCAAGTCCAAACCCTGCATAGCCTGCTCCCAACTGTATGCGCTTAAATCCTCCCGGCATGACTCAAAGTCACCTTTGTTGTAATTGAGCTTTACAAATTAACTGGGATGAGAATCAATAGAACATATGAAATTGAAATATAACATTACATGGTCACTTTTACCCAAACTAGGGAGATGTTCCAGGTTTTCTATCATGTTTTCTTCGTTGGTAAAGACTAGACCAAGCAGTGAAGGTTCATTTCCTTCTCTAAAGCGAGTAGGTTCTAAAATATACGGATAAAAGGTGTCCTTGATACCCTCTAAAAATATAGATGAAATATGATTTTTCACTCTCAAAAGATTCACAACTGACCCAGTGTATTTCGTTTAGGTTAAATTTAGGTTTAGGTTTAACTCAGATAAAAAATGTGAGTTAGAACATTATGTGTCAGAAAATAGCTCAGACATTGCCTTAACGGAAATTTACCCCCAAAGTGCCACATTGGATTTAAATGAAGCTTTTTACAATATTGACAACTATGATTTGTTTATGAACAATCTGAATGAGGGCAGAGGAGTGGCCATCTATACAAAGCAAAAGTTAAAAGCTTCTTTATTATCTCTGGAGTTTGATTTCAGTGAAAAATTATGGTGTCTCATAAAATTTGCCCATAATCAGAAGTTGATATTTGGATGTATTTATAGAAGTCCCAGCAGTTCTCGGGAAATTTTGCTTAATTTAGTTAGTATGCTTAAAGGTGTAAGTGAAAAGAGATATTCCCTTGTTCTAATTTTGGGTGACTTTACTTATCGGCTTATCACTTGAAATTTATTGTTTGTTTGGATTTCTTTGTCAATATTTCCCTTTGATGTTGGGGATAGGGTTTGGGATCTGATTCAGTCAGTTCCTGAAGTGTAGTTACTCTTTAAATTTTCAACATCGTTGACTGTCGACATATCGTATGCTAACTGCCGTGGAATACTAGTATCATTGAAACGTGTCTCTTCATGCACATTTAAGTGGGACATAGAACTTGTTGAGGAAATGGGGCTTAACACTCTAGTATAAATTCATTGGTACGTGAAATTTAACAGAAGTACTTGTGGTATGTCTATCTAACAATGTACTGTGGAACTTAGGAGGTGGACTATTGGCCTTACTTAATGTTTGCCTCCATACGTAATGGATGTACAACTGTATCCCGGTTTGAGGTTATGTTGACCCCGCTGGCTACATCCTTATTCAAATTTGTTAAAGGTTCCTTGGCCTGTTTTCTTGAGGCTATCATCTTTCTCCTATCTTCTCTCTGTTGTAGTGTCAAGTCTTTTCATATAATTACATTTCTAAAGGAAGCATTTAATTTACTTGACATAAACTTTGCGTTATCAAGCAAGAATTTCCTATGTGCTTTCTCCGCCAGTATAACTTTCAGTGGCCGTGCTTTATTAATTTGTTTTCTTCCTAATCTAAAGGATGTAATAAAATTGACATCATCAAGCCCTAGTTCAGAACTAATCCAAACAAAATCTTGTTCATCTTCTCTCATATTGTCATTTCCATTTTGGTTAGTGTGTTCCGGTAAGTTGAACAAAGTCATGTCAAGTTCACGTCTTCTACGTTCCTCCAACTCCTTATTCCTCGAGTCAACTAAACGATCAACATCTTCCTGTAGACGGGAGACTATCTCATTTTTTATATCAAGCACATTGTCCCTTATCAACTTATGAGTACTCTCTTCAAAAGAATCCATTCGATTCTCTATCCCTGACATTCTATCATCATACTTAGACTGGACACTTTGAAGTACCACTGAAATATTTTCCAAGGATAGAAAAGTGAAGTTGCAACACCTGCAGTTCCAGTGAAAGCTTTCCAATTCGCCATTTACTATACATTTATACAGGGTTGCGCTTACACCTGCACATTTTAGGCAAAATAATAATGTACAGCCAACACAATTGATACCTTCATCCATTTGTCTGTCGCATTTCTGACAAATAAAAACAGAATTTTCATGTTCACTCGAGTCCTGTCTCGCACGTTTGGCGTCATTTCCCCGGACTGCATGAAGGAAAGTCGTTCTCTTAGGCTTCACCACAGAATCATTTGATTGGTCACCTGTTAAATTCAATTTGTTTGTAGCCATTTTGCTTCACACTGCATTCACCATTTCAGGAAAGAATAACTTCAATATCAAAGTACTTACTTACTCTCAAAGAGTTACTTCACCTATCTGATATTAAGCTTGAAGCATGTACAAAAACACACTCTATCAACTGCTTATTTCAGCGTTCAGCTAACAAAATTCAACATAAAAGTATGAAAGACGGGGCAGTCCCCGCACATTTCATAACCTGAATCTACATCATGTCACCTGCGCGTGACATGTATACCAAATATGGAAAAAAAAGTTTTGTTCTGTTATATATGTTATTCTTGGCAGACACTGTAATTTTGCTCTGTTTCAAAACTGATTCACTGGGAATTACAATAATCTAATTTTTCAGATAAACTCACTTACCTTGACTAAATTTTAATCTCATATATGTAACTTGATAATAATTGCCAGAATTAAATCCGAAACTTGGATAGAAGTCTCTTTTTGGAAAGACAGGGCAGTCCCCGCACATTTCCTAGAAATGTATTGGATGAGTTACGTCCACAATGAGGATTTATGACTGTTGATTCTAGATACTCAAAGTTCTTTTAATCTCATCTGTTTGATATTGGACGAAGTTAATGCTGAATCTCAGTATTAATGATTTAAGGAAAGACAGGGCAATCCCTGCACATTTCTTTGGAAAGAATTGTGGGTTGTTGATTCTCCAGGTTCATATAATTTCGTATTTTATTTAATCAGTAGAAATAAGAGCTTAATCTCAGTACTGGTAATTCCATGAAAGACAGGGCCATCCCTGCACATTTCCTTAAAATGGAGTTGCTATGGTTCAACGGTAATGTATTTTTCTCCACAAGCCGAGTCTATTTCTCAGGGTACTATTAATAGTAGGAACTACACAAACATTTAGATGACTGCAGTTGACACTGTACATGCAAAGCGATAAATAATGGAAAGACGGGGCAATCCCCGGATATTTCCTTCTCAGATAATTTGTAAGATTAGGATAGTTAATAACACTCTTGTCGGATTAGGGAGACTATTCTCCTTAACCACAATCTTGCAAGCAGGGGGTTGGGGTGGATTCCGTCTTTCAGGAGCAGAAAATTGTAGTAGTTGCGTTCATTTTAGCCTGAAGGCTTCCTGCTTCTTTCCATATCAAGACTGAATTTTGGTGACTGTTTACCCAAGGTGAAGTTTAGTCTTTCTATCTCATCGTTTATTATTCTCAGTGAATTGTGTATTTTTTTTTATCTTGGTCTCTAAAGAGCGCTGGACAGGGGTCACCGTGGTACCTATTCCACTCTTTAACTGAGTAGATGGGGATCTCTAGAAAAGTTATCTCAAAACTTTTTTCTTGTGCGAAGCTGACTAATTGCTCGTATCTGTGAATAACACGTGCACTGTCACTTTCATGTGAATCATTTAAAGTAATGAAATCACCGCTTTTGGTCGAAAGGTTGCATGTACCTAGAAAAAATGTAAACCGATAGATGCCCATGTTTATATTTCAATTCTTTCAGATTTGCTTTCAGTAAACCAATACCGGCACTGGACTTTAGTCCTGCTTCTCCCAACCATACAATATTTCTTTCAATTCTACTTCGAACACAACGTTTCAAATAACTACCTTAAATTTACTGTCGCTCACCACCACAGCAGTTCTAGTTCTGCTAGGTAAATGCAAATCCAAATCAACAAGCCTCACTAACGATTTGTTTAGCTTTTTGTTACTCATCACAAAAATTACGACAATCACAGTAATAATTGACTTGCTGACTTGATCACTTCTAAAACAAATAAGAGTCTGAAATTTATCAAAAGGAACATACAAACCAACAACCATAGGCTTAAAGAGGTAGCCTAAAAACATACGTCAGACCTTTGTTTGAATATGATGCATCAGTTTCGGACACCTGGCAGAAAAATGACAGCCATCAAATGGAATTGATACAGCATAGAACACTTAGATACACTTTTAATGATTAGATTATAGCTATAATAGTGGTGCAGGTTCAATGAAATCTAGGTTGGGGCTTACCACATAAGAGAACAGAACGAAAATCTCAGCCCTAACAATTGTTTACAATTGTTTATAGGATCCAACACAACTTGGTTGAACCCACCCCCCCCCCCCCCCCTATGTACAGCCATCTATGAGAGACAGAGTCACTATACCAATTTCTAGGATTAACTCACGCAAGTATTCTTTTTTTTCCTAGGACTGTTAACCTCTGGAATGATCTTCCTCCTGATATACGTCGCAGCCCAGATCTCGGATCGTTCCGAACAGGGCTTTTCAAACCTACAAGTTTTCACGTTTTAGACAGTAAATGCGCCATAATGGCAAGAAATAAAACTACTCTGTAGGGGTATGGAATAGACTAGACTAGGCTTGACTAGACTAAACATATAGTTTTAAAACAATGTACCCAGCGAAATTTAAAGCTAGCCAGTCATAGTTAAATAATCTGGATCTGGATCTGGATCTGGATAAATACGTTGCAGGGCCTTTCAGCATATACGCAACGGGAGAGAGAGCTGGGAAGAATATTAGTCCCAGTGTGAAACAGCCTTCCTGAAGCTCTTAACTGTCTCTGCACACACAACACTGTCTTCCAGGTGGTTCCAATCTATGACAGTTCTTGGGAAGAATGAATTCCGGAATAGTTCTGAGTGGCACTGTATGCATGGGCTTAAAACATTTACTGTTATTGGTAGTCTGATTTTCGATAGGATTTGATGAAACGCAGTCAGTGAATTGTTTTGATTTGATCTGGCGTTTATTACGTATTGGGGTTAAATACTCATGACATGGCAAAGCTGGCACCTGCCCCCGACCACCTTATAGAAAAATACCAGTTTGTTGGCTTTCCTTCTGTCCTGCAGTAATGGGATGGATAGGTCTTTAAGCATACGGGTCACACAGCCTTGGTCTCTTGAACTGTAGTCTCCCGTTATAAATCTTGCTGCTTGTCTTTGGGTCTTTTCAAGATTATTAATATTCTTCTGTAGATGTGGGTCCCAGACGACTGAGCTGTATTCTAGCGATGATCGTATTAAGGCGAGATATGCTGTTTTTCTATAGGTTTCTGGGCAATGCTTTAGATTTCTTCTGAGAAAGCCAAGTGTTTAATTTGCTTTCTTGGTGATTTTGTTGATATGGGGACTCCACTTGAGATCCTCCGAAATTGTAATGCCTAAATATGGATTTTCAGGAACTTGTTGTAATATATGTTTATCCAGTTCGTAGAAATGAGAGGACTTGCAGTTGATGCTCATAATGTAGCACTTCTTGGCATTAAAACGCATTCCGCAAGTTTTCGCCCAAATCTCAAGTTGCTGTAAGTCCTTCTGGAGTGCTAGATGATCCTTTATGCTGTTTATGGGTCGGTACAGTAGGCACTCGTCGGCAAAAAGGCGGACTGTGGACTTCACGGCATTTGGGAGGTCATTGATATGGCATAAGAATAGGAGAGGTCCTAAGACTGTGCCCTGGGGGACTCCTGAGTCAACATTGACAGCTTCAGATTCTTCGCCATCAACAACAACCTTCATCTTTCTGATAGTTAGGAAGTCACACAGCCATGAATTGATAGTGCCGTCAACCCCATACTGTTTCATCTTGTGGAGGAGCTTCCTGTGAGGGACTGTATCAAATGCCTTGGAGAAATCGAGTATCACCATATCTATCAGGGTACCCACATCGTACTTCCCAATTATTAAGGAGGTCGTGGATTGTTGTAACCAGTTGCGTCTCACAGGAATATCCAGATCTAAAGTCATGATTTAGAGTTGTTAGAATTTTGTTCTTTTCTATGTGGTCTTAGTCTTCAATTTTTTATGTGCTACAAATGTGATCTCTGTTCATCATCTTATCATCTTATCTTTTATGTTGCTTCTATGTATTGTTAATTTTAATAAGTAAATATCAGCCATCAATGAGGTTCTACAAAATATTCACCAACCAATGCTAGGATTTTGCTACTTGTTATGCCGGTGTTTAGTGTTACCATTGTTCATATGTGTACTTCCGGGGAGAAGGTTGTGTTGCTTGTTAGTTTATCTGATTTCTGAAGCTTGCACAAAGTAAATCAGTGCCTTTGCAAATATCTAATAGCAATATGACTGCCTCTCTAGTTAACTCACAGATAACTGATATATTTCATTAAACGCATACCTAAGATTGAACGGCTGATAAAAATTTTTCGTAGATAGTTGTAAATTCGTAGGTGTTACTAATTCGTACATGTTGGCTTGTCAACCCGCAGGCGCTCGAAGTTTTATGCTCTTATATATATTTCAGTGATGCTGCTAAAAATCCAGGCTATGGACCATGGCCTATCTACATCTATCAGATACACGCCGTCCATCACACTCATGGCACGGTGTGTAGACTGCATCAAGTATGCCCTTTGCTCCTATCTCCATAGCACTAAATGGAAGTCAGAAATAGTGTTATCACTAGCACATTTTAATAGTTTGATAAAGCGCTATAAAATGTCATGATATTGAGAACTTACATGTCAAAAATGAATGAAGTTACAGCATCAAAGAAATGTTAGTTCAATCTTTCTTTAAAATCACTGCACACTGTAAGGAACTTTCTCCTGAGGTCCGTAGGTCAAACGGAAGTTTTGGTTCATGAGGTCAAATGATGGGAGAAGTTTGTAAACTATAGTACAGTTCAAAGGAGTGGATTTGCTTAATTCACATGTGTAAAAATTTTCTGGTTCAGTGAAAACTTTAGTTTTCAAATATCATTTTGAACTCAGGCCCTATCATGAGTTTTATTACCACATATTTCCTGTTATCTATCTAGTGAATTTCATTTAAGAATTGAAATTTGATTATTCAGCGTTCAACGTGTGATGAAGCCAGTGGGCGGAGCTAAAATTCCATGAAGCGCGAAGCGCTTCTTGTAGAATTTTAGCGACGACCACTGGCTTCTTCACACGATGAACGCTGAAAAATCAAATTTTTATTCTTATATTTACACTTTATTTGTGAACCTCTCTGTGCCGTTTTCATGGTAATTTGGTGTAGAAAAGGCAAAACATGGTTCGAAGAAAAGTTAGTAACGGCGTGTTCGGCCAAAACGTTAAACAGCCGTCGTCCTGCCTTGGCGTCAATCGAACGTTGCAAGAACCAATCAAGACGCTTGTTTACATAAGACGTCGCTTGACGACAACGTCACATGATCAATTGGCCTTCATTGGTGTATGAAGCCAGTTGCTCTAAAGGGTTCACCTATGGAAAGTCAGTGGCAAGTGTAAATATTGTGGAATAAAAGAGTAAAATTGCTGCGAAAACATAAAATTTTAATATCTGGTGATTTGAACTGGGCTATAGATATTGGCCGAGGATATCGGCACGACCGTCGTGCCGATAAGAATCCTTATCGGCAAGACGGTCGTGCGGATAAGAATTCTTATCCGCACGACGGCGATCAGATACTCCATTACAGATGCTATGGTCTTTCTTACAATGGTTTCATACAACACCGTGTCAGCAATTCATATGGAGGATGTTAAATAACTTTAAAAATGGTATAAAAGCATCTTATGGCCATCTTTTAAGTTGTTAAAACGTCTGAGAACCGGCACCCAGCTTTACCGCTAACGGGGGCAGTCTTATTTTGGGCATATTCCAGTTCGATGTGCACAGGTTGTATCGTTTATACATATGTATGTTAAAACGTATTCAGTCAGAGTGACAGTATGAGTTAGCACTGAAAAATCGGTTAAATTACCATTTTTTAATTTAAAGAAATTTTTTTTGTTCTGCTTATGTACAAATCCTGAGATTTCAAAAAATAAATAAATAAACAACAACTAATAAGTGCAACCCAACAATTGTTATGTCTGACAATATTTATCAGACAAGTCAGAACTGACTTTGACCGACAAGTTATTAAAAGAAAGTTAGGCATGATTTATCAGACTAACTGTCTTTAACTTGTCGGTCAAGGTCAAAGATTTATTTCACTTGTTGGGCAAGGGCAAAGATTTTTTGACTCATTTTATATCAGTTAAGTCTGCTACAATAAATTTGATTTTGCTCGATAATACATTTACATTATGTAATGCTATTTATTAATAGGTTTCGATATTTTCCTAAAAGGATTTATTAGTTTAGATTTCTTTCAGTAATTTGTCAGTCAAAATCAAAGATTAGTTTCTATTGCTAATTCAAATCAATGGTTTATTTCAACAATTTTTATATTGGTAACACATATTATAAATTTATAAATGTAAAATGATTGGAATGAGACGGAATTAGGCCGTAAACACAATATTGACAAAAACTTTGCTGGGAAAAAAAGTCTGACACAAGCTGGTCACAATAAAATATTTTTCTGATTCAGCTTGTCTGTCAAGGTCAAAGATTTGTTTGAAATAAGTTAATGTCAGTAAACAAAATAAACTATTATTTGGCAAATGTTTTATGCGACAAATGATTTTTTATTTAAATAAAAAAAAAAGAAAATGAAATAAAAAAAAAACACCACGTGGAGTCTTGAACCCGGGGCGCAGGTTTGCAAGGCCGCGCACATTGCCACTGCGCTACGGCCGCTGATAGTCCAAACGTTGATTGTTTTAGACCTATAATCTAATTTACTTAATGTCAAATGTTCAATATACAGCTGTTGTCATATCCACATCGGACTGTGTATTACTGTAATAAACTTGTTTTAAACGTTAACCTGATCATCCGACCCGATAAAAAGTATTCAGCAACTGATGTTGAAATATATAATTCGTATTTTCGCCGGCTCTATGTTCGACAGTCAAAAGGCTTCCATGATGAAATATCAGAAAAATAATTGAAATTAACATTGTGTGTTGTGACTCAAATACTTAGGAACAATTATTTACAAACAGAAATGAAATAATATTATTATACCATAATAATAATTCTCAGAATGATTGCAACTTTGTCTATAGAATATCTGACCGCCGTCGTGCGGATAAGGATTCTTATCGGCACGACCGTCTTGCGGATAAGAATTCTTATCGGCAAGACCGTCGTGCCGATAAGGATTCTTATCCGCAAGACGGTCGTGCCGATAGTCACTCCCATAGATATTGTACCAGCAATAGGAGGTCACTTGATCAGCTGTTGACATAGACGCCGGAAACTACGGAAATAGCAGAAACTACGGAAGTAGGAGAATTGGGGTATAATTCCTTAGGATCATTTTAATGATGCAGGGGAAAAGTGATTTCAATATTTATACATTAACCTATGTTACACAGAATTTCTGATACAAATAACTTAGAAATTGATGAAATTATACTTATTGAGCTATTACAGCATCATTATTTAAGAAAACTCAGCTTTTAAATACTTAGTAAGATGCAAGGTGATTCGTATCCCTATGTTTCGTACTGAAGCCAATTCCCATAAAATTGTTTTTTTCCAGAGTTTAAAGCTGAGTTTAAAAAGACTACCATACTGTAATGGCTCAATCAGCACCATTCTGTTCTCTAAGTGAACTTTATAAAATAACTATTTTTAGCTCTCCTGAACGAAAGTTCAGGAAGACCTATTGTTGTCACCCTGACGTGGGCGTCCGAATGGATGTTTTGGTTAAAGTTTTTTAAAGACCCATATCTCCTTAACTCATGAATGGATTCTTTTGATACTTGCACTGTAGTTAGATATTGGTCCAAAGTTTTACAGAATACCAACCCCACCCTGCTCAGTGACCTTGTGGTCAAGGTCATGGACTTAGAAATTTTCGTTTTGGTTAAAGTTTTTTTGAAGATTTGCCCAGGCTGATTTGAGTCTTTGCTGGACACACATGCCACTCTGTTGGTAAATGCCCAGGCTAATCTGAGTCTTTGCGTGGCAAACATGCCACTTTGTTGGTTTTGTCATGTAACGGCTCGTGACATTTTCAGGATAATTCAGTGCTGCAGATATGAAGGGGTAAAAGGATTAATTTAGGGATAACTTTCAATATTTCACTTTTAAAACATATATTGTGTCCCCTCCTTAGAACCATCGCATGCCCATGGTTCTAATTAGTGGTCACACGTTCTCACAACATACACATATGTTTTCATTGAGAAAGAAAGAATACCTGCAAATCATCCTCAAAATCTCACTTAATGAAGAGCTTTGGGATTTACTTTACAGGTCTATAATTTGTATCAAAGATGAAGGATAAATGTGTAGCTTGTGGTGACCAGTTTAAGAAAAAGTACAGAGGCTACTGTAGGTTTGGGACCAATTTGGAAGTCTATGGGCAGACCGTTGCCTAACTGTTGCAGCAGTACTCTGTGAAAGTTTCGTGTGATAATGGTTTTGTGTGCTACTACTGTTTCAGCCAACTAAAGATGATGGCGAAATACGAAAAAAAATTCATGAGTCGTTGTAAGAAAAAAGATCCACCTAAAGCTCGACCCAAGCGTATATTTAAGGTAAGAATTTTTAATTGCATGTTATGTGTATTGTAATACAGTATTTTTTTGTTTGTAAGACCAGAGTTTATGTTTCCAAAATTACGGCAAATATGTAAATCAGTCTGGTATAATTCAGCTATAAGTTTCTCCATTCCAAAACAATTCCAAAGGTCTGGGTCCATCTTAAGTACTGGTTAGATATAGATCTTTAATGTCAAAGATCTAGCTCTTTGGGAATGTTTTGCAAGGGAAAACCTCCGTCTCAAACCCCAAGAAATACAATATGTTTTATATATTCAATAATAGTAATGATTTTGCATCATTTGTGATAGTTGGTCAGTCTGATACTAGAAAGTTATCTCATACTTATCATAACCAGTGCATTTGCATTACCTGTAAAAGAAAATGCATGATGGTAAAAAAGTCAAATTATTAAACAATAAGCCAAGTTCATGCTCTCTGTCACTCTTGAAAAATGAACAAAAATAAAAAGTTTTAAACATTAATTGAAATCAAGTTAGTTCGTTCTTTGTTTTCCACCATTTTTACAAAGGAATGCAGCTTTTGTGATTTACTTTGTCCCATAATACACAGTTGTCCAACTCTGTTACTACGTAAAAAGAAATTCAACAAATTTTGTCACAGCTATTTACACAGCAAACTGTCACTGTTACAGCTATTTAGCGATTGTTACGGGAATTCAACGAATGTAAACGAGGAAAAGGACTGAAATGTGAAGATTCTCAAATATTGGTAGATATATGTATATTACTTTATCTTGGCAAAATATGGCAGAGAACATTACACAGTATGGATAAGATTTAAATAATACAAATTAAGTGACAGTTTTGTAAAATGGAAGAAAATCACC
Organism: Ctena decussata; assembly: GCA_963989385.1. Classification (NCBI taxonomy): domain Eukaryota; kingdom Metazoa; phylum Mollusca; class Bivalvia; order Lucinida; family Lucinidae; genus Ctena; species Ctena decussata. The sequence goes on along the minus strand of OZ022498.1, from coordinate 43,690,795 downwards.
GTGGGGTCAGTTTTGCAGTTAATGGACAATAAACATCATTTCTACTTTACAATTAATTATTGCATGCTGGTCTACAATAACAGCCATTGATGTGTAGTCATTATGTTATCTAAACCCACTGGTAGATATGATCAAATTACAGTCAAAACCATGCTTATTGAAAATTTATGTTACAGGAATTAGCAGACCCTGTTACAGTGATTAACAGACTTTCAGATTTCGGTTACAGAAATTGACCGATTTTTTCAATGTATTGTTAAAGTTGGATGAAAAAGAAAAAATGATTTCGATCAGATTTTAGGTCTTTTTATAGTATTTTTTATAATTGAATATGGGAATTATACAGAAAAAATGTAAATACCATTTGTCTGCCAGTCTTGTATGTATAGTCAGAACATATTCCACAGATCATTATAATGGATGAAGTACGGTCTTTAAAACATATTGTTCCAGGAAAAAGATTCACTTTCGATTTAAGATTACACATTTCTTCTGATGTCTGCCTAGGACGCCAAGAGAAACACTTGCCACAAGCGCAAAGTTTGTTTTTTGGTCTGTGTTTTCCCTCCATATGGTCTTTCAATGCTGCTGATGACTTGTAACTTTTCTGACACTCCTGGCAAACAAATTTCAATATTTGTCCTGTACGTGCCCTTTTGTGTCTGTGATGGCTGGAATGTATTGAAAAGCCTTGGTACACTTTTTACATTTATATGTCTTATATCGAAGATGCTCACTCATGTGGCTAAAGTAGTTTGTCTTATTTATAAATCCCTTTCCACCTTTTCCACAGCTGTGATTAGATTTTTTCTTGTGCTTCATTTTCTTGTGATACAGTAGAGTGTGTCTGTTTGTGAAGGTAGCTGAACACTGTTCACATAACAATTTGTTTTCTGAATAAGTATGCTCTAAATGTAACTTTAGTTCATAATTGTCACAATAACTTTTTGAACATTCACTGCACTCATATCTTCTGCTTTTATGTGCACTGTCTGCGTAGATTAGATTTTTGCTATGTTTCATAGAAACAACCTTCTTGTTCATATTTAAATAATACTCTCTTCCGTTTTTGCAACATTGTTCCCTCTTGATTGGCTTCCTCCTGGATTTGTGGGATTTCTCCTAGAATGGGTTCTTCAGATGTAGATGCTTCCAAACTAGTCCCTGTCCTGTTACTGCTTGTAATATTTGTAAGAGTTTGTAGCACTAGTGAATCTATTCTATTTTGCATGTCTTCCACAGTGTCCGAAACACTACTGACAATTGAATCATCCAGATAAACAGAAGATTGCTCTTCAAAAGAAAGATCTATCTTGTTGAATTTCTGTAACACGAACAGATAATTTCTGTAACATGAAAAATAAAGTCGTTGAATTTCTGTAACAGCAGAGAATTTTCATATAGTAAGTCAAAGGCAAAAAAAATGGATAAAAATATTTTACTACCTATTTTTACTGTCTCGGAAATCATTATAGATGTACAGAAAGTATACAAAATGCTACAATAGTTGACTCCTGCAGTTGCTGTAATGGGATGTTTGTGTATTTTATTGTTTTATTGTGGGGATGGAGTAATGGCACATATTAGTGCAAAATCAGGATGTTGCATGATAATTACCGAAGTATATCAATTGAGCAGAAACCTACTTACCTTTGAATATTCAGTCTTAAACTCCTTTTGGTATAATTTAAGAATTCTTTTAATGCAGATGACCAAGTTGTAAAAACACACAAGTGTAAAAACAAGTGTAAGTAAAGTCATTTGTATGATTACTCAGAGATATTCTGCTACTCCAGTTACCCAGTGTTGATAAGCCCCACCTGCAGAAGTCAGGTACATCAATTTAGATTACACACTGCTGTATGGTGTACCAAGAGGGTCAAAAGCACCGATACGGGTCGACCCGTATTTCTGAAATACGGGTTGACCCTTATTTTTACGGGTCGACCCGTAAATTTACGGGTTGACCCGTATTTCAGATACGGGTCGACCCGTATATTTGCGGGTCGACCCGTATATTTACATACATACATACCGTAAAAAATAATCAAGAGTAGAAAGCGTCTGCTAAATTACTTGTCTGACAATTCCTGTAACAAAATTCGTTGAATTTCTTCTTACGTAGTAACAGAGTTGGACAACTGTGATAATAAAACGTAGCCCTTTCAAATTGGGGTCTTCCCTTCAAGGAAAGAATTTCCTCCTACAGGAGCAAATTCTTTCATTAGAGAGTTGACCCATATTGAGGAGGGAGGCAAATATGAAAAAGGCAGAATTGCTTCTCCTGAAAGTCCTACATTTTTCATATCTTGAACTCTGAAACTTGTTGTCTCCCCAAGTTGCTGTTAGCCAAAGTAAGACATAGCTGTTACTTATCCGATGCCATTGGCAGTATAAACTTTGCATCAAGTTTCCTGGTATAGCTGTAAATTTTGTAATTCACAGGCAGGTGAGACACTTAATTCCCCAGAATTCTTGTTTGTTTCAGAACAGAAAGGTATGTGACTCTTACAATATCCTGATGAGTGTTAACACACAACAGGAAATGTCTATTAAAAGACTCTTTAAGAGGAATAACTGGAACTGTAAATGCAAAGGTAAACCCACTTTAATTACTCAACAGGCGCTTGAAGTTCTATGCTAACCCCCCCCCCCCCCCCCCCTCAAAACCCTTTAAACTTGACATAGTCTATAGGTCATTTTGTTATGGCTCATAGCCTGGATGTTTAGCGGCATCACTGATATATATTTAATTGCATAAAACTTCAAGTGCCTGTGATTACTGCATTTGCAGATGTATCTGATCAGGGCCTACACTTTTTAGGCATTAAAGGCAGGAGTTTCTGGGTAAATCCATTTATTGAAAATGGTGGTGTATGAAGTTTGAGATAAGTATCCAATAGGCATAATAGTTTAACTATAGTTAACTAAAACGAGTGAAAATATTGTAAAAACTCAGAAAATTAGGACACCTAAAATAGTTACTGTAATTGCCCTAAAACGGAACAGTTTGGTTTTACAAGGCATAAATACAGCCAAAAGATGTAGATGGGATTGCAATTTAAGTCCATTTCTCCCAAAGTGTGATACCTACAATCATCAAACTTGGTACAGAGTTTCCTCTAGGAGTGTTCTTGAGGCATGTTGCATATTTTTCTACCCTTGATCTATTTTCACGCTCTGCTATCTTGGTACATTGACCCTAGCATTCAAGGCCATTTCTCTCAAACTACTTTTTGAACACAATGCTTATCAACATCAAACCTGGGATGAAGCTTCTTTGTAGAATTGCCTTCTGGGATGTGGCTATTATTTGTATGTTTGGCCTATATCTCATGCTCTGTTGGCATCGGAAATTTTTGCACCAACACGGCATCCACATTTGCATTTACTCTAGCTTTTAAGTACATTTCTCACTTAGTAACCCACAATCATCAGAAGTGTCATAAAATGTTTTCTTATGCTGGCCTGATGTAATGCTCAACTACTTTATACTTTTGACCATTGTTTCATACTCTGTTGACTGTTGAATTTTACGTCCAAAATTACATCCGTCTTAGTTTGTAAGTCCAATTCGCTCAGATCTTGTTACATAAATTCATCAAATCTAATCTAACCATGACTTCTTGTGCTGTGGAAGAACAGGGCAGGTGCGACATAGCATTTTGCGGAATTCTTGTTTTATATACTACTCCATCTTGGTAGATATAGGCTTTAAAAAGTAAAAGCAAATTCAGGATGATTTCCGATATGATCTGTTAAGATCCAATACCTCTTGTCAATCAGAAACTTTTATCTACCCTGACCGGGGGTCAGTTCTGTCCTAAATTTTGTCAGGTGTTTACAGAGACATATGTGTGCGAGTTACAGAAACCACAAAGAAAAACAGAGGCATTCCTTTCTTATAAACCTCTAAGAAATAAAATTTACCATTATGTCTATGGGAAAATATAAGGTGATGCAAAACTTATTTTGAGTAGTATAGAAAACATGGAATCAATGGGTGATCAAGACTCCTTACATGATGTAGGTAATGAAAACTGTCACAGAAGCTTACTCTCATGATACTCTCTTGTGAGCGATTTCAGGTCATCATGCAACACTCCAGATAAGAAAGGGTAACAGGGATAATTAAGGAATAATTTTTCTCATTTTTTTATAAAAAGATATGTTGTGACCTCCATTGGAACCCTCTCAGAGACTGTTCTAATGAGGGTTCATAATGTATGTTTTCTTTGAGAAATAAGGAAAATTACCGGTATCTCTGAATTATCCTCAAAACCTCACCTTATCTGGAGCTCTGATTCATACGTTTTTTGTTAGTCTGTTGTTTCCATATACATGTACCATATTAATTCCTATAAATGCCCCTGTGCTAATAAATGCCCCTGCCTCTTTTCTGAAAATAATGTTATATTAACTTGCATAAGTTCCCGTTTGCTTTGCTGGATAAGGTAGTGCTCTGAAATGGGGTGTACTCTTAAAGGAAATGCTCCTAGAGGAGCAAATTCTTTTCTTTAAGAGTTGACCCTATTGAGAAGGGATGCAAAAATTGTAGAGTTGCTTCCTATGAAAGTTATCCATCACCTTTATATTGCCATTCATACATATTGTGGCATGGCTGATTTACTACATTTTAGGCTCTAAATAACGCCCTGCTTCCTTTCGCAAAATGTAACGGTCCCAGGGCATTTAATAGGATTGATATGGTGCATTAATATATTTCAGTTCTCCCGCCAATATTTTCTTACCTGTGGGAACTAGAAATGGATAAAGAAAATCCCCTGGATAGTGTTCCAAGGATACACAAAGTCACTGAAAATAATGATGTACCTAAAGGTGACCAGTCCTGCAATGATACAAACAGTGGGATTATGGGACTGAAAGTTTCTGTATTTATGAAAAACCAGCCTCGTAGCTCTTTGGAAGGCCAGATGATTAATTTGAAAGAAACAGTATCTAGTAAAGAAAAGGTTGTGGAAGAAGAAATGATACAGGGTAGAGAAGAGGAATCAGATAATGAAGTAGAAGATAATGAAACAGAAGTACCACCTGATAAAGAACCAAACAAAATGCCTTATGACAAAGAACCAGACAAAATGCCTTATGACAAAGAACCAAACAAAATGCCTTATTACAAAGAACCAGACAAAATGCCTTATGATAATGAATCAGACAATATACAAGATGGCAGAGAAAATAAATTAAATGACAAAGATGTTTTCATTTCTGACACAAAGGACCATACATGTACATCAAAAGTCAGTGCACTGGAGGAACGTTCTAGTATTGCTGAAACACAAGAAAATGATAAGGGAAAAGAGTACACGATCGATGGTTTATGTGCACCTGATCCAGTTGAGAAAATGGATGATAATGCAGGAAAACATGATTCTGTGCAAGATACTGAGGATAATAAGAGCAAGTATGAAGACTCTAGTGTGGGTAAAAAGTTGCCAAATAAATGCGATGAATGTGGTAAACCATTATATTCAAAAAAAGGAAGAAAGACTCATGCACATTGTGACTGCCGTGTAAAATGTCAGTTTTGTGACAAATGCTTTGTTAAATCAGTTTATGGCAATAAGCTTATGGAGGGTCATTTAAAGGCCCACCAAGGACTTAGACCATATAAATGTAGTGATTGTAATAAAGCATACTCGACTCCTTATTGCCTCAGGAAGCACAGGAACCAGGTGCACACTCTTGAAAACTTCTGTCATCCTTGTACAATCTGCTCAAAGGTGTTTACAAGTAAGTTTACAAATGTTTTAGTTGGGTTTCTAAGCAGGGCTTGACAAATCAAAATTTGATCTACTTGTCCGGTACACAGCTTCTGCTCCAAAATGCTGAAATTCTTCAGTTTTCCCTGTGTAGCTTATACATTTTTCTGGGCAAGTAAGAAAATATTTTACATGCCCAGCAAAAATTTTGACTTGTCATGGGCAGCTGGACAATGGATTCATATAGGTCAGCGCTTAATTTATAATGAACTGATTAGAGCTTTGCTGATTTGATTGAATGTTTCTCAGGGTTGAAAAAATGAACATGAACAGTTTTTTTTTTTTTTTGAGAAATATTTTTCCGAACCCCTGAATTAGTGCTGAATAACACATGGTGTTGGAAGGCAGATTGCAAAATATCAATTCATGATGGGAATGCCAAAATGGAGTAACATTTTTATGCCCCTGCCATGAAATGGTGGAAGGGCATATAGAGCTCACTCTGTCTGTGTGTATGTGTGTGTGTATGTATGTGTGTTAACCAGTATAATGTCCGACTTACAACTTTGCCCTGCATGATGTGATTTAAAAATTATTTGGGGCAAATGATTATCATGACAAAGCATTGTGTTGCATGCAAGAACCAGTTTGCTAGCTCAGAGGTCTAGGTCATAGTCTGCACTTAAACCTTGTGCATAGGCTACATTGAAACATGTTTGTGTCTGGCCCATATCTTTGTCCTGCATTGTGGGATTCAGAAATTATTTGGCATAAACTATCATCATAACAAGACAGTATGTTGTGTGCAAGAACCATGATGCTAACTTGAAGGTCAAGGTCTCAGTGGGCTTGTAAACTTTGTGCATCGGCTGCTCTGGAACATGTTCATGTCTTGCCTATTACTATGTCCTGCTTGATTGGATTTCAAAATTATTTGGCATGAATAAATAATTATCATGACAAGTCAAAGAGCAGTTGTCAGTTACTGTCTAAAGTATGTGCACTTAGTACTGGTTAACCGCTTGGGAGGTCTGCCCAGGAATAGTGTGGTTAGGTTAACTGACTGTCCTGACATGACCATAGCTGTTTACCGTGGACGTTAAGCATCAGATCAGTCAATCATGACAAGTCAGTGTGTCACATGCAAGAACCACGTCGCTAGCTTAAAGGTTAAGGTCAAAGTCCACACAAACTTTGTGCATAGGCTTCAATGAAACATGTTCATGTCCTGCCCATAACTTTTTATGCATTGTGGGATTCAAAATCATATGGCATAATGATCATCATGACAAACCACTAGCTTGCAGGTCAAGGTGTGGTTAGGTTAACTGACTGTCCTGACATGACCATAGCTGTTTACCGTGGACGTTAAGCATCAGATCAGTCAATCATGACAAGTCAGTGTGTCACATGCAAGAACCACGTCGCTAGCTTAAAGGTTAAGGTCAAAGTCCACACAAACTTTGTGCATAGGCTTCAATGAAACATGTTCATGTCCTGCCCATAACTTTTTATGCATTGTGGGATTCAAAATCATATGGCATAATGATCATCATGACAAACCACTAGCTTGCAGGTCAAGGTCACACCTCGCAAGTAAACTTTGTGTTTAGGCTATAGTCAGAATATTTTTTGTCAGGCCTATACCGGGTACTTGGTCCTGCAAGGTGGGATTTCAATTTTTTTTATTTTTATAAATAATGTTCTTGGCAAGACGATGTGTAGTGAGTAAGAACCAAGTCCACTAGCTTAAAGATAAGGTCACTTGAACTGAAATTATGCCAATAGCAAAGTAACCCTTTTTAGCTCGCCTGAATGAAGTTCAGGAAGAGCTATTGCACTACCCCCGGCGTCGACGTCAGCGGCGGCGTTGTTGGTAGGCGGCGTTGGCGTTAGCAAAATGTTAAAGTTTTGCGTTAAAGCTTTTTATGTGATGGGCAAGGCGCTGTCAGGCGATCTATTCTGGCCCTGTGACAGGTCTTGTTTGACCAGCAGGCTTGTCCCTCTTTATTATTTAGACAGGTCTATTACCAGTTTTAGGGGTTTGTGGTGAAATTTTCGCTTTATTGTACTTTCCATAGAAATTTCTGTGAGCAAACAATGTTGACACTGATCAGACACCACAAATGTAGCGTCTGAAGTTGGTCTGCACTGTTTGCCTTTGTAACCCAAACTGGCGTTCGGTCTAAAAAAAGGGTTATAGTCACATAATCATTCATGATCAGAAAGAAGAAAAACCAAACAATAGGGGGCAAATTTATTCTGAATAATAAGTTATTTTTGTGTTTTGTTTTGCAGAAAGTGGTTTAAAGGTTCACATGCTCAACATGCACAGCGAGCGACAAGCAGTCTTTCAGTGCGATCTTTGTGGGGCCTGTTTTAAACTCAAGGGTAACCTTAGTCAACACATACGATCTGTCCATGCTAAGCAGAGAAATTTTTCCTGTGATGTATGTTCCTCCACTTTTACTACATCTCACAACTTGCGACTGCACAGAGTAAGACATGAATCAGATCAAAAGGTGAATTTGTTTTGTTTAAAGGTGAACGTTTATACTTTTAAGGGAAGCAACTCTTCCATTTTGTCTTGACTGCAACTAATAGAAGTGTGACATAGGTACTACTTTTTCAGCGGCATTGGCAGCTTAGACTTTGCATCCGGTTCTCTGATTTAGCTCTGTTTTTGACAATGTACAGACAGGCAAGTCATAACATTCCACAACATTCAGTGCTCCAGATAATAAGGGGTAACAGGGATAATTTAGGGATAATTTTCCTTATTTCTCAAAACTTAATGGTGTGACCCCTCATTAGAACCACCTCATTGAGATGGTTTTAATGAGGGGTCACAACATTATGTTTTGATTGAGAAATGAGAAAAATGATCTATGAATTATACTCAATACCTCCTCTTATCAGGAGCTCTGACATTTTACTGTTCCTTCCCTTCTTATTGGGGGCCAAGTCTTAAAGGAAAGAATTCACTCCTCTTGATTCTAGACTAGATGCAGATTCTTTCCTTTAAAGGTAGGTTCCTGTACTTTGGAATGCATCATAATTTTGATGAGCTTTCATCCAAGTTGTTGGAAAGCACTTATAAAAAGGGAATGAATAAGTTTCACTAAAAAGTGTAAATAAAAAATATTAGAAAAGTCGTTTTGCTAGTTAGCGCTATTTTTAGTTCTCGCAAAAATAGATAACGCAGCAGACGTCATGCTGCATTGCATTTTGGGATAGTTTTAACCCATCTGCCATGCCAGGACCTCTAGGAGAGCTCACGGCAAGAGAAAATTGACCTTTGGAGAATGGCATTAGAAATCGCACACTTATAGACATAATGAACATAGTTATTTTTAGAACTGGAATTCCAATGAGAGAAAATAAACCACAAGGGAAAACGACTATTTTCTTCAACAGCTGACGATTTTTTCAGTGGCAACAAATTCAGAAAAATAAGAGAATTCAATGCTAATCAGAAAAAAACGAAATTATTTTGTGAACATAATTGTTACATGTATCGCTAGTCCAGGAACCTACCTTTAAGAGTAGACCTGGTTTGGAGATGGCTTCTTCATCCAGGGAAAGAAATATAGGAAGTCACAAAAGCTGTTTCCCTTTGTTTTATGGAGGAAAACATGGAGATACATGTATACCCATTCACCCATATTATTAACAGTGACTTTAAGTCTCCTACATCTTTTAATCACTTCAGTGATGTACCAGATTTGAATATGTTTATATTACTGTCAAGGAAGGATGCATCAAACAAAAAGTCCTAGTAGAATTTTGCAGAGTACAGTTGATCACAGTGCCTTGTGTGACAGGGGTCCATTTAATGCCTACAAAAGCAATTATGGTGGAATAAGTGAGCTAGAACTTATTCCTTAGAGAGCCTGACAATCGACCATTTGTCTTCTTTTTAGCTTGCCTGTACAAAAGTACAGGGAGCTGTTTTAGTCACACTGATGTCGGAGTGGGCATGGGCATCAGACTTTAAAGTTTTACAACAAAGTTTTTAGCTCACCTGGCCCGAAGGGCCATAGTGAGCTATTGTCATACCAATGCGTCCGGCGTGCGTCGTGCGTCGTCACGGAATGTGTCCGTCAACACCTAAAAACAAATATTCAAACATCTTCTTCTGTAAAACTACTGGTCCCATGGTTCTCAAATTTCACATGGAGCATGACCTGACTCCAGGGTCTTAGAATTGTAAAATTGGGTCAGGTTGAAAATCCAAGATGGCCACCGTTACTAAAAATAGCAAAAACAACAAAATAAACTTCTTCTCCAGAACCACTGGGTATATTTGTCTGAATTATGGCATGGAACATCAATGAAACCTTGGCATTCAAAATTGTAAAAATGAAAATAATCTGTAGTGGAGTTTTGTCACAGTGACCTACTTTCTGTTTACGAGTGTAATTTTGCTCAAATGCCAATGTCAAAAAACGACATATTCAAAAGACTTCAAACATTTTCTTCTCTAAAACCACTGCACCCATGGGTTTCAAATTTCACATGGAGCATGACCAGACTGCAGGGTTTCAAAATTGTAAAATTGGGTCAAGTCAAGAATCCAAGATGGCCGCCGTTACTAAAAATAGCAAAAACAACAAAATCATTTTCTTCTCCAGAACATTTGGTATATTTGGCCGAAAGTTTGCGTGGAACATTAATGGGACCTTGGGATTAAAAATTGTAAAAATGAAAAAAATCTATAGCGGAATTAGGTCACAGTGACCTACTTAGCGTTTACAAGACCGATTTTGCTCAAATGTCAGTATCTCAAGAAAACGCAATCGATTGTGGTCAGATTTGGTCAGCAATGGTCCTTAAAAGGAATTATTTCAATTTTGTGCCAGTGGACTATCCAAGATGGCCACCATGGGGGCCGTTACTAAAAATAGCACAAACATAAAAATGACAATTACTTAAGAACCCTTGAATGGAATTTGACCAATTTTGTGTCAGAATGTTCCTTGCATGAAGCCGTTCGATTAATTACAATTTGGCTTTCCAAGATGGCCGACATCTGCCGTTACTAAAAATAGCACAATCATAAAAATGACAATTACTCAAGAACCCTTGAATGGAATTCGACCAATTTTGTGTCAGAATGTTCCTTGCATGAAGCCGTTTCGATATATTGCAATTTGGCTTCCAAGATGGCCGACATCTGCCGTTACTAAAAATAGCACAAACATTAAATGACAATTACTCATGAACCCTTGAATGGAATTGGACCAATTTTGTGTCAGAATGTTCCTTACATGAAGCCATTTCGATTAATTGCAATTTGGCATTCCAAGATGGCCACCACCTGCCGTTACTAAAAATAGCACAAAACATGAAAATGACAATATCTCAGTAACCGCTCAATAGATTTTGACGAAATTTGTGTCAGAATGATTTTTGCATTGAGATGTTTCAAAAGTAACTAAATATAGACAAGTCATAATAACCTTTGTTACTAAAAATAGAAAAATGTGAAAATAAGAAAATCTCAGTGGAATTGGACTAATTTTCTGTCGGAATGATCATTTCAATAAGCTTTTTCGATTTTCTGCATTTTGGCATTCCAAGATGGCCGCCATCTGCCGTTCCTAAAAATAGCACAAAACATGAAAATGACAATATCTCATTAACCACTGAAGCGATTGAGACGAAATTTGTGGCAAAATGATTCTTGCTTTGATGTGTTTCACAAATTAACAAATATTGACCCGTCAAGTTGGCCTCTGTTACTTAAAATAGCAAAATTTGAAAATTAGAACATTACAATGGAACTGGACCAATTTTGTGTCAAAATGGTCCTTGCATGAAAGCTTTTCAATTTTTTGCATTTTGGCATTCTAAGATGGCCACCATCTGCCGTTACTAAAAATAGCACAAAACATGAAACTGACAATATCTCAGTAACCCCTGAATGGATTTTGATGAAATTTGTGGCAAAATGATTCTTGCCTTGAGGTGTTTCAAAAGTAAATATATAAAGACCAGACAAGTTGGCCTCTGTTACTAAAAGTAGCAAAATGTGAAATTGAGAAAATCTCTGGAATTGGACCAATTTTGTATCAGAATGGGGACCATTCGGATACAAAAGCCAGGTGAGCGATATCAGGCCCATTTGGGCCTGTTGTTTTAATGATGGGCAATGTGCTGTCAGTCTTGCTGTCCTGTATGCCGACAGGTCTCGTTGACCTCAAAATCTCACAGTACTTTGGGCCTTACTTGTAGGATAATTTCTAGTAATTCCTGGTTCACTCTGTAAATGTATTTGAAACGCATATACCATATATATTCAGTTATAAGACGGGAGTTAACCCTTCAAAACTTACCGCAAATATGTAAAATCAGTATTGTGTAATTCAGCTGTTAAGTGAGTCTTTCCAAAACAATCCCAAAGATCTAGATCCATCTTACAAGATAAATCTTGATCTTTGAGTTTGTCCAAAACAATCCCAAAGATCTGGATCCATCTAATAAGTTGGATCTAGATCTTTTAGATTGTTTTGGAAGGGAATGGAAAGGAAAGACCCTTTCTTATAACTGAATAAATACTGTATTTAAAACACATGGTAACCAATCATTTTCAGGTGGTGTGTACCATATGTGGAAAAACAATCCAAGGTCTTGGATATAAAGAGCATATGAAGCGACATGCCAATGAGAGGACTTATGAATGTGAAAAATGCTCAAAATCTTTCTATAACAAGAGAGACCTTGTCAACCATAACAAAATACACACGGGAGACCGCCCATTTAAATGTCATCTCTGTTCATACACATGCACAATTAAGGGAAATTTGACAAAACATATGAAAAGGCATCGAAGTGGAGCAACTATACCTGATCATATGTACAAAGGACATTGTGTAGTAAATACAGACCTGGAAAAGACGGGTAGAACAAGTGATATGGAACAAACTACATGTATTCCAGAGAGTGGCAGTAAAGATTATAATTGTGAATTAGATAATGGTGCAAATAAGCTTTATAGTGCTGAAAATGACTTCCTGTTAAAGGTTGGGCTAAACATACCAAGCTCATTCAAGGCTAATATTAATAATCAAGCAAACCTGCTTTCTGAGTTAAGCACATTAAAACATGACAGTCGGAATTTAGATAAGATGAATGATGGTAACAACCAGGGTGTATCTGGATTAGAAACTTTTAGTGCAGGTGAGAGAACTAGTGCAAGTGATGTTGGACAAATTCCCCTCAGCACGGCCTTAAATGTCTGTACAGGTCGACTTGCAGAAACAGTTGGCATAACTCAAGATAACACACCCAAAGGAGGTGTTCACCTAGCAGTGGTTAATTATGATGGCGATGTTGAAATTAGTAGGCTAAATGATCCGAATTATGACATTCAGATAGGTGGTTCATCTGGTGTTTATGAGGGACGTCAAGGTCCAGAAGAAGGACACGAGGAATCACTGTATCACACTGTAGCTCCGTATTTCAATTAACACACTAAGCACCAGCGACAAAAATAGCAGAATTTGCAAACAGTAAAGATCTTGATGAGGCAGCTCATAATGAGCCACCTCATGTGGATCTACACTGTTTGCCTTCTAGTCTTTGAATTCTCAATATGAAATGTCTTGGACAAGACATTTTTTAAATTTTTGCAGACGTAAATTTTGTTGTCTGCTTTTTGGTGCTTAAAGAGTTAAAACTGTAATAACAGTAGCTATTGTGACGTAGGTGCCTAAGTGAATATTTAAGTGCAGGTCAGGGCCTGGTTGTTTAAAACTAACAACGTCATTAGCTAACAAGATGTTAAAATTTCAAATGTACTGTATGCAAAAAATGCAATGCAAAAGCCCTTCTCATTCTTTCAGCAAAATTGAAAGGTGGTCTTAATAAAGGAATTTTACTTAAGTCCCTTTATTAAGACCACCTTCCAGACTGCCCCAATGTGGCCTTATTAATGAGATGGTCTTAATATCGAATATAAAATCATAAGGAAAATACCCTGTGGGCCTGGCAAAGACTGTTCTTAATAATGAAGTGGTCTTAATTTGGAGTGGTCTTATTTGGAGTGGTCTTAATAGCAAGATTTTACTGTAAGTCCACTTGATTTAATGTATATTTGAAGACTTTAACAAATCCTTGACTAACAATATGCTTAAACTAACAATGCTTTGAACATGAGGGCTGCTCCTGAAAGAGCAGTCTTATATGGGTCTGCACTGCTTGCAATTAAGGCTGCGTCTTCTCATATATCACTGGAAGTCTAAGTTCTTCCAGTTTTAGGATTAATAGGCTGGAGTTGTGCAGACAAGTTCAGATTAGGCTAGTTTTCAGTTAATTTAGTTGCATGCAAGGGTTTTCAAGCATGAGCCTTAAATAATCTGAAAACAATACCATCAGGGTCCAAGGTTATAAAACTTGAGTATAGTCTCAAACTCAAAATAAAGCACACTGATTGGCTGCTTCCAAGCATGTGCTCAGAAGCAGCAAATCAGTGTGCTTTATTTTGAGTTTGAGAATGTACTCAAACTTTATGACCTCGGGGCCTGATTTCAATACCATCATTTAGTATTTTTCTTACCCTGGGGCCATTATATTCTGTAAAATAGAATCTATTCAGTGCTAAACATTTTGTCTTTACTATATTTTCTTTTAACAGTTCTATTTTGTCAATTTCATTTTGTTCATGCATTTTACATAAGTGGCAGCTAGTCAGATGTCTACAGAGATGTTTCATGCACGGCTCTTGCAGTCAGTTTCTTTCATATTCTGCATAAGTCTGGTTCAGCCTGACTTGGGATACATGCAACAGGGTTGGGAAGCCATCTGGGCTTTTTATTGTCGCACCTGCTTTAGCAAGGTGCGATATAGGAGAACCAAGGTGTAATACAGAAGTTCACTTTTCCGTCCATCCTTCAGTCATTCCATTTGTCTGTACATCCGTCTGTCTGTACTTGTTCGTCCTTATGTCCATCCTTCAACAATTATGTCAACCCTAGGGTTTAAGTCCATTTCTTGCAAACTATGATACTTACAACCATTAAACATGGCATAAAGCTTCTTTTTAGAATGTTCTTGAGGGCTTTTGCTCTAATTCTTACCCTTATCCAATATTTCATGGTCTGCTGACTTCGTAAAATTTTATATTCAAAATTACATTGACCCTAGCATCGACCCTAGTGTTTAAGTCCATTTTTCGCAAACTTATGCAATCGATTTTGATCATCAATTCTAAAATTCCCTATCAATTATAATCGGAAATAAATATTTCTTTGAAAAGTACCAAATTAGTAGAGGTGAACAGTTAACCTACGATCATCGGACATAGCATAAAGCTTCTTCTCAGAATGCTCTTGAGGGCTGTTGCTCTTATTTTTACCTTTGACCTATATTTTATTGTCTGCTGACTTCCTAAAATTTTATATTCAAATTACGTCGACCCTCGTGTTTAAGTCCATTTCTCACAAAGTATGATACCTTTAATCATCAAACCTGGCATAAAGTTTCTTCTTAGAATTTTCTTGAGGGTTGTTGCAATTAATTTTACCCTTGGCAGCTATTTCATAGTCTACTGATTTTGTAAAATTTTACATACAAAATGTGTCGACCCTAGACTTTTAGTCCTTTTGTCTCAAAGTATGATACCTACAGTCATCACACCTGGCATAAAGTTTCTTGAAATGTTCAGGAGGGATTTTGCAATTATTCCTACCCTTGACCTATATTTCACGCTCTACTGACTTAGTAAAATTTTACATCCAAAATTGTTTTGATCCTAGCATTTTAGTCCATTTCTCATACACTTTCTTTTAACTATAGTCTTTACTACTGTGGAAGCCCAAAGCGGGTGCGACATAACATTCCGTGGAATTCTTGTTGTCATTTCCATTTCACCTCTCATGGTAATGATAACATCCTTGAGAGACCTGTACAACTCATGCTATGTCTATGCAGCTTATGCCTTGATTGGTTGACAGGGGATCTCAACTGAGGTAAGACCATTTTAGCTGCATTAGCAAGATGTTGCAAGGTCACCTTTACTGCCATTGCATAGGAAAGGTTGTGGTGTGTCAGCAATGTAATCAAAGCATAGAAAATTTCCTGCCCACATGGCCATCAATGCATTTTGGGGACTAGGTTGAACTAGGCTATTTCTGCATCCAATTTATATGACAGGTTACATGTGAAACATAACTTGGCTGCTTTCAGAATCTGGGACTGAGACAGCAGGCCAAGATAGAAAAATCTCAGACAGTTCTAGAAAACATTACTCTTGTTTGATTGATGAGAAAAATGCTGTAGTTGTTATGTTATTACAATATTTAGGGATTGTTTGTTTGAGACAATAAAAAAAAAGATATGGACTTGATTTATCACAAAAAATTAGTCTTATATGTAGTTGATCCAATGTAGACTCATGCTCAGCAGGGCTCAGCCTAGAGGGCGATTTGAGAGAAATAGTTTCTCTAAGCTGGCTGACTTCGAGCTGAGGGAGAAGTGAAATTGTATAGAACATATAGGGAAATCCAAAATCTGGACCAAACTTCTCCCTAAAGTCCAGAAAATGTTTCAAAACTTCTCCCTGTCTGAAAGCTCTAGGCTGACCCCTGGCTTAGTGGCTGAAACTTTGGCCTGCTAAGCTAGCAGTCTGGTTTCAAATCCTGAAGGAGGCCTCCTTAAGTAATAAACAGGGTTCTGTTGCATACATCCTTTAATCGTCACCCTTCCATAAGTTTGTTATGACTTAACGAATGTTGTAATGGCCATAACCTGCAAGTCATGTGGCCTTCCATCAGATCTCATCATTACAAAATCATTCTTTCCTGACTGATGAAACCCTCCTGAAAGAGAGTGACTGAGTGTGTGAACTCGGGCCCTGAGGTTTTAAAACTTTTTTCACGCTCAACTCAGCTGAGCATGAAATTTTACCTGCTTATAAACAGCAATTTACTGATAAGTACAGTTGTTTTCTTGCTCATTTGAGCAGAGTATGAAGTTTTCTCTGCAGATAAATATGAAAATGCCAACATTAGTTGGCATTTTCATATTTATCAGCAGAGAAAATTTCATGCTCAGCTGAGTTGAGCATGAAAAACGTTTTATAACTTCGGGGCCAGGTTTAACACCCTACCAACACCAAGGTCATACACAGATGATGACCTCACTGTAAAGTCTCATCCGGAGGAGCAGGGGGTCGAACTTGCAGCTCCTGAATTGGTAGTTTAATAAGTGGTGACCTTGTTTAACGTCTAATCCAAAAGACCAGAGGAACAGGGGATCAAACCTGCAACCCCTGAATTGGTAGTCTAGCATGTAAACCGCTAGGCCAGGGCTGCTCCTAAGTTTTATTCTGACCTAAGAAAAAATTGCTGTAAGACTTTAATTTTAGAGTTGTCATCTTCACTCTCAACACCCTCCTCCTACCACCACTTCCTCTATCCCCCCATCCCCACTTTTTTGGGCGGCAAAAATGCAAGTGGCACAGAGTTCCCTTCTCTGAAAGTTTAGATGTGAGGTGTGTACCCATACACGTTGACTTGCATATACTTTCTCACACAGCACAACTACGGTAGACTGTGTCTGATATATGGTACATGGTAACTACTTTTGACCAGGCCCCGAGGTTATAAAACTTGAGTACATTCTCAAAGTTAAAATAAAGCACACTGATTGGCTGCTTCTGAGCACATGCTCGGAAGCAGCCAATCAGTGTGCTTTATTTTGAGTTTGAGATTATACTCCAGTTTCATAACCTCGAACCCTGGAAGTATTTTAGCAGAGCTCGAGATAAGATAGGGTTATGAGGTAATTGAAGTATTTTCTTATTTCGCAGGAAAACAATATGCTGGGATGTATTGCCTCTTTTTATCTGAAGCAATTTTTAGCTCCCCTGAAAGAAGTTCAGGAAGAGCTATAATTGTTGTCAGACCCGGCGTAAGCATCAGTGTCTGTGTCAGCATATCTGTTGTTTTGGTTAGAGTTTTTTAGCTCACCTGAGCTGAAGGCTCCGGGGAAGCTTTTATTATGGCCAGGCTCCGTCGTCATCTGTCCGTTCATCCATCTGTCCACAATTTCAAATGACTTCCCCTCTGAAACCACTGGGTCAATTGTAACCAAATTTCATATGTAGCCTCCTGGGGTCTAGGAACGAAAAGTTATTCAAACCGTCCTGGTCACATGACCAACATGGCCGCCATGCCCATATATGGTAAAAACCTTAAAAAATCTTCTTCTCCAGAACCAATGGGTCGATGGCCATGTAACTTGGTATGTAGCATCGATTATGCGAGTACTACCAAGATTGGTCAAATTATGACCTTGGGTTGACCTTGACCTTTTTTATGGCAAGGTCAATTTGCTTTCTGCTGCTTACATATGGGAAAATTCTAGATCATAAGATTTCGTGGAATGTATTGGAGATTTTGGCCTAAAAATTAGTTGAGTACATGAAGATTTATGAGTACAAGAGGTCAGGGTCATTCTGTGACCTTTAACCCAGAACTCTCATATTTTGACAATTTCAAACAATCTCCTCAAATCCACTGGGTCAATTGAAACCAAATTTCATGCAGAGCCTCCAGGGGTTGAGGGAACGAAAATTTGTTCGAACTGTCTAGGCCACATGACTAACCAAAGCTATAAAAGTTTTCTTCTCCAGAACCAATTGACCAATGGCCTTGAAAGTTGGTATCATCGTTTGACCTTTGACCCAGGACTTATATTTCGACAGTTTCAAGCACTTCTCAAAAAGCCACTAGGCCAATTGTAACCAAACTTCATATAGAGCCCCAGGGGCTGAGGGAATGAAAATTTGTTCAAACGGTCCAGGTCACATAATGACCCAGTTTGACGTTTGACCTGTATACTCAGGTACTCAGGTGAGTATACAGGTCACCTGAGTATACAGGTCAAACGTCAAACTTTGACCTCCCCCTTCTGCCATCCTCTTTTTCCCTTGAAGAAGGGCTTTCACTTACTTGAAATTGGATGTTCAAAGTTTATTGTACTTAACATGTAGCTTTAGTTTAAAGATTTACACCCTCAATATTTCTATTAACTTTTTAATTTCTCACAAAACATTATATCCCAGGCATGATAATGATTGCTGTTAAAAGTACATGTACCTGCCAAATTTATGATTATGATGGTCATTGAAAATAGGAGAATTTAACAAAATACACAAAAGTGCGCCAATAGGGGACCGCCATTCCCGCCAAAAATGAAGACTGGATAGCCCAACAATCATAGTTAATCAGGTAAAAGTTATATCATGAATAATTTTAAGCCCTTTCTTTAATCGACTTCAGACAGTTATTGGCTGAAAAGAACTCACGTGCACAGATTAGAGGTTAATGCTATTGTAAAGTTATTTACTCCACCAATCATAAAATTCAAAACATGATTGCAGAAACGCCTGTGGGAGTCAATCAATTTATGACGACAAAATAGTCGTGAATATTCAAGAAGGGTACGCATTAAAACTGAACATTTTTTTAACAAATCTTAGTTATGTTGCATACAAATAACCACTTTCATAATTTTGTGATTATTTCGTAATGAAATACGAGGAAGTATACGTTTAAACTGCTGACGTATCCATACATGTGTAGGTGTCTAGGTACTCTTTTAGGTTAAAGCAGCTTAGTCGTTTTCAGTTTGCATTCCTACTTAATGAAGATCACCTCTTCAAGGAAAAGAATAGGAGCAGTTGCGTACTTTTAAGAGTAGGCATCATGTTGGAAGAATTTTGCCACCCAGAGAAGCAAACAGACATTTACAAGACTTGTCTCCCTTTGAATAAAATGGAGATGTTCCCATACAGTTACATCCTGAAACGGGATCGTGGTACTAGGATTTGCTACTGTAAACTAATACCACATGAATTTATAGTTTATGTGTGCAGAGCTCGGTCCCGATCGGGTTATTTTTCCAACCTCATCACTGAGCCGCGACACGACAAAACCAACAAGGTGATATGTGCGCCAAGCGAAGACTCAGATCAGCCTGGGCATCCGCCCAGTCTGATCAGTCTTCGTTGTGCACATGGAGCCGGTTTAGACCCTAGCTACCCTTTTAGTGCACAACAAAGACTCTGCTCAGACTGGGTGGACGCCTTAGCTGATCTGAGTCTTCGCTAAGCGCGCATAACACTTTGTTGTTTTGTCGTGTCGCGGCTCATTATTTTGTCATCCAGCCCCATATGGGCTCAATATGGCTTGGAAACGCACTGGAAAGAACCCCGTTTTCTATCAATCTATTGGTCTATTGGAAGAAGGAAATGTTTACCAAGCTGTTAAACTGTTATATATTCGAATTTCAGAAAATATCTGTATCATTTATATTTTCAATAAAATAATCCATGCCCAGGTCTGTTGACAATGCCATTCCAATTATTAATTTTGAAGGCTGACATTCATGTAATCCAAATAACATTTTTTTGTTCGCTTCCTGATTGAAATTCATATGTTCCTCCAACAGAGCACAATTTGACACGAGCCGCGACATGGCAAAACCGACAAAATGGCATGTGCGCCCAGTGAAAACTCAGATCAGCCTGTGAATCCGCCCAGTCTGATCAGAGTCGTTGCTATCCGCATGGAGCTAGCTTAGACACTTAGCTAAAGTTTAATCAAAAAGCGAAGATTCTAATCAGACTGGATGGATACCCAGGCTGATCTGATCATCGCTGGGCACACATGCCACTTTGTTGGTTTTGTGGAGTCGCGGCTCAATTTCGTTTGGCATGTCTAGATGAGCCGCGACACGACAAAACCAACAATGTGGTTGTGCGCCCAGCGCAGACTCAGATCAGCCTGGGCATCCGCCCAGTCTGATCAGAGTCTTCGCTGTCCGCATGGAGGTACATGTAGCTTAGACCCTTAGCTATCTTTTAAGCAATTAACGAAGAGTTTGATCAAAATGGGCGGATGCCCAGCCTGATCTGAGTCTGCGCCGGGCGCACAACCACTTTGTTGGTTTTCTCGTGTCGCAGCTCAGATTCAGTTTTACAAAAGTAGCATGCAGTAACAGAAATAAAGTGTAGACAATGCATTTTAATCTAACCCAAGAAGACATGGCAAGATTAGAGGTTAATTTAACTGGTGACAAGGAGATAATTCAGAACCTTAACAGGAGGATCTCTGATCGTTTATTTCCTATAACAATACTGATCGGAACAGAAGCTGTAATTGGACTGCTGGGAAACATTCTTATTCTGTGGGTTTACACGAGATTTTACAAGCATTGTAATTTTCGTTACTTTGTGCTGTTTCTGGCAGTATATGATCTTACAAGCTGTTTGATCGCACTGCCTGGGGAAATGTACTTGCAGTCTAATTGGTTCAACTTTAAGAACAACTATATCTGCAAAATCAAATCTTACTTCAACGTGTTTACAGCATGGGGCTCGGCATTTACACTCTTTTTGCTCGCTTGTGACCGGTATAGAAAAGTGTGTAAACCGCTTAGTTCTCAAATACAGCCGTCTCAAGCTCTCAAGTTATGTTTAACTGGCGTGTTGCTGTCATTTTGTGTTGCTATTCCTGATGCTGTCTTATGGGGAAAACAGTCTTACACCTACGAGAAAGGAACTTACAGCCTGAATCTGTCAATATGTGAAAAAGCAGACAAATACAAGGACGAAATTTATCCATTTATATACATCGTTTCTATCTACATTGTTCCCTTGGGAATAATGACAATAACGATATGTACCGTTAACTTTCTGATTGCCAGGAAAATGTTTTTTAAGATGAATTTCATGCCGTTGACTCGTAGAAGGACAAGATCGAGCCGAGTGACATATAGAAACACAGTTGTTACTATATTTGGAAATGAAAGCGAACAGATGTGCTATGCCTCCTCGCAGTCAACTTTCGTCAGTGAGCTAAGTGGCACGTGCGGTAATGCAGCTCCTCATGACGCTTCTGTTGAAGGTCAGAATAGAATAGATACGTCCCATTCTTTTTCAAGCATCGAACTATGTGTGTCACAGCATGATTTGCCAGAACGAAATGCAAACTATTTGCGCAGAGAAAATGTTCGGAAGACAAGCAGTACCCAGCGAATTAGACGACGTACCGTAACGGAATCAAGTTACGACACAGCATTACGTCATAAGAGGAAAACCCTGATCATGCTTATTTTAACCTCGGTATTCGTTCTTACGATAAGCATATATATTGTTTTGATAACCATCGTGGCGGTCACGAGAGGAAAAATGGACATCATGAGACAACTTGATAACGACAACATAATTGTATTCTTGTTCTTTCTACGGTTTTACTTTGTCAACTGCATCATAAACCCATTATTGTATGATTTACTGGACTCACGGTTTAGAAATGGATTGAACAGGATCTTCTGCTTTGCTTTGAGACATCATTCTAGGACAAGCGAAACCTGACGCAGTGAAAACTACCAATTTGAAAACAGAAAATTGCAGGGTATTTACCCATTGCGGAATTCTAATCAAAAGCCGCAATGCAGCCAAAGACAGACCTGCGATAAATTCGTTAACTCTTTTCATAATGTTCGTCCTGATTTTAGCTCGTTTGTACGAAAGTAGAGCTTGTGTTGTCACGTCTGCCTCTGCATCCGCGTCCGCATTAAATGTTTTTATTATCGTGGCAAAGCGCTGTAAGTAAGTAAAGACTTTATTTAAAGAGGGTGACAACATTAAGCATAACTAGCTAATCTTCCACGAGGCCCTCTAGAAGTATTACATACACAATGTACAGGAATATACAAGTAGATACAAATAGTGATACAGTAATACAACATCAATACAGTATATAAAACGTCAATAATAAACAACAATAATGACAAAAAAAAGTCAGGCGAGTTTAATCGTTTTGCGGACAGGTCTTGCTGTTTAACGCATTAACTTTGTAATGCTACGCAGTCCGTATATAAAAACCTGTCGCTGAAGTTGCATAAAACTCTGAATGAGCCGCGACACAAGAAAATCAAAGCGGTTGTGCGCCCAGCACAGACTCAGATCAGCCTGGGCACCCAGCCAGTCTGATCAGACTCTTCGCTAAGCCCTTAAAGGGTAGCTAAGGGTCTAAGCTACCTCCATGCGAACGGCGAAGACTGACCAGACTGGCCGGATGCCAAGGCTGATTTGAGTCTTAGCTGGGCGCACGACCACATTGTTGGTTTGGTCGTGTCGCGGCTCGAATATTATGTAATACTATCAAGCTGCGCAAAAGCTTTGACTGGCAGGTGTTTTCACTACTCACTTTTAGGTTCCCTGGTAGTCAGTCTTATTCAAGCGAACGGGAAAGACTGGTTAGGGAGAGATTGGTTAGACTTGGCGGATGCGCAGGCTGATCTTGGTCTTTCCTGTTCGTCCATGTCGTGAGCTCCCTTTTGGGGGCTGGTTACGGTCGGGCAATGGTGCTGGATAACTTTCAGTACGGGGCGTCCTACTAATTCAGATAATAATAAGACAAGGATGTAGCTGCGGCTTGGGGTTGGTTGGCTTTCTGTCTTCTCTCCCTTTCATACCCCGTCAAAAAGTCAACAAGAAACATCTTTAAAAAAGATAATTGTCGAAGATGAAATTCTTTTTTAAAGAGCAACTTTTTAGTCATGTCAGGACGGATCCACCGCTTCCTGGGTAGTATCAGTACTTTTGTAAAGTAAATATGTCTTGTTCAAGGACAAAACATGTATTCCCGAGTGAGGGTTATCGTGATCAGCCTTGGTCGAGTTCGATTACAAC
The DNA here is from genome assembly GCA_963989385.1 of Ctena decussata. Taxonomy (NCBI): domain Eukaryota; kingdom Metazoa; phylum Mollusca; class Bivalvia; order Lucinida; family Lucinidae; genus Ctena; species Ctena decussata. The sequence goes on along the minus strand of OZ022498.1, from coordinate 43,667,365 downwards.
TATTGTCTGGCGATAGTATGTCACGGAAGAAGCGGGTCAACTCGGCCTGCTTTCTGTAAGCCTGGGGTCTTCATGGCTCCTGGCACAACTCGGCCGCCATTCAACTCGTCCGGGTCAATTCGGCCTGCTGTCATTTGCATCCTCGCCCCAACCTACGAAGATGGGCTGTGCCGGGAATGAACGGAAACACAATAAACGAATAGAGTTTGTTGGGTTGTTGATTTAATAAGAAGTCCTTCAAAATGGTGGACAATACATGAATTAATATAAAGGGCAACCCAATTAACTGCAACTGCAGCTAGACTATGATAACGGAACGTTCCGGGCCTACAATAATACAATGGCGCTGGGATAGCCGGACCAAGGTGCAGGGCAATTTAATATTTGGGTCCTTTACCCTGTGAGATTTTCTGTAGTATATGGTCGAAATAAGCAAGGTTGTTACCATCAGCTAATCATCACAGGTCTCTGAAATGTAAAATTCCGTTTCTGTAGGTGGGGGTTGTGGATACAAATGACTGGCACATAGATATACAACTATGCGGTACCATGGCTAAAACTGATGTTTTCCTTACTCATTTTCATACAACTTCGATATCCTAGTTTATTTGCCACAAGTAAGATTTAATGGCATGACTGAACTGCAAAAATACCGAGACCTCACCAGGAGCTAGCTGTAACCGGGTGAATACAGCTTTCTCTGCCTCATATTTTCATGATTTTCCCTGACTTCGTTTGTCCCAATTGCTAAGGAAGTGAATTCGTGAGTTTGTGAGTGAGTGAGCGTGTGTGCAATTGAGCGAATGAGTATCAAGATAAGCCTGCATCGAAATAATTCCTTATCTAGAAAATTTTATCGCCGATGCAATGAACTGGTTTCAAAACTCAATGTCAGGTTAAAATCACTTTCACATGAAGGCCTATCGGAACCAGAATTTATGATGACTTAGTATACAAATTCAAAAAGATAAGGGGTATGTCTGATTTTTTGTTCAGCTTCGAAAAAGTAGTTTTTTGTTCTCATTGCATTTTGTTCAGTGCTAGCACTAACCATCAAAATCAGGAAGTCATATGACTTCCAAGGTTTGTCATTTGGAAGTCATGCTGAAGGATAGACTTGGTTTCTTCCAGAATGTCCAGAATGTCCATATTTATATTGCTTTCTCCTTCATTAATGGGTGAAATACCATTATTACAACAAATTTAACTCATTATTTAAGTCAATATTCACTTTATAAATGGTAGGTTATGATAAAAATTGGAAGCCACTGACTTCCTGGCATTCAGTTTTAGAAGTCACAGACCCCCAGACTTCCACTAGTAGAAGCACTGTTTGTTTCTTTGTAATTCTAGTTAGAAATACATCAGTTGTTAAAGAAGACTTATTTCTGGCGCAGCAGATCGGAAGCGCGGTGCGGTTATGGCTTTCATACTAGACCTTTAAATACACGGTTGGAAAACTCGAATGCGCCTGATCTACGGCTGCTCAAACGAGTCATGAAATTTGCAAATACACTTTTCGTCATTCGTTATTATTGAATAAAACACGTCTATCCGCAAATAACGGCGATTAAATTAAAAAGGAAACGAAGCCAAAATAAAGTTTATATTCATAAAACGTCATTTTAAAACTGTTTCTTTTCACATATGGTAGATTGTGTTTATTATCCCCCATACAATAAAAACCCGGATGCAGGTCATGCATGCTCTGATATGTCTACGACAAATAACTCCAATTAAAATATATAAGCACTTATTGACATTTTGCGCCAAGGTGACGACCCTTCCTCTGGGAGATGGTCGATTTAGACTGAAATACTGTCTCAAATAGTCGTTGAACCCAACAATAAGCCAACTTGCGCGCGGCAGGTTTTGCGCGCGGCAACTACAAATTTGAAACGGGCCGAAATTTTTTTTTCATAGCCTAGTGATGCTACTTTCTGAGAAAAACAAGTCATTACTGACTTATTTGGTCATGTTATTGTTACTATTGTTATTGTTTCATTTTTTGGTGAAATTTCATACGATCGTCAATATTTAGACCATCAATGTAAATTGACTGTGAATTTTGAAAATACCACTGACAAATTTCCATCATATTAATTGAGACAAAAGCTGTGTACAGTCTATCTATTTTAGTTGGCCGTTTACCACTGGGTGGGAGCGTACAGTACAAGTGACCGGTTGTCCCGATCTGTATAGTGGACGCATCTTTGTCCCAATATGTCGGGTAAGTTTCAAAATTGTTTATTATTGTGTTTTAAAATCATTGAGTGTAGGTAGAACAGCTTACTCGACAAGCCTTAATACAGATCTTTTCGACATGTCACCTTAATTTTCTGTAAATTGTTATGATATGCTTTATTTTCACATTTAATTTGAGAAAATCACTACTCTACTTTCGATTTCGAAATATGCGCCGGTACCATTTCTTCAAAATTGGCCATCAATTGTATATGAAACAACCGTGTTTTCTTTAGAAATATTTTATGGTGTATTTAGGTTCAGGATTAATTAATCTTGTTAGATATCATGCTAGGTAAGGGCAATTATTTTCAAAGAAAACAAAAGAGGGGTCAAACACTATTCTGTATCGTGGGTCGTAAAACCGATTGTCAGTGAGACATCCCATACAGTCAGAAAAATTTGGGGATGCTCAGCTTTGCTTGTCTTGTGGATTTGTCCCGTACTTAAAGGATACTTATCATGGGTAAATCTCTTAATAGATCATTAATCTATCTTAAAAAGGGACTAACTAACATTTTTTTTCGAATTAAAACGCTAACTCGGCCGATTTTCTGGTTACACGTGACGTGATCTGATTACAAACACCAGTGATTTGCAGATGAAAATACGAATTTAGAGCAAAGAAAGCAAGATCTAGCCATCTCCAAAGATGACCATAATGGAAAACATAAATAGAGAAAACACTCTTACCAAGTGGTTTACATCCAAACAATAAAAGAAAACACATTTCACATAAACACACCCTGAAGGTCATAACAACGGACAAAGATTTGCCCACTTTACACATCGGACAACGGTGCACATGTACTGTACGCTCCCAACCAGTGTTTACATGTATTCTCAAACCAGTAGCCTACGAATATGCGCTGGCCCTTTCAACGTCTTGACAAATTGTTTATGTGAAGAGAGCAGACTCAGATCAGGGGCCGTATTCATAAAGCCACTTAAGTCGTTGCTATGCGGTTGCTAAGGCTAAATATCTATAAAGGAGATTCCCTCCAACTATGAAATTCGGTCTGGAGGAACAGTCTTTGTAAGACTGTTCCTCCAGAGCAAATTTCATAGTTGTAGGAAATCTCCTTCAAAGAAATTTAGCCTTAGCAACTGCATAGCAACCACTTAAGTCGTTTCATGAATACGACCCCAGACCGCATGGTTGCTAAGTCTATTCGGATTCTTCTCTTTTTGCACATGAAATAAGGTACCTTTGCTTGCGACAACAACCAAATAAAAGAGCCGCGACACGAAAAAAAACCAAAAAACAACTAAGTGGCATGTGCGCTCAGCGAACTCATATTAGTCTGGGCATCTGCTCAGTCTAATCAGAGTCTTAGTTATCCGCAACGAGCTAGCTTAGGCCCTTAGCCACCCTTTAAGTGCACAAAGAAGACTCTGATCAGACTTGGCGGGTGCCCAGTCTAATCTGAGTCTTTGCTAGGCGCACATGCTACTTCGTTGGTATTGTCGTGTCGCTGCTGAAAATAAAAAGGACCATTAAAGAAAGAATTACAAACACGAATAACAAAATAGTATATTGGTGTAATAAAACAGCTCTTAAATATAGATACAAAAATCAATGGCATTTATTGCACGAAAATAGTTTAAAAAAAAAGATTGTAAAAAGCAAAAATTGTTATAAAAAAGAAGCAAACGATACTGTAACATTGAATAATGCTGAATATCACATAAGAGTCTAAATGCTTATGACAAGATTTGTCTCTTAAACTATTGTAAAGCACTTATATTTAGCTGTTACTGAATTTTGCGATGGAGGCGAAGAGCACTAAAATATAAGGCCACCAATATTTGAATTTCAATACATTTTAGATACGTACAGCATAAAGGTACACATAAAAAACGAGTAATTAATGGGCTTGTGAAATATTTACTGTACCGTTCTAATCAGATATACTTTGTGGTTTCCCATTAGGCGATTCTAATAGATGCCAGAATGTACAGTTAAATAGAAAAGTAAGAAAATTATTACAAAGGGGGAGTCTCCATAAGGGCCATTTTCTGGTTACAAATGGATTTTCACCAAACCTCACCAATTTTCTACTTGTAAGTGTTGGCTTTCATATATTGAAATATTGATCTCATCGAAAGTGTATTTTGAGTGGAACACAGTGCCAAATTGGGTGGGGTAATTCCACCCCATACCTTACCATGTATCATTCGTTTCAATAATCTCTATAAGTAATGGTTACTGATTTACCATTATGATTTGAAATGATACAGGCATATATGCTAATTAATTAGGTTATATAATTTATTGTTGTTTGCTTATTTATTAATAGTATATGCGCTAATAAGTGGTAACAGGAATTTTACTTATTTTTGCTTCTCCAATTTTATGAATACCGCAATTTTTCACTATTTGTCCAGATATATAAAGGAAACTTTGTAATTATAATATTGATATGGTAGTGTGCATTGCAGAATTATGAGAAAACTATCCTAGGCATATCAAAGCCTGAATTATCTGCCCTTGATTCAAGATATAAGAAATTAAATTGAAAATGTAAGAACGGCATTCTACACTGGAAGGTATATTTTTGATGACTCTTTTGCTCATGTTTCTAATATTATACTGATTGTTGAGCTTTCAATTTCACAAAGTGCCCGTGATATTACACAAGAACTGTAACTGAACAGCAGAGCTCATCCTGTTATATGCCACTTAATTACATCACATTCAAGATATCATTTTCCGACCCAAAGATTGAGTTATGGATTTTAGTTACTGAATGCGTACAGAGTAAAAAGATGGGCAATGATTAGGCATACGAAGTATGACGAAGGGTATATAGCTTTCGTCCGATGTCTGTTCTTCCGTCTGTTCGTTCGTCCGGTCGTAAGTTAACATTAAAGTGTTGGGTTAAAGTTTTTGAGATCACATATTATCCAAATCTTTTGATGGATTAGGTTTACATTTGGCATGGTGATAGATAATGGTCTAAAATTTTACGGAGTGGCTATTGACAGTCAACTGTAAATAGCCAAAAAACGTTAAAATGGCTATTTACAGTTAACTGTCAATAGCCAAAAACCGTTAAAATGGCTATTTACAGTTATATCTCTACTTACAACTGACCTATAAACAGTAAATTATTACTCAACAATTCAATGCTAGAGCTCCTGCCAGTATTCTTAACTGTATCTAAGATAAATGTATTTTTATGGCGATTTTAGAAAGAAAAGAGACGTTACACCGTTTAACGTCTCAAAACGCCACAAAATGATTATTGCCAGTGACGTCAGCAACGAGACTCACGCGCCCCGAAACAGTGAACTGTTGCAGAATAAAACACGGGAACTTTACACTGCTTCTATAGGCGCACTGCGCGAGAGCTGAGGTCAAACTTTGGAGTTATTTGTAGTCGTTATCAAAAGCAATCATGTTCATAGATCAAATAGTCTTCAAGATATAAGGCAGCCTGATATATATTTGAAAAGATTGCATACGAAATACCTTAGCCATTTTTAGTTTAAGTTCACTACCCTCAAAATGTATAGAATATATACAAAGGGGAGATAATTCACAAAATATGAAAGCAATAGCTACCATTCTTGTACGCGACAGTCATGAACTGGTCTACCTGAATGAGAAATATAATGACAAAAATTCCAAGGATATTCAACTTACACGGCGGACGAGGAATGCTATGGCGGACGGACGGACGCCAGGTTCATCGCCATATTCTCCGAACCATTTGCTTGGGGATAAAAAGTTTAAATTTCTAGTGTTTTAAGTAAGGCTAATGCATATTTTCATAACTCTGTCTGTGAGCTTGTTCATCTTTCTGTCTAGGTTTTTCTTCTGAAGCTATTGCAAAGAAATCCTCATTTTCTTCATACTGATGCATACGGGTTTTTTTTTTTTTTTTAAAAATGACAGAAAGCATTGATATTTACGCATACAAATTTAATACTGATATGGAGGTACAGAAAGTTTGAGATGGTTGGTTCCGGCGATTGTGCTGTGTAACTTTCAGTGCGGGGGCGTCTACTAAATTGAAAATAAAAGAATGAAGAACAAGGGCCGGCTGTGGTTGCAGCAGGTGAGGGATGGCAGTTGTTTGGATATTTTTAGTTTCATCTCTCTCTCTCTCTCTCTCTCTCTCTCTCTCTAGAAAACGGCTCAATATAACAAATATAACAATATAGACTGTAATATTATCTAAAAGGACCGAAGAACCCCAAACAACCAGCCAGCCAACCAACCAAAAGATAGTTAATTTGAGGTTGCACGAACCTTTCAGCAGAAATATAGTAATGGTAGAGATGATGATAAGTATCCCTTTCAACGGTATTTCAGCCTTTTCGAGTCGACGTTGAAGGGATGGAGGTTGGGGGTCGGGGTGGGGGCCGAATGATGATGAAGATGAAATAGTCTACAAGGCGGAGATAGATTTACGTTCTGGCCGAACTCGCCGAATCTGCATTCTTTAGACTGATTGCACAGCTTTAACCCCTGGGCCAGCTCGACCAGACACAATTTATTGTAGCTTAGCAGAAACCAGTAATGGACTTGCAGTCACGCTTAAATAATAATATGACTGTACATAGCCAAATTACGTTAAAATGGCTATTTACAGTCAACTGTAAATAGCCATTTTAACGTTTTATGGCTATTGACAGTTAACTGTAAATAGCCATTTTAACGTGTTTTGGCTATTTACAGTTAACTGTAAATAGCCTCTGCCAAAATTTTATTTTCTCACCTGCGAAGCAGAGGCGAAACTTATGTATTGCTTTTCCGGTGTCGTCGTCGGCGGCGTAAACTTTGTCGATTTTTTGCGTTTAGGTCATAAGCGCTGACAGGCAAGACACCGCATTCCGCGGAATTCTTGTCATATAATACATCCACCCATACCTGTGACCTAGAGGTCAAGGTCATGGACTTAGACTTTTCATATTAAAAGTTTTGCGTTAAAGTTTTTAAGATTTCTATATAATTCAAATCTTTTGTTTCATTGGCTTTATGTTTGGCCTGATGATAGATGTTGGTCTAAAGTTTTAGTTTGTACCATCCCCGCCCATGCCTTTGACTTAGAGGTGAAGGTCACGGACTTTGACTTCTATTTTTAAGTTTTTAGTTAAAGTTTTTTTTAGATTTGTGTAAAATTCAAACTCTATGTTGGGTTGGGTTTATGTTTGGAACAGTGATGGATGTTGGTTCAAAGTTTTATTTTGCATGCCTGTGACCTAAAGGTCAAGGTCACAGACTTTTGACTTTTCATGTTAAAAGTTTTGCATTAAAGTTTTTGAGATGCTGTATCATCCAAAAACTTTTTTGGGGTCTGGTTTATATTTGTCTTAAGTTTTGTTTTTGTACCATCTTTACAGATGCCTGTGACCTAGGGGTTCAGGTTACAGACCTGGACATGTTCATATATGTTTTGTGTTAAAGGCTTTGATATCTCATATCATCCAAATCCTTTTGGGGATTGGTTTGTATTTGGTATGATGATAGGCGTGAGTCTAAAAATTTATTCTTTACCATCCCCACACATGCCTTGACATAAGGTCAAGGTCACAAACTTATGCTTTTCCGTATTAAAGTTTTGTGTTAAATATATACTCTTTGATTATTTCCCATCTTCTTTAATAGGACCTTTTGATATGTCAAGTCATATACATGTATCTCAAAATTGCAACATTATCTGGATGCTGCTGTTGACATAAGCTCAAGGTCATATACTTCAACAGTTGCATCATTGCACTGCTTTATAAGTTTTCTTATAATTCAGATACCATTCAGTGAAACCTTTTGATACTCTACGGTTGCAGCAGATAAGTTGACATTCTCGTTATGCTGCTGCTGACCAAAGGACGTGGTCAAAGACTTTAAAATTCATATCTTATATATGTGAAAGTTTTGTATTTGAAGTTTAATGTCATTTGGTGGTGGCGCTGGTCGGTGGTAATACGTAAGCCCCTGCTCACTTGCTTTACTTAGTTTTAAGTAAGACTTTTGAATTCCAAACTAAGATATTCAATAGCATTTGATATATCAGTAACTAAAATCCATAAGTTAAATTATGGGTCGGAAAGTGATATCTTGAATGTGATGTAATTAAGTGGCATATAACAGGATGAGCTCTGCTGTTCAGTTACAGTTCTTATTGAATTAAACGCACAACTATCCGTGTAATATTAGAAACTTGAGCAAAAGAGTCATCAAAAATATACCTTCCAGTGTAGAATTTCAATCTTACATTTTCAATTTAATTACTTATATTTTCTTGAATCAAGGGCAGATAATTCAGGTTTTTATATCCCTAGGATAGTTTTCTCATAATTCTGCAATGCACACTATCATAGCAATATAATTACAAAGTTTCCTTTCTATATCTTGAAAATAATAAAAAATTGTGATTTTTTTTCGTAAAGTTGGAGAAGCAAAAATATTACCACTTAGAAGCGCATATACTATTATTGAATGAGCAAACAATAATAAATTAAATAACTCAATTAATTAGCATAAATGCCTGTATTGTTTCAAATCATAATGGTAAATCAGTCATTAATACTTATATAGATAATTGAAAAAATGATACATGGTAAGGTATGGGGTGGAATTACCCCACTCACTTTAGCACTGCGCGCCACTCAAAATACTCTTTCTATTAGATCAGTATTTCAATTTATGAAAGCCAACACTTACAAGTAGAGATTGGTGAGGTTTGGTGAAAATCCATTTGTAACCAGAGAATGGCCCTTATGGAGAACCCCCCTCCCACCTTTACACCAAAGTTTATTGTCTGGAGCCATGGTATATCATGAGCGCGGAAATTAATCTGCGCTAACATGGCATTTTAATTAAACCGCCAGATTTTTATACCGCAGATATTAAGTATTGTGTAAACATTTAGATTTTGTGAGACAAATGTTTTCTGATTATTAAAGTCACTAGGAAATATTTGTCTCACGAAGCTGACAGACTTTGAGAGAGGTGGTTTAAAGAAGAGTGGTCAATTTTTATTTAAGTTACACCAAGCCATTTATAAACTGGTGAAGAACAGTCGGCAATTATATTTAATATGACCACCTTACTACATGAGAAAGGATAGTTCGCAAACAAGAAGCATCCCAAAAAAAGCGAAAATAAATCAGACTCAGAATCTGTTGATTAGCTGTAATAGCTGTTACCACCTCTGCAGCAATCGGAACACCGCTCGGCCAATTCTGAATCACGGAATTGGCCGAGCGGTGTTCCCATTGCCTCTGCAGGGCATACGATAACAGCGAAGCTCGCCCTGTACATGATGTAACAACGGCAGATCAAGATTGCCATATGCGTCTTTAACAATGAATATAGAACTGCCTTTTTAGCCTTGCCCAAGGCTTAGGTTTATATATATTGGGTTTTTCATAAATTTTCTTGAATAAACATTTTTCTTCTTTGTGCTATAGTCTATAGGCATAGGGCTGATTAACTGTGCATATTTCTTCTTTTTTGGTCAGACTATGAAGCAATGTGACAGAAAACAATTTTTCAAAGTCTGTTTTGACAAGGCATTATGTCAGATAACGATAAACGTCAAACCATCCCAAGAAAATTGTTCATAACGAGCCAAATGGGCACACAACGTTGAATCGACATTGAGGCTACGTTGATTCAACGTCATGATGTTGAATCAACGTTGACTTAAAGTTGAGTCAGTATGGTGTTCCTGCTGGAATTATAATGAAGCAGCTACTCTTCAGCGTTTCCTGAAAGGCAGCAGGAGAAGAGATTCCGAATCCTCTTGAAAAACCTTCTTACACGGCCTTCTCCTGTTCGTGCTGTTTCTGAAGTCTTGTCAGCCGTCAGTGGCACTGTTGCCTTTCCACGCCGTATGGTTACTGTTGCTGGCCTTGTGATTCTCTGTCGTGGCGTTGGACTTTCCTCGTGTACCCAGCTGAGGTCAAGCTTCAGGGCATCTCGGTCAGCCTGGCGTATGACTTCACCCTTGGACACCAGGTAGTCTGCCAGTCCCATCTGAGTGTCCCCTTCATAACTGAAGCTCGAGAGGGACTGCCAGTCTACCGGGGATAAGGGTTCAAGTTGTCTGTCATACTCACGGTCTTCGTAATCACTCTCAAAGTCAGACCCATAGCTGTCGCAGTCCCTGTATCTGTCAACGAAGCCTTTCTTCGTGTACACGACTTCAGCAGTTTTAGTTGACCTAGCTGTGCTTTCGCAGTCAGCGTCATAGCGAGATGTACCGAGGCTGCTGGCAGGGCTACTCTGACTCGTGGATCTACCATTATCTGTACCTCGACTGTATCTGTCGGTATGGGATCCACTTGTTTCGGAGTCAGAGGAACAGCCCGAGCCAATATTTACCACGTTGTGTGCCGCAGCCTGTACAAGTTGTGGTACCTTGTATGCATCTCGTGGTGGTACTGCTGGTGGTACCCGTCTGCGATACGCAGGACGGGACCGAAGAAGGCTTTCGACTAGTTCATCCGTCTTGCTTTGCCATGACACAGTCTCCACGTCAGCTAGGGAGCTGGTGCTTTGAGAGATGACCCGATTTTCTGCAATGGAGCATGACCGAGGCTCCGGGCTTGTCTGGGCAGCGAAAGGTTGCCTAGCAACAGGATGGTCTGTTGCTTTCTGATCAGAATCAAATTGTTGCCTAGCAACGGGATGGTCTGTGGTTTGTAGGTTCTCGGCAAAGCCAGAATCAAATGATGTACCTGGTGAAAGAAAAACAGTATAGAGACAAACACGGGGCGCATCTTCAGGAATATGCAAGCATACCTTGCTCGGATCAGCATGGTTTAGGTTATATGCTCTTTCTGAACAACGCATTCCTTTTTGCACTGACAAGTTACTGATGATAACCTGCACCAGAGTTGGAGAGGGGGAAGGGGTCATTTTTCAGTGCATATCATGTTGGGCGCTGGTGTCTGTGGTTACTATTGTTCTTATCATAACCCTTGGCATCTTCGCAAGCTAAGAGTATTAAGTCCATTTTGTCCATACCAAAGAACCAAAGAAATACGTAAGGAACAAGATGGACTTCATGGGCAACTTTCGCCTTCAGCCACGTATAATCTATATATAAACGACGATGTCGCGTGAACTTGAACTTTGAACTAGCACAAATGATATAGGACATTGATACTTTTTCTCTTTTATTATCTTCCTTCAAAAAAGATGTTGCGTTAGATCCACATAGTGCACATTTTAGCCGCACGTAATCGTAGATCTTTTTTTTTCAAAGTTTAAGTCTACATTTAATGTGGTCATTTTCTCTCAGATGTACATGACCCCCATTCTCTGTAGTATATATGGAAAACAAAGAAAATGAGCAAAACATTATTCAGTTTTTTCGCTTTTCTTAAAACGCAAGTCTAATATCAAATTGGTCACAAGGAAAGGCTCTGCTCATACCAGGGGCCGTATTCATAAAACGACTTCAGTGGTTGCTATGCGGTTGCTAAGGCTAAATTTCCTTGAAGGAGATTCCCTACAACTATGAAATTTGGTCTGGAGGAACAGTCTTTGTAAGACCAGAGTTAAATATCTATAAAGGAGATTCCCTACAACTATGAAATTTGGTCTGGAGGAACAGTCTTTGTAAGACTGTTCCTCCAGACCAAATTTCATAGTTGTAAGGAATCTCCTTATCTATAAAGGAGATTCCTTACAACTATGAAATTTGGTCTGGAGGAACAGTCTTTGTAAGACTGTTCCTCCAGACCAAATTTCATAGTTGTAGGGAATCTCCTTTATAGATATTTAGCCTTAGCAACCGCATAGCAACGAATTAAGTGGCTTTATGAATACGGCCCCAGAGTATTTATTTGTCAGAGCAGCAATCTATCCACAGAGCCAACAGTGAGGTCTCTGGTTACCCTGTTTAAACGAATAGGATGATCTGAATATCACACGAGAAAATTACCACATTGTTGGAAGTCACATGATGTGGCTTAAATGAGCGTTTTGTCCTTTAGATGAAATCAAAATGATAAAAAAAAAACACATAACTATTTATAATGGACTCATCCACTTTATAACGCCAGACGCCAATGGGTTAAACACTAGGCGGAGGCCCTACGGAATCTTTGCCCTGGACACCAGACTAACAGAGATACCCTGCATGTTCGTATGAAACCGGCCTTGTTAAGCATTAGATGTCGCATTTTGGCTGATCTTATCATGACTTACTTTGGTAGCTTTGAGACAGCAATTCTGATCTGCTCTTTGAGAGACTAAGCTGTGACTTTTCGGCGTGACTGAATCTCCCTTGACCTGAGACTGTCTGAAATGATATTGAGACATACTAAAAGAATAAAAAAATGTGTACATGATTACAACGAAGCCAGGAATCGGTAGCAGAGTTTTACTTATTTCTAAATATCGGTTTTCAGAAAAAGGATTTATGTATGAGTGCGTATGTACAGTCAAGGGACATAATTATTCGCCACTTTCAAAATGGCCGCCATAAACAAAGAAATAATACACTGAATTCAAACTGGCACTGTGCTATTTCCTAAAAAAATTTTGATTGAAATTTCGGAAAATAAATCTCCTTTCTATCAACTACATACCGCTTTCCTTCAATATATTGCTGTTAATCTCTGAAAAATTAAAATTGCATGTTTTTTCAAGCAGACTGAATTGGTTCCATTTGTTAAATGATTGAGGTTGGTTTTCAAACATAAATTTCTTGACTTCACTTTGTGACAACCCATGTTTTTTTGAGAAAATTTCGTGTTTGTAGTGCAAAAAAAAAAAATACAGATAAACTTTTTAGTTCCTATGCATTGTGGAAATTTAAGGGCTATGTCATTTGTACAGAGAGGGTCCTGATTTTGAAGACTGATCTTTAATTACAAATTATTTGGTACTAGTTAATTTTGAAGTTTGTTCGGTATCTTTTCAAACTTTTAGGGCATTCATACTTTATTATTCCTGAGCTAGATTCGTGACAGCTTCAAAAACAAACAGTCACTAAACAATAGTATTGACCTACTGTCTACACTGAGGATCCTGACAGTGAAGGGCATGTAATAAATTGTCCCTTCAAATCCCAGATTTGTGAGAAAACAAAACATAAAGTAGCTGACAACCATCACTGGATGTCCATTCGCCCCCATTGTATGTCAATAATCCAGTCCCTCTACTCCTTATCCAATGCCATCCTCTTTATCATCCCACCTCCCCCAACCCCACCCACCTCATATGATCCTTGTATTTTCTGACAGCCCTTTGTCGTTTTCTCTTAATTATCTTTTCTGTAAAATCCGCACCTGAAAACAAGTTCCAGTATACAACTGAATTCTCCCACAGTCGTCTTGCTGTTAATTTTCACTAAATTCAAATTTAGCTATCTGTTTTGGATGTAAACAAACATCTACCATCACCGTCTGGCTTCATTTCTTCAGAACACAAACTATATTTTTCTTTCAACAATCATGAAACTGTGGCCCCAGACATGCAAAATATGCTCACTGAGTTTTATAACTTTTTGTCATCTATAAATTAACTAAACGTTCCATTTAACAGCCCACCTGTCAAAATTATTGTGCTTGGTAGCCATGCTGTATACCAATCATGCACTCTGTGTCCATGCTAATGACGTCATCAAACAACCTTGTGACATCACCATGAGGTTATAAGCAATTAAATCATATAACTTCCAATTATTGATTATTTATGTGTGAGCAGCATAGAGCAAAATAATCACACTATGTAAACCAAGTCTACAAATTTTCTTCTTGGGTGGCGAATAATTATGTCCCTTGACTGTACCTGTAATGATCGGTTCGATTACATACGTTTTGCTTCTTGTCAGTTTGCAGCCCTGATAGTTCAGTGGGTTAAGCGCTGTCCTGCTGAGCTAGCGGTACCGGGTTCAATTCCCGGAGGCAGAAATCTTTTCAATCGTAAACGGGGATCCACTGCACATAGCCATTCATTATTACCCTCCCATCGTCCTAATATGACTAAAATGCTGTTAAAAAGGACGTACATCACGTCAGCCATCTACATACACGCAAATATACGAAAGTACTGTTGCTTCCAGTGTGTGAAGTATGTCTTTTAAAGAGTTCCAACCAAGAACCTTGAGCATCTGCGCAGTCTGGTCAGTCAGTGCTATCCACAAAGGAATCCGAAAGTACTAAATGAAGTATGCAGCTATTCTGCACAGATTCATAAGTTTGAGTTTTCGCTGTTTGCAATTACGTTTGACCCTTGCTATTAGTTTTGGCACATTTTGCGTGATGCGGCTCAGGATGTATTTACACCTCCAAATTTTTTCTGCCATTTTCACAAAGGAACACTAATGGAGTCCCGGTAGCTCAGTGGGTTAAGCGCTGGCTGTCTTGCGGTCGAAGTTTCGAATCCGGCAGGAAGCAGAATTGTTTCTAAACATAAACGGGTTCCATTACACATAGTCTTTCATTATCAACCTCCCATCGTCCTGATATGACTGGAATACTGTACTGTTAAAAACGACGCAAAATCGCAAGTCATCCATCCGTACAAAGGAAAACTACTTTTCATGACTTCTTGTTTGCTTCTCGGGGAAAGGGAGCCATTCTAAAAAGGGGTCTACTTTTAAAAGAAGAAAAAAAATGCTCCTAGAGGAGCAAATTCTTTTATTTAAAAGTTTACCAAACTGAGAAAGGATGCAAAAGTGAAAGTAACAGTTGCTCCCCCTGAAAAAGCCAGGCCGCATAGCCCAATCGGTAGGGTACCTGACTCATAAGTCAGAGGTCCTGGGTTCGAAACCCGGTCTGGTCACATACTTTCGTTTCTCCTTCCGCTGATTCAAGAAGGGCAGTTGTCAGTTACTGGCGAAAGTATGTGCACTTAGTACTGGTTAACCGCTTAGGAGGTCTAAGCCTGCCCAGGAATAGTGTGGTTAGGTTAACTGACCGTCCCGACATGACCATAGCTGTCTACTATGGACGTTAAGCATCAAATCAATCAATCAATCAATCAGTGTAGTCTTTTACCTTAAATAAAACGCTACTTCTCCGGCTCAACGAACGCATTTGCCTGTATTATACTTTTCAAGTTCCAGAACTGTTGGAAGGCTTATCATACTCCGCGGATGCGAAGGCTTGTCTGTGTAAGTTTTCCCGTTACGGGGCGCGGTAACGACATGATTTAGATTTTGCACTGTCTCAGTGTAACTCGCCGGCGGTTGTAGGGTAGGCGAAGATGCCTTGAAAGTTAAACTTTGTGCATTGGGGCGTCCAACTGGTAGTGGCTTAAGGTAGAACTAGAACAAGATTCTTGAGGTGCGGGATGTTTTTACTACCATCTTCTCATTCTCTCTCTTGTCTCCAGAATAGGAGACGGCTAAATACTGAAATACTGTCTCAAGGGCCTTCAAACCAATACGGCAAAACCAACTGTCACTCACCTTGTCGTAAAAGGAGTACTCGATGATGTCCGCATTTCGATGTAGAACTGACTCTGACCTATCTGAAAACCAGAATATAACGGTAAGAACAAACTAAACGTCGATGGAAGAAAATGCATTCTAAATGATTGGGCCTGTAAAATACAGCTTTTTATCTTGTTGCTGGTTTTACTCAGTTCCGAATCAGCCGTCAATAGATCGAGATTAACGGGCTAGCTGCAGAATTTGCAAATAACTGTTTAAAATGGTTCTGTCCTCCATCATCCTTGCTACAGCACAAATGAGACCTACCTGCCTGCCTACTGAGTACCTACCTTACTACCTAGATTGATTTATTGATTTGGGTTTAACGGTCCTTTGAGACAGTATTTCAGTCTATATTGGGCCAACTCCCAGAGAGAGGGAGAAAGAAGAGAAATGATAGACGAGAGAAAAAATGTCCAAACCACCAACACCCGCACCTTCTGCAAGCACAGTAGTCCCTTGCCCTACAATGTTCCAAATCAGTTGGACGCCCGGCACTGGAAGTTGTACACAGCACCATCGCACCAGCCGACTGCCCCCTTACTAAAGTACGTGGTCCTAAGGTCGTCACCAAAACCCTGCACGATTGAAACTGTGCCTGTTTTTATTCACAACTATACTACCATTTTATGCCTTTAAATTTAGATCATTTTTGTTTTATTTGCTTATATGAATACAAACCAACAAAAAGTTGTTAATTTATACGGCAATAATCAAAATACATGCTTGTCAAATTGGAGTGAAAGAAGAGCGAAAAAGAAGTGGAGAAATGAATTTATTGTTGCCCAGAAGTATGTGCCCTAGAGTCGTCAGGTATGACCTAAAGTCGTCATCACTGTTCTTTGATGTCTGTTTCGTTTAATTTCCTCTCTAACCGCCAAAGGTAAGAAAATCTTGATGGTTTAATGTGCAATGCGTTTGGGCGAATGCAAACATACATCTTAAACTTGATTCTAGCGTGACAATCTTGGTTCGCCAGACCGATATCAGAACCAGCTGGCTCCGTCGACAAACCTGGAATTTTAAGTAAAAGTGGGATACCTTGTTTCCTCTTCGTTAGTTGGAAGAACGTTTCCAACCAGTCTAAATGTGAACTGCATAACAAAATTAAGATGATTATCTTCTGAATTATGCCCGCTTCCAAACATTTCTGTGACACAGATGGAAAAGAATGAAGCTAAAAGAATGATGACGAACTTAGGACCCTGACGACTTTAGGGCAACGTACGTTACCTGGAAATTTATAGCTCACCTCGACAGCTTAAAACGACTTACTTTGTTGGCTGTAAAACTGCAATCCTGATCTACTCTGTTCCAGACTAGTCTGTGATCTCTCGCCGGAGTGCGCCTGAAATATTTATAAATGGAATGCATATGCATAAAGATATGTTTACACGGAAACTTATTTTGCATGATGTTACCGTGTAAACACCTCAAAAATAAGTTGCAAGACACAAATTTGTTATGCATGCAACATGTCTTATTGCCTAAATAGGTGTCACGCAACATGTGTCAACGTGTACACATCTCAAATAAGTTAGTTGCATGACACAAATTTGTTTTGCATGCAACATGTCTAATCGTCTGAACATAACCTATTTGCGACAAAAATGGTTGCATGACACGTGTCATGCAACATATGGCCGTTTAAATTAGCCTTGATAATGCAGATGATTTCAGAAGACAGCAGTGATAAATTTTGATCAGCGTAGAAAATGAGATGACTCATATTAATGGGTACACTTTCAGGGGAAGCAACTCTGCCATTTTCATTTTTTGTTCCCCTTCCCAATAGCGTCCAACTATTAGAAATATTTGCTGCACTAGGAGCATGTTCTTTCCTTTGAAGCAGGCCCCATTTTGGAAGGGCTTCTTCGTCTAGAGAAGAACTGGATGTCACAGCTGTTTACTTTTGTAATTATGTGGAAAAAAATACTTAACGCATATCGTCAAATCCTTTGAAAACTGTGGTGCTTTTCTTCATATTATTCCCTAGCAAGGAATGAGTACTGTTTAACCAAAAATATAGCAGCCTTGTTCGGTTGTAACACCTGATGATCATGTGTGAGCGTGCAAGTGTTTAAAAGAAAATAAATAAATCAGAGCATATCAATGCCCTCATCAGGTCATTTAAAGCAAGTCTGCCGTTGTAACTCATCTGGATAAGTAAGGGAACTCACCTCATGGTCATTGAGTGAATATACAGTGTCATAAAGCAAATGATCGTGAATGGAATGTTTTGTGCTGAAGCTCATCTGTATCGAAGAACATTGGATACTGTGACTCCCTTGACTGAATGAATGTTAAGTGGTCAAGCTAGGAATGTTCGGTATTATAACTCGTCTTATTTACACAGGGAAAGTTTTATGTTATACCTAGCCTGGTCATGAAAAAAAGTTCGCTGTGTAACTCACCTGTTCATAAACGGAATCTTCGATGCTGCATGACCTTTGGGCGCGCAAAGAAGGTTTGATTTTGTCAGTATTAAGAACTGAATCCGTCCTGTCTGAAAATCAAAAGAATAATGTCACCATAACCCCACATTTTAGATATGAACCGTGACACATTACCAACAAAGAAGCATGTGCGCCCAACGAAGACTCAGATCACCCTGGGCGGCAACTGCCCAGGGTGATCTGAGTCTTCGTTGGGCGCACATGTCACTTTGTTGGTTTTCTCGTGTTATGGCTCAATTTTGTTCCTTAAACCAAACTATCTCAACTAGGTAATACTATGTTGATGGATTCTCTCCCCTTATGCCTAAAGCTGGCAATGTCTTTGATGATTGCATGTGACTTAAGGGGAATGAGTACGCGTTCAGGTGAAGCGACTCGTCCGTCCTTCTAAATGGAGGTCAACTCTTGGAAGGGAAAAATTTGCTCCCTTAGGAACAAAAATTTCCCTATATGCGTAGATCCTATTTCAGAAGGGCTACGTTTTTATACGCCCGCTTTGGAAAAAAAACCGGACGTATTATGGCATGGCGCTGTCTGTCTGTCCATCCGTCAACATTCTTGTGCGCACCATATCTAACCGTTAGAGATACCTTCATGAAATTTTGTAGGCATATATATTAGGATGGGACAAAGCGTCGCGTACAGTTATGGTTGCTCCCCCTTTCTTAGTTTCCAAGTTATGCCCCTTTGATTATTTTTTACCCTACAAGTCTTGGGCGCGCCATAACTAGATAACCGAATCTTGTGCATTCAATAACTTAGTAACCATTTGGAATATCTTGATGAAACTTTATAGAAATGTGCATGTTTACAAGACGGTATGTCATATATACGAATGGTTGTTCCTCCTTACTTAATTTTGGAGTAACCTCCCTTTGATTAGTTTTTTAGGCTAGCCCCATTCTCCCATTTACTCCGTAACTCCTAAACCCTTTGAAATATTTTAATGAAACTTAGGAATGTGTATAATAATGGGGCAATGTAGAATGAGCATGAACCACAACTCTGGCTTACTTACTTCTGAATTATCTGCCCTTGCATCAATTTCCGTTTTACTCTGTAACTCCTTAACCATTGGAAATATTTTAACAAAAGTTTATGGTGCTGTGTATATTGTCAAGGGCATATATTATGACCAAGAGTGGTACTCTAGTTTAGTTAGGTTATGAATTTTATCCCTTGTTTGACTTTGGCATTTCTCAACTTCTGAGCTGCTTCACCCTGGAAGCTGATTTTTGGTACTAATAGTATTTGATGTATCAGATGTTTTAATAACATTGTAGTTATTAATTACAGAGTTGTTTCCCCTGTTTGTCTGCCTGTCCTGTCCATCCTTTATCAACAGTCTTGTTATTCTGTAACTTCTTCATGACGCTGAAACGGGCGTATTATGTGCCGCTTGCGAAGCTCTTGTTTCATTATTTTAGGAGAAGTAAACAGGAAGTCACAAAAGATTTTCTCTTTGTAAAAATGGCGGGAAAAATGGAGGTGTACCCATACCCATACATAAAGACACCTTCCTGGGGCCGTATTCATAAAACGACTTAAGTTGTTGCTATGCTGTTGCTAAGGCTAAATTTCTTTGAAGGAGATTCCCTACAACTATGAAATTTAGTCTGGAGGAACAGTCTTTGTAAGACTGTTCCTCCAGACCAAATTTCATAGTTGTAGGGAATCTCCTTTATAGATATTTAGCCTTAGCAACCGCACAGCAACGACTTAAGTGGCTTTATGAATACGGCCCAAGATGTCATAAAAGTTGCCACCTATCAAAATACAGCCAAGTGTCAAAAGTCTTTCTCCAAAATATTTTTTGCATTGACTTTAGTGTATTTGCAAATGTGCAAGAAATTTTACTGTCAGACTTGTGTTCAAATGTTCAAAATAAATTTTGCATACCTAAAACCCTAAAAGATTTCTGCAATATAAAATAATTTTAAGCTTGCCTAAACCTACTCACAATTATATATATATAAAAAAAAAAAAAAAAAAAAAAAAAAAAAATAACTGATAAGAGTTCAAATCAAAATTATCATATGTTATCAAAATTATTGCTCTTTCTAATCATATAACATATAATATCGTACGATAAACAGTATTGCTATCGCGAAATTCCCCGCACAATTGAAAATGCATTGAAGTCTGTGGACAATATGTTTTTGGGGAAAGACTTTTGACACTCGGTTGTAGAATGGCGAAAAAACAACAACATTGCAGCAACGTACCGTAGGCTACCTAACTACACCGTAATAAAGGACTGAACTATTCGTGAAAGTATGAAATCGCGGCTCTCATGATAGAAACTGCGCATTGATAAAGATCATAATCAATTTGTTTCAGTTTAATATCGCGAAATTTTGCATTCGCGAAGCTTCTCAAAATTAATACTATCGCAGACACATTTCAGTTTATTGTATCAACATTTAAGGTATAAAGGAGAGGGTATCAAAAGTTTTGGTTGTTGCAAAGTTGTTGTGGGAATGTCAATTTGAATTCCGCCAAGGATTCCCACTTAAAGGCCCCATTGCTTTATCAGCATGAAATATTTTATCGTAAGGTATCGCTGCAAACTTCTCACTACGGTTTCGCCATTGATTATCATCTTGATTGGCCGGCTTTGAAAAATCAAAACATCCTTGAGTTTACCATAAAATAGATTTGAAAAATAACTAGGTCATTTTAGTTGCCAACTAAAATGACCTACTTTCGCTTTCATAAGCTAGATTTCATGGTAAAACACAAGGTACAGGAGGTAAAAATACAAGGTACAGGCATTTGAGCAGGTGATAAAAATACAATGTACAAAAATATTAGGCAAGGATCTCATTGATTGTGCCGCTGTTGCATTACTTCATTGCTAAACGGGGAACCAGAGACGAAACCCGTATTTTTATGGGGAGACATCATTTTTCCAAAATTCCTTGTTCCTTCTTTTTTACCAGTCATATGATACAAAAAAAGCACATCAACCGACATATTTTCATCAATTCTGAAGGATGTACAGGTTTTATAATGATTTGTATTTTGACGATTTTTACTACTGGTAGGACTATGAAGACTTTAATTTAAAGGCAAAGAAAATACTAGTTTCACGAAATACATGAAAAATGTATTTACACTCCTAAAATACTTTTACAAAATTTCTTTTGAATAAGCAAGATGGGTTGATAACTTTTGTTTTTGTCCTTGTTTTATCGCTATGCCTTTCCCAGCGCTGATGGCATATTAGAATTTTATGCACGACTAAGAAGTTTTAATTTGCTGAAATAAATCAGTATACTTACAATATACTTACAATATCCAAGATCTGGTGGTTGGTCCATTTTAATACGGTATTTCTCTGTCTATAGCTTAAAACGCTTCTATCGTTGTTGAAAATGGTGCGTAAAGGTTTAGCGTCACTATCGAAGTGACCTTGGCAACAACGTGATAACGTCAACGTTTTGAACTGATTTATGACGTAAAGATAACGAGGCTTTATTTAACGCCGCATATTTGAAACAGAGGACATTAGCTCAGTAGAGCTTTTTATTGCGACAGACAATGTATCCACTGACAAATTATACCTACCTGATGACTTCACTCAGTCACGTACAGATCAGAATCAGAATTATCTACTGGTGATACGTCCAAGGACAATCATTCACCAGGACCTGTGATCAGGGAAGCGACTCCATAGCCCTTAAAAGAAAAATGTATAAAGAAAGAATTGAATTTATTGCACAACCGGGTTAAGGGCAATAACGTAACAATTTACATGAAATAAGCTTAAACATACAAACGAATCCTCACACACATTCTAATTTTATGAGATGTTAAAATACATGTATTTGGTTGGTTGGTTGTTTTGAATTAAAGACTGTATTTGAGAGACAGTATTTTAGTCTATATCGACTAAATCAGGAAGTGTGGTAGCTCAGTGGTTAGCGCACTTGCCTCTGATGCTAAAGGTCCCGAGTTCGAACCCGGGTAGCGGCGTTTGAATTTCGCTGTCCGAACACGCTTCCTTAATGTCATTTGCAGGGATGACATTAAAAAAGTGTGCCGTCCTTCGGATCAGGACCCTGTGCAGGGAGAGTCATCCCCTGTGCAGGTTAAAGATCCCTTCTGTAGTTACATGGCTACAAGGAGGTTCATCCTGCAAAACTGGAGTGTACATCGTACACCTGCTCATAATCCTCGAGAGAGGGTGTAGCAGTATAGAAAGAAAGAAAAAAAATCTGCCAGAGAGTGGGAGAAAAAGAGGTTATGATAGGGAGAGAAAATGTCTCAACAACCCCACCCGCACCTACTGCAAGCACAGTAGGTCTTTGCCCTACTATTATCCACATTAATAGGACGCCCCGGCACTGAAAATAATATAGAAGATAAATGGTTTGGAGCTGAAGACATGTTTATCATTATGTTATGAGGCAATCAATTCATGGATGGATTTGCCTACTGTAATCATCACTTGCCATTGAAGTCACCATAGTCGATTGGTACAACTCAAATCATTGTAAAAAAAACTGTTCAACCTGCACGTTTGGTAATAAAATGTGGATTGATGCACATATATCGAGTCATATAACTGGCAAAAAGCAGAGAAAACAATTTTTTGGAGAAACAAGAATTCCGCGGAATGCTATGTCGCACCTTCCTTATGCTTTCTCAGTAGTACATACCATGGTTAGAGGAAAGTGTACACTAGGTCTTTTACAAAATCAGTAGCACGTGAAATGTATATCAAGGGCTGAAACAAGTGCATTAATCCTCGAGTTCATTCTAAGATGAAACTTTATACCAGGTTTGATGAGTCTAGCTCTCATAGATTGTCAGAGAGAAATGGACTTCAATGATAGGGTCAATTTAATTTTGTAAGTAAAATTTTACGTAGTCAGCACAGCATGAAATATTGGTCAAAATAAGTGCAACAATCCTCTAGATCAACCTTAGTAGAAACTTTATACCAGGTTTGATGACCGTAGGTATCATAGATTGAGAGAAATGGACCAGTATTCTAGGGTGGACGTAATTTTTGACGTAATATTTTACTAAGTCAGCAGAGCATGAAATATAGGTCAAAGGTCAAAATAAAGGAAACACTCCTCTAGACCATCCTAAGAAAACACTTTATACCAGGTATGAAGATTGCAGGTATCATAGATGGAGAGAAATGGACTTAAACACTAGGGTTAACATATTTTTTGGCATAGAATTTTATGAAGTCATCAGAGCATGAAAAATAGGTCAAAGGTCAAAATAAGTGCAAGGTTCCTTGAGATCATTCTAAGAAGAAACTTTATACCATGTTTGATGAACCTAGGTATCATAGATTGAGAATAATGGACCCGAACGCTAGGGTCGACGTAATTGTGGATGGACGGACGGCACAGAATTTTACGAAGTCATTAGAGCATGAAAAATAGGTCAAAGGTCAAAATAAGTTCAAGGTTCCTCGAGACCATTCTAAGTAAAAACTTTATACCAGGTTTGATGAATGTAGGTATCATAGATTGAGAATAATGGACCCGAACGCTAGGGTCGACGTAATTGTGGCCGGACGGACGGACTGACGGACGGACGGACGGACGGAAAAGTGAACTCCTATATCGCACCTTGCTAAAGCATGTGCGACAAAAAATCGCTCCACAAAACACAATTTCCTGTTCTTGCTTCCCGTCTAGCAATGCTACTAGTATATAAACAGAGGTGGGATAGTACAGTACATTGTATTTTTACCATTTCATTCAATTTAATGAAATCGAAAGTGGTCATTTTAGTTGCTAAATAAGAAACTAAAGAAACTTGCAGCGATACCTCCCGATATTTTTTTTCATGCTGATAGAGAAATGGGGCCTTTAAACTTAAAAATGTTTCCTTAGAATCAGCACTTGGTACAAAATTAGTGCATTTTATACTGTCATACAATTTTAATCTAAGAGTGTCATATTTTTAGATTCACAAAGAAAATGTGTTTCATTTTCAATGACTTTATACCAGTATCACACAACCTATCAACTATTTCCCCACAATACCTATCACGTTCTATTCCAAATCTGTGTGTCCTTATTTTGAAAGCAGTTAGGGTTTGCCTACTTTTCATCATGTAATTTTTCAAGTCCGTAAATAATCATTTGTATATTCGTATGTGCGTACATGTACTTGTTTTTGTCTGTCTATCTACATCTGAGCCACGACATGACAAAACCGACAAAGTGGTTGTGCGCCCAGCGCAGACTCAGATCAGCCTGGGCATCCGCCTAGTCTGAGCACAGTCTTCCCTTAGCGCTTAAAGGGTAGCTACGTGTCTAAGCTACCGTCATGTGGACAGCGAGGACTCTGATCAGACTGGGCGGATACCCAGGCTGATCTGAGTCTGCGCTGGGCACACAGCCACTTTTTGGTTTTCTCATGTCGTGGCTGAATTCTGTATCTAACAATTAAGTGCAAGGCCAGGATTGGCATAGTCGCACTGTAAACAACCTTAAAACATTGGTGAAGGAGGTTAATGCTTACAGTTAAAATCAGTTAAAACAGTGTTGTTAATAATCACGGACTTAAAATACCTCCACCGACGTCGTCCAAAGCTGGTGCTGATATGACACTGGCAGTCAGACCATTCCAGAGATGGACTGTTGATGGAAAGGACCCCATGTAGGCGTTGATGGAACAAACATATTGGCAGGAATCGTTGATGGTGTCTTCTATTTGCTACACCTGTACCTGTCAGGTACTGACCTGTAGGGATTTCAACGAGGTTGCTGAAGTTGCGACTTTGTTCTGGCCCCGAGGTTATAGAACTTTTTGAGAACATTCTCAGACTCAAGAGAGCACAATTTCTGAGTCTGAGAATAAACCAGCGGTTATAAAACTTTTGAGAACGTTTTCATGCTCAACGTTGAGCATGATTTTGAGACGTGGCGCATGTATTTAATGGGGAACAAAACGTAACGTCAAACTGTCAAGCGGCTACTTTTTCCGCCTTATGAGAATGTTAACCGCGGGATTCGACTGTCTTATACCGAAAGTAGTGAAACAAAACCAAACACGCCACGGAAACAAAAACAAAAACGATCCGATCCTTTAAACATGTTGTAAAGACAACCATCAATGAGAATTTATTTACAGTTTTGCTTTTTCATTTGCATTTCCAGTATAGGACGGATCTATTTGCAATTATGAATACGATACGAATTGAGTTTGTAGTACAAATTTTATCGGAAGTTGCAAATATAAACCACACTATTTCCTTGCACGGTAGCCTTTAGCCGTTTCAAGGTAACTATACTATCCTCTGTTTTCGTGTAGAACGAATTATCTCTTGCGTCACCTTTGCCACGGGAAAGACGTTTTATGCTGGTGAAATATCATATACATGTATTTATATGTTAATGGGCTTCAAACTATGAGAAATTTTTCTCCGATGGCGAGAG
Source organism: Ctena decussata (assembly GCA_963989385.1). Lineage (NCBI taxonomy): Eukaryota > Metazoa > Mollusca > Bivalvia > Lucinida > Lucinidae > Ctena > Ctena decussata. The sequence goes on along the minus strand of OZ022498.1, from coordinate 43,641,844 downwards.
AAAGTATTGCTGTGTAGTCAAACCTGTCTTAAGCAAGCACCCAAGGGAAGTGCAAAAACCGTTTGCTTAATACAGGTCAATTTGTAAAGAAAATGGTACTTTTGGAAATGAAATTGTTGCCTTTTAATACAGTTATTTGCTTCACAGAGCTGACCGTTAAGACGCGTTTGACTATAATGACGCGGACCTGAAAATTGTTAGACAACCGCTTATAGCTATAAGGTTTCATATGCATGTAACGTTTGAATTTCTTTACTTGTAGTGGAGCGGCTTAGAGTGAAATTTTAAGGAAATACTTCACTTGATGATACAAGCATGAAATTTTCACTAAATGTTCCTTACATGGCCCGGATTCAAAAATGATCGTGGGCCACTTAAAAATCATCCATTTTCAAGATGGCCGCCGAGTTTCAAACTGTAATCGTTTTAATTTTTAACATGGTTATAGTCCGCAGGCATATGTAGTTCCCGTGGGCATGTGTGTAATTTTTTGGCAATATATACATATAGAAACTTGATCAATGGAGTGTTTACAATGGAAAAGTGCATGTTGTCTATTTTTCTTACGACTCTTTGGCCATAAGCATCGATTATATACGTTACCTATGTGTATTTAAAATCATATAATTTCAAGGTACACTACTTATTTTTATTTTTAAATGCAGTTTCTCCATAGAATCATCGTAAAGTATTAGAAAATACATTTTAGTACGTTTTTTTTCATCATTTATTACTACTAGTAGTAACGTAAATAACTTTAATTTATTAGTTGGTCCATTATGATACGACTTACATAATTTCTTCACTGTCTCTCAGAGAACAATTATGAATTTAATATCCTGGCAGTTCTTAAAAAAACACTGTTTTCTTGGAACTATTAGCTTATGACTAATTTAGGGACTTCATGAGGTACGTTTTATATGCGACGAAACTCAGAATATTGAAAATGCTAATACATGTAGATGGAAACTTAGAAAATTCCATACACGCACAGCAGGTTTGCTGCTTGTTTATTTCTAATAGCATATATCTGCACATTTAATGATTATGCCCAGGTACACACTGGTCTGGCATTCAACACAGGTAACGAAGACAACGTCCAGGTTTCGTAATTCCTACGTCTAGCCAACGACGAAAATGGCGGATTTTAATGGGGGCGAATCGGTTATAATACATTCACTTATTAATTTCTACGTATTGTAAAGGGTGTCAATTATGCCAATACTCTTACGGACCCCGGAAATTATGCTCGATTTTATTGAGAAGATCCAAAAACGGCCACAAAGATGCACGAGGGAGAAATGCAAGATCCCGTGAGACAGCTACTACTGATATCACTGGGGAAAGTATGATTCGTAGATTATAGCTCTGTTTAACTGCCTTTTTCACTATATTCAGCTGCTGATTTTTTTATGCGAACTTGGGGCAGTGTGAGTAGTTGCCTGTTATGTACATTTATTTGCATGCCATTGTCTCTGTATGCAGATGTTGCTATTTTTCCATTACAACGCCCATGCCAACGTAGTTAATACAACGCAAATATAACGAAGTTAACTTTTATTTCACATTTAAAGTGATTAAACTGCAAAAATGTTTACGTATGGCGGGTTCAAAAGTGACACGTGTAATTAACGCGGCACTATAAACCATAAACATGAAATGTTTCTAAGTCATTCGATGGATATCAGCTGTAAAAGTTCACTTCAGATGGGACCTTGCTTTATAGTGAAACACTAGCGACTCTAAAACGAGACTCTTGTCAACTGCGCCGCAGAGGCTTGAATTATATTGTTTCTGTATAGCAAACGAAGACCTAGCCACTAGTTACAATGATTTCCTCGTCAGACTAATATTAAAATGAGATACCTCAAATATTTTAACCAAGGGTTCCTCCCATTGTATATATGTAAATACAATCGGTATCCTTTTAGCCATACCAATTCTGATTCTGGCCTCTATGGCGGCGCACACCAGTAAGGAATTTGATTGCTTGGTAATTTATGCAGTATGAGTCCTTCACGTGGAGTCCTTACAGCAAACATAGCTGAAACTTTATCCATCTTACCATGACAAACAAGTGCAGCGTGAATGAATTATAGCTGGTAAAAACTGTCATCAGTTGTAAAATTATTTTTCAAGTCAGACACGTTTCCTTAAACGGTTATGGACGGACGCATGGTGCCTCATACTGCGGACATGAGAACGTACATCATAGGTGCGGGGAAGGGATGGGGGTGGGAGAGGAACATCGAACGAGAACTGAAATACACACACACACTACTTACATTCTGTATGTATGCAGCATTGAGAATTTTACAACAACTCTACAACTCATGACAACTATGTTTCTCGATTTATACTCTAATGAGTTCTGAATAGTTAGATCCTTTGGAAGCTAAGAACACATCAAAGAAACGAAAATAGCAGAATCATTCGAGTCTGTTCATGATCAGTAATGAAATGTGCCACACCGGCAACGCCCCCGCTCTCTTTCACGATTACTCTAATAAGTTCTGAATAGTTAGATCCTTTATAAGCTAGGAATACATCAAAGAAATGAAAATAGCAGAATCAGTTAGATGGGTCGGTTTATGGCCAGTAATGAAACGTGTCACATCAGCAACGTCCCCCCGCCACTTCCTTCTTCCAGCCCCCGCCCCCACCCCAACGCCATTCCCTAGCACCGGCTTGAGCAGATAGACCCCCCCCCCCCTCAAAAAAATCTAAATGTGACCCGTCGCGCAAAAAGGGACGAGTTGGGTGTCCTATAGCGAAATTTAGTTTTATGTCTCAGTGAATAAGCAAATATAAGAGGATTCGGAAAATATAAAAAATTTGGCGGCTGTTGGCCATTTTGGGGCTCAAATTGCCTGCAGAACGTAGGTACCGTCATGAATGGTCACAAATGTTTGATGACGTTGTGGTGACGTCGCAAAGTAAAATCGTTCAGAACTTGTAACTGATAGATAAAGTAAATGTTTGTTTTGTGTGCCGTCCTTGGAAGCTTTGTTTGCTGAATAAATATTCCGAATCATGCTTCTCGGGGACTTCTTCCTGCAGGTATGACAGAGAGATCACACACTGGCATCAAATTAACCAAATAAGCATTTTGATGTATTATCAAGTGACATGCACATATATGAGCCGCGACGTGACAAAACCAAGACGGTGGTATTTGAGCCACACAAAGACTCAGGTCAGCCTGGACATCCGCCAAGTCTGATCAGAAGCTTCGCTGTGCACGTAAAGGATGGCAAATGGTCTAAACTACTTTCACGCCGTTGCATGCGTCGTTAGGATTGATCAGACTAGGCGTTAGCCTAGGCTGATCTGAGTCTTCGCTGGGCACACATGCCACTTTGTTATTTTTCTATCCAACTATGCGTGATGGTTTCTGCAATTTTTACGGGCGCCCGTAAAAATAACGGGAAATGGACCGGCAGCTGGTTTCCAGTTATTCTACCGTAAAATCTTCGGATTTTTTACAAGGTAATGGTAACTGATGGTGTTTTCCTTGTTTTTGTCCAAAAAGAATGCAATTGCTTGATAGAATCGCCTCATTCGGCGATTAAACGGTTTGAACGAGTAGTAACCATCTATGTTTTGAGACCGAATAAGTAAAATAATGCCATGTTCACGAAAAATGTAGGACAGTCTGACAGAGTCTAGTAAACATCCTCGGCAAAAATATTCTAAAATTTCACGCGTACAACATCATTTACCAGTTTTGGTTAGACTCTGAATTCTAAAACTTTTTTTGCGAACTCGAACAATGCTCCACTTTTCCCTCTGCAAAGTTGGGTTATCAATGATGTCCATGACACAACCTTTTCAACATGGTGCTCGCATTATTTTCTTCCTTTTGTACATGAAATCAGTCCAAATTTCAATGCCTGGGAAATTACAGAAATGACTTTTTTAAGAAAAATGAGTAGCATGACGTCAAAAAAAAAGAAAATGGAAAGAAAAAGAAAAAGAAAAATGGACCAGTTCACGCCTGCTTATTATCTCCTGAAGCACAATAGCGTGTTGTGAATAGAAAATATTGAGGGGATGTCTGGTTGCGCCGAAGGGGACTAGAAATTGGGATGACACAAAGGTTAGTGAACCAGTTGAACCGAGATTTATTCTTTTCCCATGTCAAGTCTCAAAAAATCGGGGAATGTCATGAACGCAACCCTCTATTCATTCTCCCATAGGTGTGAATCGAATTTGAAACCAAATTCTGTGTTTAACAGCAGAAATCCGTTTTGTCCTGGAGCAAGGGTAGTCAATATTATGCCATTTTGACGCAATGCGAACAAATTGGATACATATTCCTGAAGTTGTCCAGCGTAAATGATTCCATCCATCACCATAACTTTAAAAGGGCTTTAATGTTAATGTTCTTTACCGACCGAACTATATTTCGTTACTATTCGTTGCCAAGGAAATAGGCATTTTGTTGAATTTTATGATTAAGGGGATCTGATGTTCTTAAATGGATAGGTTATGATTGAGGGGAGTGTGAAATATTGGTTTGGTGTTTGTCCCTTTTGAGTCATTATATATGTTTCTTGGGCGAGGTGAGGCTTGGTTGGCAGGTGCCCTGGTAACCAGGGTTTGGTAGATCGGGTTGAATAGGGTAGGCGATGTGTGTAGGTATCTAATCTCCACCTTCGGAAGTTAGACTCACTTCTCTACTCTACTTTTCTCTGCTCTACTCTTCTTTACTCTACTTTAGGCGGCCAGTGCAGTGCATCACAATGCCGTATAGTAAGCTGTTAATTGTAGTAACGTACTATTAATTTCAGTTCTGTTCATTGTTCCTCCTTCCAAGAGGACATCCGAGTAGACCAGGCATCGCCACCACGGTAAACTAACAGGAAGCCATGAATGGGGGAACCGCAAAAGCTGTTTCCCTTTACATGAAGTAAACCAAGTTCTAGCCCAAAAGCCTGTTTCACATCATCCTTACGGCAGCCGCACGGCCCTCAGCGATCATATTTCTGGCAAAAATCGCTGGGTTTCGTGCGGCAGCCGCAAAATCGTCGTACGAAATTTAGACTTCGCAACGTCGTCGCAACGTCGCAAACTGAATTCTCAACATGCACATTATTTCTGCGATTTTTTGGCAATCTGTGGACGCCGCAAGGCTGCCGCACGACAGTCTTTAGACAATCGCACGATTGACTCACGATTTTGCAGGAGTTCGCAAGTTTGCAGGCGGGGCTGCTGTCAATCATTTCTTGCGTTTTCTTCCGACGGTCGCAAGACAGCCGCACGAGCATCTTACGACAGTCGTGCGTCCTGACAGAATGCTATCGCAAGAATGTTGAGAATCGTCAGACAATCGCGCAAGTCGCACGGTAGCTGCATGACAGCCGCACGGCCGGCGCACGACAGTCCTACGATTGTTGCGCCACTTGCGTCTCCCTTAAAAGTAGATCGGTACTCATAGTTTAACTCCAGAGAAGAAGCATGCCCCCAGCGAAACAGATCCAGGGTTTTCCCCACCAAGGCCTCGCTCGTCCTCTTCTACCTTGCCGTGCTCGGATGAGCAGCGCCCGGATGGCGGCATGACGCTCTTATTTATCACGGAGCCTTCTTCTTAGAAGGACAACACGCTGCTGTGGGATAGCCATCAGATTCCAATGTGGTGTCGACAATCGACGGTGACACTATGAGGGTTGCGGGTGGTGCTCTTGCATTTTATTCGTCATTCGAGGCGAATTCGTACGATGAACGTACGGTCATCGTAAGACATTCGTGAGACAGCCTTGCGAATTCTTGTTCGTCGTACGATGCCCGCAAGATTTTTGACAAATTCTTACGACCGTCTCACGGCAGTCTTGCGACAGTCTTACGGCAGCTGCACGACCATCTTGCGGCAGCCGTATGAAATGTTTATTTTTCCTACTTTTAAGCTGCAAAATCGTGCGACCCGTGAGGCAGACGTACAGACATCGTACAGCTGCCTTGCGATCTCTGAGACCACGGTTGACCCGCCCAGATACACTGCGAATTTGTCTGCGATCTGTCTACGGCACCCATGGCCTCCAAAATCGTACGAACAAAAAATTGCACGGCTGATGTGAAACAGGCTTAAGTGCTGGCAGTAAACAGACGCACAATATATTATGGCCATCCTATGCAGCATTAAAATCGTACAAATAAAGTTGTTCTGGCCATATAAATATACAAATTAGCTGATACATGATTTAGGATTTCTAATAGTTTGAAGAAGAAAAAAAGAAAGAAAGAAAATGAGATTCGAACTTACACGGGGCAACTCTTATGTCAACAACTGAGCGGCTACCTTACCACATGACACAATGGGCAGAAAATTAAAACATATAGCTACGAACACACTGTACATCTTTCCTTTTTTATGCTAATTTTCTCTTCCTCTTTCCCCCATCATTAACTAAATCTAGGGTCTCTTTATCACCATCTTCTAAGCTTAGGAAACAAGTATCGGAAAGGAAATTTGACTAAAGTTGTTGTTCGACACATATTTTCGCGGCATCAAAACTTCAATACTCTTCCAAGGGACGCAACTTTATTTACGGCAAATATTTGACTGGCTGGCGTGAATAAAAGCCCCCCCCCCCCCCCCCAAAATAAAGCCCGAAACGATTGACAAAAAACGCGGGCACCTGTTTATCGCGCAACTGAAATTAATAAGTCGTGACGTCAACGTTGAAACGTAATTTCTTGAAACAACGTCATCCACCCAACTCGTCCCTTTTCGCGCGACGGGTCACAAATGAACTCAATGATCCTAAAGGACCAGAAAATATAATCTGACCTAGTATAGTCAGTCTTTCCACAAAACAGCTTGCGGCTTGCACTATCGGTTTCCCTCTGTAATATAAATATCGGTTGTAGCTTCATTGTGATGTTGAATCTTTAAAGTGTGACACCAAAACCTGTTGGATTGCGACCATTTTTTTGTAACAATTTACTACCCTGATACTATTTCTGGCATTGGTTAGTCTATATTTTAATTAAATTTACTAGGAGTAACCGTAGTTATTATTCCGATTTATTGTTTTGATGTAGACATGTTGCCATGTGCTTGAGACAGGTCTTCGAAATGAGTCACGAACAAGCAGTGAGACACGCATGTACTTTACCAGTGGCGGCCCTTAACGTTGCCATGCGCTGATTGATGCATTTTTCAAACCTTTTTCGTGAATTTAAACTATAAGTAAATGATCAATCGCCGTTCTGATACTGTGGTCTGTGTTATATTTTGTCCGGTATACATAAGTCCAAGTGATTCCACTATGTAAGGGAAATGGTGTGCTGAGGGTGCCTATCAGACTACGCGGACTAGGCCCTATAAATGTTTGGTAGAGGACTGCGGAGGTACTGTAACTATAAAAGAGAAAATATTGCATTCATCTTCATCCTTTTATCTTAGCAGCCCCAATTTTATAAAGTTATCCAGGACCGAAAGTAAGGTAGGCTTATTACTTTTGACTCGCCCTTTTATTTGTCAGACAATCTCACCAGGGATGCGTCAGTTCTCGAAAAACTGAGTAAAACCTGACTTATATGTTCACAAAAATCATTGAAAGAAGGTAAAAGACTTCACATGATTCGTAATCCCTTGTGTAAATACAGGGCCAACGTCAAAAATAGCCAGTCCCCATTTCTTCTGATTCTGTTCATTATTAAATCTGGACACCTTGGAGATAGATCTGCAGACTCTAAGGTAAGGACATATTTTTAAACATTAAACGATGCTTCAAGGGTTCCACTGAGTTAAATAACGTATAATTTTTATCTATTAATGCTTATATTTTTGCTTTAAAGTATTGAAATATTGATCACCGACTGGTGAACTGAAATGGTCAAATTTTGCACACGTCTTAAAAGATTTGACGATGTACTGTCCATGTAAACGCCAGTATTCCGCTTTCTGGCAAAAAGTGCAAAACAGCTTGTCGCCTTGAGCATCACTCCCCTCCCCCGCTCGCCCTTGTCATTGGTAATTTGCACATTGAGCAGCACTCCTCCGCCCCCACCCCCGCCCGCCCTTGTCATTGTTAATTTGCACGATGTATCTGGCATTATAATCAACTAGTATCAATATTGTTACCTATGCTATCGACCGGAACGATACGATACAAACTAGCTTTCGAGAATTATGTATTGACCGAGCAATATCCAAGTGGGGACATGGCGTCGTAGTGACGTCGATGCGACGATATCACGTCGCTTCGACGTCAGCGCGACACCATGTGCCTGCTGGAATGGTTTTCGCCAGTATTTTTGTTGGGGTCACTGTTTGGTCATCTACATGAATGCATGTTTCGACTTTTTCTTCGGAAAAAGTGGAGTTGTAACAATTTAGCATACATATACACGGTGGTAATACCGTTTTAGCTACCTATGCTGTTGACCGAGACGGTACTATACATGGTGGCTGTCGACCGAGCTGATACTACTGTCGTTTGTCACGGTCGACAGCCTTTTTTGCACGTTTGGTAAATGAACGGCTCGGTCGACAGCACAGGCAGGGAAATTGGTATTACCACCGTGGTATAGCATGAAATACAGGATCAGAAGATGCCGGGATCTAGGAAACAATGAATACCAAAAGAATAGAAACGCTGCGCGTTTTCAACGACGATTACATGGTAAACTATTTGAGGTACTAGAGACAAGAAAAGCTTAAAGACCCAACAGAATGTTCTTAAGAATGATTACCAATTAAAATTCAGATGGATGGATGACTTGCAATTTTACACACTTTTCAACAGTAATTAGGTCTTGACGATGACAAGGTGATTATCAAAGGCGGTATGCAACAGCTTCGTTTACGTTTGAAAAGATTCTATCAAGATTGAACCAGCTAGGTCAGCAGGCTAGCGCTGAACCAACCGAACCACCGTGCCTCATATGCCTGAAAGAATATCGTCAGTCCGGCTTAATTTAGTGTCAATTACTTTCTACGTTTCCAGAGTTTTTAAACGTAATAACGTTGTGCTTTTATCATAAGATAACGAGGCAAATTATTTTTGATTTGACTTAGGACCGCCAGGTCATCAGACCAGCGCCACCGTGGCTTTTCAGTCGTGTTATGGGCTCACCGTATACTGGCATAGCGTTCATAATCCATCCCTCACCCTTTGCTGTCTTTAATCATCTCTCGTTCGAAAAGGTATGCCTTTACTGCTTGGTTGTTGATTGCTGGCCCATATTAGGGATTCAAACCCGCCCCCTTTAGCGCCATAACTAAGAGTTGAAAGAAACAAGAGTCATAGATATTGTTGATCGTGGTCGGTAGACTCGACCGTCACCGTTGAGGGTATATACTTCGCAAATCACGACTTCAATTGAAATGTTGAACTTGTATATGACAAGAGTAAATTAATGATCCCGTAATGATTTAGTACATTGAATTTAAGCAGTATTTGTAACAAGACCAAATGTGACCAATAAAAGATGCAATTTCTGACAGTTTGAATTAGGACTTAATAGTTGGATCATTCAATCAGACTATTATGTTTTCCTAGGTTATCGAAGTTTCATCGTGACAGCATATGCTATTCAAGAGTTCTCCTCAAACAAATTATGATAACAGATCATCCATAAATAAACGGTTCATCAATGAGCTGACTGTTCTATACGAACGAAAGCCTAAAACCTGTAAAACGACAGCCAAGAGAAAAAAACTGAGCCGCGACACGACAAAACCAACAATGTGGTTGTGCGCCCAGCGCAGACTCAGATCAGCCTGGGAGGATCAGCATGGGCATCCGCCCAGTCTCATCAGAGTCTTCGCTGTCCGCGTGGAGGTAGCTTAGATCTTTCGCTACCATTTGAGCACTTAACGAAGAGTCTGATTAAACTGGATTGATGCCCAGGCTGATCTGAGTCTGTGCTGGGCGCACAACCACATAGTTGGTTTTGTCCTGTCGCGGCTCATATTTAATTAGGTTATCGTCCTTATGCGCAGTTGCATCACGACAAAACCAACAAAGTGGCATGTCCAGCGAAGACTTAGATCAGCCTGGGCACCCGCCCAGTCTGATCAGAGCATTTGCTGTGCACTAAAAGGGGAGCCAAGGGTCTAAGCTAGCTTCATGCGGGTAGCACAGACTCTGATCAGTCTTGGCGAATACACAGGCTGATCTGAGTCTTCGCTTGGCACACATGCTACTTTGTTGGGTTTGTCGAGTCGTGGCATATATGCTTTCGTATAGTGTGCTTAGAAGCACCAGCGATGTTTGTGTACTTGAAAAAAAAATCCGACCAGCTTGCGCATCTGCTGGATTTCGTAAGAGATGGCGCTATTTGCTTTTATGATGTTAAAACAAGAAAACTTTGTCCTTATTCATTTTACTGGTCTGTCATTGACTTGGCCCTGATGACCTAAACCACTGGGACAGGAATCCCGAACAAACAAACCAGACAAAGATCAAACTGCTCCGAATGCATGGGGGTAGTATGACCAGGATCTGCGGTGGTTTCATACTGAGTGACGCGGATTTTACGTCCCATCTACACACACACATCATCTGGCAATGGGACTTTGGTTTAGAGTCTTAGTCGAAAGACCGGTGACGCGAGGAATCAAACCTGCGACCCGTGTATCGGTAGTCGAGCGCGTAAATCACTACAGTGCCATCGCTACTTTCTCCTAGCAGTGAACTTTTACTCTGCTTATACATGTAATAACTAGTTATATAGCGTTTCAATATCGTATATATTCGAATATTTTCAATCTTCACCAGTCATGAAACAATTACGCGATTTTTCTTTCCTTTTGCGTTTGTCAAACCTTTGTTTATCCCGTAAACAGTTTGTTTCTGACGGTATTTTGACTTGGGTGTCTACCTTTCATTGTCACCTTTTGCCAAGCACAGGCCACTCCGGATGGTTGTCACAACCAATTTTAGAACCTCCGTCGGAGGTACCTGTGAAAGTTTACTAGGCGTGGTTAAGCAGGCGTATGAAAAGACGTTAGTCTGTACAGAAAAAATAGTATCCATCATTATTATTTCAAAAATATATATACAACTATATGTTTTAGTTTAAATTCTTAAAAGGTTTAAATTCATATAGCATAAAAGTAACTGCCGAAATTAATTACGTGCGTTGCGAAAGACTGGCGAAGCGGGGGATCGAACCTACGATCTCTGTATTGGTAGTCTTCCGCCTTATCCTCTATTCTACTGCTGCTTCTACACGAGAGAGAGAGAGAGAAAAAAAAGACAGAGACGGAAGACGTCGAAATGACGTCGACGTGACGTCATTTCGACGCCCTGCAGGTATTGCAGCACATGACGTCGAGATGACGTCACGTCGACGTCGATTCGACGTATTCACGTCGCATCGGCGTCATGTACCTGCTGGAACTGGCCAAACTTCACAGAGAGAGAGAGCGAGAGAGAGAGAGAGAGAGAGAGAGAGAGAGAAGCACTTTCATATATACGTAATAGGGCTGGTCGCAAAAGATGTTCCTTCCAATAAGGGTTCAAAGGACTTTTAAAAAATACACGAATTTCATACAACAAGGGGGAGAAATACAGTATCACTTGTGTTCATGATCAGAATGAAATTTCGATGTCCAGGTGGGCTATGGCTTTTGAATCAGAGAAGGATATGGCAGCGAAATGAGAGGGATGGGCTCCGCCTTTCCTATGCTTTACCCAAGAAACAGTGGGTCTCTGACCCCGGTTGCCCCTACGCAGACGACGAGAAGCATTACCTTTATTCAGCAGGCACACACCATTGAATCAACATTGAATCAACCTTGATTCAACATAATGACGTTGAATTAAGGTTGAATCAAAGTTTATTTAATGTTATTTGCCTAACGGGTTTCTATCCCGCCGTCGATGGAATTCAGGCTTCCACTGCACACAGCCTTTCATCTCGATATGACTGAAATCCGATTGAAAGGGTCTCTGACTGACTGATTGACTGATTTGTTGCTTTACGTCCACGGTAAACAGTTATGGTCATGTCGGGACGGTCAGTTAACCTAACCACACTATTCCTGGGCAGGCTTAGACCTCCTAAGCGGTTAACCAGTACTAAGTGCACACATTTTTGCCAGTAGCTGACAACTAACTGCCCTTCTTGAATCAGCGGAAGGAGAAGCGAATGTATGTGGCCAGACCGGGTATCGGACCCAGGACCTCTGATTTATAAGTCAGTTACAATATCGATGCCATCTGACTATCAAGAGCAGAACGGGAAAAACATGAGTCTACCAAATTAACCTGCGCATACGCGCAGTTTCATAACGATCTTCACTGTCTGCTTACACAGTTATTGTGCCAGAAAATAACAAAAGTTGTGATCAGGCTGCGTAGGTGCGCAGGCTGATCAGAACTTTCGCTGACCGCACATGCTCCAAAATACCATTTTTTCTCATGGCACGGCGCATTTTATGATTTGATATTACCATGTTAGCGTAAGGAAGTCTAACCCCAACTAGCCATACGGCCAATAGGCTATGGAAAACTTTTAGCCTTTTTTACCCATTTGTCTTATGCTTCGTCTGATCTGGTTCTGTACTGCTGATTTATGCCCCGTGTGTGGTTTGCTGGGCTTTTAATTGGGGCATTTGGAAATAGGTGTCGTAGCAGAGGTAGAGGCGTACAGGTTTGACAGCACAGTTGGAGAAAAGAACACAGACCTTTGAGATGAGATGCCACCGAAGACTAATGAACAAGGATCGCGTAACCAATGAGGAGGTTCGCAGAAAGATCCAAGCCGCCATTGGAGAATATGATGAATTCCTGGCCATGGTCAAGAAACGGAAACTAGGTGGTCTGGCCACGTCTCCATGTTTTCTGGCTTAAGTAAGGCGATTCAAAGGGTCACAGTGAAAGAAAAAAGAAGGAGATTTAGACAGAAAAAAGAGGTGGGAAGACAATATAAAAGAGTTGACGGGGATGAACATTGCCAGCTTAACCAGAGCAGCTGATAACAGGACAAATTGAAAATGGATTGTTGCGAAGTCCACTGTGGTGCCCCAACCACCTCGCTAGGTTATGGTGGGTAGAATAGAAATAGAACAGGTTTTGTTGCCCCAGAAATCTCCTTCCTCCCTCCCTTCCTGAAGCCCTTGTCTGTCGCCTTTTTTCAGGACGCGGGGGCGGAGAGGAGGGGCTGGGGAAGGAGGCGGAAGAGGTGCGCTGGCGAGTTAATACGTAGGCGGTACTTATCAGATGTCTGCAACTACCATATCCCGCGAAATGGTTCAGAGCCCTGCCCATCACCTTTTCCTTTCGAGTTTTGGGGTTTGGTGGCAGTGAAGAAATTAAATATAGAAATGCGCGACTGTTGCACTAAATTTGATAAAGGTAGGTACATATATATTATGCAATGTCTAAGACGTTTGGACAACGTTGGGTAGACGTTCTTCCATCATCGGATGCTCACTGTGGATCAGGCTGCTACAAGTTTGATAAAATGGCTGGCATCGCATAATTCTATCATATACAGTCAAAAAATATTGCAAATCTACATAATGCCGCCAAACTGACTGACTACATAATAGCGATTCATAGAGCAATAAACGGCATAAACGTTTCATTGTCACATGCGACAGTTATTAAAAACTATAGTTAACGGTAAAATGATGTAAAATATCTGTAGTGGGCTCTAGAAACTGCTCATTTAACCTTTTTATTAAAGACTCCGTTGTTTTTCCGCTGTTCTGGACTCGTTGCTAGGGGTGTTGTAATGAAAATTCCTTAATTACAGCGCTATTACCGACTCCAAATACAAAAATGGTATTTTATTCATTTTAAGTATTCAGTATCTTCGTTCTCACAGCAAAACAATTTCCCAAAACATCTCATTTTATCAGTTAGGCGTCATTTTCTTTCTGTTCATGTAGAAAAGACACTGTAAAGCAAACACCTCTCAACGGAGATTCAGCACTACCATTAAACGTGCGTGCAAAAGCAGAAAATACCAATACACACCAAACGCATGATAATTTTAGCGGTCCGTAAGGCATTTATTATAGGGTAAAGCTGAAGCATTTCATTACAATGAGTAAACAAAGTTTACTTTCCGATTCGCCCCCTCGCGATAGTCGCCATTTTCGTCGTTGGCTAGACGTAGGAATTACGAAACCTGGACGTTGTCTTCGTTACCTGTGTTGAATGCCAGACCAGTGTGTGAGGTACTAAGTCTTATGATTCTTAAGACAGTAACATACGTGACATTTTGTTGTATAATCAAAAACTGCAAAACAGAAACATTTTATTAGAGAAAAAATGCTGCAATTATAAGAAAGCAAATAATTTGTATACAGGCTTCAAATAAAGCAATATATACTCGGTTGAATAAAGTTGAAACCCGGTTAGCGACAGTTCTGGTAAGTTTAATACTGTAAGATTATCAGTAATTAGCAATTCAAACATGATATTGCCTCGTTTATTGGACAGAACTGGTACATTGACCCTGAAGATTGAAAGAGTGTAAAACAGAAATGTAACCTGAGGCTTAAAGAGTTAAGCCACACCGTTTTCTAACAAAGCTAACGTGAACACTTTCTAACAAAGTGTACTTACTTTGTAAGACTATCGCATATATTACGTTACCTAGGGAACCAACATTGTTCAGTTAAAATCTTGAAACAAAACACGAGTCAAAATGTTGCATATTAGTTTGAGTTACCTGGTCTGTGTATATAGTTCCTTACGGCAATGTACCAATCGGGACTTTGAGAGTGCAGCATCAGACACACTTAATTTAAGGTAATGCATACTATTCACGTCAAGGACAAACCTTGATATATCTATTTTCAGATTTGAAGATATCACTATAATTATTGTTAATAATTATTGTTAGCACTAATTACAGGGGTTAACTGCTTATTAATGAAGTCTTACCGCTTTTCTGAATGAGTCTTAACCGGATATTTCATATACAGTAAGAAAATGCAGCTTTTTGATACCATTTATATTAATACAACGACAGAAGAAGCATACATATTAAAAGTTGAATGATCACAACTAAATTTGTTTTTCGTTACACTTAATGTATTGATAATAATGTATCAGAACACAAACAGGGGCTTTACAGAATTATCTGACCAAATAAATCTTGGTAATGTTACAATGAACAGACTCATGAAAAGATGTTATATAAACGTCTCCTAAAGTGTATCATTTTCCACTGCTCAATTGACATAGTGATACTATGGTGCAGTGTAACTGATGGGAGCAACACAAAAAGGTTACGTTGATTACAATCAAGCACGATGCTAATAACTATCAAGTGAACCGATACTTTATCAGTTGCCTCAGCTGACAACCACTTTTGCATGTAGGTTACCTGATTGTCTCGGTAGACAGCACAGGTAGGGAAACAGGTAACTTCCCTATGATATTTCTAAACCTAAACATGGATCAGTTACGTCAACTTATACATATTATACTGGTCCCTCAAGATTTTAAATGATGCGTTTTGTGATGTTGCTGTAATCACATTAAATGTTAAGAAAATTCTAAATGCTTCAGTTGTTCATGTTGAGTTCTTGTGAGTGTAAAAAAGTAAATATTTGCTGTCTTAATACCAATGGTAAGTTAAATGCTTTCTGGCATCCAAATTGAGCCTTTGAAAACAACTTACTCAGATAAAAAATAACTTATTGCTAATACATTACAGATATGTACTGTAATGTTACTGTTCCAATGCCTTTCAAATACAGGACAACCCCATATTATCAGACTTGGAGGCATAAACAGTGGTGTTTCTCATGGCTGCTTCACATGTGTACACTTAAGACCTAAACAATTACTCTGAAAGGCTATATCATCTACAGTTAGATATTTTCGTCAGTTTTGGGGAAAATCCTAAGGAAAAGTAAACTTTTCTCTTCAGCTGGCAATGTCACAGCTAACTGCTACCTAACTTATTCAAAATATGCAAGCAGTTCTTTCAACATGGTTTAAAGAGAAGTGACAGAGTATGTTGATTAAGGACCAATCATATAAATTTCATTCCAGCGATTTATGTTTGTTAATTGTGTTTTAGTCACGGTTATATACGTTACTGGTCTTACTGACTGATGACTATCTTATATATGTTACTAGACTTATCTAACTGATGACTATCTTTTTCTAAATATGTCAATATTTTTTATTTATTTAATTATAAAAAAAATCATATTGATAGTTTCAATTGCTCTTTACATTTATAACGTTAATTGTTCCCCACATTTCATTTGTAACAGTTTGCTGCTGCAACACGCTAATGTTACCCCACCCGTTACTTTGATCAGTTTCTAGGTAAAACACATAAAATGATATAGCAACAACAATTTCTGAGCTGTTGAAAGACTGCTTTAATGATTTTGGTAACAACATTAAATTGAAGTTCATGTCTACACGACGACCCCATCTTTATTACATATGACCCTGGATTATTCTTCCTCGGACGGATTTCGATTATGTTACGTAATGTTACTGTTTGGGTGCCTTTCAGATACAAACCAAGGTTTTTATAGTCTAATGAATATAAGAATGGCATTTTACATGCGTACTTGTACACTTTTTTCAATTTTAGACATAATGCAGACTACAGCTAGTTATACTTTCTCACCAGTGTTTCGGGAATCCATAAGAAATAAGTTACATTCTGTCTTCAACTGATATTGCCACTACTAACTGCAACCTAAGTGATTCAATATATATCAAGGAATTCTGTCAAAGTTGAGATGAGCATGAGTCAAATAAGAGCGATAGATTATGCTCATTTAGGACCACATGTAAAAAAAATCATTCCACCGGTTGGTCTGTTTCTGATTAAACATTTGTATTTTAGCTACAGTTATATACGTTACGTATATATCATGCTTTTTGATCGTCATTTCCAAACTTCAGTATGCTTTTTATGTATAAGAACATTTTAAAACGGATATTTATGACACAAAGTGTTTTCTTCATTGCGTTTATTGCATTTAGGTGCTGTAATGGATCAGTGTTACCCCACCCACCACTTTGGTCATTTGTTTTCGGTAAAGTGTTGAAAGAAAAACTGGCAACAACCATTTTGCGACTCTTAAGTGACAGTTCTAAGTGACTATGTTCAGGGCATAAAATAAACATCCATGACAACGGGCCCATAGGCTATTACCTTAAATAATGTGCTGAAAAGTACATAAAAATGGCGGACATTTTGTTTTTGCGGCGGCCATCTTGAAAATGACATAATTTCAAGTGGCCCACGATCTTATGTTAAAGTGCATGCCAGGTACTTGCTATCCTGTAAATTTTATGCTTGTATCATCAACTGAAGTATTTTCGCTATATCCCGCTCCACTATTGTCGCCGCGTTACAAAATAACAATTTGATTGTTCACAAGCTTTTAATCCCAATTCAGCAGATAATACAAACAGACAACGTACATTTTGGAAATTTGCTCTTTGCACAGATTGCTGTGAGTGTCCAAATCAGCTTAATAACATAGATAGGTGTAAGAGTTTGGTGTCAAATTTGAAATTTATTACAAAAATTAAGACCGCGGATTTTTTAATTGCTTTATCCGTAGAGAAAAAATAATTATTCTTATATAGCTCATAAGTGATGCATAAGTACATTTGAATAATACACAAGTATTTTCAAAATTTGCTTATTCCGATACAATAAATACTCTCCGAAGAGACCAGCCCTGCAATTTTGACGTTAATTTGAGCGTGAGTTACACTATTTTACTTTTAACAATAAATAAGATGGCGATTGATGAAGAATAAACAATAAAATGAATATGGAGTTAATCTAGAAAATTTCCTCTTTTTCGTAAGCAAATTTCCACAAAAAATTCACACCGACATTTCTTTGTAGCATTTCTTCGAGTATGCCCACCATGCCGACTTTGTTACCGAGTTACACGCTTTTTAGCGCAAAAACCAACCGTTTTGCGCCCGCATTAGGATTAACATCGTCTCAAAACCAAATATTATTGACCCAAAAATAAATTAAATACCAATTCACGATTTTAAAACAGTTTAAGGCATGAAATCCGAAAAAGCATTGCTTCCGTGGGGCCCATTTCATATCTGTCCGTGAATGTATCACAATGCCGTGCGCGACGTCTGAGCATGAAACGTTACAATCCCGAGCAAGCACCGGACCATTCTCAGCGTCGTGCTCAAGCAAAAAAATAGCGGCTCATGTTCGTCAAGAGCGGAGACGAAGGTAGATGTTGACAAGAAGACCGCGTTTTTTCCGCGACAGAACCAATCCATTAGAGAGACTAGAAGAAGAAGGAAGTCTTCCAAAGATATAGATTTCGGCCAGAAACGATAATATATATTCTAAGACTACTACCTGACTTGTCCACACCAACAAAAAGATACAGTCCGTTGCCGCCTTTACTTCAAACCCTTGTTTGTGTGCGCTTTCTGGCCACAGGATCAACAGCTGGCAAGTGTATACGCAGTGGTCAGCAAGCTTAATAGTCTCTCCAGAAATTTCATTAATTTTCCAGTTGGCAGGAGGGCCGACGAAGTCAAAACGTTATTCGTTGATGTATACCAGAGACAGGAGAGGTCCAAGAACTGTACCCTGTGGAAGTCCAGATGTGGCAGCAGCAGGAGAAGATGTCTTCCCATGAAGAACAACTTGTTGATTTCTATCTGGAAGGAAACTTTGGACCCAGGATAGGCTATTGTCTCTGATGTCGCGGTGATGGAGCTTGGGTGCCAGGCGATGATGTGGAACCATATCAAAAGCCTTCCTGAAGACAAACAAATTTTTAAACAAAAACAAATGTATGTCCCCCACCCCAACAGGAATGTAGATGGAGTTATGGTTTTTATTCTCTGAACATCAGCCATGCTCTTATATTTGTACCAACTTTTGTGGTTTTAATATTATAGAGGTGGACAAGATCTCCATGATGAAAATTTACTAGGGTGAATACAGTCGCCAACTTAAAATTAAAAGGCGCATACTTTTGTGAAAAATGTAGGTGGATGTATGGTTCTTTTCTCTGCAAATCTTCTGATGATTGTTTATATTTGAACCATGTTTTGTAAAAATATCTTCAACAGAGGGAACACCATTTCTATACTGAAAAATTACAAAGGGGCATAATTTCATTAAAAATGTAGGCGGAGCTACCGATCTTGTTTTTCTGCACATCATTTGATGATCTTTACAATTGTACAAAATTCCACCAAAATATCTTTAATTAAAGCAAAATGTACTATTTTCAATGTTCAAAAGGCGTAACTCCAAAAAGCCAGAATACATTTGTATAAAGTTTCATGGAAGTATCTCTAAAGGTGTTTTAGATACAGAGCAAATGGATATTTTTTACAGTTTTAAAGTTATAGAACGAACATGATTTCCATACTAAAATTTACAAAGGAGCATAATTACATAAAAAGTATAGATGGAGTTACAGTTCTTGTTCACTGCACAATGTCTGATGTTTGATATTTGTACCAAGTTTCACGATAATAACTCATACAGTTTCAGAGTTATGGAGCAAACACGATTTCCATACTAAACTTTTCAAAGGGAATTCTGTCGAAAACGTAAGCAGAAGTTTGGTTCCTTTTCTCTGCCCATGAAGTCATGATGCTTTATATTTGTACCAAAATTTGCAAAAATATCTTATTAGTTTCAGAGTTATGGAGTGGACACCATTTCCATATTAAAATTAGAAAGGGGAATAATTCCTTAAAATGTAGGTGCAGTTATGGTTCTTGTTCTCTGCATGTGGTCTCATGATGATTTATATTCGTACCCAGTTTCAGGAAATTATCTCAATCGGTTACAAAGTTATTCAGCAGATACGATTTCCATACTTAAATATAAAAAGGGGAATAATTACGTAAAATAGTAGATGGCGTTACAGTTTTGTCTGCAAAATGACTGATGATGCTTTATATTATGCTTTATATTAAAATATCTCATATAGTTTCAGAGTTATGGAACAGACACAATTTCCATACTAAAATCTTCAAAGGGGCATTATTCCGTAAAAATGCAGGTGGAGCTACGATTCCTGTTCTCTGCATATCCCTTGATGATGCTCTATATTTGTACTTAGTTTCATTTTAGAGTTATGGAGCGGACATGATTTCCATACTAAAATTCACCAAGGGGCATAATTCCATAAAAATGTAGGTGGAGTTAAGGGTCTTGCTCTCTGCATGTCGTCTGATGATGCTTTATATTTGTATCAAGTTTCGAGAAATTATCTCAATCGGTTACAGAGTTATTGAGCGGACACGATTTCCATACTAAAATTTTCAAAGGAGCATAATTCCATAAAATTGTAGGTTGACTTTTGATTCTTGCTCTCTGCACATCCTCTGATGACGCTCTATATTTGTACTAAGTTTAATGAAAGTAACTCTTATAGTTTTAGAGTTATGGAGCGGACACGATTTCCATACTAAAATTTACAAAGTGGCACAATTCCATAAAAATGTAGGTGGAGTTATGGGTCTTGCTCTCTGCATGTCGTCTGAGAATGCTTTATATTTGTACCAATTTTCGTGAAATTATCTCAATCGTGTATAGAGTAATTGAGCGGAAAGATTTCCATACTAAAATTTTTAAAGGGACATAATTCCGTGAAAAATGTGGATGGAGTAACGGTTCTTGTTCTCTGCACATTATCTGACGATGCTATATATTTGTACTAAGTTTCATGAAAATATCTCGTATTGTTTCATGAAAATATCTCATAGTTTTAGAGTTATGGAGCGGAAAAAGTGGCATAATTCCATAAAAAATTTACAAAGTGGCATAATTCCATAAAAAAGTAGTGTGAGTTACGGACCTTGATCTCTGCACGTCGTCTTATAAAGCTTTATATTTGTACCAATTTTCGTGAAATTATCCCAATTTGTTACAGAGTTATTGATCGGACATGATTTGTGACGGACGGACAAACGACCAGGGCAAAAACAATATGTCTTTGACCCCTTCGGGGGGGGGGGGGGGGGGGGAGACATAATTACATCAACTTGCTGTCATCTCTCTTGTCCAACTGCGAGATCATGTATGGTGGTGATGTTATTGACTTCAACTCTGGAGAACAAGACTTTTAAAGGGTTTTTACCATACATGGGCATGGCTGCCATCTTGTTCATGCGACCATGATATTATGAACAAATTTTCATTCTCCCGACCCATGGAGGATTCACATGATATATGGCTTCAACCAGCTTAGTGACTTTACATAAGTTGCTTGAAACTGTAGACGGGTGACAGTTTTTCTGTGACCTTGAGCAAAAGTGAGATTATGACCTTGACCTTTAGTAACATAATGCCTTCATTTGATCATTTAGTTAATCATATCTACCAAATATTATACCTACGACTTAGATAATTTCAGAGAAATCCACTGTTTAAGCATAATCCCATTAAAAAACATAATGTAGCAAAGTTGACATTGCCAACAATTAGGTCACGATCAATGCTGGGTGATCTTTTATATAAATTTTCTAGGGCAGGAGTCCCCAATGCTACATAGAAAGCTTCTAGGTCGTTGGCCTTTTGGTTCTGGAAATGATTTTTAGCTCACCTGAGCCAGCGGCTCCGGGGGAGCTTATAGGATGGTAAGGCTCCGTCGTCCGTCGTCCGTCCGTCGTCCGTCCGTCCACACTTTCAAACGACTTCTCCTCTGAAACCGCTGGGCCGATTGTAACCAAATTTCATATAAAGCCTCCTGGGACCTTAGGAACGAAAAGTTGTTCAAACGGTCCTGGTCACATGACCAACATGGCCGCCATGCCCATATATGGTAAAAACCTGAAAAAATCTTCTTCTCCAGAACCAATAGGCCGATGGCCTTGAAACTTGGTATGTAGCATCGGGTACACGAGTACTACCAAGATTGTTCAAATTATGACCTTGGGTTGACCTTGACCTTTTTTACGGCAAGGTCAAATTTGCTTCCTTGTGGTTTTATATGGCAAAATGCTAGAACATAAGATATCTTGGAAACTGTTGAAGATTTTGGGCTAAAAATTAGTATCTACAGTCATCTTAATGAGTACATGTTTTATGAGTACAAGAGGTCAAGGTCATTCTCGTCCGTCGTCCTTCCGTCCGTCGTCCGTCCACACTTTCAAACGATTTCTCCTCTGAAACTGCTGGGCCGATTGTAACCAAATTTCATATAAAGCCTCCTGGGACCTTAGGAACGAAAAGTTGTTCAAACGGTCCTGGTCACATGACCAACATGGCCGCCATGCCCATATATGGTAAAAACCTAAAAAAATCTTCTTCTCCAGAACCAATAGGTCGATGGCCTTGAAACTTGGTATGTAGCATCGGGTACACGAGTACTACCAAGATTGTTCAAATTATGACCTTGGGTTGACCTTGACCTTTTTTACAGTAAGGTCAAATGTGCTTCCTTATGCTTTTGTATGGCAAAATGCTGCAACATAAGATGTCTTGGAAACTGTTGAAGATTTTGGCCTAAACATTGGTACATACAGTCATCTTCATGACTACATGAAGATTTATGAGTACAAGAGGTCAAGGTCAATCTTTGACCTTTGACCCAGAACTCTATTTTGACAATATCAAACAATCTCCTCAGAAACAACTAGGCCAATTGTAACCAAATTTCATATAGATCCTCCAGGGGTTGAGGGAATGAAAATTTGTTCATACGATCCAGGTCACATGACCAACATGGCCACCACGCCCATATATGGTAAAAACCTTTAAAAATCTTCTTCTCCAGAACCAGTAGACCGATTGCCTTGAAAGTTGGTATGTAGCATTGGGTACTCAAGTACTATCAAGATTGTTCAAATTATGACCCTGGGTTGACCTTGACCTTTTTTACGGCAAGGTCAAATATCGGAAAATGCTAGAACATGAGATTTTATGGTAAGTTTTGAAGATTTTGGCCTGAAAATTGGTATATACAATCATCTTAATGAGCACATGAAGATTTGTGAGTACAAGAGGTCAAGGTCATATTTTGACCTTTGACTAAGAAATCTCAAATTTTGACAATTTCAAACTATCTGCTCTAAAACCACTGGGCCAATTGAAATCAAATATCATACAGAGCCTCGAGGGGTTGAGGGAATGAAAAAATTTTCTAACGGTCCTGGACACATGACCAACATGGCCGCCACCCCCATATATGGTAAACACTGTTAAAAATCTTTTCTCCAGAACCAATTGACTGATGGCCTTGAGACTTTGTAAGTAGCATTGGGTACTTGAGTACTTTCAAGATTGTTGAAATTATGACCTTGTGTTGACCTTGACCTTTTACAGCAAGGTCAAATATGGGAAAATGGTAGAACATAAGTTTTCATGGAAAGTTTTGAAGATTTTGGCCTAAATAATTGGTACATACAGTTGTCTTAATGAGTTCATGAAGAATTATGAGTACAAGAGGTCAAGGTCATTTTTTACCTTTGATCCAGATTGCTCATATTTTGACATTTTCAACCATTTCCTCAAAAGCCAAAGGGCCAATTGTGAACACATTTCATATAGAGCCTCCAGGGGTTGATTGAATGAAAATTTGTTCAAACGGTCCAGGTCAGATGACCAACTTGGCCGCCATTACCACTTATGGTATAAATCTTTAATATCTTTCGACTCCAGAACCAATACACCTATGGCCTTGAAACTTGGTAAATAGCATGGAGTACTAGAGTACCACCAAGACTGTTCAAATGATGACCTTGGGTTTACCTTGACCTTTTTTGTGGCATGGTCAAATATAGGAAAATGCTAGAACATAAGATTTCATGGAAACTTTTGAAGATTTTGGCCCTAAAATGGTATATACATGTATGGTTGTCTTAATGAGTACATGAAGATTTATGAGTACAAGTGGTCATGGTCAATCTTTGACTTTTGACCCAAAACTCATAATTTGACAATTTCAGACATGATAAGTAAATGCCACCTTGCCAATTGTTCAGGTGAGCGCTTCAGGGCCTCATGGCCCTCTTGTTAAAATGGGTTTTACCATATATGAGCATGGCTGCCATCTTGGTCATGAAACCATCTGAACTAACTTTCGTTCCCCTGACGCAGTGAGGCTGCCTATAAAATATGGCTTCAATCGGCCCAGTTGCCTAAGAGGAGAAAATGCTTGAAAAGATAGACGGGCAACAGAATATCCGTATTCCTGAAACTAGGTCAAAGACCTTGACATTCAGCAACGTAATTTCTTCATTTGGATATTTAGTTTATCATATATACCATATGTTATACCTTAGACTTAAGTAATTTTAGAACCAGAGGGCCAATGGCCCTATATCGCTCACCTGAGCACTGAAACACTGAGGTTACAGCAACAAAACACCATGAACAACAGCAATAAAAAACACCATTTACGTAGAGGATAATATCACAAACATTTATGGAAAAAAAGCTTTATCCCCCCTTAATGGCTTCTCAGAAGAAGATCTTTGGCAAAAAAAAAAAAAAAAAAAAAAAAAAAAAAAAAAATTGGCCTTTCAGCTGCAATGGCAACCAATCAAAATCAGGTATTTGGGAAAAATTCATATGGCTGGTAGAAAACTACTCCAGGAACATTTCTGTAATGTTTTGTCAAAATATCTGCAGTAACACAGAAATAAAAGCAAATGTCCACTTTCCCCATTATAAGTCTATGGAACCTTTAAGTTGCCATAGCAACGAATTCACATGGGCAATGATAATATAAAACATACTTTAGGTAGAGGCTAATGTTATTAATATGTATGCGAAGTATCAGCTTCATACCCCTCATGGCTTCTCTTTTCCCATTATAAGTCAATGGAAACTATAAGTTGCCATAGCAACCAAAGTTCTTATGGGATTGGAAGAAAAAGAATAAAATTTATGTAGAGGCTACTGTCATCAACACGTTTGCACAATATCAGCTTCATCCCCATATGGCTTCTGAGCAGAAGATTTTTTTCCGAAAATTTACCCTATATTTTGCCATGGCAACCAATCAAATTCAGCGATTTGGAGAAAATTCATATGAATCGTAGAGGACTACTCAAGAAACATTTCTGTAGAAAAAATCTAAATAACTGCTGTTAGACAGCAAAAATTGCCAATTTCCATTTTCCCCATTATAAGTCAATGGAAACTCTTTGTTGGCTTTGCAACCAAACTGCTGGAGCAATTGCTATGAAAAACAGTAATTCTATAGAGGCTAGTACTAAGGTTCTTTCTGTAAAGTTTGAGCTTTATTGGCCACACAGTTTCTGAGAAGATGATTTTTTTAATAGTTTTCTATTTCTAACCATTCGGTTGCAATGGCAACCAGCCAAATTGCGCAATTTGCATAAATTTAACATTGCTGGTTAAAGACTACTCAAGGTACATTTCTATGAAAGTTTTGTCAAAACATCCGCAGTGGCATAGCAATAAATGCAATTTTCCATTTTGCCATTATAAGTCAATGGCAACTTTAAGTTCCCATAGCAACCAAACTACTAGAACAATTGCCAAGAAAAACAGTCCTTTTATAGAGGCTAGTACTAAAATCCTTTCTGTGAACTTTGAGCTTTATTGGTTGTATAGTTTCTGAGGAGATGATTTTTGAACATTTTTTCTATTTTTAACCATTCGGTTGCCATGGCAACCAGCCAAATTGTGCAATTTACATGAATTTCATCTGGTTGATAGAGAACTTTTCAAGGAACATTTCTGTAAAAGTTTTGTCAACATATCTGCAGTGACATGGCAATAAATGCAAATTTTCAATTTTTCCCATACAAGTCAATGGAAACTTTAAGATGCCATAGCAACCAAATTTATGAAGCGATTTGGATAAAAAACAGTATTATTAGTTCCCCTAGCCTATAGATGCTATATATGAAATTTGGTTACAATGGGCTTTGTAGTTTCAGAGGAGATGTCGTTTGAAAATGTTGACGGACGGACGGACTGACGGATGCCTGCCTATACTATAAGCTCACCTGTGAGCCTTCGGCTCAGGTGAGCTAAAAATTCAGCGTTTAGGCATTTTTCCATTTAAAAGGACAACGTACTAAAGTTGACCCTGCCATAGATTAGGTCCAGGTCAACACGGGTAATCATTTGTACAAACTATGATGGGCAAGAGTCCCCAGTGCTACATACCAAGCCACAAGGTCATTGGACCTTTTGTTCTAGAGATTTTTGAAAGGGACCTCCGTACGAACCGAACTACTAACTAATTGTGTGCACCGCGGCGGAGGGTGAGGGTGAAGGTTTGGGCCCAGTAAAACCGGTTTAACCCCCCCCCCCCCCCCCCCCCCCCAGTAGTTATTACTGACCGTCCCAAGGCGGTACTTTCGTTGCGGTTGCATTTGTTTTATGTTCAGTGCTTTTTATTTTATTGTGTTCTTATTCTAACCCTTCTATGATAAAAATAGAAAATAGGTAAAAATAGTTGGTAAATGTTTTTCGTATAATTTGCTTAGTCTGTTGTAACCGTTCTGTTGGTCTAAATTATTTAGTTCAGTAAAGATAGCTGAGTTGCCACCTATTTGGGAAAGAGCTGCTGACTCGGCTTATCACTTGTAATTTATTGTTTGTTGGTATGCCTTTGTCAATCTTTCCCTTTGGTGTTGGGGATTGGGTTTGGGATCTGATTCAGTCAGTTCCTGAAGTGTAGTTAGTCTTTAAATCTAACCATATATGGGCGTGGCAGCCATTTTGGCCATGTGACCCAGACCCCAGGAACAAACTTTCGTTCCCCTATCCCACTGAGCTCTATATGAAATTGGCTTCAATCAGCTCAGTGCTTTCAGAGGAGAGGATGTTTGAAAATGTGGACAACGGACGGACGTACGATGGAGTCTTGCTATACTATAAGCCCACCCATGGGCCTAAAGGCTCAGGTGTGCTAAAATATACAAATGTCACATGTTTTTCAGTCGCCACACAAATTCAATTCGTTCAATGGTAATATATACATCCAGACTTGGCACTAGAACTTTGAAAATCAATTGCTTTTCGGGTAAACAATATGGAATAATACTTCATATGTAAAACGATTTTACTCACATTTAAGACACTGTACTGCTTTTAGGGGCTCTAAAATACGTTAAACATATTTTCTTTTCACGAATACGTTCCACTGTCCGATGTTTCGTTTTTACGCATGGAAGTGTCTGGTTGAGCATCGGAAGAGTTTTAGAATATTTTCAACGTTAAACATGATTCTGCAAGTGCTAGAATGTCACTTTTGTTAGTAAATGTAAAACAAGAGCTGTCGCCTGACAGCATAGCTCGCCTGAATAAGTGCTTGCCCATGACACAGTTGCTATGGTGGTGTGGACTGCTAGGCATAAAACTTCAAACAAGCATGTCCATAATGACAACACATTTATAAACAAACGCTATCTCAGAAATAAGTCTTAAAATAAAATAAAAATAAAAAAAATCCACGAGAAATTTCAAAGTCCATGAGCTTGAGGACAAAGAACTAAGGGGTAGAGGGGTAAGGGGTTGGGTGGGTGTGTGTGTGTGTGGGGGGGGGGGGGGGGGGGGGGCTAGGATGTATCAAAACCTTAAACCATTATCCAATATCAGTCCAAGTATTAGTATCAACTGAGTCCATTGTGGCCCTGTGAAATTATGTCTTATAAATATATAACTTTAACCAAAATCTTGTAGACAAATTCAAAGATGATAACCTTGACTTCAAGGTCATCCAGTGGGGTAAGTATATAGTGTTTTGTAAAAACTCAAAAGTGTCTAACATCAGTTCAAGTGTAAACTAAATCTCTGTCAAGCATTATGGATCAGTATGCAATTAGAACACTTTAATAAAGACCAAATTTCCTAAGTCCCTGACCTTGACATCAAGGTCACTGAGCGGGGTTGGGGTAGTACTATGTAAAAGTTTATACTAATATATAACTACAGTGCAAATATAAAAAGAATTCATCTATGGGTTCAGGAGATATGTGTCTTTAAAAAACTTTAACCAAAACATCCAATCAATAAAAGGACAATTTTCTAAGTCCATGACCTTGACATCAAGGTCACTGAGGGGGGTGGGGGTAGTACCTTGGAAAACTTTGAACCAATATCTAACTATAGTGCAAGTATCAAAGGAATCCATCCATGGGTTAAGGAGATATTGGGCTTTATAAAACTTTAACCAAAACATCCAGTCCAAAAAACTCCCAATTTTCTAAGTCCATGACCTTGACATCACGGTCACGAAGTGGGGTGGGGGTGGTACCCTGTTAAACTTTGGACCAATATCTAACTACAGTGCAAGTATCAAAAGAATCCATCCATGGGTTAGGGAGATATAGGTCTTTAAAAAACTTTAACCAAAACATCCAATCCGGACGCCGACGCGGACGCGGACGCTGACGCCGACGCCAAGGTGACAACAATAGCTCTTCCTGAACTTTCGTTCAGGCGAGCTAAAAACTACCTACATTTTTCTGTCATCTATGCGTATAAACAATGTAAACGAACATATATTTACTCAAAACCAGTCGTAGGCACACATGTTGGAGTGCCGAAATTCGAAGCACGACACAAATTATACCATTTAAATTTGTGTGGAGATTCAAGAAGAGCTCATGAATTATTTGGGAGTACGCATCAGGGTGTCCGGTTGAGCATTCGACGATCTTTGATACTTCATATATCTTAACTGAGATAAGAATTTCCCGAATTAAACATTATATAAAGACCTTGTACTATCTGAATATTTTCACGGCTATTGGTATTTTGCGGAAAAAAAACGGAACCGCTACTCCTGGTTTCTCAAATTAGTAAATATTGACTGTTTAAATCAAATCTGCTGCTAATGTGGCATATTATTTTACGGAATAAAGCGCAATGATAACCTCCCTTGTTAAACTAAAAAATTAACAATGCGTTTGATTCCGTAAAATTCTATGTTCCGTTCCGTTCCGCAAAATACCAATAGCCTTCATTTTCACGTGGGACATATATACATATGTAATGCCCAATAAAAAAGATTGGTGGCAGACAAGATTTTGTTTCGTGTCTACTAAATGCCTAATTGTCGCACTTTCACTTAATTTTGAGCAGACTGGGTATATATTAATGGCTGGAAATGTAATATTACTATTCTACCTGCAGGCCTGATTGTGGCTGAACAAATGCATCTAATTGACAAACCAGCAGTGAAAGACACTGTAAAAGCGACCTGGCCCCGAGGTTATAAAACCTTTTTCGTGCTCAACTCAGCTGAGCATGAAAGTTTCTCTGCTGATAAATATGAAAATGCCAGCTATTTTTCATATTCATAAGCAGAGAAAATTGCATACTCAGGTAAACTGGGCATGAAAACAACTGTACTTATTGGTAACTTGCTATTTATTAGCAGGTACAATTCATGCTCAGCAGAGTTTGGAATGAAAGAAGTTTTATAACCTTGGGGCCTTTCGAAAAGCTGTTTTACCTCAAGCGGCATGCTCGATGAAAATATGGCGATCAGTTTTGTCCAAATTCATTAAAACATCAGATTTAAAGACACGAGAAAATAGTACATAGGCAGATAATGAATGTGACTACTTTGACATATCACATGGGAGAAAAACTCAGTTGTTGTCCCATAAAAGAACTAAACATTCACTGCATAAACCGTGTCAGGTGGTGAAATTCTCTCATTAAGAAACATAAAATTAATATATAAACTTAACCTAGTACTGATTTAGAAGCTCTACCAGGAATTATTTTATATTCTCAACCTGGGTTTATTCACATTGGTTAAGTCCCCCTGGGTTGAATTAATTCCACCAGGATTGAGTAAAGACTCTGATACTCAGGTCCAACCTAGCGGCTATATCTGCTTTAAGTTTCAAAGTAAACAAGAAGCATATAGAAGTTTATATTTTTATTCGAAATACCGGGTAATCAAGTTATATCTTAAAACACATATAAATCTTTATCTTCTGTCATTCACTTTCATATTTACACAGCTTAATTTCGAATTTACAGGGCTATTGCTGACGGGTATCATAGTCGATACAGGCAAAGCGAGCAGCCATATGTCAGTACGATATCAGAACAATCTTTTACGATGTGTAAACAATTTTATTAACTACACATGTCAAAAATGTTATCAGTATGCAACCTCAATTTACTCTGATCATAAGGTGTCCACTTACTTTACTTAGTAAAACAGTTCAAGGATATCAAACTTCCATCATATTTGTGATGGCAAACAAAATATGTACCAAATTAAATCGGCGTGCATATAATAGTACCGGGCGTACAAAGGCAAGTTCAACTGACGTAATCCTACAGTGGTTACAGTAGAGTACCACTCAAAATGTACTTCCCCCTACTGCAAAACTTCACAGACAATTAAAATTGAGTTAAAGCCCTTTTTGCACGCAGTTCCAAACAGCAGAATGCCTGTTCACTTGAAAACCTCTTACAATACTCTGAAGCCGTCAAATATGCTGCTTATCAAGGATAAACTATGGAACATCAACGACAGCGAGCAGGGGTTATCTTGATTATACACTTTTGCAAATTTATCTAATGCATTTATTATGTTACTAGCACTTTAGGGCTATGGCGGCCTCCTTATAGGAAACCATTCATTTTCATTTAACGAGTATATAGCGATAAGTATGTATGGTTGTGACTTTATGCTGTGGAAGTTATGGCATTTGGAGCGGTACTGTACTGTAACCACTTAAGCGTGACTTTAATTGGACATGCTATGCAATTGTAAATACCCAGTACTATTAAATGTATACATATTGAAACTTGTAAATAGTCTGTGTAAAGTAAACAAGAATTCCGTGGAATGCTATGTCGCACCTGCCTTATGCTTTCTCAGTAGTAGATACTATGGTTAGAGGAAAGTGTACACAAGGTCTGATGAATTTATGTAGACATTTCAGCAAGCAAACCCTAAGGTCAACACAATTTTGGATGTGAAATTTTACAAAATTAGTAGCACATGAAATATACGTTAAGGGTTGAAACAAGTGCATTAATCCTCAAGTCCATTCTAAGATGAACTTTATACCAGGTTTGATGATTCTAGATCTCATAGTCTGAGAGAAATGGACTTAAACAATAGGGTTGATATAACTTAAGTAAGATTTTACGAAGTCAGCAGAGCATGAAATATGGGTCAATGGTCAA